>OW443345.2:24249303-24947574 GCA_937001555.2 Hypsopygia costalis | reverse complement strand
CTAACCTAACCTAACCTAACCTAACCTAACCTAACCTAACCTAACCTAACCTAACCTAACCTAACCTAACCTAACCTAACCTAACCTAACCTAACCTAACCTAACCTAACCTAACCTAACCTAACCTAACCTAACCTAACCTAACCTAACCTAACCTAACCTAACCTAACCTAACCTAACCTAACCTAACCTAACCTAACCTAACCTAACCTAACCTAACCTAACCTAACCTAACCTAACCTAACCTAACCTAACCTAACCTAACCTAACCTAACCTAACCTAACCTAACCTAACCTAACCTAACCTAACCTAACCTAACCTAACCTAACCTAACCTAACCTAACCTAACCTAACCTAACCTAACCTAACCTAACCTAACCTAACCTAACCTAACCTAACCTAACCTAACCTAACCTAACCTAACCTAACCTAACCTAACCTAACCTAACCTAACCTAACCTAACCTAACCTAACCTAACCTAACCTAACCTAACCTAACCTAACCTAACCTAACCTAACCTAACCTAACCTAACCTAACCTAACCTAACCTAACCTAACCTAACCTAACCTAACCTAACCTAACCTAACCTAACCTAACCTAACCTAACCTAACCTAACCTAACCTAACCTAACCTAACCTAACCTAACCTAACCTAACCTAACCTAACCTAACCTAACCTAACCTAACCTAACCTAACCTAACCTAACCTAACCTAACCTAACCTAACCTAACCTAACCTAACCTAACCTAACCTAACCTAACCTAACCTAACCTAACCTAACCTAACCTAACCTAACCTAACCTAACCTAACCTAACCTAACCTAACCTAACCTAACCTAACCTAACCTAACCTAACCTAACCTAACCTAACCTAACCTAACCTAACCTAACCTAACCTAACCTAACCTAACCTAACCTAACCTAACCTAACCTAACCTAACCTAACCTAACCTAACCTAACCTAACCTAACCTAACCTAACCTAACCTAACCTAACCTAACCTAACCTAACCTAACCTAACCTAACCTAACCTAACCTAACCTAACCTAACCTAACCTAACCTAACCTAACCTAACCTAACCTAACCTAACCTAACCTAACCTAACCTAACCTAACCTAACCTAACCTAACCTAACCTAACCTAACCTAACCTAACCTAACCTAACCTAACCTAACCTAACCTAACCTAACCTAACCTAACCTAACCTAACCTAACCTAACCTAACCTAACCTAACCTAACCTAACCTAACCTAACCTAACCTAACCTAACCTAACCTAACCTAACCTAACCTAACCTAACCTAACCTAACCTAACCTAACCTAACCTAACCTAACCTAACCTAACCTAACCTAACCTAACCTAACCTAACCTAACCTAACCTAACCTAACCTAACCTAACCTAACCTAACCTAACCTAACCTAACCTAACCTAACCTAACCTAACCTAACCTAACCTAACCTAACCTAACCTAACCTAACCTAACCTAACCTAACCTAACCTAACCTAACCTAACCTAACCTAACCTAACCTAACCTAACCTAACCTAACCTAACCTAACCTAACCTAACCTAACCTAACCTAACCTAACCTAACCTAACCTAACCTAACCTAACCTAACCTAACCTAACCTAACCTAACCTAACCTAACCTAACCTAACCTAACCTAACCTAACCTAACCTAACCTAACCTAACCTAACCTAACCTAACCTAACCTAACCTAACCTAACCTAACCTAACCTAACCTAACCTAACCTAACCTAACCTAACCTAACCTAACCTAACCTAACCTAACCTAACCTAACCTAACCGAACCTAACCTAACCTAACCTAACCTAACCTAACCTAACCTAACCTAACCTAACCTAACCTAACCTAACCTAACCTAACCTAACCTAACCTAACCTAACCTAACCTAACCTAACCTAACCTAACCTAACCTAACCTAACCTAACCTAACCTAACCTAACCTAACCTAACCTAACCTAACCTAACCTAACCTAACCTAACCTAACCTAACCTAACCTAACCTAACCTAACCTAACCTAACCTAACCTAACCTAACCTAACCTAACCTAACCTAACCTAACCTAACCTAACCTAACCTAACCTAACCTAACCTAACCTAACCTAACCTAACCTAACCTAACCTAACCTAACCTAACCTAACCTAACCTAACCTAACCTAACCTAACCTAACCTAACCTAACCTAACCTAACCTAACCTAACCTAACCTAACCTAACCTAACCTAACCTAACCTAACCTAACCTAACCTAACCTAACCTAACCTAACCTAACCTAACCTAACCTAACCTAACCTAACCTAACCTAACCTAACCTAACCTAACCTAACCTAACCTAACCTAACCTAACCTAACCTAACCTAACCTAACCTAACCTAACCTAACCTAACCTAACCTAACCTAACCTAACCTAACCTAACCTAACCTAACCTAACCTAACCTAACCTAACCTAACCTAACCTAACCTAACCTAACCTAACCTAACCTAACCTAACCTAACCTAACCTAACCTAACCTAACCTAACCTAACCTAACCTAACCTAACCTAACCTAACCTAACCTAACCTAACCTAACCTAACCTAACCTAACCTAACCTAACCTAACCTAACCTAACCTAACCTAACCTAACCTAACCTAACCTAACCTAACCTAACCTAACCTAACCTAACCTAACCTAACCTAACCTAACCTAACCTAACCTAACCTAACCTAACCTAACCTAACCTAACCTAACCTAACCTAACCTAACCTAACCTAACCTAACCTAACCTAACCTAACCTAACCTAACCTAACCTAACCTAACCTAACCTAACCTAACCTAACCTAACCTAACCTAACCTAACCTAACCTAACCTAACCTAACCTAACCTAACCTAACCTAACCTAACCTAACCTAACCTAACCTAACCTAACCTAACCTAACCTAACCTAACCTAACCTAACCTAACCTAACCTAACCTAACCTAACCTAACCTAACCTAACCTAACCTAACCTAACCTAACCTAACCTAACCTAACCTAACCTAACCTAACCTAACCTAACCTAACCTAACCTAACCTAACCTAACCTAACCTAACCTAACCTAACCTAACCTAACCTAACCTAACCTAACCTAACCTAACCTAACCTAACCTAACCTAACCTAACCTAACCTAACCTAACCTAACCTAACCTAACCTAACCTAACCTAACCTAACCTAACCTAACCTAACCTAACCTAACCTAACCTAACCTAACCTAACCTAACCTAACCTAACCTAACCTAACCTAACCTAACCTAACCTAACCTAACCTAACCTAACCTAACCTAACCTAACCTAACCTAACCTAACCTAACCTAACCTAACCTAACCTAACCTAACCTAACCTAACCTAACCTAACCTAACCTAACCTAACCTAACCTAACCTAACCTAACCTAACCTAACCTAACCTAACCTAACCTAACCTAACCTAACCTAACCTAACCTAACCTAACCTAACCTAACCTAACCTAACCTAACCTAACCTAACCTAACCTAACCTAACCTAACCTAACCTAACCTAACCTAACCTAACCTAACCTAACCTAACCTAACCTAACCTAACCTAACCTAACCTAACCTAACCTAACCTAACCTAACCTAACCTAACCTAACCTAACCTAACCTAACCTAACCTAACCTAACCTAACCTAACCTAACCTAACCTAACCTAACCTAACCTAACCTAACCTAACCTAACCTAACCTAACCTAACCTAACCTAACCTAACCTAACCTAACCTAACCTAACCTAACCTAACCTAACCTAACCTAACCTAACCTAACCTAACCTAACCTAACCTAACCTAACCTAACCTAACCTAACCTAACCTAACCTAACCTAACCTAACCTAACCTAACCTAACCTAACCTAACCTAACCTAACCTAACCTAACCTAACCTAACCTAACCTAACCTAACCTAACCTAACCTAACCTAACCTAACCTAACCTAACCTAACCTAACCTAACCTAACCTAACCTAACCTAACCTAACCTAACCTAACCTAACCTAACCTAACCTAACCTAACCTAACCTAACCTAACCTAACCTAACCTAACCTAACCTAACCTAACCTAACCTAACCTAACCTAACCTAACCTAACCTAACCTAACCTAACCTAACCTAACCTAACCTAACCTAACCTAACCTAACCTAACCTAACCTAACCTAACCTAACCTAACCTAACCTAACCTAACCTAACCTAACCTAACCTAACCTAACCTAACCTAACCTAACCTAACCTAACCTAACCTAACCTAACCTAACCTAACCTAACCTAACCTAACCTAACCTAACCTAACCTAACCTAACCTAACCTAACCTAACCTAACCTAACCTAACCTAACCTAACCTAACCTAACCTAACCTAACCTAACCTAACCTAACCTAACCTAACCTAACCTAACCTAACCTAACCTAACCTAACCTAACCTAACCTAACCTAACCTAACCTAACCTAACCTAACCTAACCTAACCTAACCTAACCTAACCTAACCTAACCTAACCTAACCTAACCTAACCTAACCTAACCTAACCTAACCTAACCTAACCTAACCTAACCTAACCTAACCTAACCTAACCTAACCTAACCTAACCTAACCTAACCTAACCTAACCTAACCTAACCTAACCTAACCTAACCTAACCTAACCTAACCTAACCTAACCTAACCTAACCTAACCTAACCTAACCTAACCTAACCTAACCTAACCTAACCTAACCTAACCTAACCTAACCTAACCTAACCTAACCTAACCTAACCTAACCTAACCTAACCTAACCTAACCTAACCTAACCTAACCTAACCTAACCTAACCTAACCTAACCTAACCTAACCTAACCTAACCTAACCTAACCTAACCTAACCTAACCTAACCTAACCTAACCTAACCTAACCTAACCTAACCTAACCTAACCTAACCTAACCTAACCTAACCTAACCTAACCTAACCTAACCTAACCTAACCTAACCTAACCTAACCTAACCTAACCTAACCTAACCTAACCTAACCTAACCTAACCTAACCTAACCTAACCTAACCTAACCTAACCTAACCTAACCTAACCTAACCTAACCTAACCTAACCTAACCTAACCTAACCTAACCTAACCTAACCTAACCTAACCTAACCTAACCTAACCTAACCTAACCTAACCTAACCTAACCTAACCTAACCTAACCTAACCTAACCTAACCTAACCTAACCTAACCTAACCTAACCTAACCTAACCTAACCTAACCTAACCTAACCTAACCTAACCTAACCTAACCTAACCTAACCTAACCTAACCTAACCTAACCTAACCTAACCTAACCTAACCTAACCTAACCTAACCTAACCTAACCTAACCTAACCTAACCTAACCTAACCTAACCTAACCTAACCTAACCTAACCTAACCTAACCTAACCTAACCTAACCTAACCTAACCTAACCTAACCTAACCTAACCTAACCTAACCTAACCTAACCTAACCTAACCTAACCTAACCTAACCTAACCTAACCTAACCTAACCTAACCTAACCTAACCTAACCTAACCTAACCTAACCTAACCTAACCTAACCTAACCTAACCTAACCTAACCTAACCTAACCTAACCTAACCTAACCTAACCTAACCTAACCTAACCTAACCTAACCTAACCTAACCTAACCTAACCTAACCTAACCTAACCTAACCTAACCTAACCTAACCTAACCTAACCTAACCTAACCTAACCTAACCTAACCTAACCTAACCTAACCTAACCTAACCTAACCTAACCTAACCTAACCTAACCTAACCTAACCTAACCTAACCTAACCTAACCTAACCTAACCTAACCTAACCTAACCTAACCTAACCTAACCTAACCTAACCTAACCTAACCTAACCTAACCTAACCTAACCTAACCTAACCTAACCTAACCTAACCTAACCTAACCTAACCTAACCTAACCTAACCTAACCTAACCTAACCTAACCTAACCTAACCTAACCTAACCTAACCTAACCTAACCTAACCTAACCTAACCTAACCTAACCTAACCTAACCTAACCTAACCTAACCTAACCTAACCTAACCTAACCTAACCTAACCTAACCTAACCTAACCTAACCTAACCTAACCTAACCTAACCTAACCTAACCTAACCTAACCTAACCTAACCTAACCTAACCTAACCTAACCTAACCTAACCTAACCTAACCTAACCTAACCTAACCTAACCTAACCTAACCTAACCTAACCTAACCTAACCTAACCTAACCTAACCTAACCTAACCTAACCTAACCTAACCTAACCTAACCTAACCTAACCTAACCTAACCTAACCTAACCTAACCTAACCTAACCTAACCTAACCTAACCTAACCTAACCTAACCTAACCTAACCTAACCTAACCTAACCTAACCTAACCTAACCTAACCTAACCTAACCTAACCTAACCTAACCTAACCTAACCTAACCTAACCTAACCTAACCTAACCTAACCTAACCTAACCTAACCTAACCTAACCTAACCTAACCTAACCTAACCTAACCTAACCTAACCTAACCTAACCTAACCTAACCTAACCTAACCTAACCTAACCTAACCTAACCTAACCTAACCTAACCTAACCTAACCTAACCTAACCTAACCTAACCTAACCTAACCTAACCTAACCTAACCTAACCTAACCTAACCTAACCTAACCTAACCTAACCTAACCTAACCTAACCTAACCTAACCTAACCTAACCTAACCTAACCTAACCTAACCTAACCTAACCTAACCTAACCTAACCTAACCTAACCTAACCTAACCTAACCTAACCTAACCTAACCTAACCTAACCTAACCTAACCTAACCTAACCTAACCTAACCTAACCTAACCTAACCTAACCTAACCTAACCTAACCTAACCTAACCTAACCTAACCTAACCTAACCTAACCTAACCTAACCTAACCTAACCTAACCTAACCTAACCTAACCTAACCTAACCTAACCTAACCTAACCTAACCTAACCTAACCTAACCTAACCTAACCTAACCTAACCTAACCTAACCTAACCTAACCTAACCTAACCTAACCTAACCTAACCTAACCTAACCTAACCTAACCTAACCTAACCTAACCTAACCTAACCTAACCTAACCTAACCTAACCTAACCTAACCTAACCTAACCTAACCTAACCTAACCTAACCTAACCTAACCTAACCTAACCTAACCTAACCTAACCTAACCTAACCTAACCTAACCTAACCTAACCTAACCTAACCTAACCTAACCTAACCTAACCTAACCTAACCTAACCTAACCTAACCTAACCTAACCTAACCTAACCTAACCTAACCTAACCTAACCTAACCTAACCTAACCTAACCTAACCTAACCTAACCTAACCTAACCTAACCTAACCTAACCTAACCTAACCTAACCTAACCTAACCTAACCTAACCTAACCTAACCTAACCTAACCTAACCTAACCTAACCTAACCTAACCTAACCTAACCTAACCTAACCTAACCTAACCTAACCTAACCTAACCTAACCTAACCTAACCTAACCTAACCTAACCTAACCTAACCTAACCTAACCTAACCTAACCTAACCTAACCTAACCTAACCTAACCTAACCTAACCTAACCTAACCTAACCTAACCTAACCTAACCTAACCTAACCTAACCTAACCTAACCTAACCTAACCTAACCTAACCTAACCTAACCTAACCTAACCTAACCTAACCTAACCTAACCTAACCTAACCTAACCTAACCTAACCTAACCTAACCTAACCTAACCTAACCTAACCTAACCTAACCTAACCTAACCTAACCTAACCTAACCTAACCTAACCTAACCTAACCTAACCTAACCTAACCTAACCTAACCTAACCTAACCTAACCTAACCTAACCTAACCTAACCTAACCTAACCTAACCTAACCTAACCTAACCTAACCTAACCTAACCTAACCTAACCTAACCTAACCTAACCTAACCTAACCTAACCTAACCTAACCTAACCTAACCTAACCTAACCTAACCTAACCTAACCTAACCTAACCTAACCTAACCTAACCTAACCTAACCTAACCTAACCTAACCTAACCTAACCTAACCTAACCTAACCTAACCTAACCTAACCTAACCTAACCTAACCTAACCTAACCTAACCTAACCTAACCTAACCTAACCTAACCTAACCTAACCTAACCTAACCTAACCTAACCTAACCTAACCTAACCTAACCTAACCTAACCTAACCTAACCTAACCTAACCTAACCTAACCTAACCTAACCTAACCTAACCTAACCTAACCTAACCTAACCTAACCTAACCTAACCTAACCTAACCTAACCTAACCTAACCTAACCTAACCTAACCTAACCTAACCTAACCTAACCTAACCTAACCTAACCTAACCTAACCTAACCTAACCTAACCTAACCTAACCTAACCTAACCTAACCTAACCTAACCTAACCTAACCTAACCTAACCTAACCTAACCTAACCTAACCTAACCTAACCTAACCTAACCTAACCTAACCTAACCTAACCTAACCTAACCTAACCTAACCTAACCTAACCTAACCTAACCTAACCTAACCTAACCTAACCTAACCTAACCTAACCTAACCTAACCTAACCTAACCTAACCTAACCTAACCTAACCTAACCTAACCTAACCTAACCTAACCTAACCTAACCTAACCTAACCTAACCTAACCTAACCTAACCTAACCTAACCTAACCTAACCTAACCTAACCTAACCTAACCTAACCTAACCTAACCTAACCTAACCTAACCTAACCTAACCTAACCTAACCTAACCTAACCTAACCTAACCTAACCTAACCTAACCTAACCTAACCTAACCTAACCTAACCTAACCTAACCTAACCTAACCTAACCTAACCTAACCTAACCTAACCTAACCTAACCTAACCTAACCTAACCTAACCTAACCTAACCTAACCTAACCTAACCTAACCTAACCTAACCTAACCTAACCTAACCTAACCTAACCTAACCTAACCTAACCTAACCTAACCTAACCTAACCTAACCTAACCTAACCTAACCTAACCTAACCTAACCTAACCTAACCTAACCTAACCTAACCTAACCTAACCTAACCTAACCTAACCTAACCTAACCTAACCTAACCTAACCTAACCTAACCTAACCTAACCTAACCTAACCTAACCTAACCTAACCTAACCTAACCTAACCTAACCTAACCTAACCTAACCTAACCTAACCTAACCTAACCTAACCTAACCTAACCTAACCTAACCTAACCTAACCTAACCTAACCTAACCTAACCTAACCTAACCTAACCTAACCTAACCTAACCTAACCTAACCTAACCTAACCTAACCTAACCTAACCTAACCTAACCTAACCTAACCTAACCTAACCTAACCTAACCTAACCTAACCTAACCTAACCTAACCTAACCTAACCTAACCTAACCTAACCTAACCTAACCTAACCTAACCTAACCTAACCTAACCTAACCTAACCTAACCTAACCTAACCTAACCTAACCTAACCTAACCTAACCTAACCTAACCTAACCTAACCTAACCTAACCTAACCTAACCTAACCTAACCTAACCTAACCTAACCTAACCTAACCTAACCTAACCTAACCTAACCTAACCTAACCTAACCTAACCTAACCTAACCTAACCTAACCTAACCTAACCTAACCTAACCTAACCTAACCTAACCTAACCTAACCTAACCTAACCTAACCTAACCTAACCTAACCTAACCTAACCTAACCTAACCTAACCTAACCTAACCTAACCTAACCTAACCTAACCTAACCTAACCTAACCTAACCTAACCTAACCTAACCTAACCTAACCTAACCTAACCTAACCTAACCTAACCTAACCTAACCTAACCTAACCTAACCTAACCTAACCTAACCTAACCTAACCTAACCTAACCTAACCTAACCTAACCTAACCTAACCTAACCTAACCTAACCTAACCTAACCTAACCTAACCTAACCTAACCTAACCTAACCTAACCTAACCTAACCTAACCTAACCTAACCTAACCTAACCTAACCTAACCTAACCTAACCTAACCTAACCTAACCTAACCTAACCTAACCTAACCTAACCTAACCTAACCTAACCTAACCTAACCTAACCTAACCTAACCTAACCTAACCTAACCTAACCTAACCTAACCTAACCTAACCTAACCTAACCTAACCTAACCTAACCTAACCTAACCTAACCTAACCTAACCTAACCTAACCTAACCTAACCTAACCTAACCTAACCTAACCTAACCTAACCTAACCTAACCTAACCTAACCTAACCTAACCTAACCTAACCTAACCTAACCTAACCTAACCTAACCTAACCTAACCTAACCTAACCTAACCTAACCTAACCTAACCTAACCTAACCTAACCTAACCTAACCTAACCTAACCTAACCTTTTTTTTTTTTTTTTTGTTATGCAGGCAAAACCTCGATTTATCGACACTGGCGCTCTTAAGGAGCCACCAGCGAACGGAACTCATCCTGGGCTTCCTGTAAGCATGCGTAGAGGACATAAGTCCCCTATGCTCGCTTACAGGTGCTCCGTAGGATACTATCCGCTAAAAAACCCTGCAAATACCCACTCAGCTGACGAGTACGGACATATGGGCTCCCGATGTGGGGATTTCTCCACATGTCTGTATTCAGCTTCCCGGTTTTACCGGGGACGTCACGATAGAGATTACCTAGGGTATTATAGGTAATCCCGGAGACGTGCACAGGACGGCCTGTGCCGGAGGCTGATTTGGAGGGCCTAGTGCCCATCCAACCGCTCCGCGTCTGCTGCGGGGGAGACTACAGAGTCGTTCCTCTCGCAGTCCCTATCGTTGTCCCTTCTTGCGGGATGTTCTCGAAGGGGGGACTGTCCTCCTTTGTATCCGTTGGTGGCCGGCATAGCTCGCGCCATGCGGGGCAGCAAGGGCTCCTCGAGGTAGGGTCATCAGATGGGGGCACCCAAGGCCCGCGCCTGCCTTCTCCTACCTGCGCGTCTGCGCCTGGGGAGAGCGGCGTGAGGGTCCTCCTCCCGCTGCCTCTCCGCTGCCTCCTTCTGCAAGATGACTTCCTCGCAGAAGGAGGCAACAGCGTCCCATTTGCCTCGGAGCATTGCCTCCACTATGGTCGGCAACGAGAGACCTCCTCCTTCCAGCGCCGCGACCAGTTCGCGGCGTTGTTGTCGCCATGCTGGGCACTCCCTTAGTGTGTGCTCGGCCGTATCGTCGGCTGCGCCACAGTGGTGACACTGCGGCGTTTCCTCTCGACGTGCGACACGGTGCAAGTAATGACCGAAACACCCATGTCCGGTCAAAACTTGCACCAGGCGGAAGGTAAGGATGCCACGCCGGCGCCCCACCCACTCCTCCAACACCGGACGAATCGCTTCAATCGTCCGGCGGCCAGCAACTGAAGAGTCGAGTGCCGCATGCCAGCGACTCAGCGCCTCACTCTGCGCTAGTGCCCGAATCCGCCGCACCTCCTCCGCAGTGGGCCGTTCACCCCTTCCTATGGCAGCGGCCCTGTGTCGGTACACCTCTGCAAGGACGCGTGCATCTACATCCCATGGCACTTGTCCTGCGAGTACACAGGCCGCTCCGTGGCTGACCGTGCGGTAGGCTCGGACAGCCCGGTTCGCGATGATCCTCTGAGGTCGCCGCAGAAGAGCCACGGTACCGGGCTTGAGACACTCCGCCCAAATTGGGGCTCCATAGAGTGCCATCGACCGTATAACCCCATGATACAGCCGACGGCACGCCGATCCCGGTCCCCCCACATTCGGGAGGACTCGTCCCAGTGCAGATGCGGCGGCATTCAAACGTGGAGCGAGGAGCTTGAAATGCTCCTCAAAACTCCATCGGGGGTCAAGGACCAGGCCGAGGTACTTAAAATGTGCCTCAACCGGTATGTGGACCCCCTCCACCCGGACCTGGAGCCCCGCTGGGATCCTGCGGCGTGGGCCGTGGAACATCATGGCCTTGGTTTTGTCTAGGGCTACATCCAGGCCCAGGAGGCGGATGCGCCGGACGACCAGCGACGTACCAACAGAGGCTAGGCGAACCGCATCCTCCACGCTCTTCGATTTCGCCGCAACTAGGGTGTCGTCGGCGAAACAGACGACCTCCATCCCTGGTAGTAGGCTGCCCCGCAGAACCCAGTTGTAACCCAGGTTCCATAGCAGGGGACCCAGTACAGACCCCTGAGGAACACCCGCCGTCATTGCCCATGAGCGAACTCGCCCGTCCGGGCCCTCGTAGAGGACCGTTCTGCCCTGTAGGTAATCCTCCACAATGGCGCGCAGGTACGGCGGCACCCGATGAAAACGGAGTGCCTCCGTGATACATTCGTGGGGGAGGCTGTTAAAGGCATTTCGGATGTCTAGCGACACCGCAATGACAGTCTCACCCCGAGCCGTGGCCACCTCCGTCCATCCTTTTAGAAGGGTCACCGCGTCCACCGTGGACCGGCCGGTGCGGAAGCCAAACTGGTTTAGAGCCAAGTCCGGCCCCGCGCCCTCCAGATGCTTGACGATTCGGGATGCCAGGATTTTCTCAAGGAACTTTCCGGAATCGTCAAGTAGCACCACCGGGCGGTATCCAGTCGGGGAGTCGGCCGGGCGGCCCTCCTTCCTCAGCAGACAAAGTCTGCCCGGTTTCCACTGGCTGGGGAAGCGTCCCGTGACGATGCTAGTGTTTAGTACCGCCCGGAATCGGTCCTCCAAGGGTCCTCCTATAGCGAGGGTAAGGACCTTCGACGGGACCCCATCCGGTCCCGGCGCCGTTCTTTTACGCCGGAACCGGTTCCACACCGCATCGAACTCTGCGTCCGAAATGGGAGGGGGGGCCACGGGCAGCTCATCCATGGGAGCCAACGGAGGGACCATTCTGGGGGGCTGAAACTGACCAGGGCTCGGGAACAATGTCATTAAGACTTGGTTCAGCAGCCCTTCGTTCATCTCCGAGGTGGAGGTGGCTGCAGCTTTGAACTTTCCCCTAACCACCCGATACGGACGTCCCCACGGGTCATCATCCAGGAGCTGAATAAAGCGCTCTCTGGACTCTTCCTTCGCCTTGCAGATGGCCACACTGAGGTCATTTTTAGCCATTTTATACGCCCGACGGAAATTGGCCTCCTCGTCAGGCGTGGTTCTGGCGCGCCTTCGACAGCGAAGGTAGGCGCGCCGTGCCCTCCAGCTGGTGGCACGCAGGTCGGCAATCTCTTGAGTCCACCAGTATACCTGCTTTCTGCTAGAGTGGGCCTTCGCTCTAGGCATGGCAGCTTGGCAGACGACTTCCATATCATCCGCAAAGAGCTTTGCCATGCCGTCAGCATCACCAGTGAGGTTGGGGGGCACTTCAGCCCACGCCCGCACCATCGCCGCCTCATTCGCCACCTCCGGACGCAGCTTCGTGAGTGCCCACCTTGGGAAGGCGCTCGCTGCCGGGCCCCTAATTGTTCGGCTCCTGCAGGGTGCTGTCGTGGAAAGCTCCATTCGGATATAGAGGTGGTCCGATAGAGTCTCCACCTCGTCCTCCACCCGCCAGTCAGTAACTCTTCCGGCAAGGGAGGGTGTGGCAAATGACACGTCCACCACAGAATTCCCTTGCCACCGAACGCAGGTAGGGGTGTTACCTCTATTTAGGATCTGGAGCCCCAGCGACAGCGACCAGGATTCCAAATCCCCACCCTTAACATCGGTGTAAGATGACCCCCACGCAACTGACTTCGCGTTGAGGTCGCCCGCAACCAGCACCGGCGCAGGGGCCGCCCTTCGAACCACCCCTTCCAACGCAGCCAGGTGGTCTTCAAAGTCAGCCCTGCTGCGGTTAGGAGAGAAGTATGTGGAGACCACCAGCATTCCTCCCCACATTGCCGCTACATAGCCTGCGCCTCTCTCCTTTAGAGTTAGGGGGGCAGCTGCTCTGCTTGAAACCGTCATGACGGCGGCAGAC
This sequence comes from Hypsopygia costalis, assembly GCA_937001555.2. NCBI lineage: Eukaryota > Metazoa > Arthropoda > Insecta > Lepidoptera > Pyralidae > Hypsopygia > Hypsopygia costalis. The sequence goes on along the minus strand of OW443345.2, from coordinate 24,933,520 downwards.
CCGTCATTTGCAGCTAACCAATTCGACGATTGTGGCGGGACAAAGTACGGTTCCGCCACGATCGCCAGCCCCACGCCCCACTCCGCCGCAGTCTGGCATAGTAGATCCTGTGCCGCGGGGGAGTGGTTTACGTTACCTTGGAGGAGCTTTATGGGGCTGCTAACCATTGGTGGTCTCCATATTTTCCTCCACCATTACCGCCGGGGCTTGCGCTGGTGGCGATACGTTTGTTTTCAACGGGGCCACGCGGCCCTTAATCGGCGGGGGGTTACAGTTTATGCCCCCCATGCGGTGGTTCGCTGGCTTTTTGGCGTCCGTGCAGACGGCGCACTTCAGCGTCGCCGTGCAATCCACCGCCTTGTGCCCTTCGGATCCACAACGGTAGCATAACCCGCTGCGATCCTTTGCGGAGGGGCATCGCTGCATCGGGTGGCCTATGCCCATACAGCGGTAGCACCGCATTGGCCTTTGCTCCTGCAGTTGGATGGAGGCAGAACTCCACCCAACAGTGATTTTTTTCGCGACCTCAAGCCGCTTGGCCGCCTCTACGGGCACTGAGGCAAACGCCGCCCCAGCTCCCCGTGCACCCGTGTGGATTTTGCCCACCTTAATCTGGTGGGCATGGCAATCCCCCGCCTGTGCTAGCGCCTGACATAGCTCTTCAGCGGACACCGAGTCGTCAATACCGACCACACGGATGTCCACTGTTTTTGTTGGGCGCGTCACTTTAGCCGCGTCTCCCAGAGCCTCTTCGATTTTAGCGGCTAAGGTATCCGCCTGAGCCGGGGATGTTTCCTTTGGGAGCTCGATGATCCGTGCCCCCGTTACTCCTGTACGGAACTTAGCCGGACCGATCCCCAGCTCGCCAAGGTTGATAGATCGCCTCCCCATATGTTAGGCCCTTCTCCACTGCCTCCGGTTTCAGGGCAACCACCACCGCCAGTGATTTCGGCGCCTTGGGCGTTTTCTTCCTGATCTTCGACGCCGCGCCGGTCCCCCCACTCTTCGACGTCGCTTGCTGCGCCTTGGGCTTTTTCTTTCGCGTCCTCTTTTCCACCTTAGTCCACTCGCCTTGATCCGGTGGTGATGAGCCTGACGTAGCCCCGGTCGTGGAAGGGACGCTGACCTGCACAACCTTTTTTAAAGGTGCAGTCTTCCTCCTGGTCTCCCTTATCGCCTTAGGCAAGTTAGCCGGCGGTGCGAGGGTGGTGTTACCCGGCAGATTCTGCGCCGGACGCTTCATCAGAGACTGCTGCTTCTGCTGGCCAAGCGAATCAGAGGCCAGCGGAGGTCTGTGACTCTGGCCAGGCAGCAGTCGCCCATCCACTTCCAGCCCGTCCAATCGGGCGGAGATTACGCCACCCACATGCTCCATCAGTTCCCGCTGGAGGTACTCCATGGACTCTAGGAACTCCCTTCTGGAGACACCTCCAGCAGGTACCGCCTTGGATAGGCCGGACTCCGCCTGCCCAATGCCCGTCTCTTCTTCAAAGTACTCCGCCTGCGGCTCGGGCTCTGTTTCTTCCATAGCGACCTCTGACCGCGCCACTCCCCGCTCGGAGAAGGCCTTCCGTAGAGCCTTCAGTTCCTTTCCGATGGATTCCACCTGGCTACGGAGCCGCTTATTATCGGCCCGCAGCCGGCGGATCTCATCTGAGGAGGAGCGGGACGCCATCTCCCTTATGACATCCAATAGCGACAGTGTCGCATTCTTGACGTCGCGGATGCAGGTCCCTTTCATGTTGCCAGATTTTCCGACAACAGACAAGATCGCATCTGCGCTTGCTTCCGCCTTCCCGCAAAGCGACTCCACGGACGCCTTGAGAGATCCTTCTCCAGAGCCTCTGGCAGGACGCCGCTCATGCTGATTTTCCCCTTCCGAGTCCGTCTCGTCCGAGCAAGTGTCTGGCTCCGACTCACGCAGCTCCCGTCGGGCCTGTGATATCCCGACATGATGAGTGTACCCACCACGTCCCTTCCTAGTTCGGGAAACTTTGAGAGCCTGTGGCGCTTCCATTTCCAACTCCTTTGGATGGCCCACTTTGGACCTCTTACGCTTAGCCGAAATTACCGGCCAATTAGCACTCCCCGATGGCAATGGAGCCGCGCTCCCCGCCGCAATATCGCTATACGTTGGCCGGTTCTCTCGCCCCCTGTCTTCTACCTCGCCAGCCGGAGCCTCAGCCGCCGGTACTTCTTCAGCCATGTCGATGATGGGCGAGCGGCTTCTCCTACCGATTTTCGATGGGAATGTCAATTTCAGGGTTTTACCCCCAGCTTTCGTGTCCTTGTCAGACATATCGTCCGTGTCCGAAAGCGACCAAAACAGGGCACTGCCCAGCTCCGAAGTTGTTGGAGAAGACAGTGTCACAGGATTAGTAGACATAAGATTCAAGTTTAAAGTTCACAATCGCTCCCCAAAGTCTCGTTGATCAGGATTTGGTCACCAATCCACCGGCCACTGCGTTACCGCGCACCGAGTGGAATTGGGTCCAGGGCAGACGACGAGGACGTACCTGAACAACACTTGTGGGGCCTGCCCCAACCTAACCTAACCTAACCTAACCTAACCTAACCTAACCTAACCTAACCTAACCTAACCTAACCTAACCTAACCTAACCTAACCTAACCTAACCTAACCTAACCTAACCTAACCTAACCTAACCTAACCTAACCTAACCTAACCTAACCTAACCTAACCTAACCTAACCTAACCTAACCTAACCTAACCTAACCTAACCTAACCTAACCTAACCTAACCTAACCTAACCTAACCTAACCTAACCTAACCTAACCGAAAACCGAGAAGGCCGGAGCCAAAGCGGCACAAAGTGTAAGAAAAAGTATTACGGAGTGGGAAATGACAGGGACCGAGGGAAAACCTAACAAAGAAACACCTCCTACAAGAGCGACTACCCCAACTGAGCCAGCCAATGCCAGGACCAAGCTGACCTTGTCGAAGGAAAAGTGCCCCAGTGGTGGAGTGGGAGAGGAGGCAATGAAAACTTCGCCACCAAGATCTGCCTATACCTCTAGGGTGGCTGAGGCAAGGGCTTGCTTGCACAAGGCGAAGGCCCACCTCAGCCAATCAAGGAACCTTAGAGTCGACATTAAGGAAGGAGTACTACAAGCAATTGACCGGCTGTATAGTTTGGTCAGGGAAAGCGAGGTTGGGAATAAACAGGACGATGGACAAACGAATAGGAAGGGAATTGGACAAACGACAAAGAGGATGGAAACGGAAAAAGGACCAGGAAAGGAAGACTTTGAGAGGCTGTTCTCTTCTCTTGAAGAGCACAGCAGACTAATTAGAGAAAGTAGCGACAAGATGAAAGAACTGCAGAGCAGTATAGAGAAACAGAGGGACGCTGTGGAGAGGGCCACGTACGCTGAGGCTGCGGCGGGAACCGCAAGGAATAAATCCGTAGAGCGTACAGCGCTGCACTCGGTGGTGGTCACCTCCACAGATGAAACAGAGACGGGAGAAGAGGTGTTGGACAAAATAAGGACAGCGGTAAAGGCCAACGATGATTGGATAAACGTGGAGAGAGTGAGGAAAGGAAGGGACCGAAAGGTGATTGTGGGGCTCAGAACAGAGGAAGAAAGGAAGAAGCTCAGAGAGAGGATACAGGGCGCTGGGGATCTCCTCAAAGTGGAGGACATCAAGAACAAGGATCCTCTAGTAGTGTTGAAAGATGTTCTCAACTTCAATAAAGATGAGGAGATTCTCGGTGATCTCAGGAAGCGGAATAAGGAGCTCTTCAAGCACCTCAAAGAGAAAGAGGACAGAATGGAGGTTCGCTTCCGAAAGCGAACACGCAACCCCCTGACCAACCACGTCGTCTTGAAGGTGTCCCCAAAATTATGGAAGGTCATGACGGGGGCGGGAGTAGTACATGTAGACTTGCAAAGGATTAGAGTGGAAGACCATTCACCACTCGTCCAGTGCTCCCTCTGCCTCCGTTATGGCCATAGCAAGCGCTTCTGCAAAGAAGAGGTAGAGAGCTGCAGCCACTGTGGGGGCGCCCATCTCAGGAAGGACTGTGGGGATTGGCTGGCAGGATTGACGCCACAGTGTTGCAACTGCATGCGGGCCAAGCTGGACGAGAAAGAGCATAATGCCCTAAGCGGGGATTGTCCAGTGAGGCGGCGATGGGACGGCATCGCCAGAGCTGCAGTTGCATACTGCTAAGGGCGTTCAGGATGGTAAAGTTACCGCCAATCAGTGCAAGTTTGCCATGGAAAAGCGTCTTCTGGTGGTTCAGGCCAATCTGCAAAGGAAGAGATTGGCCACAGATGAGCTCATGCAGGAGGCGGGAAGACGCAGCATATCCATTGCGCTGCTCCAAGAACCGTATGTCGGGGGGATTGGGAAGATGAAGAATTACGGGGCCGCGAGGGTCTTCCAGTACATGGGTATTGGGGGCGGGACGGTTAAGGCGGCAATCGTGGTGTTTGACGGGGACTTGAGAGTCACTCAATGTCCCGAATACACCACGAATAACATCGCTGCGATAAAAATATACGTCGGTGACTGGGAGATCATCGTGGCCTCGTTCTACTTTGAACCGGATTTACCCATAGGACCTTACTTGGAGCAGATCAGGGATATGAGGAAAAAAGTGGAGCCTGCAGGAGTACTGATTGGCGGTGACACCAATGCTAAGAGTATCTGGTGGGGGAGCGCTAGAGAGGATGGTAGAGGGCAGGAGGCGTCCGCAATGTTCCATGAATTGGGCCTGCACGTACTGAATGTTGGAGATACCCCAACATTTGACGTAATTAGGGGAAATACCAGGTACTCTAGTTTTGTGGACGTGACGGCTTGCTCCGAACGCGTATATGGGCTGATAGACGAGTGGAAGGTAGACGTGGGTCTTACGAGTTCGGACCACAATGGGATACTTTTCGGCATAAGACAAACTAAAATTAAAGGACAAGAAATAAAAAGGACCACAAGGAAGTTTAACACAAGGAAAGCAAACTGGGAAAAATTTAAAGAAATACTGACAGAACAAATTCAAGATAAAAATATTAACGTCGCTAGGATAGCAAAAATTTTGGATAAAGAAGGGATTGATAAAATAGCGAAAGAGTACAATGAAGCAATAATAGAAGCAAGTAATAAATCCATGCCGAAGAAGAAAAAAGAAGACCGAATAAGTGTCCCATGGTGGTCCGATGAGCTCGAAGCCCTGAAAAAGACTGTAGTAACCAAGAAAAGGCGAATACGGTGTGCAGCCCCAGTACGAAGAGATAAAGTCGTCACAGAGTACCTGGAGGTGAAGGCTGAGTACGAAGAGCGAGCAAGGAGGGCCCAAGTCCAGAGTTGGAAGGATTTTTGCGAACGGCAGGATAAGGAGGGACTCTGGACTGGGATATACAGGGTCATACGTAGAACTGCTGCTAGAAGGGAGGACGTGATGCTAGAGAAGGATGGGAAGAGTCTGGACGCCCATGGGTCTGCCAAACTGCTGGCGGAGTCCTTCTACCCGGAGGACGAAGAGTCGGGGGAAAGTGAACATCACAGGCTGATACGACAGAAAGCGGAGCAAGCAAACGAGTGGGTCTATGACGAAAGTCATGACCCAGCGTTTACTAAAGAAGAGCTCAAAAGCGCGGCCGACACTTTCAACCCCAGGAAAGCTCCGGGTTCAGACGGCCTCACGGCCGATATTTGTAAGCGGGCCATAGAGCATGATCCGGAGATCTTCCTGGCACTGGCAAACAAATGTTTGGAACTGGGCCACTTCCCTACTATCTGGAAGGAGGCCACAGTCGTGATATTGCCGAAGCCGGGCAGGGACAATCTTACTGATCCTAAGACCTACCGGCCAATCGGTTTGCTGCCAGTGCTAGGGAAGATACTGGAAAAAATGATGGTAGCCAGACTGAAGTACCACGTCCTTCCTACTATTAGCTCCCGCCAATACGGCTTCATGCCCCAAAGGAGTACGGAGGACTCCCTCTATGACCTAGTGAAACACTTAAGGGAGAAACTAGATGAGAAGAAACTCATCACAGTTGTTTCGTTGGACATAGAGGGAGCCTTCGACAACGCATGGTGGCCTAAAATCAGGAAGAGATTGGCGGACGAGAAATGCCCTGTAAACCTTCGTCGTATGCTGGATGGGTATTTGCGTGACCGGAGTGTGTGTGTCAGGTACGGAGGTGCAGAACACCACAGAGAGACCTCCAAAGGGTGTGTGCAGGGCTCAATTGGCGGGCCGATTTTATGGAATCTCCTGCTGGATCCTCTGCTGAGGGAGCTGGATCGGCAAGGCGTTTATTGTCAAGCCTTCGCGGATGATGTCGTCTTGGTCTTCAGCGAGGATACAGCAGGGGAAGTGCAAAAGCGAGCCAACGCCGCACTCGCCTGTGTCCAGGAGTGGGGCAGGATGAACAAATTGCGTTTTGCTCCCCAAAAAACCAAAGCCATGCTTATAACCAGGAAGCTGAAGCATGACACTCCACATCTGGTCATGGGCGGGGTCGACATTGAGATGTCTAAGCAAATTAAACTCCTGGGGCTGCTTATAGACGACAAGCTAACCTTTACTGCGCATATTGCATATGTATGTAAGAGAGCCCTTGCCGTCTATAGGCAGCTCTCGAAAGCGGCCAACGCCAGTTGGGGCCTGCACCCAGAAGTGATACATACCATCTACACCGCCGTTGTGGAGCCCATCATAATGTATGCGGCTAGTGCCTGGGCAGCAAAGACGGAGAAGATAGGTGCTAAGAAGGAGCTGTGTGCGGTGCAAAGAGGTTTTGCACAAAAGATCTGCAAGGCGTATAGAACGGTCTCCCTTAATTCCGCACTAGTACTGGCCGGGCTACTGCCTCTCGACTTGCGAATACGCGAGGCTGCCACTCTGTACGAGGCAAGGAGGGGAGTAGCCGTGCCAGTTTTGGGACATAGGGAGATTGAGACTAAAACGATCCTTGCAGACAAACCTCATCCTGCTAAAAATATGAGCCTGCAGTTCATATGTCTGGAAGACCAGGAGCAAGTAGACCGCCACAACAACCAAGCGGTCCGCATTTATACCGATGGGAGTAAGCTGGAGGGTAAGGTCGGAGCCGCCGTATCTATATGGCACGGCGCGACCGAAACCAAGGCCCGAAAGCTTAAGCTCGACTCCCACTGCTCGGTCTACCAGGCGGAACTGTTGGCCATATTCGAAGCAACTAAGGAAATTCTGCGTAGCCGTCACGGCTCCTTCGGCATCTATAGCGACTCCAGGTCGGCTCTGGAGACCATTGTCGACCATAGTTCCCCTCACCCGCTATCCGAAGCCATCCGATGCAATCTAAGATCTAGCACGGACCAGAACAAAGCTGTGTCTTTGTTCTGGATTAAAGCACACGCGGGTTTAGAGGGGAACGAAAGAGCTGACACTCTGGCTAAAGAAGCGGCACTCCACAAGAAGACTAAGCCGGATTACGATAGATGTCCGATTTCATTCGTCAAGCGACAAATACGATTGGAGTCGCTTGACGAATGGAATCGGAGGTATGTGGCGGGTACCACCGCCGGGGTAACTAAACTCTTTTTCCCGGAGGTGGTGCCGGCTCACAAGGTTCTAAAAGGAATAAGGCTCGACAACGTAGTCACGCAGATGCTAACGGGGCATGGTGGGTTCTCCGAATATCTAAGTCGCTTTAAATGTAAGGAGGACCCATCATGCATCTGTGAGCCTGGGACAGAGGAAACAGTAGTACACGTCCTTCTGTACTGCCCTGTATTTGGAAAGGAGAGATACGAACTGGAGTGCCTTCTCAGTAAGAAACTCAAAGAAGAAAATCTGAGGGAAATAATGGCCAATAAAACTGATAGGGACCTGTTTTTAACTTTCGGAAGAAGAATAACAGAAAAAGTAATAGGTAGAAATAAATAGACAGCAAGTAAAAAGTTTTGGACTTACATTTAATTATGTAGAGCTCTCAGAACGACACAAAAAGTTGCAAATTAAAAGTTAATAGCAAGTCACAAAAACAAATAAAACAAAATAGAAATAGAACCAAATGAATTAAAAATATATAGATAAACAAATAAACAAAAGGTATAAATAGTAAATAATAACTAAATATAGAAACAAATTGAACATTAAAACATAAATTTAGAACAAAACGAAAATCAAATTAAAGAAGTAGGAAGATAAATTAACAAAATAAAAATACAATAGATATAAATATAGAATACAATAAATTAAATAGAAAAATGAAAACGAAAAACTAAAATATAACAAATATAGTAGAGAAACTATAACCAAAACAAATTAACAAAGTAAATAAATGACTCTGCTTACGGCAGGGGGACTAGAAATTAAAAAAAAAAAAAAAAAAAAAAAAAAAAAAAAAAACCTAACCTAACCTAACCTAACCTAACCTAACCTAACCTAACCTAACCTAACCTAACCTAACCTAACCTAACCTAACCTAACCTAACCTAACCTAACCTAACCTAACCTAACCTAACCTAACCTAACCTAACCTAACCTAACCTAACCTAACCTAACCTAACCTAACCTAACCTAACCTAACCTAACCTAACCTAACCTAACCTAACCTAACCTAACCTAACCTAACCTAACCTAACCTAACCTAACCTAACCTAACCTAACCTAACCTAACCTAACCTAACCTAACCTAACCTAACCTAACCTAACCTAACCTAACCTAACCTAACCTAACCTAACCTAACCTAACCTAACCTAACCTAACCTAACCTAACCTAACCTAACCTAACCTAACCTAACCTAACCTAACCTAACCTAACCTAACCTAACCTAACCTAACCTAACCTAACCTAACCTAACCTAACCTAACCTAACCTAACCTAACCTAACCTAACCTAACCTAACCTAACCTAACCTAACCTAACCTAACCTAACCTAACCTAACCTAACCTAACCTAACCTAACCTAACCGGTCTTTTCGGTGTTTCCGACGCATATATGGTAGCTCTACCACATTCCAAAAAAATTTTTTTAAAATTGTTTTTGGACTTTTCGCGAAACCAAAAAAACCCAAAAAATAATTTTTTTGCAGTTTTCGACGGAATCCGTATTTTTAGGCCCTAAGGCACCCTTGGTAGAAAATTCCGACCTCCAGCTCTACTGGAACCCTAGGCAATACCGTGACGTGAGCAACCTAAGTCTCCAAATTTCCCGGAATTCCGGGAAAATTTTGGTGGGCTCCGTTGCGGATTGCCTTTCTGAACAACTTTTCACTGAGGTCGGAAAGCTCCCAGAGGTGTCCTTCACCTTCAAAATTTAAATCAAAAGTTAGGTTTTACCATTTTTTCAAAATTCGAAAATTTTCTTTTTAAACTTAGGATATTGGCTTAACCTCTGGAGTTATAATTCTGGTTTTTTGGGAACAGAAGCGCACCTGCCCACCGTACATTTCAACATTAAGAAACAGGCGCGATCGGCTCTACATTTTTATAAAATTGACTTTTTGACTCTAATTTTGGTAAATCTTTACAAAATCTAAATCTACAAAATTAAAATTGACTCTGACTCTTAAAATTGACCTAGAGTAATTTGTATAGGACGACTCTATTATATCTTTACAAACCCTGACCGAATCCAAGACGATTCGCCTGTACTGACAGAATTTATAATTTGGTATTCTATATACTTTATATTTTACTTTAAAATTTTTTTTTACATAAAAAAAACAACGATTATATTTATATAATATCTGAAAAATAAAAACTTATTGACGCGCCCTCTGATATAAAATTGATAAAATGTTCGGCATCCACACTCCCATTAAAAAGACGCAAACAGTTAGAGACTCTAACGTCGTTTTACAAACGGACACTGAGGCGGCAGGACCGACTCAGGAGAACTGCCAGAACACGAATGTGAGACGAAGTATAGGAGAGTGGGAGTTAAATCTAAACATAAATGAAGCTCGGACCACCTCTAGCCCGACCCCGCCAAAAAACACTAAAACTGCTGCTCCACTAAAAATTAAACAAAAACCGACTACACAGCTAGAAAATAAATCATCTGCACTCAGAAAATCAATGGAGACAATGGGCAGCCCTGCATCAGAAAGCACCAAATATGTTACAAAAACTGCGGAAGCAAGAGCCTGCCTAAATAGGGCAAAAATGCATTTAGGTGAGGCGCGAAACTTAAAAACTGATATAAAGGTGGAGGTTACCAGAGCAATAAACAGACTGTACCAGCTAGTGAAAGAAGCGGAAGTGGGGAGTGGCCGGGATGACATACAACATAAAGGACAGGAAAAGGATGATAAAGTAAAAGAAAGTGAGGAAATTGAAAGACATACATCTGATTTGATAAAAAGAATGAACGAACATAGTCAAAAGATAAAAGAAACGAATGAGACAATGGATAAATTGAGAGACACTATAGAAAGGCAACAGGAGGTCATGGAGAAGGCGACATACGCAAGAGTAGCAGCAAGCCGTCCCGAGAGACAGCAAACGGCTCAAACCACTCTCCACTCCGTAATTATTACATCAAAAGACGAATCGGAATCGGGGGAGGAAGTCCTGACCAGAATCAGGAATGTAGTTAATGCTAGAGAAGGAGGTATAAACGTAGAAAAAGTAAGAAAAGCTAAGGATAGGAAGATTATAGTGGGATGCAGAACAGAAGAGGATAGAAAACGACTCAGAGACAGACTTAAAAGAGCAGAAGATTGTCTTAGCGTAGAGGAAATAAAAAATAAAGATCCGCTGGTAATCCTCAAAGACGTGCTTCAATATAACAGCGACGAGGACATCCTAACCGCTCTCAGGAAGCAGAATCGCGACATATATCAGAACCTCAACGAACAGGACGACAGAATGGAGGTGAAGTACCGTAAAAAAAGCAGAAACCCCCTCACGAGCCATGTGATCCTTAGAGTGTCGCCCAAAATATGGCAGGGAATGGTGGATGCTGGTGCTGTTCATATCGACTTACAAAAAATACGAGTGGCAGACCAGTCGCCACTCGTTCAGTGTACCCTCTGTCTGGGATATGGACACGGGAAGCGATTCTGCAGAGAAAAGTCTGAAAAGTGCAGCCATTGTGGTGGTCCCCACCTTAAATCTGAATGCGCGGATTGGCTCGCAGGTGCGGCCCCGACCTGTTGCAATTGCACACGCGCAGGACTTGTTGCCTCAGAGCATAATGCATTTAGCCGGGACTGCGCTGTGCGGCAGAGATGGGAGGCTCAGGCCAGAGCTGCCATAGCTTATTGCTAAGGATGCAAAGAGCAAGCAAATGGCGCAAAGAGACTGCTCCACCATAGAAAAGAAATACGCAACAGCACAGGCAAACCTCCAAAGGAAGGAGTTGGCCACAAATGAGCTTATGCTGGAAGCCCAAAATAGAAATCTCGCTTTTGCGTTGCTCCAGGAACCGTACGTTGGCCGGGCTGGAAGAATGAGGGGATATAGGGGGGCGAGGATCTTTCAGTGCACCGAGCAAGGAGATGGTGTCGTTAAATCTGCGATAGCAGTATTCGATCCAGATCTAGAAGTGGTGCAGTGTCCGGAGTTCACTACAAATAACATCGCTGTGGTGAAAATCCGGACCGGTGCATGGGAGATCTTCGCAGTTTCCTTCTACTTCGAGCCGGACCGGCCGATCGAGCCTTACCTGGAGCAGCTCAAACGCATAAAGGAAAAAGCCGGGAATACAAAGGTCCTTATGGGAGGTGACACAAACGCCAAGAGTACCTGGTGGGGCAGCAGCGTGGTGGACCATAGAGGTGAAGCAATGTCCGGCATGATAGAGGAAATGAACCTGCACGTATTAAATGTGGGAGACACGCCAACCTTCGACACTATAAGGGGCAACAAAAGGTACGCAAGTAATGTCGACGTGACGGTCTGCTCCGAAAATTTGCTCGATCTTATAGAAGACTGGGTCATAGACGAAGGTATGACTAGTTCGGACCATAATGGCATTGTATTTAAAATTAGGCTGAAAAAATCAAAAGGATTAAAAATAAAAAGAACGACTAGGCAATATAATACAAAAAAAGTTAATTGGGACCAGTTTCTTACGAAACTGGACCAATTAAAACTAGAAAACCAAATTAATAAACAAAAAATTGATCAAATCACAAGTACGGAACAATTAGAACAAATAATAGATAAATACACAAATATAATTAAAAAAGCATGCGATGAAACAATGCAAAAAAAGAAAACAAACGAAAAACTTACCTTGCCATGGTGGTCCACAAAACTCGCGGAGCTGAAGAAAGATGTTGTCACGAAGAGACGTCGAATAAGGTGCGCCGCGCCGGTCCGACGAGCGAAGGTGGTTGCAGATTACCTGAAAGCAAGGGAAACATATGAGAATGAAGCCAAAGAAGCACAAGTAAATAGCTGGAAGGAATTTTGCAGTAAACAGACCAAGGAGGGAGTGTGGGATAGTGTGTACAGGGTTATAGGCAGGACAACTGAAAGACAGGAGGATGTGCCCTTGATGAAGAATGGTAGGGAGATGGATCCAGGGGAGTCGGCAATGCTGATAGCAGATACATTTTACCCGATGGACACCGACATGGGAGAAAGTGCGGATCACAAGCGCGTGAGGGATTTGGCAGAAGTGGTAAATGAGCAGGCTCATGATGAAAACCATGACCCCCCATTTACAATAGAAGAGCTAAGACTCGCCGCAGAAAGCTTTGATCCTAAAAAGGCCCCGGGTGCAGATGGTCTAACAGCCGACATCTGTATCCGGGTCATTCTCCGCGACCTGGAGCTGCATCTGTTGCTGTTCAATAAATGCCTTGAATTCGGATACTTCCCAATCATCTGGAAGGAGGCAACAGTGGTAGTCTTGCGGAAACCGGGTAAAGATGATTATTCCAATCCGAAATCGTACAGGCCCATAGGATTGTTGCCGGTGATGGGGAAGATCCTCGAGAAAATGGTAGTTGGAAGGCTAAAGTGGCATCTTATCCCTAGAATAAGCAACCGCCAGTATGGGTTTATGCCCCAAAAATGTACGGAGGACTCCCTCTATGACCTAGTGAGCCACATACGCAGCAAGCTGGAAAAGAAAAAGCTGATAACAGTGGTATCGTTGGACATAGAGGGAGCCTTCGATAGCGCATGGTGGCCAGCAATCCGAGTAAGACTCGCTGACGAGAACTGCCCTATCAACATTAGAAGGTTGATCGACAGTTATCTCCAAAAGAGGAAAGTCAGGGTCAGATACGCCGGAGAGGAATGTGTGAAAGATACCAACAAAGGATGTGTTCAGGGCTCAATTGGTGGCCCGATTCTCTGGAACATTCTATTGGATCCATTGTTAAAGGGGCTGGAAAGAAGGGGAGAATATTGTCAGGCCTATGCGGATGACGTTGTGCTCGTATTTGACGGAGAAACTGCAATGGAGGTGCAAAAACAAGCCAATGCCGCCCTCGCCTATGTTCAGGAGTGGGGTGTCCGAAATAAACTGAGATTTGCGCCGCAAAAAACCAAGGCAATGGTAGTGACGCGCAAGCTTAAGTATGACACTCCTCGCTTGAGCATGGGCGGAGTCGGCATCGACATGACGGAGCAAATGAAGATACTGGGGCTCACGATAGATCATAAGCTAACGTTCAACATCCACGTAGCTAATGCTTGTAAAAAGGCACTAAATATTTACAAGCAGTTATCCAGAGCCGCTAGAATCAGCTGGGGTCTCCACCCAGAGGTCATACGCCTAATATACACGGCAGCGGTAGAGCCAGTTATCATGTACGCGGCCGGCGCCTGGGCATCGGCGACGACGAAACTAAGCGTACAAAAGCAATTGAACGCAGTCCAGAGAGGTTTTGCTCAAAAGCTTACAAAAGCATATCGCACCGTGTCGTTGAATTCCGCTCTTGTGCTGGCTGGGCTGCTGCCTCTGGATATTAGAATAAGAGAAGCCGCTACGCTATATGAGAGGAAGAAAGGGAAGTCCATGGCGGCAGTGGGGGTATCTGGAGATGGCGACATGGAGACTATGGTCAGCTGCGCGAGTGCACCGCATCCCGCCGAGAGCGTGGGCCTGGAGTTCAGAATACTGGAAAACCAGCAACAAGTAGACGAACATAACCTGCAGACAGTGCGAGTTTTCACGGATGGTAGCAGAATCGATAACAAGGTCGGAGCTGCGTTATCACTGTGGAAAAACAACATCGAGACCAAATCCAAGAAACTCAAGCTGTCTTCACAATGCACGGTATACCAGGCCGAACTCTTGGCGATATGCGAGGCAACGAAGGTGATACTGGAGAGCCCGGAGCGTAGCTTTGGGGTGTACAGTGACTCGCGGTCGGCATTGGAGACGGTCGTCAACTTGCGTTCCCTCCATCCGCTTGCGCTCAACACCAGGGAAAATCTGAAAAACATTAAAAAACAAAACAAAGAAATAAGTCTCTTTTGGATTAAGGCGCATGCCGGACTGGAGGGTAACGAGCGGGCGGACCAGTTGGCAAGAGATGCGGCACTGCATGTCAAACGTAAGCCTGACTACGACCGATGTCCGGTTTCACTCGTCAAGCGGCAAATCCGAATGGAATCGCTTGACGAGTGGAACGGGAGATACATGGGGAGTGAGACGGCTTCGACAACAAAATTGTTCTTTCCTAACGCAGTTGAGGCCTACAAAGTTGTGCGACACCTAGAGCCCAATGGAATTCTGACTCAGGTTATGACGGGACACGGTGGGTTCTCCGAATACCTAAACCGCTTTAAGTGTAAGGAGGACCCATCGTGTATCTGCGAGCCAGGGGTAAATGAAACGCCAGCACACGTGTTATTTGAATGCCCCGTATACGGATTACTGAGATATGAAACTGAACATATACTAGACAAAGACATCACAATAAATAGTATACAAGAAATAATAAATGACAAAAATATCAGACAGAAATTCTTTGAATATTGTATGGAGATCGCTAAAAAAGTAATAAAACGAAATAAAAATATATGAATATATATCATGATGTCCATATATAATGAATTATATATTGAGTCACCATGAAATAAAAAAGGGTAAAATAAAAAGAAAATAACAAACAAAAAAAAACAAACAAAGAAGCCAATCAAAATCTAGTGTTCTAAATTTAATAAATTATTTATAAAAGCAAAAGTACAACAAAAATAAACAAATAGATACATAAACTACATTCGGAAAACAGAAGTCTCTGAATAAATATCAGAGGGAACAGAAAAAAAAAAAAAAAAAAAAAAAAAAAAAAAAAAAAAAAAAACCTAACCTAACCTAACCTAACCTAACCTAACCTAACCTAACCTAACCTAACCTAACCTAACCTAACCTAACCTAACCTAACCTAACCTAACCTAACCTAACCTAACCTAACCTAACCTAACCTAACCTAACCTAACCTAACCTAACCTAACCTAACCTAACCTAACCTAACCTAACCTAACCTAACCTAACCTAACCTAACCTAACCTAACCTAACCTAACCTAACCTAACCTAACCTAACCTAACCTAACCTAACCTAACCTAACCTAACCCAGTACTCAAGTGATTGCGACCACAAACCTATGTCGCTCCGCGCAAAAAATCGCTAAAAAATAGAAAAAGTGCTCATTTAAGACCGAAAAAAGTGTAGTGAAGTGAAGAAACGTCTGATTCACCGGGATTTATGTGCGCAGTGTTTTATCCCAAAGGACTTCGCAGTACCAGCTCGTCAAACTCCAGGAAGAACCACAGCGGAACGGTGAGGCACCCCAGTCTGAAATTATAACCATCAGCAAGCCGACCATCTGGCCTTTTCAACGACGTGCCACACTTGCCGCTGCGACCAGCCGAAACGGAGATCTAGGTGTCTGAAGGTACCCCTTTTCCACAGTCAAAATTGAGGTCACCACGCGTTAGCGACACGTGCCGCCAGTCCGGCGCCGACCGCTGACGTCAGACACCTAGCTGAAGACACCTGCGAGGCCCCGAGGGCTGCGCCCACACTGACCGGTGAACAGCCACAAGGCAGCTTCTGAAGACCCGAAGGTGCGGACGGAACTCTGGTCCCCTTTGGCGTAGGAAGCTGATTTTTGGACCCACATGAGTGTGGGTGAAAGGCCATCCCACAGGATCCCAGGTAACTCCCTAATACACCCCAACCCCTTCCTAATCTCCCCACCCCCTACCTCCCATCACGAGTGCTATAGACATAGTCTATAGTCGCCTCTAAGGCGCTCGAACCCATACCCTATTCCCATATCCCAACCCCTACCCCCCACGAGTGCTATAGACACTAGTCTATAGTCGCCATTCAGGCGCTCGCAACCCCCATCCCCTACCCCTCATCCACGAGTGCTGCAGACCTTGGTCTGTAGTCGCCTAAAAGGCGCTCGCAACCCCTATCCCCACCCATCTTACCTGGGACCTGTCCCCCCTCCCCCGTGTACCCCCCTCCCCTTACCTCCTTACCCCTACCTCCCCCCCCTCATCCACGAGTGCTGCAGACCTTGGTCTGTAGTCGCCCAAAAGGCGCTCGCAACCCCTATCCCCACCCATCTTACCTGGGACCTGTCCCCCTCCCCCGTGTACCCCCTTCCCTTACCTCACCCCCCTCAAAAGTCTTCCAGCGAACACCCGCGATCCCCTCACTCCCTCCCCGCGGCCCCCAAGCCCCCTTACCGCCCCTCCCTAAAACTCCCTCCGCAACCCCCCCCCCCCCCCCCCCTAATCCCCGCGAACCTTCCAACCTATCTTACCTCACACCCCCCCCCCCCCCCCCCCCGACTTCCGCAACCCTCTCCACGGACCCTCCTACCCTCCATACCTCATTCCCCCGCGGGGTAGTTCCCCCGCAAGAACCCCCCTCCCCCACCCCTCTATTGGATTACCTCACCCCCCCGGGCCATAACTACGTCAAAACCCATCGAAGGAGGTCGAGCTTGGGCTCGTTAGAATCGGCACAAAAAGATCCGCCGATTGGCTCCGGCAAAATCCAAGAAAAGGACCGCCTTTCGCCGACAACTCAACTCATCACATAAAATATAAGCAGAAGTCCACCACCACCAGCTAAATTATAACCAATATCTACCACCAGCTAAATTATAATCAATAATAAATAGTTAACATCACAAATTACTGTACACTACCTTATAAGTTAATTATAAGTCCAATAAAAACCAAGAAAACAGAAGACACGATAAAAATGGCGTCCAAATCTAACAACCCAACATCATCACAGATCACCGAGTTGGAGGAGAGGTTGGGGCAGTCATCAGGCAACGACACCAGCCTGAACACGCCCGAACCCAAGCTCTCGACGCCATCACACACGTCACACACACAAAAAACAGACGACACAACCTCGGATGCAACGTCAGGGGAAGGGTCAAGTACGACCACAGTCCCACCAACCACAGTTGCCCAATCCACAACACACCCGGGACCAAACAGGGCGACTGGGCTTAGAATCCCGACCCCCCCACGTAAGCACAAGGTGGGCCAAGGTGTCCACAAAAAAACCACCTCACAGAAAGGACCCTTGAGCCTCTGTAAAACCATCGCTATGCGAGAGGGGATTACACAGAAAACGAAAAAACAGAGAACCTCGACCGGAGGGTTGCTCAGGGCCGTCACAATGAAGAACGCACGTGCGACGGCCCGAAAAAAACACGATGGACGAGGATCGCTGCCTGGAAGCGGATCAGTCACTCAGAGATACAACACTGAGTGATCTTGAACTGGACATTGTTCAAGCAACTGGGGCAACGGGCGCCCGCCAAACCTCAACCGACCAAAACTCGGGGGACCTGCCCGACGACGCTCGCGAGCCAATTGTTATCGCCCACGCAAGAAAAGACCATTATAGCGTGGTGATATCCACCACACCACTAAAAGTGGTGGAAGATGGCGAGGGAGTCCCTGATAGAGACCCAGAATATACCGAAGTAGATCTTCGGGATCTTGGGCTAATGCGGGACGATGCAAATGAGCAGGAGTCGGACGGCGACTGGACTGACGTGGAGAGCGCAGGCAGTGGTAGACACAGCGTGCTACCACCCCTAGGCCTGCGAACGGGTGTCAGTAAAGATCTGGCCACAGAACGGGCCAGAGAGTTTTTCCAGGAGGGAAAGCGGGCGCTTGAAGCGTCAAGAACACTGAAGCGAGAGTTGAGGGCGATCGCCGTAGACCAGCTGTCAAACTTGTACGAGCTGGTCCTGTCGCTGGCAGACTCCAGAAACAGGCATCGCCTGAATCTGGAGGTAGAAAGAAGTAGGGCGGCAAGGGAGGCGGTAAGAATAGAAAGAGCCCACAATAAACAACTGTGGGCCCTACGGCAGGAAATGGAAGAGCGTCAGAACCAGCACAAAGACGCTCTGGCGGGGGCACAAAAAGCCGTGACAAATGTACAAGACTGGCTGAGTGTCGAGATGGATGGCCTTAACAAGACCGTCAGGGCCATCCAGCTCGACATAAAAGTAGCCCCCAAATACCAGCCACCGGTTCAAGAGACCCTCCCCAAAAACAAAGAAGCCCAACCAGCGAGTGACCAGCTCGAACAAATAAAAAACCAGCTCAGTGAGTTGCAGACGGAGCTCCACTACCTCAAGATGGATCTCAAAGGGGCAAATAAAAGTTGCATGAGCCCCCAACCAATTTTAGAGGAGTGCCAACGAAGCGCTTCAGACCTGATGGCAGAGACCCTTAAGGAATTGCGAGAGGAACTCAAAACTCTCCGCGAGGACATGAGGGACATAAAGACCAGCCTTCCAACTTCAACACCGACCACCAGGGATGAAGTGCGACAAGAACTGAGGGAAGTGGCAGCTCCGATAGTCAATAAAACAAACACGATCCTAAAGGAGCTGGAGGAGGTCAAAGATCTGGGCCTCATAAACAGCGGTCAGATTCCGCCGGCGTCGGCCATTGGAGCTGAAATGGCGTTCACAGAAACAGCGGCACAGTTGGAGGAGCTGATAACTCCTCTACGAGCTGGTGTGGCTGAAGTGACAAGCCAGTCCAAGGCTCTAAATAAGTCGCTGGTGTGGATCAACACGGCACTAAAGACGAAAGAAGGTGCTCCTCTTCAGCCAGCACAGACATGCATACCAAGGCCAACCCAACAAACTTATGCGGCAGCAGCGGCCAAACCCAAGAGGCCTAACCACTCTATTATCGTGTCGGCGACGGATCCCACAAAGACCGGGGACAACGTCATCGAGACGATACGGCAGACCCTGGATTTCAAAACCACAGGGGTTACTGTTGATAGGGTGAGAAAGGCAAAAAACAGGAAAGTCGTGCTAAGCTGTGAGTCTGAGGAGAACCTTAACGCACTCCACACGCAAATTCGAACTAACTCAACACTTACAGTCAAAAAAGCGACAATGTCCAACCCCCTGGTAAGGTTTACAAATGTGATGAATTATCACTCGGATGAGGAGATCCTGGAGTTCCTGAGAGCCCAGAACAAGAAGATCTTTGAAGGGCTCCAAGGGGACGAAAACCTCGCAAAACTTCGTTATCGCAGACGTGCCAGAAATTGTCTGCAATGCCATCCGGTTCTGGAAGTGTCACCCCGGATCCACAAGCGCCTGCTCGAGGCGGGCGTGGTCCACATCGGTCTCAGTAGAAACCGAGTAGAGGACCAGTCCCCGCTAGTGCAATGCGCCAAATGCCTGGGATTCGGACACACAAAGGCGCTCTGCAAGGAAGGTGAGCAGTACTGCAACTACTGCAGTGGTGCTCACTCCTGGCAAGAGTGCCCCGCCAGAAAGGAGAACAGGGAACCGAGATGCAGAAACTGCAAAAAAGCCAAGCAGGAAGACGGCACGCCCCATATGGCATATAGCGATATATGCCCACAGAGACTCGTATGGGACAACATAGCGAGGTCCAGGATAGCATACTGTTGACGATAAGGATGATGCGGGCGGAGACCCAACTGGTACGACGGGACAAACAAGGTTGAAAATCATCCAAGCCAACCTTAGACGCTCTAAGCAGGCCACAGCCGAGCTACTGAAAGTAGCCGAGGACAAGGGTATAACCATAGCCTTAGTACAAGAACCCTATGTGGGTTCACAGGGAATGGTTAAACGAATCCCGGGCACTACAGTCATCCAGTGCACCCTCGACAGGCAAAAACCCGTTAAGGCCGCGATCTTCGTTTTCGGGAATGGGCTGCGAATCATACATGATCCGCAGTTGGTCACGGAGACGGAGGCCGCGGTCTTGCTGGAGGCCGGAACCTTAAGACTTGGAGTAGTGTCCGTCTACTATGAGGGTGACCAAGACTTGGACCCATACATCCAACGTACAAAAGCGGTATGTCGCAACCTCAAATCACCGAACATCCTGCTAGGGGGGGACATCAACGCATGGAGCCCCTGGTGGGGGAGCGCGTCAGAGAACCAAAGGGGAACGGCCTTTAACTCCTTTCTCAATGAAATGGACTACCAGATCTTGAACACCGGCAGCGTTCCAACCTTCGAAGAATACCGACAGGGCAAACTCTACTCGAGTATAGTAGATATAACAACTTGCTCCACGCCCCTCCTAGGGAAAATTAAAGAGTGGAAAGTCGACAGGTCCCTAATTACATCAGACCATAATGCCATAACGTACGTCCTGGAATTGGGGGAGAGGATGCAGCCGCATCGTCCCCCAACCACCAGGAGGTATAATACAAAAAAGGCAAATTGGGGTACTTTTAGTCGGCAATTACACGAATCCCTGGGACAACACAACATCAACGTCGGTACAATCGAGGCTGTACAAAGCGGGGAAGAACTGGAAGACCTAGTCCAAGCCTACTCCTCAGCAATTGAGGAAGCCTGCGAGGCAGCGATACCAAAACTGGGTAAAGGAGGGAAGAAGCCGTCACCACCCTGGTGGACGCAAGCGCTCCAAGATCTGAAAAATGAGGTGCTTCGTAAGAAGCGCAGAATCAGGAACGCAGCCCCCATCAGGAAAGAAGCCGTATTGAGAGATTACCACCAGGCCAAAGCGGAATATGCTAAAAAGACCACTGAGGCCCAAACAGAGAGTTGGAAGGAGTTCTGCTCGACACAAGACAGAGAAAGCGTGTGGGACGGAATATATAGAGTCATAAGAAGAACAGCCAGAAGAGAGGATGACATGCTGCTGAGGGGCCCAGACGGGAAAACACTCAGCCCAGAGAAGTCAGCCGATCTACTGGCCGAGACGTTCTACCCAGATGACTCTATATCCACAGATAACCCTCATTACACGCGAATCAGAACACTGGTGGAGAGCGGAAATCCTGACGAAGAGTTGCCACCGGACGATCCACCTTTCACCGAAGCGGAAGTGGAGGCTGTGTTGAAGGCACAGAACCCAAAAAAAGCCCCTGGATCGGACGGATTCACAGCCGATATCTGCGCCTGGGCCATCCGCAGCGAAAAGGAGGTATTCATGGCGATAGCAAATAAATGCCTAGCCTTGATGTACTTTCCCAGACAGTGGAAAAAAGCCCATGTAGTCATCCTTAGGAAACCTGGGAAGGAAGACTACACCCACCCAAAATCCTATAGACCGATCGGCCTACTCTCCGTGATGGGCAAGGTCTTGGAAAAACTCCTGGTGGGACGGCTGCAATGGCATCTCCTCCCGACTCTAAGTCCTAAACAATACGGCTTCATGCCACAGCGCGGCACGGAGGACGCTCTCTATGACCTAGTGGGACACATCAAAAACGAACTGGACGAGAAGAAGTCAGTCGTTGTAGTCTCACTGGACATAGAGGGAGCCTTCGATAACGCGTGGTGGCCGGCTCTAAAACACCAACTTGCGACCAGGAAATGTCCACGGAATCTGTACAAGGCGGTAAACTCATACCTCACGGGAAGGGAAATAACAGTAAATTACGCAGGGGCTACAAGCGGTAGGGAAACCACGAAGGGATGCGTCCAAGGATCAATCGGCGGGCCGACCTTCTGGAATCTCATACTGGACCCCCTGCTACAGGAACTGTCGCGTGAGGAAGTCTACTGCCAGGCGTTCGCAGACGACGGGGTTTTGGTTTTCTCCGGGAAATCAATAGCCGAAATGGAGGATAACATCAACGCAGTGCTAGATAAAGTTGCGAAATGGGGGGAACATAACAAGTTGAACTTTGCAGCAAAGAAAACCCAGGTGATGCTGCTCACTCGCAAACTAAAGTTCGACCCACCCCAAATTCGCATGATGAACACGCAGCTGACATTGGTTGAAGAGATCAAACTCCTGGGGCTAGTAATAGACAGGAATCTTAATTTTAACGCGCACGTGCTGGCAATATGTAAAAAAGCAGCCGACATATATAAACAACTAGCGTGTGCGGCAAAGGTTACCTGGGGGTTAAACGGAGAAATCGTCAGAACAATATACGTCGCGGTAATCGAGCCGATCGTCACGTACGGAGCAAGCGCCTGGTCTCAAGCAACACACCTCCAGATGAACAGGAAGCCGCTGGAAGCGCTCCAGAGAGGTTTTGCCCAGTGTAACGCGTGAATTTTTAATTGTGGCACTAATTTCAGGCTTAAATACATATTACATTGTTTTAGGAATGTGTAAACATTTCTTGTTTACGAAGAGAGATGTTGACTTTTCGTTTGACAGTCTGCTGTTCCCACAGCTGATCTAATTTTGGCTTTTGCAGGATTGCGGACCCTGGAAGCCCGTACTTGTTGATAGTCGGCTCGAAAGTTTTGTTTCTCATTCGTAGATTTAGATATTCGTTAATCATTTTTTTTAAGGGATATTGGAGTTGCTGAGAGGAATTGACGCGCGAGTTGGATTTTCCCTTGAAAGGAAACCATTTGGGAGATTTTCGTTTACGAATGGAATAATCTAGCCTATTGTTCTAATCTTAATCTTAAAGTAGTTTTGATTTTTCTACTCGTGTTTGTTAGCTGTCGTGTTTTGTGATGGAAGGCAAGAAGCCTGGAGAGTTCCATTCGTGAATGGAGTGCGTGATTCGGCTTCCGAATTCAAGTTGTGATGGTCGCTTCTGTTAGTTTCAGTAATATGTGATTTGTTGAAGGTGGTTGCCAAGTTTACGAAAAGACGCGTTGGCGTTGACACTAGACTAACGTATTGTCGGTGGCGGAAGCGTGCAATAGATTTATTGAAATTCTAAAAAAAAAATAATTTTGTTATTGTTAAAAGGAGGTATCTTTAATGTTCTGGAAGATTCCATATACATTGTGGAGTGGGGATTGGTGGCAATGACAAAACGGGTCCGCGCGCTCGGGGCGGCCTTTTTCTGCCGTTGAGAGCACCCTAGTAGAAGTCATCAGACCCGCTGAACGTCGACAGGACACGTCGAAGACTGTGATTCCGGGCACCCGGTAAGCACGATTCGCAAGCGGTTGGGGCGTCGTCTTCTTGGTATAGTCGTGTTACCGAGGCGTTGGTTGTTGCAGAATTGGACGTCAGCCCGAAGCGCCTGACGAATCAGCCCGCCCGGGACGGTCCACATAACCTCGTTCGATAGAACCGGTGAGTTGGTACCTGCGAATAGGCGTGGGGCGAGGAACCATTGGCCGTACTGTTAGTGAATTGTGAAAATGGTGAATTTCAGTGGACTACGTCACTCCGGGTTCGACGTGCATATCCTGTCGCGTTCCCCTTGACGGTGCTCCTCGCGCAACCTGCAGCGCGGGCATCAACGCGCTTTCTGCGGCGCCATTCGGCCGCGCTATTCCCCAGGCCGTGGATCGAACCTCCAGTCGGTATGTAAATTCTGTTAATTGCTTAGGGCAGTGTTAGATTAGGCGCACAAGTGATTCCCTGTGCTAATGGCGGGCATATTGTCCACAGGGAGGTTTTTAATATACCCTCTTCTTCTTCCTCTTCACTCCGGTCGTGAGACTGACTGCGCAGTGGTGACGTGGCACGCAGTCCGAGCCACTCCGACACTCGGGGCAGCTTGATACAGCGGCTTCAAGACCGTATCGCTTGCATACAGCTAAGTGGTGTTACCGATCGAGCAATTTATGTGGACTTTTGCCGTAATAGTGAATTTCTGTACCAAACCATTTATATTATGATCGCAATAGGAATGTAGGCTTTCTGACTCATCGCCCTGAGAAACTAAATTGTAACTTGCTCTGCCGCTGCTTTTTATTACTGTATTTTTGACCTGGCATAAACAGGTCTGGCGCCCATTAGATATTTTGTTAACTGAAAATTGTAAAATTAGCTTTTAATATATATGAAATGTGAATTTGTATGTGGGAGACAATGGAGAGGCTTTGAACCACAGGAATAAACTCTGTCTGGCGATTTGTAACTTTCATTTACCTCCCACCCTCAGAATTGTGTACTAAACTTATACTGAGAGAGTGCTTACCATAAGCGGGTCTCTTACCTTACTGTTACTTATACTTCCAATTTCAGGTTTCAGTACTATTACTTTGCTTACTCTCTCTCTACCTTTATTCGCATTCATTCTTCCACTTACTTTACTTTTTCCTTTTAAACCAACTTATAAAATTATAAACATTACAGTGGCGCTTAACTGGTAAATCTTATTGCGATCATACCTTAATTTTATGCAATTGTGTATTGGTTTTGTATTGATTTAACATAATATTTATTGTGTTTAACCTGTGTTTAACATTTACTGTGAATTTTTTTAGAAAATTTTTTTTTCATACTGTGTAACTACCTGCGTTTTAGTATAACAGTGTAACTTATTGTAGCAGTGTAACAGTGTACCAATAGTTTAGCTTACTTATTTTGAAATTCAGGTGTAACTTATTGCGGCAAATACAATTTTAACTGAAATCTAATTTTTTATAGTGAGAGGGTATATTTTTTTTAAATTCAAGGTACTCAAGGGGAACAAATATTTTTTGTTTAACGCTTAAGTTTTTTAAAAAAAAAGTTTTTTTTAACTTTTAAATTTTAACTCTTTATCAGGGCATACTTATGTTGAAATTCAAGTGAATTTAATTTATTGAGGGCATATCTGTTTTGAAATTTGTGTGTATTTGTAGCGATCAAATATTTTTTTTCTGAAATACTTGAATACCTGTTTATCAACGGCATATTTATTGTGAGACTCAAGTGTAACTTGTTGCGATCATAATTTTTTATTATTTACATAAAAGTTAAACTTAAATTTTAATATTTGAAGAATGGCTCGCGAGATAGACCCTAAAGCTTTAAAGAAAGACGAGTTGGAATATGAGGTGAAATTGCGAGGAGGCGTTCCAACTCCAAAAGTCGATTTATTAAGAAAACAGTTACGAACACTATTGAGGATTTCCCCTTCAGACTCCATCACAAAGTCGGATCTTGTGCCATCGGAGGAATTGAGTATTATCTTTGAAAAATTAGTTTCTTTAGAAAAGGAAATAGGTGGCTCTGTGGACAATTTGTCTCAAGCACAGGTGGTTAGACTTAGGTCATTGACCCTTCACTTACATTATAGAGTTGGTAGATTGCAGTCTTTGTCTGTTACAGAAATGTCAAAGTCAGCTGATATTAAAAAACGGCTTGATGTGGTGTCACAATCACTTGGTACCTCTACGGAGGACAGTGAATATTCTGAAGTAGAGGAACAGTTTACCAGTCCTTGTCAGTCTAGTAAATCAGTAGTGGAGACTAAGGTTTATCATGTAAAACCCGAACGGGTCAGTTCTTTAAATCTTAAATATGATGGGTTGTCTTGTGTTATGATTTTTTTGGAACGGTTAGATGAATTATGTCGTTCTCGCTCTATTACAAAGGAGGCTTTGTTTACTTCGGCAGCGGAATTATTTTCAGATACTGCACTTTTATGGTACAGGGGGGTCTCGGATACATTCAAAAGTTGGGATGAACTTAGACAGGAGTTATTAGAGGAATTTTTACCTGGGGATTTTAATTTTAGATTAATGAGTGAATTGCAGGCTCGTACACAGGGTGCAAATGAATCTTTTTCTACATATTATAGTGTAATGCAGAATTTCTTTAAGCGATTGCTGACACCTATTACTGATAAACAGAAACTAGATATCTTGCTAAATAATATTAGGCCTGAGTATTTAGAGCGAATTGGCACTAGTCCTATCCTTACACTGGAGGAACTAAAAAATAAATGTAAATTTGTTGAGCGTCTGAAGTTGCAATCCTTGCGTTTTACTGAACCACCAAAGGTGAATTTGAACACTTTGGCCGCGGACTTAGCATATAAACCACACAAACATCAACAGGTAGCCGCAATGACAGTGCCCGCACAAAGGCAATCACTATATTGTCCTCGGTGTCGTACGGATAAACATAGCTTAACAAATTGTAAGGCACCCAAAAATATAGTTTGTTTCCGCTGTGGTTTGAAAGGTTACACAACCGTTACTTGTCCGGAGTGTAACAAGTTTAGAATAGGTACTGGAAAGCCAAAAAACTAAGTAGGGCGGACTTTAGCAATACTAAACATTCTAGTAATTTTTGCCAGGAAGAGTGGGATCAGTGGTTAAAAACTTTAAAAATATTTTTTAAATCTAACAAAGTTGCTTCAGTCCGCGATTCAGACTTTAGTTCGCGCCCATTTTTGAATGTGCATATTTATGGTAGGATTCTTCGGGGTTTGTTGGATTCTGGGTCTAGTATTTCAATTTTAGGACAAGATACAGTTAACGTATTTCTCGACATGGGGGTGGAGATTAGTCCCGTTTTCGAAGATTTTAGAATAGAAACTGCGAATGGCACTTCATCACAAGTTGATGGATTTGTTTTACTTCCAGTAGTCCTTTTGGACACAGTGAAGTTGATTAAGTTTTATGTTATTCCGGAGGTTAAAACTTCGGTTATTTTTGGATGGGATTTTTGGAAATCTTTTAATTTAGCACCAGAAATACTCCGCTCCTTGCCAATCGAAGCAGTGGACGGTACTTTTGCTGTAGCAGGAGTTAACTGCTTACAGTCTTATGACACTTTAACGACGGATCAACGTCAGCGAGCAGAGCTAATCATTAGGAAATTTGAGGATATTTCATTCGAAAGAGTAGGGTTAGGGAAAACAGATTTAATTACACATCACATTGACACTGGGGATACAAAACCAAT
Source organism: Hypsopygia costalis (assembly GCA_937001555.2). NCBI lineage: Eukaryota > Metazoa > Arthropoda > Insecta > Lepidoptera > Pyralidae > Hypsopygia > Hypsopygia costalis. The sequence continues at coordinate 24,906,507 of OW443345.2, read as the reverse complement.
TAAACAAAGATATTATCCCATGTCACCGGAGAAACTGAAACAGTTACATAATGAGTTAGACAAAATGTTAGAGATGGGAGTAGTAGAGCCAAGTCATAGTGCATGGAACAACCCTACTTTAATGACACCAAAGGCAAATGGGGAATGGCGTTTTTGCTTAGACAGTAGGAAGTTAAACTCAGTATCGAAGCATGATGCATATCCGTTACCATTCATTACCCATATATTAGACAGACTTAAAGATGCTAAGTATCTTTCTTCTATAGATCTCAGTTCAGCATTTTGGCAGATTTCCCTTTCCGAAGATTCGAAAGAAAAAACCGCGTTCACGGTTCCCGGCAGGGGTCTTTTTCACTTTTTGAGGATGTGCTTTGGTCTCACAGGGGCCCCAGCAACTCAACAGAGGCTTATGGACACATTATTTGGTCCGGAATTTGATAATCAAGTCTTTGTGTACTTGGATGACATAGTGGTAGTCCATAACTCTTTTCAGGGCCATCTGGACCTATTATCCAAAGTCCTGGATAGGTTGAAATCCGCTGGGTTAACTATTAAATATTCGAAATGTCAGTTTTTCCGTTCAGAGCTAAAATACCTGGGCTATGTTGTGAATGAGAGGGGATTGCACACCGACCCTGACAAGGTTAAAGCCATAATGGAGTTTCCCACGCCATCCTCCAAAAAAGAAGTAAAAACTTTCTTGGGCACAGCTTCGTACTACAGACGTTTCATAAAAGACTTCAGCATAATCGCTGCCCCTCTGAACAAACTCACTAGTACAAGCAAGACAGCTCCTCCATTTAAGTGGTCTCCAGAAGCGGAAGAAGCCTTCAACACCCTTAAACAGGCCCTTGTTTCCGCCCCAATTCTAGCTTGCCCTGACTTCTCACGAGCCTTCTCACTGCATTGCGATGCCTCGGCCTATGGCATAGCGGGAATGCTTGCCCAAGAAATCGATGGGAAAGAACATCCTATCGCCTATGCTAGCAAGTCGTTAAATAAGTGCGAGCAAAATTATTCAGCAACGGAGAGGGAGGCACTAGCAGTAGTTTTTGCAGTAGAACATTTTAGGCCCTATTTAGAGGGAAACCGACAATTTAAAATTATCACTGATCACGCCAGTCTAAAGTGGTTCTTAAATTTAACAAACCCAACAGGTAGATTAGCACGATGGGGTTGTCGTCTTTCACCTTATAATTTTGTTATCGAACATAGAGCGGGGAAAGAAAATGTGGTACCGGATGCTTTATCCCGATTTGTGCCCTGCATAGCGGCTATCTCAACTGGTGACCCTTACCGACCTACAGGGGACAGCTGGTATGACAATTTGTTTAGGAAGGTCTCGAGTAAGCCCTTATCTTGTAGAAACCTTAGAATAGAAAATGGGAAGCTATATAGATTTACTCATTCTAAGAGCGGGTTAGATAGGGAGTTTCAATGGAAAGAGGTCATTGACAAGTTTCGCAGGAAAGCGATTTTAGAAAACAACCACGCTTCACCAACCTCAGCTCATTTAGGTATAGCTAGAACATATAAGAGACTTGCGCTTAACTATTATTGGCCAAAAATGTACCATGATACAGCGGAATTTGTTCGTAGCTGTGAGATTTGTCTGGCATACAAAATTCCAGCAAAGTCAGTCCCGGGGTTAATGGGTAGTCCCAAACAATGTTGTAGGCCTTTTCAAACTCTTAGTATGGACTTGGTAGGACCCCTCCCGATGTCGAGAAATCGTTATGCTCATCTGTTAGTTGTCATGTGTTGCTTCACAAAATATATTATGGTATTCCCACTAAGGAGAGCGACAGGGGAAAATATCGCGAAACATTTGGAGAAAGACGTATTTATGGTGCATGGGATTCCTCAAACAGTGATTTCTGATAATGGTACACAGTTCACTGGAAACGAGGTTACAGCCCTGTTACATAGATATGGAATTCCCCAAATACATTTGGGACCACGTTATTGTCCGCAGGTCAATCCGGTGGAAAGACAGAATCGCACGATAGTTACTGCTATTTCGACCCTGATTAAAGATGACCACAGGAACTGGGATGTCTTCATTCCCCAAATACAATTTGCTATTAACACATCAGTTAGTGACGCGACAGGTTTTTCTCCTTTCCTTCTGGTTCATGGTCGAGAAGCTGTGATTTCGGGGTCTCTATATGATTCGACACCTGTAGATCTTTCGGAAATTAATTTCCCCTCTCGTGAGGATTATAAACAAAATATGGGGGTTTTAACCAACATTTATAGGAAAGTTAGGGCTGAATTAATAAAGGCTCATAACACAAATTCTAAACATTATAATTTACGAAGGAGACACCTAGAACTGGCTGTGGGTCAGACAGTTTGGAAGAAGTGTTTCCCCCTAAGTGTAAAAGATAAATATTTTTCAGCAAAGTTAGCTCCAAAATATCTTAAGTGTCAGGTGGTTAAGAAAAAGTCCCCACTAGTTTATGAACTGGTGGATATGAATGGTAAACCTGCGGGAGTTTGGCATATCAAAGATTTAAAACTTAAAAACTAATTTCATTCATATGCGGATTGAAGTTTGAATCGTGGACGGATAACTTTGTGAGGGGGTTATACTGGGGATGAAGAGTTAATATTTAATTTTAATATTATATTTTGTTAGGGGTGCATAACTAAATGCACATGTGTTAGTATGTTGTAACCTATTTATCGTCTTACAAGCGAATTTTATATTTACCATAACGTTAGCAGTCGAGTTACTTCGACTCCTTTTAATTGAGTCATCTTAGTGATGAAGCAATTATTTTTAGGGGACGTTAGGAAAACGTTTCTATTTTTCTTTTTGGTTCCTTGAGAGACTAACCTAGCTTGAGTTGTCATTGGGTAGGCCGGTGTTTATAGGGTTGTCTACTTTGTTTCAAAGACAATTCTTTCTTTTATGTTTTTACCTGTCTATCGGCAACTCCTAGGACTCATTGATCCATAGGGGTATTAGTGGTGCCTTTTTCATCACTTTGTGCGGGTGGTTTATATTCAACAAACCAATTACCCGGACGTGTAGGGAATAATTTTGATATGGAGAAGATTTGTCCTGGTCGTCGGAATTGTTAGGTATTACTGTATGGATTAAGCAAACCATTACCCGGACGTGTAGAGATTAATTATGGTTAGGAAAAGATTGGTCCTAGTTGTTGGAATATTTTAGGAATGATCACTGGAAGAATTAGGCAAACAAGTCAGTACAAAGGACTTGCACTGACTTGATTTTTTTATATTTTGAGTTTAAATTATTTTAGGTGGAGGGAAGCTTACCATCAGGTGGATTTGGTAGACTGAGCGAGGAAAGTTAAAAGACATGTATATTTATTATTTATATGTTCAGTATATATTAAAATACCAATATTTATTTATTTACATTGAAAAATATTTTATTTATTTTAATTGTCATGATTGCAATAGTACAAGCGGTGCAGGCTACTTATAAAATAAAGCCATAAGCCTTAGTATACAGACTTTAACCTTGTTCATGAATAACTTTAACTCAAGCGAGTGAGTCCTTGTAATTTTTAAACAATGACTCAGGTTATTCCTTCATACTTAATGTGCATCTATATCAGAGCGGTGTCATAACTCATTAAATAAGCCTTAATATTTAGGATACTAGATGAACATTAACTACATTTACAACTTTTTTTGGGGTTTTCACTCATAACTTATTGGTTAATAAGGGGAAGCTTTTAGACTACGAGTTATCTCTAAAATTGAATAGAGTAACTCAATACATCTTAAGTGGGTAAATTATCTAATAAGGAGTTAACATATTTTATAATTTATTCCCATATATACAAACTTATTTAGGTCATTTTAATATTTATGGATGCAGGTATGCTGGTGATTAGAGGTAAGAATGATAGAGAGACAGTGTGATTGATTGATTTGATTAAGAGAAAGTATGAAAAGGAAGTTTGTAGTTGTTGTGGATTGGGTAGCGAGTCAGTGTATACTATTTTTTCTTCAGGGGTCTACTTTAAACACTTTAATTTTATTTTCCTGATTTCCCTAACCATGACACAGACCATGTATGATAGGAGTATGAATTTGGTTCGAGATTATATTATAGTATTATAAAGTATTTATTTCAGACAACAATAGCCCAGTTACTTAGTTTATTTATATTCATCCCATGTCATATATCATATCCGACCTACCTATCTTTCTACCAAATCGTCGCATAGTTTTAGTTTTTTTATAATATTCGTAAAGGCAGAGTATTGTTCATTGGTTTTTTCGTTTCATGGATGGCAGTATTGTTTCAGGAGTATACTGCTGGGGACAGCAGGAAATTTGCGGGAGCAAATTTTTCCTGGCTTGGGGGATATTGTAACGCGTGAATTTTTAATTGTGGCACTAATTTCAGGCTTAAATACATATTACATTGTTTTAGGAATGTGTAAACATTTCTTGTTTACGAAGAGAGATGTTGACTTTTCGTTTGACAGTCTGCTGTTCCGACAGCTGATCTAATTTTGGCTTTTGCAGGATTGCGGACCCTGGAAGCCCGTACTTGTTGATAGTCGGCTCGAAAGTTTTGTTTCTCATTCGTAGATTTAGATATTCGTTAATCATTTTTTTTAAGGGATATTGGAGTTGCTGAGAGGAATTGACGCGCGAGTTGGATTTTCCCTTGAAAGGAAACCATTTGGGAGATTTTCGTTTACGAATGGAATAATCTAGCCTATTGTTCTAATCTTAATCTTAAAGTAGTTTTGATTTTTCTACTCGTGTTTGTTAGCTGTCGTGTTTTGTGATGGAAGGCAAGAAGCCTGGAGAGTTCCATTCGTGAATGGAGTGCGTGATTCGGCTTCCGAATTCAAGTTGTGATGGTCGCTTCTGTTAGTTTCAGTAATATGTGATTTGTTGAAGGTGGTTGCCAAGTTTACGAAAAGACGCGTTGGCGTTGACACTAGACTAACGTATTGTCGGTGGCGGAAGCGTGCAATAGATTTATTGAAATTCTAAAAAAAAAATAATTTTGTTATTGTTAAAAGGAGGTATCTTTAATGTTCTGGAAGATTCCATATACATTGTGGAGTGGGGATTGGTGGCAATGACAAAACGGGTCCGCGCGCTCGGGGCGGCCTTTTTCTGCCGTTGAGAGCACCCTAGTAGAAGTCATCAGACCCGCTGAACGTCGACAGGACACGTCGAAGACTGTGATTCCGGGCACCCGGTAAGCACGATTCGCAAGCGGTTGGGGCGTCGTCTTCTTGGTATAGTCGTGTTACCGAGGCGTTGGTTGTTGCAGAATTGGACGTCAGCCCGAAGCGCCTGACGAATCAGCCCGCCCGGGACGGTCCACATAACCTCGTTCGATAGAACCGGTGAGTTGGTACCTGCGAATAGGCGTGGGGCGAGGAACCATTGGCCGTACTGTTAGTGAATTGTGAAAATGGTGAATTTCAGTGGACTACGTCACTCCGGGTTCGACGTGCATATCCTGTCGCGTTCCCCTTGACGGTGCTCCTCGCGCAACCTGCAGCGCGGGCATCAACGCGCTTTCTGCGGCGCCATTCGGCCGCGCTATTCCCCAGGCCGTGGATCGAACCTCCAGTCGGTATGTAAATTCTGTTAATTGCTTAGGGCAGTGTTAGATTAGGCGCACAAGTGATTCCCTGTGCTAATGGCGGGCATATTGTCCACAGGGAGGTTTTTAATATACCCTCTTCTTCTTCCTCTTCACTCCGGTCGTGAGACTGACTGCGCAGTGGTGACGTGGCACGCAGTCCGAGCCACTCCGACACTCGGGGCAGCTTGATACAGCGGCTTCAAGACCGTATCGCTTGCATACAGCTAAGTGGTGTTACCGATCGAGCAATTTATGTGGACTTTTGCCGTAATAGTGAATTTCTGTACCAAACCATTTATATTATGATCGCAATAGGAATGTAGGCTTTCTGACTCATCGCCCTGAGAAACTAAATTGTAACTTGCTCTGCCGCTGCTTTTTATTACTGTATTTTTGACCTGGCATAAACAGGTCTGGCGCCCATTAGATATTTTGTTAACTGAAAATTGTAAAATTAGCTTTTAATATATATGAAATGTGAATTTGTATGTGGGAGACAATGGAGAGGCTTTGAACCACAGGAATAAACTCTGTCTGGCGATTTGTAACTTTCATTTACCTCCCACCCTCAGAATTGTGTACTAAACTTATACTGAGAGAGTGCTTACCATAAGCGGGTCTCTTACCTTACTGTTACTTATACTTCCAATTTCAGGTTTCAGTACTATTACTTTGCTTACTCTCTCTCTACCTTTATTCGCATTCATTCTTCCACTTACTTTACTTTTTCCTTTTAAACCAACTTATAAAATTATAAACATTACACCAGAAAATCTGCAAAGCCTACAGAACAACGTCACTAACATCTGTACTTGTTCTATCTGGCACGCTTCCTCTGGACCTGAGAATCCAGGAAAACGCAACACTCTACGAGTCAAAGAAGGGAATCTCTTCCGCATACCTACCTCCAGGCAGAAAGATAGAGGGAAAAGTGAAATTCCAGGATTTCCCTCACCCAGCTGCTCAAATAATAACTGAATACGAGCTCCTGGAGGACATGGAACCGCGGACCCAAGAGATCCACCAGATTGTTGGTCCTCAGATTTATACTGATGGCAGCAAGATGGAAGGAAAAGTGGGCGCCGCGCTGACATGGTGGGAAGACGGAAGGGAAACAGCTAACGAAACCTTCACCCTCGACCAGACCTGCACCGTTTTCCAGGCAGAGATGTACGCACTCCATAGGGCCGTGATTAGGGCGAGGGAGAGTAACAGGGACTCAGTAAACATCCTGAGCGACTCAAGATCGTCGCTGGAATTGTTGAGTAACCCGAAAATGCTCCACCCTCTGGCCAGAGCTATAAAGGAGAACATCGCGTGCATCAGAAAGCGAGGCAAGAGTGTACGGCTTTTCTGGCTTAGAGCACACGTGGGAACCGCGGGGAACGAAAGGGCGGACGAGCTAGCAAAAACGGCCACCACTAAAACAAACAACCCGGACTACGCCGAGGTCCCACTCTCATACGTCAGGAAAAAGATCCGAGAGGAGTCTGTCCAAAAATGGCAAGCCCGATACGACTCCTCCGAGACAGGTGCTGTGACAAAGGTGTTCCTCCCCGACGTAAGCACAGCGTATCGCGTCGTGAGAGGAACCAGAATTACGCACCTGCAAACGCAGATCCTGACGGGGCATGGCGGTCTAGGCGAATACCTTCATAGGTTTAACCTTAGGCCCAGCCCAGAATGTGAGTGTGATCCCAACACTAGCGAGTCTGTGTGGCACATCCTGCTCGAGTGCCCCCGTTTCGAAAGGGAAAGACACAATCTACGGTGCTCTATTGATCTGGAGCTCAAAAAATACAACATCAGCAAGATTATGGAGTGTAAAACGTCGCGCCCAAAACTCCTTCGGTTCATGGACCACATTGCCTCAATGGTGTCCACAAGGAATAGTACGCTCGACGTCCACGCAACAACAACACCCGTCGGGATTCAAACAAACCAACCAATCTCGCGACGCCCCTATGAGTTCGATTTGCTGACCTGCGGTGAAGAGGGACGACCAGGACTGCGCCTCAGAGGAGTCGCCCTCTTCATGGACAATAGCAGCGAGAGGATAGGAATTGCCTTCTGTAATGCATTGGCTAAGAACACCGTAACCATCTCCCCGGGCCTCGGCGCCCTCTTGAACGGAAGCACCCGCAAGACCACCATGCGACGCAAAACTTACAACGAACTCCCTCAAGTGACAATCGGAAACCAGGTGTGCAGAATAGTGCGAAAGAACAACAAAACTATCGCACTGTTCTGCGCAACTGAGGAAGTCACGGAGTTCGAACAAATGTGCAAGGTGCTTCTGGACATCGGGAAACAATCTCTGCCACCGAAAATCATCAGTATTGATGCCATGGTTGTAGCGTACCTAAGTGGGAGGACTAGGGACTACGAGGGGGCGCTCCTGGCTTCACAACACCACGAAGTTGTGGTGTATGAGGACAGGGGTCAGTCCCTCGGTTTCCTTAAGGCCCAATCCCTGCAACATGGCACCAAACTGATCCCTACTGACTGCTGGGACTACCCGGTAGTCAATTCAAATCTAACCGGATCGGAGAGGTTACAGCAGCGCAAGATGCAGGAGAGGTGCCAAGCAAAACAGAGGGCACCGGAACACCAACTTTCCCCCCTACTGACGGCCCTCAGCAAGGCGGCAAACGCGTTCTCAGGCGTCGTGAGCAAAAAAGTGGGCGCATTGGGGAGGGCCTTGTCAATGGAGAAAGCGGCCAAATTGATCACTAAGAAAGTCCCCCGTCAAGAATCGGAGCCGCCCACCAGTCCCCGCACCAAAGCATCTATGGGACAAGTCAAAACTCCCAAACTTAGACCGGTACGGGAGCCACGGGACCATATGGTAAACGCCTTCATCGAATTCGTAGCAGTGACAACAGCCACGAGAAGTGTACACACGGACATCTGCAGAACCATTCGGCAGATGTACGGGCGTGACAGTGACATGGAGCGGACACTGCTACGAAAGAGACTAAGCGAAGCTGAGGCAGCGGTGTACGACAACGACAGGGGCTCAGTATTACTGGGCAATATGTCCGGGTCGTACATGGCCGCTTACAGTGCAACCAACGGTTTCGTGCCCCTAGATGAAGAAATATCGGCTAGGAAAGGAGTGATGACCTTCCAAACACCTCCAGAAGACCCAATAGTGGTGGTCGCAAAGTGCACAAGGATAATGCTGGACGACAGGATAATCCGAGTGGCTAACACCATATCCGGGGACCTGTTCGAAGGCGTTGACCCGGTGCATTGGGTGACCCCCACCTTTATATGGACTAATGGAGTCCCAGGGTGCGGAAAGACAAAATGGGTGGTTTCGCAATTTGACCCAAGACAGGACATCATAGTGACAACGACAATCGAGGCCGCAAACGACGTCAAAGAGAGACTGACTATGACTTACGGAACCCGTAATTGCAGACGAGTGCGTACTATGGCATCCCTGTTAGTAAATGGTCTACATAAGGGCGAGACGTGTACACGCCTACTGGTGGACGAAGCCCTTATGAACCACTTCGGATCCATAGTAATGGCAGCACAAGTAGCCAGAGCCACAGTCGTCAGCTTAATCGGAGACGAAAATCAACTCCCATACATTGACAGGAATAACCTCTTCCCAATGCTGTATAACCGACCCAACCTCACGACGACCATAGCGAGAAACCTCCTTTGTACGTACAGGAACCCCCAGGACGTAGCGTATGCGCTTAGAGAAATCTATGGCGGCATATACTCGTCCAAGGCACGCACAAGATCACTGTCGCTGAAAAGGTATACGGGCGCGCAGATCCCCAGGATGGACAACACACTATATCTGGTCCACACCCAGGCAGAGAAGGTTCTCCTTATCGGCCAGGGATACGGGAAAAACCTGGGATCTCGCACTCTAACCATACACGAATCGCAGGGTCTAACGAGCGAGTCAGTGGTGATTGTACGTACAACAAAACACATATCAGACATCACACAAAGCGTCCCTCATGCCGTCGTCGCAGTCTCCCGGCACACCAAGTCCTGTATATACTACAGTGATAATGTAGCGAAAGATGCCATAGCCTATTTTATCACAGGGGCTGAGACTGCTACGGCGGCAAAGATCAGGGACTATAACATGAAGATGGCGATGAGGGCGGGGGATAAGGAAACCGCCACCAAACTCGGATGGCTGAGACCGGATGACGGTCCCTCCACCTCCACCTCATAAAAACACATGACCATGAATGACAATACCAACCAAACAGCGAGGGAAGGAGACGCAAGCCGTGACAGTGCCTTCTGTTTTCTTAACTCGCCATAAATAAGATGAAAGTAACGGTGATGTCGGGGAGAGCGCGCTGACGCGCTCACAAAACGAGAAACCTCACAAGAGAGACTCAGTCCAGACGCTGAAACGCGCACTCGCCGACATCACACGAATACACGGATTAATCATAAATACTAATGTATATAGATGATATAAGAAAAAAAAAAAAAAAAAAAAAAAAAAAAAAAAAACAAGACCTAAAAAGAGATGGACTACAGTAAAGACCCAAACCAGACAAAAAAAAAAATAATAATAAATAAATCAATAATGAAAAAACTAACACAAAATAAAATAAAAATAAAAATTTAAATAAAAAAAAAAACATAAATAAATAAAAATAAAAAAAGAGGCATGCAAAAAACATAACATATTAATTATACATACACCTAACTAACATAAGACTAATATAAATGAGAATAGAGATGTTTAAGCGCGGAGATTTAGTAGAATAAATAAACAAAATAACAAAAATTTCATCAATTTAAAAAAGGTACGGACCAAGTGTCTGTAGTTGTAGTTTTATTTAATAAAAAAAAAAAAAAAAAAAAAAAAAAAACCTAACCTAACCTAACCTAACCTAACCTAACCTAACCTAACCTAACCTAACCTAACCTAACCTAACCTAACCTAACCGAGTACTCAAGTGATTGCGACCACAAACCTATGTCGCTCCGCGCAAAAAATCGCTAAAAAATAGAAAAAGTGCTCATTTAAGACCGAAAAAAGTGTAGTGAAGTGAAGAAACGTCTGATTCACCGGGATTTATGTGCGCAGTGTTTTATCCCAAAGGACTTCGCAGTACCAGCTCGTCAAACTCCAGGAAGAACCACAGCGGAACGGTGAGGCACCCCAGTCTGAAATTATAACCATCAGCAAGCCGACCATCTGGCCTTTTCAACGACGTGCCACACTTGCCGCTGCGACCAGCCGAAACGGAGATCTAGGTGTCTGAAGGTACCCCTTTTCCACAGTCAAAATTGAGGTCACCACGCGTTAGCGACACGTGCCGCCAGTCCGGCGCCGACCGCTGACGTCAGACACCTAGCTGAAGACACCTGCGAGGCCCCGAGGGCTGCGCCCACACTGACCGGTGAACAGCCACAAGGCAGCTTCTGAAGACCCGAAGGTGCGGACGGAACTCTGGTCCCCTTTGGCGTAGGAAGCTGATTTTTGGACCCACATGAGTGTGGGTGAAAGGCCATCCCACAGGATCCCAGGTAACTCCCTAATACACCCCAACCCCTTCCTAATCTCCCCACCCCCTACCTCCCATCACGAGTGCTATAGACATAGTCTATAGTCGCCTCTAAGGCGCTCGAACCCATACCCTATTCCCATATCCCAACCCCTACCCCCCACGAGTGCTATAGACACTAGTCTATAGTCGCCATTCAGGCGCTCGCAACCCCCATCCCCTACCCCTCATCCACGAGTGCTGCAGACCTTGGTCTCTAGTCGCCTAAAAGGCGCTCGCAACCCCTATCCCCACCCATCTTACCTGGGACCTGTCCCCCCTCCCCCGTGTACCCCCCTCCCCTTACCTCCTTACCCCCTCCCCCTACCTCCCCCCCCTCATCCACGAGTGCTGCAGACCTTGGTCTGTAGTCGCCCAAAAGGCGCTCGCAACCCCTATCCCCACCCATCTTACCTGGGACCTGTCCCCCTCCCCCGTGTACCCCCTTCCCTTACCTCACCCCCCTCAAAAGTCTTCCAGCGAACACCCGCGATCCCCTCACTCCCTCCCCGCGGCCCCCAAGCCCCCTTACCGCCCCTCCCTAAAACTCCCTCCGCAACCCCCCCCCCCCCCCTAATCCCCGCGAACCTTCCAACCTATCTTACCTCCCCCCCCTCTCCACGGACCCTCCTACCCTCCATACCTCATTCCCCCGCGGGGGTAGTTCCCCCGCAAGAACCCCCCTCCCCCACCCCTCTATTGGATTACCTCACCCCCCCGGGCCATAACTACGTCAAAACCCATCGAAGGAGGTCGAGCTTGGGCTCGTTAGAATCGGCACGAAAAGATCCGCCGATTGGCTCCGGTAAAATCCAAGAAAAGGACCGCCTTTCGCCGACAACTCAACTCATCACATCACCAGAAAATATAAGCAGAAGTCCACCACCACCAGCTAAATTATAACCAATATCTACCACCAGCTAAATTATAGTCAATAATAAATAGTTAACATCACAAATTACTGTACACTACCTTATAAGTTAATTATAAGTCCAATAAAAACCAAGAAAACAGAAGACACGATAAAAATGGCGTCCAAATCTAACAACCCAACATCATCACAGATCACCGAGTTGGAGGAGAGGTTGGGGCAGTCATCAGGCAACGACACCAGCCTGAACACGCCCGAACCCAAGCTCTCGACGCCACCACACACGTCACACACACAAAAAACAGACGACACAACCTCGGATGCAACGTCAGGGGAAGGGTCAAGTACGACCACAGTCCCACCAACCACAGTTGCCCAATCCACAACACACCCGGGACCAAACAGGGCGACTGGGCTTAGAATCCCGACCCCCCCACGTAAGCACAAGGTGGGCCAAGGTGTCCACAAAAAAACCACCTCACAGAAAGGACCCTTGAGCCTCTGTAAAACCATCGCTATGCGAGAGGGGATTACACAGAAAACGAAAAAACAGAGAACCTCGACCGGAGGGTTGCTCAGGGCCGTCACAATGAAGAACGCACGTGCGACGGCCCGAAAAAACACGATGGACGAGGATCGCTGCCTGGAAGCGGATCAGTCACTCAGAGATACAACACTGAGTGATCTTGAACTGGACATTGTTCAAGCAACTGGGGCAACGGGCGCCCGCCAAACCTCAACCGACCAAAACTCGGGGGACCTGCCCGACGACGCTCGCGAGCCAATTGTTATCGCCCACGCAAGAAAAGACCATTATAGCGTGGTGATATCCACCACACCACTAAAAGTGGTGGAAGATGGCGAGGGAGTCCCTGATAGAGACCCAGAAGATACCGAAGTAGATCTTCGGGATCTTGGGCTAATGCGGGACGATGCAAATGAGCAGGAGTCGGACGGCGACTGGACTGACGTGGAGAGCGCAGGCAGTGGTAGACACAGCGTGCTACCACCCCTAGGCCTGCGAACGGGTGTCAGTAAAGATCTGGCCACAGAACGGGCCAGAGAGTTTTTCCAGGAGGGAAAGCGGGCGCTTGAAGCGTCAAGAACACTGAAGCGAGAGTTGAGGGCGATCGCCGTAGACCAGCTGTCAAACTTGTACGAGCTGGTCCTGTCGCTGGCAGACTCCAGAAACAGGCATCGCCTGAATCTGGAGGTAGAAAGAAGTAGGGCGGCAAGGGAGGCGGTAAGAATAGAAAGAGCCCACAATAAACAACTGTGGGCCCTACGGCAGGAAATGGAAGAGCGTCAGAACCAGCACAAAGACGCTCTGGCGGGGGCACAAAAAGCCGTGACAAATGTACAAGACTGGCTGAGTGTCGAGATGGATGGCCTTAACAAGACCGTCAGGGCCATCCAGCTCGACATAAAAGTAGCCCCCAAATACCAGCCACCGGTTCAAGAGACCTTCCCCAAAAACAAAGAAGCCCAACCAGCGAGTGACCAGCTCGAACAAATAAAAAACCAGCTCAGTGAGTTGCAGACGGAGCTCCACTACCTCAAGATGGACCTCAAAGGGGCAAATAAAAGTTGCATGAGCCCCCAACCAATTTTAGAGGAGAGCCAACGAAGCGCTTCAGACCTGATGGCAGAGACCCTTAAGGAATTGCGAGAGGAACTCAAAACTCTCCGCGAGGACATGAGGGACATAAAGACCAGCCTTCCAACTTCAACACCGACCACCAGGGATGAAGTGCGACAAGAACTGAGGGAAGTGGCAGCTCCGATAGTCAATAAAACAAACACGATCCTAAAGGAGCTGGAGGAGGTCAAAGATCTGGGCCTCATAAACAGCGGTCAGATTCCGCCGGCGTCGGCCATTGGAGCTGAAATGGCGTTCACAGAAACAGCGGCACAGTTGGAGGAGCTGATAACTCCTCTACGAGCTGGTGTGGCTGAAGTGACAAGCCAGTCCAAGGCTCTAAATAAGTCGCTGGTGTGGATCAACACGGCACTAAAGACGAAAGAAGGTGCTCCTCTTCAGCCAGCACAGACATGCATACCAAGGCCAACCCAACAAACTTATGCGGCAACAGCGGCCAAACCCAAGAGGCCTAACCACTCTATTATCGTGTCGGCGACGGATCCCACAAAGACCGGGGACAACGTCATCGAGACGATACGGCAGACCCTGGATTTCAAAACCACAGGGGTTACTGTTGATAGGGTGAGAAAGGCAAAAAATAGGAAAGTCGTGCTAAGCTGTGAGTCTGAGGAGAACCTTAACGCACTCCACACGCAAATTCGAACTAACTCAACACTTACAGTCAAAAAAGCGACAATGTCCAACCCCCTGGTAAGGTTTACAAATGTGATGAATTATCACTCGGATGAGGAGATCCTGGAGTTCCTGAGAGCCCAGAACAAGAAGATCTTTGAAGGGCTCCAAGGGGACGAAAACCTCGCAAAACTTCGTTATCGCAGACGTGCCAGAAATTGTCTGCAATGCCATCCGGTTCTGGAAGTGTCACCCCGGATCCACAAGCGCCTGCTCGAGGCGGGCGTGGTCCACATCGGTCTCAGTAGAAACCGAGTAGAGGACCAGTCCCCGCTAGTGCAATGCGCCAAATGCCTGGGATTCGGACACACAAAGGCGCTCTGCAAGGAAGGTGAGCAGTACTGCAACTACTGCAGTGGTGCTCACTCCTGGCAAGAGTGCCCCGCCAGAAAGGAGAACAGGGAACCGAGATGCAGAAACTGCAAAAAAGCCAAGCAGGAAGACGGCACGCCCCATATGGCATATAGCGATATATGCCCACAGAGACTCGTATGGGACAACATAGCGAGGTCCAGGATAGCATACTGCTGACGATAAGGATGATGCGGGCGGAGACCCAACTGGTACGACGGGACAAACAAGGTTGAAAATCATCCAAGCCAACCTTAGACGCTCTAAGCAGGCCACAGCCGAGCTACTGAAAGTAGCCGAGGACAAGGGTATAACCATAGCCTTAGTACAAGAACCCTATGTGGGTTCACAGGGAATGGTTAAACGAATCCCGGGCACTACAGTCATCCAGTGCACCCTCGACAGGCAAAAACCCGTTAAGGCCGCGATCTTCGTTTTCGGGAATGGGCTGCGAATCATACATGATCCGCAGTTGGTCACGGAGACGGAGGCCGCGGTCTTGCTGGAGGCCGGAACCCTAAGACTTGGAGTAGTGTCCGTCTACTATGAGGGTGACCAAGACTTGGACCCATACATCCAACGTACAAAAGCGGTATGTCGCAACCTCAAAACACCGAACATCCTGCTAGGGGGGGACATCAACGCATGGAGCCCCTGGTGGGGGAGCGCGTCAGAGAACCAAAGGGGGACGGCCTTTAACTCCTTTCTCAATGAAATGGACTACCAGATCTTGAACACCGGCAGCGTTCCAACCTTCGAAGAATACCGACGGGGCAAACTCTACTCGAGTATAGTAGATATAACAACTTGCTCCACGCCCCTCCTAGGGAAAATTAAAGAGTGGAAAGTCGACAGGTCCCTAATTACATCAGACCATAATGCCATAACGTACGTCCTGGAATTGGGGGAGAGGATGCAGCCGCATCGTCCCCCAACCACCAGGAGGTATAATACAAAAAAGGCAAATTGGGGTACTTTTAGTCGGCAATTACACGAATCCCTGGGACAACACAACATCAACGTCGGTACAATCGAGGCTGTACAAAGCGGGGAAGAACTGGAAGACCTAGTCCAAGCCTACTCCTCAGCAATTGAGGAAGCCTGCGAGGCAGCGATACCAAAACTGGGTAAAGGAGGGAAGAAGCCGTCACCACCCTGGTGGACGCAAGCGCTCCAAGATCTGAAAAAAGAAGCCGTATTGAGAGATTACCACCAGGCCAAAGCGAAATCAACTCCCATACATTGACAGGAATAACCTCTTCCCAATGCTGTATAACCGACCCAACCTCACGACGACCATAGCGAGAAACCTCCTTTGTACGTACAGGAACCCCCAGGACGTAGCGTATGCGCTTAGAGAAATCTATGGCGGCATATACTCGTCCAAGGCACGCACAAGATCACTGTCGCTGAAAAGGTATACGGGCGCGCAGATCCCCAGGATGGACAACACACTATATCTGGTCCACACCCAGGCAGAGAAGGTTCTCCTTATCGGCCAGGGATACGGGAAAAACCCGGGATCTCGCACTCTAACCATACACGAAGCGCAGGGTCTAACGAGCGAGTCAGTGGTGATTGTACGTACAACAAAACACATATCAGACATCACACAAAGCGTCCCTCATGCCGTCGTCGCAGTCTCCCGGCACACCAAGTCCTGTATATACTACAGTGATAATGTAGCGAAAGATGCCATAGCCTATTTTATCACAGGGGCTGAGACTGCTACGGCGGCAAAGATCAGGGACTATAACATGAAGATGGCGATGAGGGCGGGGGATAGGGAAACCGCCACCAAACTCGGATGGCTGAGACCGGATGACGGTCCCTCCACCTCCACCTCATAAAAACACATGACCATGAATGACAATACCAACCAAACAGCGAGGGAAGGAGACGCAAGCCGTGGCAGTGCCTTCTGTTTTCTTAACTCGCCATAAATAAGATGAAAGTAACGGTGATGTCGGGGAGAGCGCGCTGACGCGCTCACAAAACGAGAAACCTCACAAGAGAGCCTCAGTCCAGACGCTGAAACGCGCGCTCGCCGACATCACACGAATACACGGATTAATCATAAATACTAATGTATATAGATGATAAGTAAGAAAAAAAAAAAAAAAAAAAAAAAAACTCGACCTAAAAAGAGATGGACTACAGTAGACCCAAACCAAAAAAAAAAAAAAAAAAAAAAAAAAAATAATAATAATAAATAAATCAATAATGAAAAAACTAACACAAAAAAAAAAAATAATAATAATAAAAAAAAATAAAAAAAAAAAAAAAATAAAAAAAAAAAAAAAAGAGGCATGCAAAAAACATAACATTTTAATTATACATACACCTAACTAACATAAGACTAATATAAATAAGAATAGAGATGTTTAAGCGCGGATATTTAGTAGAATAAATAAACAAAATAACAAAAATTTCATCAATTTAAAAAAGGTACGGACCAAGTGTCTGTAGTTGTAGTTTTAATTTAATAAAAAAATAAAAAAAATAAAAAACCTAACCTAACCTAACCTAACCTAACCTAACCTAACCTAACCTTTTTTTTTTTTTTTTTTTTTTTTTTTTTTTTACGTGGGGAAATCCGTTAAGGATACCACGCTGCCCAAGCGTGGTTATGTCGGACTCTGCTGCCATGACCAGTGGCAGCCATACCGACTAAAACCCCACGATCTCCTCCTCTCCGCCATTGGCGAGGCCACGGGAACTGCGATAGCATAACCTCCGCGACCCCGCCGACGGTTGTCCCTAAGGACCCTCCTCCTGGGGAACCCGAGTTTCTCCCCCTCCTCGATTAGTGGCGCACCGGGAGACATGCGGCACGCCGACACCAAGGGTTATTTTTTAACGAGGTTTTCTTCCTCGACTCTTTGGGGCTGGTGAAGCCGGCTCTCCGGGCGGCGTCAGACGCTCCCGACCTCGGTTTCACCTCCCCCCTCCTCTGTAATTTTTTAACGAGGTTTTCTTCCTCGACTGTTTGGGGCTGGTGAAACCGGCTCTCCGGGCGACGTCAGACGCACCCGGCCTCGGTTTCACCTCCCCCCGCCTCTGTAATTTTTTAACGAGGTTTTCTTCCTCGACAAATCACACCCCAGTGTACCCCTCGCTACCTACACTGGGGAGCACTCCTCCACTGTGCGCCTCACCGTGACCTCTGCTAGCTCAGAGGGACGGGAGGCGCAGACGCCCAAAAGCGCAGTACGAGTACTGCGCTTTCCTCTACTGCCAGAACATTGGCCAACGGTCAGCAAGATCTCCGCGAAGAGAAGTTACTGACCGTTGTTGCCCAGGGTGCACCAGGCTCAGGCTGTTGCTAACACGTCGTTCTCACCGGACGTATCCAGCAACAAAGACGGGTCAACAACAGTCCCGAGCACACGAGGAGGTTTTCCGGCCTTAGCACCCCAACCTAACCTAACCTAACCTAACCTAACCTACGACGTGATGGAATTGGTAAAGGGCGGCCTCAGTAAAAAGCAGATGGTGGCAGTTGTTTCGCTCGACATCGAGGGTGCATTTGACAACGCATGGTGGCCGGCCATCCTGCGGGAGCTCATGAACATGGGGGTGGAAGCCCAGACCATGAGAATGCTCTCCAGCTATCTGCGGGATAGGTCGGTCACAGTGCGATACCTTGGGCAAAACGTCGTTAAAACCACCACCAAGGGTTGCGTTCAGGGATCGATCGGCGGACCTTTGCTGTGGAACGTGCAATTAGACTCTCTCCTCAGGGAGGCAGAAAAACTCGAGGCGCACATTCAAGCCTTCGCCGATGACATCGTCATCGTGGCTATCGCCAAGGACACCACAGCATTAAACAGGAAGGTCAATAAAGCCTTGGAGTCGGTGGCAGATTGGGGTCGGCATAACAAGATGCGCTTCGCACCGGCCAAGACGCAAGCGATGCTGATCACGAAGAAGCTCAAATATGAAATGCCCCAATTTGTGCTCCTGGGAACGCCGCTACAGCTCACAGACACTGTAAAGCTGCTCGGTTTGACTATCGACCGCCACCTAAACTTCATCGCCCACCTTGAGGAAGTCACAGGAAAAGCCATTGGCCTATATAAAGCCATTAGCAGGGCAGCTCGGGCGCAGTGGGGCCTGAATTCTGAGATCCTGCGCACCTTGTACATCGCGGTGATCGAGCCTACAGTATTGTATGCAGCGAGTTCATGGGCGCACTGCGCGCATACCAAGAATGCAGCCAAAAGGTTAGACCGGTTGACTAGAGTTTTCGCCATAAGAATATCCAAGGCCCATTCGACGACCTCCCTCGTGTCAGCCGCTTTACTGGCTAGGATATTACCTCTGGATCTGCGAGCGTTGGAACAGCGAAAACTGTACGAGGTGAAAAGAGGGCGCCCATTAGACCAGCTACCGGGCAGAAAAATTCAGTTGCGGGTGCACCCTTCGCAGCTTCCACACCCTGCATGTAGAGAGTCGCTTGACTTTGGGCTGGTGGAAAACGAAGAGGAAATCAGGGCGCTATCGGGGGATGGGATTTTAATTTACACCGACGGGAGCAAAATTCAGGGAAAGGTCGGAGCAGCGGTTTCCTGTTGGAGGGGAAATCAGGAGGTGAAGAAGATGAAAATGAGGCTTGAGCCCTATTGCTCTGTGTATCAGGCCGAGATGATAGCAATCCTCCATGCAGTGACAATAGTACAGGAAATGAAGTCCCCGGCCGCCATCCTGAGCGATTCAAGATCCGCTCTGGAGACCCTTAAGGATCCATCTTCACTAAACCCAATTGCGGTGGAGATTAGGGAAAAGATGATAGAAATTAACCAAGGAGGAAATGGAATTATCCTTTATTGGATTAGAGCTCATGCCGGACTATCTGGCAACGAACGAGCGGACGAACTTGCCAAGGAGGCTGCCCTGAAACTAAAGGCGATATCTGCATACGATCGCTTCCCTTTGTCCTTCGCTAAGCAAACTATCAGGGCTGAAACACTCGACTTGTGGCAGGCTCGCTACGAGTCGGCGGAGACGGGCGGCGGCACGAAGCTATTCTTCCCTAATGTCAGGACGGCGCACCGAACCATGGAGAAAACGGGGGTGACAAACCTCAGGACTCAGTTGCTTTCTGGCCACGGGGGCATCCGTGATTATTTATATAGGTTCAAGCTCTCGCCGACTCGAACTTGTGTTTGCGATGACACAACTCCTGAAACTGTAACACATATTTTAAGTGAGTGCCCACGGTTCGCACTAAAGAGACACGATTGCGAACACAGGATCGGAACGGCGATAGAGCCAAAAAACTTTCCAGGTCTCATCTGTGACGATCCCACCCGAGCCCATTTCCTAGCTTTCGCCGAGGGCGTTATGCGCCTTGCGGCCAAAGCGAATGGTGCGAAAAATATCTAGCTCAACTTAGAATAAATACATCACTCTTATGATTGTGTAAATTCGTATCATTTTCCTGAATCCCATATTATTACATTAGAATTTGATAATAATTGTTTGACATTGTTGTTATTATGTTTCTAAATTTCATTTATTTTTGTATAATTTAATTTAATTCATTTTATTTTATTAAAGACTATATTCATGTATTGTGCCTAATTTAATTCTATTTATTTATCTTCATTTAATTATTTTTATTTTGTTTAATTTAATTCATTTTATTCAATTAAATTTAATTTAAAATTATGTACGATGCACGATTTTGTATTTGAATTTGATATTGATATTGTAATTGAATTTGATATTGTAATATTTTTCTTAATTTTATTTTTATTTTATTTTGTTTAATTCAGTTAATTTAATTCATTTTATTTGGTTTAATTTAATTAATGTTATTTATTTTAATTTAATTTAATTTAAAATATCGTACGATTTGATTAATGTAAGTTAATTATAATGGCGCGCAACTAACTTGTTAAATTATTATTGTATGTATAAATAAATAAAGTTTAAAAGACTAGGCAAAAAAATACAGCCTAGGTATATCTCAAGTAAGCCGATCTGCGCGTACCCACCAGAAACTTTTGCTAAGGGAATCTGTTGGGTACGCGGAAATTGCGATTGGCCAAAAAAAAAAAAAAAAAAAAAAAACAAAAAAAAAAAAAAAAAAAAAAAAAAAAACCTAACCTAACCTAACCTAACCAAACCTTTTTTTTTTTTTTTTTTTTTACGTGGGGAAATCCGTTAAGGATACCACGCTGCCCAAGCGTGGTTATGTCGGACTCTGCTGCCATGACCAGTGGCAGCCATACCGACTAAAACCCCACGATCTCCTTCCCTCCGCCGATTGGCGGGGACACGGGAACTGCGAAAGCATTACCTCCGCGACCCCGCCGGCGGTTGTCCGTGAGGACCCTCCTCCTGGGGAACCCGAGTTTCTCCCCCTCCTCGATCAGTGGCGCACCGGGAGACATACGGCACGCCGACACCAAGGGTTATTTTTTAACGAGGTTTTCTTCCTCGTCTGTTTGGGTATGATGAAACCGGCTCTCCGGGCGTCATAAGACATTCCCGGCCTCGGTTTCACCTCCCCCCGCCTCTGTAATTTTTTAACGAGGTTTTCTTCCTCAACAAATCGCACCCCAGTGTACCCCTCGCTACCTACACTGGGGAGCGCTCCTCCACTGTGCGCCTCACCGTGACCTCTGCTAGCTCAGAGGGACGGGAGGCGCAGACGCCCAAAAGCGCAGTACGAGTACTGCGCTTTCCTCCACTGCCAGAACATTGGCCAACGGTCAGCAAGATCTCCGCGAAGAGAAGTTACTGACCGTTGTTGCCCAGGGTGCACCAGGCTCAGGCTGTTGCTAACACGTCGTTCTCACCGGACGTATCCAGCAACAAAGACGGGTCAACAACAGTCCCGAGCACACGAGGAGGTTTTCCGGCCTTAGCACCCCAACCTAACCTAACCTAACCTAACCTAACCTAACCTAACCTAACCTAACCTAACCTAACCTAACCTAACCTAACCTAACCTAACCTAACCTTTTTTTTTTTTTTTTTTTTTTTTACGTGGGGAAATCCGTTAAGGATACCACGCTGCCCAAGCGTGGTTATGTCGGACTCTGCTGCCATGACCAGTGGCAGCCATACCGACTAAAACCCCACGATCTCCTTCCCTCCGCCGATTGGCGGGGACACGGGAACTGCGAAAGCATTACCTCCGCGACCCCGCCGGCGGTTGTCCGTGAGGACCCTCCTCCTGGGGAACCCGAGTTTCTCCCCCTCCTCGATCAGTGGCGCACCGGGAGACATACGGCACGCCGACACCAAGGGTTATTTTTTAACGAGGTTTTCTTCCTCGTCTGTTTGGGTATTATGAAACCGGCTCTCCGGGCGTCATAAGACATTCCCGGCCTCGGTTTCACCTCCCCCCGCCTCTGTAATTTTTTAACGAGGTTTTCTTCCTCGACAAATCGCACCCCAGTGTACCCTTCGCTACCTACACTGGGGAGCGCTCCTCCACTGTGCGCCTCACCGTGACCTCTGCTAGCTCAGAGGGACGGGAGGCGCAGACGCCCAAAAGCGCAGTACGAGTACTGCGCTTTCCTCCACTGCCAGAACATTGGCCAACGGTCAGCAAGATCTCCGCGAAGAGAAGTTACTGACCGTTGTTGCCCAGGGTGCACCAGGCTCAGGCTGTTGCTAACACGTCGTTCTCACCGGACGTATCCAGCAACAAAGACGGGTCAACAACAGTCCCGAGCACACGAGGAGGTTTTCCGGCCTTAGCACCCCAACCTAACCTAACCTAACCTAACCTAACCTAACCGCCGATTAAACTTGTAGGTACCCTGACATAGGAGATATATATCAATTGTACGATTTCGGTGTGTAATAGGAGGCTCTACCTTCCCACAAAAAATTTTTTGAAAAATCACTTCCCGATTTTTCAAAAAATTACAAAAACCTGAAAAAAATTTTTATTCTGTTTTTCACCGGAATCCATCTTTTTAGGTCCTAAGACACCCCCTTCTGCAAATTTCTACCCTTCAACTCCACAGGAAGTATAGGCAATACCGTGACGTGAGCACCTGCTCTACCGACTTTTTTCGGAATTCCGGAGATTTTGTGGTGCCATCCGTCGCGGGTTGCCTCCTGGAGTAATCTTTCACTGAGGGTAGAAATCTCCCCGGGGTGTCCTTCACTGTTAAAATTCTAAATTTGTACCAAATATTTTACTAGGCCGATTTTTTGAGTAAAACTTCCGAGAAGTTACTTGGTATTTTATTTATGTTGACGAAGTGTACATAGAAGTGGTGTACATATATATAAGTATATATAATAAGCGCGGGAAAACTTCAAATGCATTATTGACTCTACTAGAGACATATATATCTATAATATATAAAACTTATACAAACCTTACATAAATTTATATTTGACGCGTCCCTCACCAGTTATGTTCGCCATGGATCGGACACCAGCCAAACAGGCTAAAACTTTGACCCCCGATAAAACCGACCAGGAGGGATCCGTATCGACTTCTAATGTACGACGAAGCATAACGGAGTGGGAGTCGGCAAAATCGGACGGACCGGCTAATACAGAAAATTCTGTGACACCCACAACCAAGTCCGTGACATCGACGGAGCTCCCAAAAATTAAGACGAAGGCAGGACTTCCTAAAGTAAAAAACGTCAGCCGATCGTCGGCAGAAGAGATTCAAAAAGGCTCACCTCCTAAGCCCGCATATACCTCTAGGACAGCTGAGGCAAGAGCATGTCTCAACAAGGCAAAAGCTCATCTTAGTCAATCTAAGAATCTTAGGGTGGACATAAAGGACGGTGTAATATTAGCGATAGACCGCCTGTATAAACTGGTTAAAGAAGGAGAAATGGATAGGACTCAGGACACAAACCAACAAAAAGAGGAAACACTGAATAGAGAAGTAGAAAAGCAAAGCGAACAGAAGACAGAGGAGCTTACTCAACTATTTACAGCACTTACGGAACATACAAAATTAATAAAAGAAAGTAATGAAAGAATTCTGGATCTCCAGAATACTATTGACAAGCAAAAAGCCGTTATGGAGAAAGTCACATACGCGGGTGTGGTGGCTGGTGCTGCTGGGAGAAGACCGCTGGAGCAGTCCGCACTGCACTCCGTCGTGATCACCTCCAAAAACGAAACGGAAACCGGAGAGGAAGTGCTAAACCACATAAGAAAGGCAATGAACGCGAAAGACGGTGGAATTAATATAGAAAAAGTCAGGAAGGCAAAGGATCGTAAAGTGATAGTGGGGTGCAGGTCAGAAGCAGAAAGACAAAAAGTTAAAGATAGACTCCGGGGTGCAGGTGACCAACTGAAGGTGGAAGACGTCGTAAATAAAGACCCGCTCGTTATACTGAAGGACGTGCTGACGTATAATAGTGACGAAGATGTTCTCTGCGCCCTTAGGAAGCCAAATGGTGCTATATTTGAAAATCTGAACGAAAGAGACAATCGACTAGAGGTTCGTTACCGGCGGCGTTCAAGAAACCCCCTCACATGTCACATAGTCCTGAGATTGTCCCCGATCCTATGGAAACGCTTGACTGAAACAGGTGCAGTGCACATTGATCTGCAAAAGATCCAAGTGGCAGATCAATCACCGCTTATGCAATGCACACTGTGTCTTGGATATGGTCACGGCAGGAAGTTCTGCAAGGAACAGGTCGAAAAGTGCAGCCATTGTGGAGGGCCTCACTTAAGATCTGACTGTGCGGATTGGCTTGCCGGCGTGGCGCCGTCGTGCTGCAACTGCAAGCGGGCGAAGCTGGACGCTACGGAGCACAATGCCCTTAGCCGGGATTGCCCGGTTAGGGGACGTTGGGAAGCCCTGGCTAGATCAACGACAGCGTACTACTGAGGGCGCCCGGGGCGACCAAACAGCACCTCCCCGTAATAAGCAATCCAGAGAATTCTACCGAGTGGCACAAGTAAACCTTCAAAGAAAAGACCTGGCCACAAATGAACTTTTACGGGAAGCCAGGGCTCGTCAAATTGCTTTTGCGCTGCTCCAGGAACCGTATGTGGGTGGGGCTAGAAGGATGAAGGAATACCGCGGAGTCCGGATCTTCCAGGGCGCTGATCAGGGAGAGGGCACGGTCAAGTCGGCTATAGCAGTCTTTGACTCGGAGCTAGATGTCGTACAGTGTCCAGAACATACTACAAAGAACATCACAGTGGTAAGAATCCGCACCATGGCCTGGGAGATCGCCGTGGTGTCCTTCTACTTCGAGCCAGACCAGCCCATAGAGCCCTACTTGGAGCAGCTCAAAAACATAAAGGAAAAAATCGGCCACCTAAAGTTCCTGATGGGTGGAGACTCGAACGCCAAAAGTTCCTGGTGGGGAAGTGTGAAGGTCGATGACAGGGGAGAGAAGATGGTTGGAATGATTGATGAGTTGGGTTTGCAGGTGCTCAACGTTGGTGATGCCCCTACTTTCGATACTATAAGGGGTACAAAAAGATACAGCAGCCACGTTGATGTGACGACCTGCTCGGACGCTTTGTTTGACTTGGTGGAAGACTGGAAGGTAGAGGAGGGGCTGACGAGCTCCGACCATAATGGTATCGTATTCAAAATTAAATTATTAAGGTCAAAAGGAATTAGTATACAAAGAACAACACGGAAATACAATACAAAAAAAGCAAATTGGGACCAGTTTCGTGAGAAACTGGCCCAATTAATTGCAGAAGAAGATATAACTATAGAATCAATAAGCAAAATAATACACAAAAAAGATTTGGACTACACAATTGAAAAATATACTAAAATAATAATAGAAGCTTGTGAAGAGACGATACCAAGAAAGAAAATAGAGAGTAAACTTACCTCGCCATGGTGGACCTCGGAGCTCGTCGCCTTGAAGAAAGAAGTCGCCACCAAGAAACGACGCATACGATGCGCAGCACCAATCCGCCGAGAAAAGGTCGTCGCCGAGTACCTGCAAGCAAAAACAGATTATGAAGAAAAGGTTAAAAATGCCCAGATACAGAGTTGGAAGGGCTTCTGTGAGAAACAGGATAAGGAAGGGCTATGGGAGGGCATATACCGTGTGATAGGAAGGACCGCTAATAGACAAGAGGAGATTTTATTGGAGAAGGACGGGAAAACGCTAACTGCCAGTGAGTCAGTGAAGCTTCTGGCGGAGACTTTTTACCCGAAGGACAGCGAAAAGGAGGAAAATGAATGCCATCGGCAGACTAGAAGAATTGCTGAGGAGGTGAATAACGGAGCTCAAAATGGAAAGCAAGACCCACTGTTCACTTTTGAGGAGCTGAAATGCTCGGTTGAGTCCTTCAGCTCCAAAAAAGCGCCAGGTTCAGATGGCCTCACAGCTGACATATGTCTTCGTGCTATTCTTCAGGATCCCGGAATTTACCTAGCACTGGCAAACAAATGTCTCGAGCTTGGCTACTTTCCAGCGATCTTGAAAGAAGCGGTAGTAGTCGCATTAATGAAGCCGGGAAAAGACAGTTATAGCAGTCCAAAGTCATACAGACCAATTGGGCTGCTGCCAGTGCTGGGTAAAATCCTAGAAAAAATGATAGTAGCACGATTAAAATACCACATCCTGCCTAATCTCAGCGTCCGTCAGTATGGGTTTATGCCGAGAAAGAGTACCGAGGACTCCCTCTATGATCTAGTAAAACACCTGAAGGATAAACTAAACCAGAAAAAAATTGTTACGGTGGTATCCTTAGACATAGAGGGAGCCTTCGACAACGCCTGGTGGCCAGCCATCAGGCGTAGACTTTCGGAGGAAAAATGCCCGGTTAACATCAGACGACTGATGGATAGCTACCTCGAGAATAGGCGGGTACGCGTGAGGTACGCGGGTGACGAACACTGCAGAGAGACCACAAAAGGTTGCGTACAGGGCTCTATTAGCGGTCCTATCTTATGGAACCTGCTGCTGGATCCCTTACTGAAAGCACTGGACAGACGCGGAGATTATTGTCAGGCCTTTGCTGATGATATTGTCCTAGTGTTTGACGGGGATACAGCAGCAGGAATCCAAAAACAGGCCAATGCCGCCCTCGCCTTTGTGCGGGAGTGGGGGGTCACGAATAAGCTGAAATTTGCGCCACACAAAACTAGTGCGATGGTAGTAACTAGGAAGCTGAAGCATGACTCGCCGCACCTGACCATGGGCGGGGTCGACATCGGCCTTGCAAAACAGATAAAACTTCTGGGGCTGCTTATAGATGACAAAATGACATTTAATGACCATGTAGCACATGTGTGCAAAAAAGCCCTTGGCATCTATAAGCAGCTCTCCAGAGCGGCAAAAACAAATTGGGGTCTACATCCTGAAGTGATCCGCACGATTTATACGGCAGTGATTGAGCCAGTGGTGTTGTACGCGGCCAGCGTTTGGGCTTCTGCAGCTGAAAAAATATGTGTACAGAAGCACCTCAACACCGTGCAGAGGGGATTTGGGCAGAAAATTTGTAAGGGCTACCGCACCGTGTCTCTGAACTCCGTGTTGGTGTTGGCCGGGCTACTTCCGCTCGATCTTCGGGTGCGTGAGGCGGCTGCCCTCTACGCATCCAAGAGGGGAGTGGATGGTCCAATGCTGGGGGACAGGGTAATAGAGACGCAAACACCGTTCGAGGACTGCCCACATCCAGCCGAAAATATGAGCCTGCAATTCACATGCCTGGAGGACCAAGTGCAATTGGACCGCCACAAGACCCAGGCGGTCCAAATATATACAGACGGCAGTAAATTAGAAGGCAAGGTTGGGGCCGCGCTATCCATGTGGGATAGTGGGTCCGAAACCAAAGCACGGAAATTTAGACTAGAGCCGCATTGCACGGTCTACCAGGCAGAATTGCTGGCCATATCCTATGCTACTAAAGAGGTGCTTCGTAGCAAGAAGCAAAACTTCGGGATATTCAGCGATTCTAAATCTTCGCTGGAGTCCATCGTCAACCCGAATTCCCCTCATCCACTCGCGGCAGAAATTCGCAGGAATCTCCGAGCCATCAAAGACCAGAATAAAGAAATTTCTTTATTCTGGATAAAGGCGCACGCAGGATTAGAGGGGAATGAAAGGGCTGATGTGCTTGCTAAAGAAGCGGCCTCAACACGCAAGACAAGGGCGGACTACGATCGGTGTCCGATTTCATTCGTCAAGCGACAGATTCGCATGAATACGCTTGACGAATGGAATCGCAGATACAAGAACGGAGAGACAGCAGGAGTAACTAAGTTGTTCTTCCCGGATGCGGTGGCCGCGTATAGCATTATTAAAAACCTCCTACCAAATAACATACTCACACAAATCTTGACGGGGCATGGCGGGTTCTCCGAATACCTACATCGGTTCAAGTGTAAGGAGAACCCATCATGCTCCTGCGAGCCCGGTGTTCCTGAGACAGTGGCCCATCTGTTGCTGGAGTGTCCTATCTACGGAAGACGAAAATACGACCTAGAATGCCTTTTACGAAAAAATGTTACAAAAAATACGTTAAGTGAAATAATAGCGGACAAAAACGAAAGAAAACTGTTGTTAGAATATAGTTTAAAAATAGTTAAAGAAGTTATAGAGAAAAACAAATAGATAAGGAAAAAACTGCTGACCCTACATATTATAATGTAGTGCGCTCAACAGAAACTGAAAAAGAGTAAAACAAAACAAGATAAACAGTGACAGGAAAAACAAAAAAAAAATAAATGAATAGATTAACGTAAACCGTAACATAGAAATACAAACAATGTACATTTTAGTACCAAACTTAAAAAATAAAACATAAATCGTTGTCTAATACATATAAATAAATAAATTCTCTACTCATGGTAGAGGGACAAGAAATAAAAAAAAAAAAAAAAAGCCGATCGAACTAGTGGGTACCCTGGCATAGGAGAAATAGGATAATTGGACGATTTCGGTGCGTAATTGGAAGCTCTACCTTCCTACAAAAAGATTTTCAAAAAATCATTTTCCGATTTTTGGAAAAAGTGAAAAAACCGGAAAAAAATTTTTATTCCGTTTTTTGCCGGAATATAACTTTTTAGGCCCTGAGGCGCCCCGTTCTGCGATTTTCCGCCCTCCAACTCCACTGGAAGTATAGGCAATACCGTGACGTGAGCACCTGCTCTTCCGACTTTTTCCGGAATTTCGGAAATTTTATGGTGCCATCCGTCGCGGGTTGCCTCCCGGAGTAAACTTTTACTGGGGGCGGAAAACTCCCCGGGGTGTCCTTCACCCTCAAAATTCCAAATTTATACCAAAAAATTGTACGAAGCTGATTTCTCGGCCTATAAGTACTTAGTAGTACTTGACACTTTATTTAGGCTGACTGGCTCCTCGAGGAACCTTCGACAACGCACTGACTATATATAAAATATATTTTACACATTATTTGACTCTTCCCTCTGATATTTTACCTACAATATGTTGGGCATCCACACCCCTATAAAGAAGACGCAAACTAACCATCAATCGCAAACTGAGACAGAGTTGGCAGGACCAACTCAAGACAGAAGTCAAAACACTAACGTTAGGAAGAGCATAGGGGAGTGGGAGTTAAATTTAACTACTACGGAGAAAGGTACCACATCTACCTCAACCCCGACCCCCCCGAAAAAGAAAACGCTTGCCCCAATAAAACATAAACTAAAAGCCGCCTCGACGCAGGAGAGCCCGTCGCGAGAAAGCGATAAATATACATCTAAAACCGCGGAGGCAAGAGCCTGCTTAACTAAGGCAAAATTTCATTTAGGGGAGGCAAGAAATTTAAAAACGGATATAAAATTGGAAGTCACTAGGGCAATAAACCGACTATACCAATTGGTAAAAGAAGCAGACATGGGGAATGGTCAAGGGGAGAAACAAAAACAAATCATTGAACAGGAAATGGACGAAAATTCAAAAGAAAAGAATGAAATGGAGAAAATAAAGTGTGATCTGATAAATAGAATGGAAGAACATAGCCAAATGATAAGGGAAACAAACGACAGAATGGAGAAATTAAAGGAGACAATGGAAAAGCAACAAGAGGCCCTTGGGAGGACAACTTACGCGAGTGTGGCAGCAGGTCGCCCCGAGAAGAAGCAAACCTCCCAGGCGACGCTCCACTCCGTAGTTATTACTTCCAAGGACGAAACTGAATCGGGTGAAGAGGTCCTAACAAGAATAAGAAATGCAGTTAATGCCAGGGAAGGAGGAATAAATGTCGAAAAAGTTCGAAAGGCAAAGGACCGAAAAATTATAGTAGGGTGTAGGACAGAAGACGATAGGAAACGATTCAGGGACAAACTTAGAAGCGCAGAAGACCGCCTCAATGTTGAGGATATAAAAAACAAAGATCCTCTTGTTATGCTTTGGGACGTGCTACAGTATAATAGTGATGAGGACATCCTTGCGGCGCTGAGGAAACAAAATCGAGACATATACAATAATCTCGATAAACAGGACGACCGGATGGAAATAAGGTACCGGAAAAAGGCCAGAAACACACTGACGTGCCATGTGGTACTAAGAGTATCCCCGAAAATATGGCAGGGAATGATGGATGAAGGTGCAGTCCACATTGACCTGCAGAAAATAAGAGTGACGGACCAATCGCCTCTCGTGCAGTGTACCCTGTGTCTGGGTTATGGCCATGGGAGGCGTTTTTGTAAAGATACGGCTGAGAGGTGTAGCCACTGTGGGGGCCCCCACCTGAAGACAGACTGTGCGGACTGGCTCGCCGCTGTCCCTCCGACATGTTGCAATTGCTCTCGAGCGGGATTGGCCGCTTTGGAGCACAACGCATTTAGCAAGGAATGCTCGGTTCGCCAGAGGTGGGAGGCCCAGGCCAGGGCTACGATAGCATATTGCTGAGGATGTGGAACATGTACAAAGGTCGCTCCGAAATGGCACCCGCCCCGTGGAAAAAATGTATTTGGTAGCGCAGTCTAACCTGCAAAGAAAGGAACTAGCTACAAATGAACTTATGCTCGAAGCGAAAAGTCGCAATATCGCATTTGCTCTGCTCCAGGAACCGTATGTCGGTGGAACAGGTAGGATGAAGGGATACAGAGGCGCGAGAGTCTTCCAGTGCACTGAACACACGGAGCGAACTGTAAAGTCAGCTATAGTAATATATGACAATGATCTGGACGCTATTCAGTGCCCCGAACTCACCACGAATAATATCGTAGTGGTGAGGATACGAACGGAAGCCTGGGAGATTCTTGCAGTCTCCTTCTACTTTGAGCCGAATGAACCGATAGAACCTTACCTGGAGCAGCTCAAAAATATTCGAGACAAAGCTGGTTCCACAAAAATTTTAATAGGAGGCGATGCAAACGCTAAAAGTTCGTGGTGGGGTAGCCTAAAAGTAGATCATAGGGGGGAGGAGATGACCGGCGCAATAGAAGAAATGAATCTACATGTTCTTAATGATGGCGAAACTCCTACTTTCGACACGATAAGAGGGAATCAACGATATACCAGTCACGTCGATGTTACGGCATGTTCCACTGATATGCTTGAAATAGTGGAGGATTGGCGTGTCGATGAGAGCATGGTGAGTTCGGATCACAACGCAATCACGTTCAATATTAGGCTCAATAAATCTAAAGGTACAAAAATTAAACGGACTACTAGGCTATTTAATACTAAAAAAGTTAATTGGGACCAGTTTCGTGAGAAACTGGACCAATTAAGATCACAAAATTGCATAAATAAAAACGAACTAGACAAAATTACAAACAAAGAACAATTAGAAGAATTTACTTTAAAATACATGAACGTGATTGCGCAAGCATGTGCAGAGACTATGCCAAAGAAAAAGGAAAATGAGACACTTACCATGCCATGGTGGTCCGAAGAAATCGCGAAGCTGAAGAGAACCGTCATTACGATGAGACGCCGTATAAGATGCGCAGCTCCGGTCCGCAGGGCGAAAGTCATAGAAGAGTACCTGCAAGCAAAAGAAAATTATGAAAAGGAAGTTAAAAAAGCACAAATAGAGAGTTGGAAAGGGTTCTGTGGGAAACAGGATAGAGAAGGATTATGGGAGGGTATTTATAGAGTAATAGGAAGGACAACAAAAAGGCAGGAAGACATACCCTTAACGGAAAATGGGAAGAGATTAAACCCTAAGGAATCAGTGGAATTACTGGCGAGTACGTTTTATCCGGAGGATACAGAAAAAGGAGAGAACGCAGAACACAAGCGAATTCGGGAAACAGCAAGTCGGATAAACGAGGGAGCGCATGATAGTATGCAAGATCCTCCGTTTACGATAGACGAGCTGCTGGCAGCAGCAGGAAGCTTCAATCCGAAGAAAGCCCCTGGGGCCGATGGTCTTACGGCTGATATATGCTACCGTGTGGTCCTACATGACCCGGAATTCCACCTTGCACTATACAACAAATGTATAGAACTCAGCCACTTTCCAAATATTTGGAAAGAGGCCACAGTCATAGTCTTGCAGAAACCGGGGAAGGGGGACTACACAAGCCCAAAGTCGTATAGGCCTATCGGATTACTACCGGTAATGGGGAAGATCCTCGAAAAGATGATCATGGCTAGGATGAAGTGGCACCTGCTTCCCAAAATGAATACTCGCCAGTACGGCTTTATGCCCCAGAAGAGCACCGAAGACTCCCTCTATGACCTAGTGAACTACATACGCATAAAACTTGACCATAAAAAGCTAATAACAGTGGTCTCGCTGGACATAGAGGGGGCCTTCGACTGCGCCTGGTGGCCGGCGATCAGAACCCGATTGGCGGAGGAGGATTGTCCCATTTATATTAGGAAAATAATAGATAGCTATTTACAAGTGAGAAAAGTGAAGGTAAGGTATGCAGGGGAAGAGAGTGTAAAGGAGACGAATAAGGGGTGTATCCAGGGCTCTATCGGAGGCCCACTCCTATGGAACCTCCTCCTGGACTCACTGATCAAGGGCCTGACTCTAAGAGGTGATTACTGCCAAGCCTACGCAGACGACGTGGTGCTTGTCTTCGATGGAGATAGGGCCACGGAAGTCCAAAAACAGGCAAATGCCGCCCTCTCGTATGCTCAGGAGTGGGGTGCTCGGAACAAGTTAAAATTCGCGGCTCACAAAACTAAAGCGATGATAGTCACGCGCAAGCTTAAGTACGACACACCACGGCTGAGCATGGGAGGGGTCGCCATAGAGATGGTAAAAGAAATTAAAATCTTGGGGCTCACAATTGACCACAAACTCACGTTTAATAGCCATGTAGCGCAGGTATGCAAAAAGGCATTAAACATTTACAAACAGCTGTCTAGAGCCGCCAAGATCAGCTGGGGCCTACACCCTGATGTGATAAAGACGATTTATAACGCAGCAGTCGAGCCCGTCGTCATGTACGCCGCTAGCGTCTGGGCTCCGGCAGCCGAAAAATTAGGGGTGCAAAAGCAACTAAACGCGGTTCAAAGAGGTTTCGCCCAAAAGCTGACAAAGGCGTACCGCACTGTCTCGCTGAGCTCGGCGCTGGTGCTGTCCGGTTTGTTGCCTCTCGACATAAGAATTCAAGAAGCCGCAAAACTCTACAAGGCCAAAAAAGGAGAATTCTGGGCAGTGCTGGGGGATAGAACGATGGAGTGCAGAGTGAGATGTGTGGATACGCCACACCCTGCGGACAGGATGAGCCTGGAGTTCAAAAGTCTGGTAAACCAAGAAGATGTAGACAACCATAACGTACAGGAACTTAGAATTTTCACTGACGGAAGCAAATTAGAAGACAAGGTCGGAGCAGCTCTTTCATTATGGAAAGGGAACTCCGAGACCAAAGCCGTAAAACTAAAGCTGTCACCCCACTGTACTGTTTACCAGGCTGAACTCCTGGCCATACATCAAGCTACAAAGGAGATCCTTAAACGCCCGGAGCACACGTTTGGAATTTACAGCGACTCCAGATCTGCCTTGGAAACGCTTGTAAACCAGGACACCCTCCATCCCCTCGCAGTAGATATTAGGAATAACCTGAAGGAGATCAGACTCCAGAATAAACATACAACACTCTTCTGGATCAAAGCACATGCGGGGTTGGAGGGTAATGAGCGGGCGGACCAGTTGGCAAAAGACGCAGCCTTAAACACTAAGCGTAGGCCCGACTACGACCGATGTCCGATTTCATTCGTCAAGCGACTGATCCGTATGGGGTCGCTTGAGGAATGGAATCGGAGATACATGACGAAAGAGACGGCGTCAATAACAAAAATGTTTTTTCCAAATGCGATCGAGGCCTATAGCATCGTGCAACAGATGCAGCCAACTGGAATTGTAACGCAAGTCATGACGGGGCACGGTGGGTTTTCCGAGTATTTGTATCGCTTCAAGTGCAAGGAGAGCCCATCGTGCGCCTGTGATCCTGGAGTCGACGAAACACTTACTCATGTGCTGCTCGACTGCCCAATATTCGGCTTAAAACGATTTGAAACGGAACAAAAACTAGGAAGAAAGATCACAGAAGATAGCATAAAAGAACTTATATTAGACAAAAATTTAAGGCAGAGATTCGTTGGATATTGTGTCGAAATTGTTAAAAAGGTAGTAGAGAGAAATAAAAACAAAGGATAACAAAATCATGATGTCAATATATACTGAGCGATATATTACGACACCATGAGAAATAATATAAATGAAAACAAGAAATAAAAAATAGCAAAAAAACTTAATTAGACACAAATCGACCATTAAAAGAATAGAATCATATTTGGAAATAAAACCACAAATACAATGTAACAACATATATATAAGGTAAAATTTAAAATACAGCAAACAAGAGCTCTGAATAACATCAGAGGGATCAGAATATAAAAAAAAAAAAAAAAAAAAAAAAAAAAAAAAAAAAAAAAAACCTAACCTAACCTAACCTAACCTAACCCAGTTGCGACGAAAACAGTGCGGTACTTTCCGACCCCAGTGACGGAGGGGGTGGAGGCTCGTTCGGGGTGCGACTCGCACAGCCGGATAGGCGACTTCCTCCAGAACAGGGGGACGTGTCTGGATCCAGCCGGAGAGCAGTAGCTTCGGAGTTATCCCGTTTCCCGCGCAGCGCGCTGTAGTTTTTATGCGCGCGGTTGAGGCGGGGCCGAATTTCTGCTGCCTCCGGCCAGGGCGACCTAACGCAAGAAAAAGTTTGGGAAGAGACTAGGTCGTCTTCATCTCCAGTCCTTCCTGCATCAAACACCGCAAGCAGGATCTGCCGGACGCGAAAACTACACCACCTAGGGGAGCTTCACTGAGTGACATCATTTGGCGCAACATTTTTCCGTAGTTTAAGATCGACCGGACTTCAGCCCATCGCGATATATGTATCGGCTGTGATCCTGACCTGAAGGTTTCACAGCTGAACACAGCATACCCCCCACAATCCACCACAGTTGCCAGACCGTTCTCCTGCGAGTGGTTTGGCCGCTGCAGGGAATTATCCCAACACATTAAAACTCCCAGAAAAACGTTAAAACTAACATAAAACGGGCTTTTACACCCCCATAAAGGGCTGACGGGACTCGTCGCCTTAACAGCGGTGTGCTCACATCGTCCGCTGGCTTTCAGCAAACAAATCCCCGTTTCAACCATCATCAGGACGCCAGCGGTTCGCCAGCTACACCATTTTATCCCAAGAGGCGGCGTAGGGCTGAAGCGCCGTAGTAGTATTAAGATTTAGTACTAAAAATTAGTTATAAGGGTCAATCAATTTTTAAATATCCCAATCATGAATATTTAGATTTTTATTTTGTTGTTTCAATGTTCACTTTTAAATATTTTATTTAAAAGACAATTATCTATTTTTTGTGATTCCAGAGAGAGCAGAACTGTTTTCTTATGTAATTGACTAAACTTTATACGAAACCTCTGACAACCAAAGGTATATCTGTCCCCTGGACCACTAAACTCTATACGATTTTTAAGTAGTACCAATTTTAATTATAATAAAAAATAAATCTTTGCTGAATTAATTAATGCAGACATTTTAATTCCTCGTCTTTGATTCCATTAAATTTCTTATAATTTCAGAAATATATGCACTAATGCTGTCCTATGGACAACGATTGTAACTTCACACAACCTAAACTTTTCATAATTATGGAAAATATTGTAATTACAATAAAAAAAAACCTCGTGAAAATTTTCTTTTGTATTGTATTACTGATCTTATATTTTTTTATGAATTTAAATTAAATTTAAAAAGAAATATTTATCCTTGTACGTTTCTTAATCTGGGGACAATTTAGTTGTACAGTGGACATTATGGTTGTCCATAGGAAGTACTAGAACGTTAACCCATTAGAAGTCACTGTACTCAGTCGAGTACAGCCGTATCCTTAAGTATTATTTACAAAATCTTAAAGTTTAAGTGGGTTACCTTGTTTATTTTACTTCGTCATAATACTGTTCAAGTATATTTATAGATATTAAGCGGGTAGTGTTACTTTTCTTAATAAATGTGTCAGTTGAAGTTTTGACACCGAAACACTGTGGAGGTAAGTATATGATTTTAGATTTTTTTTTTAATAATTACTGCTTATAATTTGTTTTATTTATTTCATTGTTGTAAATTAGAAGTCAGAGTAAGTAAATAAAGAAAAATATAATTGCTTTTGTATAACTAAAATAAAACTAGGGTCTCATAAATGTTACTGTACTCAGTTGAGTACAGTGACAACATACGTAAGTAAAATGAATGATTTTTTTTCAGATTTCTTGCAATGGATAAATAGCTCAAATGAGCTACAAGGGGCTTGAATAAGCTATTGAAGCTATTTTACAGCATAGCGATGATGATGAATGTGACTTAGCTATCATACCACCTGATCCAAGTGCATTGACCGATGAAGAGGAAGGTATCGATGAAGATATGGCATCAAGTTTCATACCCCAAGACGTCCCTGGTACTCTTGAGGTGTTTATGAATCGTCAGGATAGTAGTAGCGAAAATAGTTCGTACGACGACAGTGATAATGAACCGCTGGCGGCAAAAAGAAGACGAAAAGATACTAACCGCCAATCCACTTCAGATTCGAACCCAATTTGGCGGAATGTGCCCCATGATACTCGTCTACTTCGCAGAGTACTTCCGAAGTGTCTGACAGGAAGAATACTATTTGTCAAGAAATGCAGGGCCTCAACCCTTTACAAATATTTGAAAAATTGTTTGATTATCATATTATTGATATGATTATATCTAATAGCATATATACGCTAATCAATACAATAGATATGAGTTTCAACTGGATTCCTCGGATTTGAAAAAGTTTTTAGGGGTTTTGATATTATCTGGGTATCATAAGCTACCTCGAGAACCAATGTACTGGTCTCTAGATGAAGATGTAAGTGTAGAATTGGTCAGCAAAGCCGTGTCGAGGCATAGGTTTCGAGATATAAAAATAAACCTTTATCTTTTAGACAACGACTTAGCAGCAACGTCGAACTATCCAACCGCTAGGAACTGTCAAGCGATGGTGTCCAATAAAGAAGGAGAAGAGAGACGTAGCGATACCACGTTTATTCCAAACGTACAATAAAAATATGGGAGGTGTGGATGAATTCGACCAGTCAGTCTCATTATATCGAATTGCTGTTCATGGTAAAAAGTGGTGGTGGGTGTTATTTACCTACTTGTTAGACATGACTGTTGCTAACTCCTGGCGTTTACATGTAATGTAATGACAATGAGTAATGACTATGTATCAACTCATGTTCCGCCGTCATACGACAAGGCGAACCAAGAAAATCGCGCCAAGTTGCATCAATAGTGGAAGGTCTGCCTCAAGATGGAGTTGGACATTATCCAGTTAAATTTGAAAAACAGCTGCGGTGTGTCATTTGTCATTCTAGAGTACGCTGGTAATGTAAGAAGTGCCTAAAGACACTTTGCTTCGAAAAAGCTTGTTTCGAAAATTTTCATACTTAGGTGGTCAGTGTACTCAATTGAGTACACCCCTGTAATTTCATGATAAATACTATTTTTAATTTTTTTTGTGTATTTCGTGTTCTTTTTATTCATAATTGAAAATGAAAATAGAGATAATTTTAATAAAACGTTGTTTGTTGTCATTTGACCTCTAATGGGTTAAAGTTATTACATTATTTTGTGTATTTTGTGTATAGTGTTACTTTTACATCTAAATAGAGTACCGAATAAAAAATATGAATAAGAAAGTTTCAGAATGTATATTTTAAAGGCTTTGCATGCCAAAAACAATTGTCAATAGTTGTCAACATTCTCAGTTCTCGTTTAAAATTCTCAGTCATGTTTGTACTGTATCTTCTTTCAGTATTTTTACATTCTTTATTTTCTTTCCTTCTTTCATTTTCTTTCCTTCTTTCAGGTAGATTTCCTCTTCTCTTACGCATTCAAACCATTGTATTTTACGTATGATTGGTCTCTCTTAATTTAGATTTCTTCATCCTGACATTGGACACAAGCCCCAAACATACAATCCATTTTATTAGTATCACAGACTGTTTCCAGAATCAATGTACTTATATCCATCGCATTAAGAATAAAGCCTTCTTCTTCTATCTTATCTTCAGCATTTGTATCTATTTTACACAGATACATATTCTCTTCCATCTACTGTTGGTTTGAGAATGTAAAAGTCCAAACATGGTCGATACCATGTTTGGTAAAATTGAAATAAGAATATTTTGTACCCGGATTCTCAGACAATCAGCTTTAAACAAATTTTTCATTGAGTTTATATAAGAAACCCTTATTGCACTTTTTGTAGTAGTAAAGGCAAAGCCTTTACTTACGGTTTCTTTTTTACCGGCCGTGTTAAAAATATTTTTGTTAAGAGATGATGTGTCAAGAATAACCTCATCGTCTCTTAAGAAAAATATATTTTTTGTAAGCTCTGTATCACCACAGTGGGAACTTATTCTTGCACTGATTCTTCCTTTTATATCTAAACTATCCTTGATGATTTCTTTCTTTTGGGATGCGTCTATGTTCTCAAATATATTTTTCAACATGTTTTTTCCGTATCGAGCCTTTATTTTGTAGTAATTTTCTTTGACAGCATTGCTAAAACTTTTGTTTTTAATGTGGAATTTACTTTCTGTCTTCGATTCTTCTTCATTCGTCTTGTAAGTTGTGTGAAGTTACATTCGTCTTAAGTGAAATACTTAAGACGAATGAAGAAGAATCGATTTTTCCTTGCGATAGCTCTCTTCTTATATTTTTCATATTTTTTCTTCCACATCCTGACCTCGCTTTGTAGTTTAATATTTACTTAATACATTTTAGTTCTATCCCTTTCAATTTTTTATCCTCTTATTTTATATCCAGCTACTATAGATAAAGCAGGTGGAATAATTTCATGTTGATCTTGAGGTATATTGATTTCCTGCAAAACGACGGAGAACTTGGAGGTGTGGCGTTAAGCATATTATGAACCGCTTTTATTCGTCTTCTTTGTTCCTGTTTACGTAATTTCTAAATAGCTCTGCAGTGTTTTTGTTCCTCTCGCTGTATACTTGAAATCAACTTTTTATTTTTGTGATAGCTTTCTCTCTTTTTTATTTAAGTCTTTCTCTATAGCGTCCTGATGTATTTTTCTTCTTTTTCCTATAATTCCATTCTAAAAATTAAAACAGAAAGTATTGAATATACTGCATTCGATACTGTGAATGCATGGAAGTGTGTAAAGCTATAAGATGATTTGAAAGATGAAAAGCCATGAGCTGGGTGCAACAATTGAGTAAAAGTGTTTGTGGTGATTGTTGCAGAACTGCAGATCCACTGCAGGACCTAAGCCCCCACTAATGTATTCTTTCATTACTTGGGTTTGGATCCTGTAGTGGGTCATTACGTGCTTTTATTAAGAATAATATGAAGGGACGAAATGAAGAAAGGTATATTTGTTGGGCTTGGGAATGTCGGAAAATTTATTCAAATTGAAGATGGAAGGCTAAAAATATAAGGCTGAAATGCAATTTCAAGAGCTAAATGTAAATTAAGCAACAGATGCTACTAAAAAAATAGGATTAAAATAATGACTCATGGAATACAGCACTTGTGTGTCATATTTGTAAGATTGTGCTAAGCAGTGTTATTTAGTTTTTCAGGTTTAAATCAAAACTTCGCATCTTGACCCCAAGGGGTAGCGCCTGGGGTCAAGATGTGAAGTTATGATTTAAATCTGTTTCAAAATTGCAAATTGCAATATTGTTGTCCTGGGGATAACCAAAATTGTCCTAGGGACAACCACTTCGTTGTCCAAGTGACTGGTTATCCATAGGACATTTCTGAAATATTGAGCTGTCAAATAAATACAAATGTCTTTTTTTGTTTAGTTTGACATTTACAGAAACATACATATGAAATAGCATTTGGTGCACTAGAATTTGTTGTAATATATTAAGTACTTACGTATTTTTTCCGGTGATCCGATGGACGGACAATAAAGCCACCCACTCTTACAAGCAGAACGCGGCCGACTGACGCGGCGGTTTTTGTGAATTCAAAATCGCGGTTACGCCTATCTGTTTACTAGAAATTTACATTTGATATCTACTTTCTTACAACGCCATCTATACTTTGATTACACAATTAATTTATGGTTGTCCGAAAGACCGACGTCTTATATGATGATTATGGGGACAAAAGTAAAAAGAAAAAAATCTTAAATTATTTAAAGTGAAATATGCAACAGACACGTTTTCTTCACTATACATATCGTTCTAAATGTATTTGTGTAATTGGTATTAATTTTATAATAGTGATTTTTTTCAGGCTGCAAAGTTTTGTGGTGATATAATACTTAGGGACATTCTCCGATAGTACTGAAAATTTCCATTGCCTGAGGTCCCATTTGCCTCGGAGCATTGCCTCCACTATGGTCGGCAACGAGAGACCTCCTCCTTCAAGCGTCGCGACCAGTTCGCGGCGTTGTTGTCGCCATGTTGGGCACTCCCTTAGTGTGTGCTCGGCCGTATCGTCGGCTGCGCCACAGTGGTGACACTGCGGCGTTTCCTCTCGACGTGCGACACGGTGCAAGTAATGACCGAAACACCCATGTCCGGTCAAAACTTGCACCAGGCGGAAGGTAAGGATGCCACGCCGGCGCCCCACCCACTCCTCCAACACCGGACGAATCGCTTCAATCGTCCGGCGGCCGGCAACTGACGAGACGAGTGCCGCATGCCAGCGACTCAGCGCCTCACTCTGCGCTAGTGCCCGAATCCGCCGCACCTCCTCCGCAGTGGGCCGTTCACCTTCCTTCCTATGGCAGCGGCCCTGTGTCGGTACACCTTTGCAAGGACGCGTGCATCTACATCCCAGGGCACTTGTCCTGCGAGTACACAGGCCGCGCCGTGGCTGACCGTGCGGTAGGCTCGGACGGCCCGGTTCGCGATGATCCTCTGAGGTCGCCGCAGAAGAGCCACGGTACCGGGCTTGAGGCACTCCGCCCAAATTGGGGCTCCATAGAGTGCCATCGACCGTATAACCCCATGATACAGCCGACGGCACGCCGATCCCGGTCCCCCCACATTCGGGAGGACTCGTCCCAGAGCAGATGCGGCGGCATTCAAACGTGGAGCGAGGAGCTTGAAATGCTCCTCAAAACTCCATCGGGGGTCAAAGACCAGGCCGAGGTACTTAAAATGTGCCTCAACCGGTATGTGGACCCCCTCCACCCGGACCTGGAGCCCCGCTGGGATCCTGCGGCGTGGGCCGTGGAACATCATGGCCTTGGTTTTGTCTAGGGCTACATCCAGGCCCAGGAGGCGGATGCGCCGGACGACCAGCGACGTACCAACAGAGGTTAGGCGAACCGCATCCTCCACGCTCTTCGATTTCGCCGCAACTAGGGTGTCGTCGTCGAAACAGACGACCTCCATCCCTGGTAGGAGGCTGTCCCGCAGAACCCAATTGTAACAAGTAGGATCCTCCACCTTCCGCATCCCGGCGCTTTCTTGTCATCGGATCATCCAGAAAGAGATTTTTTTTACATATCTCATAGCAATGAATTTTTTTTTTCACAAATATACACTCGCGAGCAATAGTTTGGAATCACCTACTTGCGATTTGCTACGAGCGATTTTAAGAACTAAATAACTAATGAAGATTAATGAATATGGTATCATTTTAAAGGTTACTCTGTAAACTTTAAATTGATACCATTTTCATTTCAATCGGACCCCTATTTCAGGAGCTGTCCTTGTTTAAGTGAAGGAGTAAGGAAAAATGAAGAAACGGGAACCATTAAAAAAAAACAAAATTTAGAGGAAAATCTTTATTTGGGATAAAACATTTTTGTTCAATATTTAGTGTTACCTCCCCTAGCCCTAATTACAGCACGAAGACGATTCTTCATGGACCTAATCAGCTTCTTGGCAGAATCTTGTGGGATGCCTTCCCACTCCTCTGTCAAAGCCGATTTCAACTCATGAACACTTGAGGGAGCTGGATTTCTGGATCGAACCCTTCTTTTCAACTCATCCCACAAGTGCTCAATGGGATTCAAGTCAGGGCTGAGCGCTGGACAGTCTAATGTGGCGATTCCAACTTGACCCAGGAAGTCAATTGTGGCACGTGAAGTGTGACATCGGGCGTTATCGTGCATTAGGACGAAGTTATCGCCGACATATCCCGCATAAGGAACAACATGTTCCATCAGAATATCGGTAATGTACCGGTCCGAAGTTAGACCACCCCCTCGTCCCCCGCCAGGCACGAAAACAAGCTCCGTTTTTGCGTCGAATGAAATGCCGGCCCACATCATGCAGGAACCGCCTCCATAAGCTACTGTTTCAGCGAAACAGCACTGAGCAAATCGCTCTCCAGGTCGCCTGTAGACCCTTCGGTCGCTACCGTGTAAGCACATTCGGCACTCGTCAGAGAACAGAACTTGCCTCCATTGCTCGATTTCCCAATTAAGATGGGCGCGAGCAAATTGAAGGCGTGCTTGACGGTGAGCTGCCGTCAGTTTTGGGCCTGTGGCAGGCCTTTTTGGAGTCAAGTTCGCCTGCTTGAGTCTTCGCCGAACTGTCCACTCACTGGCAGTTGTCCCACGAACTTCCCTGAGCTCCTGCTTTACGTCGACACCGGTCAGGTGACGATTTCGAAGAGAAGTTGACACGATAAAACGGTCATCTCTCTCCGAAGTGCACCGGCGCCGTCCAGATCTTGGCCTCGAGATGAAGCCTCCAGTCTCCAGAAAGCGTTTATAAACTTTCGAGACACAGGACTGGCTTATGTGGAGCTGACGTGCGACAGCCCGCTGGCTTAGCCCTTGTTGTAGTAGAGCAACAATTTGGGCTGTTTCTGTTGGCGTGGTCTCCATTATCGTCCAATGTCAGGGTCAAATTCAACGGAGGGGTGTACCAGTCAACGTGTAACAGCCGACTGATAAGAAAATTCCGATGTTCTGCGCTTTTATAGGATTCATAGGCGCGCAACTCGTAACGAATAAATTGAGACCTTTTCGTTACTCCTTGATTAAACCACGATTGCTCCTAAAATACGGGTCCAATTAAAATGAATATGGTATCAATTTAAAGTTTACAGAATAACCTTTAAAATGATACCATATTCATTAATCTTCGTTAGTTATTTAGTTCTTAAAATCGCTCGTAGCAAATCGCAAGTAGGTGATTCCAAACTTGAGTGTATTTTAACAGTCGTCTGTAACGCGGGAGTAAAAGGTTTTTTCGAACACATAACGGTAATGAGCCCTCGCCACTCCCTTACAAACGTCCCTCGTATGTAAAATCCTGTTTAGCATCCTTGTACAATGTAAATGTTTGTAAAAAGACACAAATTTATTTATTTTCTGTTTCTTTCCACATGAATACGCTCTTCTGTGAACCGCTCCCTGTCAGCCGCGGGCGTACAGACTGACGGACTTGGCCACACTATAAGGGTGCCTTGTTTGCTAAGGAACCCTAAATTAGATATTACTTCAACGTCACACACTCAATATATACACAAGACGTACCTCTCCCTCGACTAGACGTGTGTGAGTGCCGCCCATACCTACACAAAGGTAATTCACAAAGCGGTGGTGATTATGGCCCGGCCCGCGGCATCAGACATGTGTCGTTAAAACGATTATGGATCTTCAACTATTGCCTCAACGATCCCAAACCTCTCGAATATACATAGCGTATTATGATGCACTCTAAATATAACATATAACATATAACGTACAATCCAATTAAATCTTAATCCAATTAAAAATTAATAAA
Source organism: Hypsopygia costalis (assembly GCA_937001555.2). Classification (NCBI taxonomy): domain Eukaryota; kingdom Metazoa; phylum Arthropoda; class Insecta; order Lepidoptera; family Pyralidae; genus Hypsopygia; species Hypsopygia costalis. Next base: position 24,862,651 of record OW443345.2, on the reverse strand, counting down.
TAATCTCATCGATTAATATCAGATCAACTTGTACTACCAAAAGTAATTAGTATTTCCTCAGTGCTATCAACTCAGAACCAAACCGTCAAAAACAGTATTCAAGAACTTGTCACACAGCGAGGCGAGTTGCCACTATCCTGCTGCTATTTGTTTCCATTAAACGCCTCTTACGACACCCGCAAGATTACACGGGAACTAATATATTGCATGGCTCGTATTTGTGTCCAACTGGAATAGTCTGCGATCGGCCCACATAATATTCAAGGTGTATCCGAGGCACCTGACCTGCTGACGGTAACCCATGTATGCTTCCATTAGAAAGAATATAGCTCCCCGATTATGTTAAATGCGCCGGTGCAGTCGAGGAGCACTAATATTAGTTACTAGTATTGTCAAACCAAACCTAAGCATGGTTTGACAATACTAGTAACAAAATCTAAAGTGTATGCACGTTTTGAAAGGTTAATGAAAAATATAAGTAATGTATTATACAATACATTACTTTGTATTATAATTAATACAAAGTATGTATTAATACAAAGTATTAATGATAATTGTTGAATTGTTTTGTAAATCATACCTATTTGATTTGTTGTTTTTTTCATGTTATATAGTTAATGTTAATAAAAAATATTTTAATTTCAAAATTTTTTCATTTAACCTTTCAAAACGTGCATACACTTTAGATTTTGTTACTAGTATTGTCAAACCATGCTTAGGCATGGTTTGTCGACAAATCGTTCTTTGGTGAAAGATTCTGTCGTCGATTCACTCATGAATCAATCGTTCTGTCGGCCAAAAGTTCGTAGTGGAAAGGTTCTGTCGTCGATTCGCCCATGAATGAATAGTTCTGTCGGCGAATCGTTCGTAGTTAAAAGGTTATGTCGTTGAACTACTCATAAACCAAACATTCTGTCGGAGGCTCATTCGGTGGAGAAATGTTTGTCGGAGTTAAGTTTCAGAATCGATATTTATTATCGATGTTGTACCGCATGTCATCAGTAATCGTCACCAGAGCTGACACCGTGCTATGGCCGCTACGAAAGCCCGATTGGAGTTCAGAAAGGAGGTTATGTTCCTTCAGGTAACTGGAGAGCCGCCGGTGGACGAAGTGCTCTAACTCCTTTACGAGAGTAGTGAGAATAGATAGCGGGCGATATCGATGGAAATAGTTTTTGCTCATAATTGCAGTACTAGGATTTTTTGTTCCCCAACTGTGGCTAGTTTAAAATTCTTTCCTATCTATACATAGTATGTATGTTTACTACCTTATCGTTTATAAACTTATCACACACAAAGTAAGCATATAAAAAATATTTGTGTGTAAAACGTATAGTATGGAAATAGCCGAGCAGTACAAGACAGCAAGACGACTTCATCGCTCCTCTGCCAGAGAGCAAAATGACCGAATCGCAACATATTACAGTCAGACATGAGAGATCCACTCCCTCCGTCACAATGTAATTCAAGCTACATGTAAGTAATAAATAATTCTGTATTATTCCAGAGTAACATTGCAAGGCGTGCGTCTGCAGATTGATCAATATTCAGTAGTGGCAGTGCGCTGTTATCGATGTGCTCTGCGTTTCAATAAAATGTTATTGTGTTATTGTGCCGTAATTGATGGCGGGTATAAATTGTGGCTTCTCCCCGAGACGGCGGATTGCGGCTGTCAATCGGGCCGTCGACGGCGGAGTGAGCCTCATGGCCGCACACAAGTAACACAACGCGAACAGTGTCTTCACTCTACAACAACGGAGCACCGGCCTTATTATACTGACGAGTGTTGTAAACATACAGTTTAAAACGGACCGAGTAGAATAGTTGGGACAACAACTATCGGCATCAACCCGTAATCATCCCACTGCTGGGACACGGGCCTCGCCTCAATCGAAGGGGTTCAAAGCGTACTCCACCACGCTGCTCAACTGCGGGTTGGCGGAAGTTTTTTAGTTTGGCACTATCTCTTCAAAAATATCGAAAAGATTTTTGGCAACGGGCTGATTAAACCTTGGGCTTGACCTCGACTCTTTGGATGGGATAGGGAATGCCTTACCCTTCTAGGAACTTTGCCTACTGACGATCTTGACAACATTTTTTTAAATTTTTGTATGCATTTTAGTGTCTTGATTTTAGGCGTTCATAATATAAAACTTGATGTGATAAAATGAAATGAGATGAGATGGGATGAGATGGGATGAGATTAGATGAGATGAAATGAAAAGTAGGTTGAACTTATGAGTTTTGTTATGAGTGGGTATTGTGCAGAAGGCATCGATCGTCCGTGTATCGACAGTTTGCTCTATAGTGAGCTACTGTGCGCGGGGCGCTCGCCGACAGTGGAACGAGTGAGAACATCGAGTGCGGTATATTTTATGTATTCATGGTAATTCAATGGCAGTAATCGCTGAGTTACCGACGGAACCGCATTTATATTCGATTGTCGTTTTCTGATGAGTAGGCGAGATGATCCAATGTTATTGTCACCATGTGCTTAAGAGACCAATGTCATTTAGCAAATGTTCGGTTCGTACTTTTGTCTACAATGTTCACGTCACACACACCCAACACATACACATCCCAATGCTCGGACGCCGATCTCAGAATTTTACCAATATCGTAAGATACCACGATGTTTCAGTCCAAATAGGTATATGAAATATGGCGAAACAGATGGTTTGTTTGTTAGCAGGCATGTTTAATATTTTGATGATATATATTTTTTATACAACGCCGCGTGGCAGACAACTACCTCTACTAAATAAATAAGTGTGAAATCTCTTCGGATACATTAAAGCGCCTTAGGAGATGCTTTCCTATCGTTTTGGAATGTACTCTTGCCTCGCTGCTTCACTGCGTACTCACAACAGGGCACACCGGCCAAGCCATTCAAAGGCCACTTCAACGATTCTCGTCGATTGACAATAGCCCGGAACAGACAGTTAAAAGTGCCCCCAGACTCTGTATTATTATATTATGCTTTGCCCCTGACGCACATCGAAGAAATAGTCTAGTACGCCATGCTTAATCAGTCTATGGTCAACGTCGACTTACATACAAATTCGATTCTGCTGGCAGGTGAACGTCATCATCGTGCTTCATCTATTCAAAGTGGTAAATATACTAATGTAATTCAGAGTTGATCGACTCATTAGTGCATACATAAAACGCTGTGTTCAATAATTCCCCCATTAAACGAGCGACGGCGGGGACACGCGGCTACAGTCGCGCTAATTAATTCACGGCTCGGCTGGCGCGTGTTACAAATTCTATTTTACCGATGATTTATGCAAAGCCCCGCGAGTCACAAAATGATCGTTCATATGCATTAAACTAGCCGTGTCCCGAGACGTCGCCCATCAGAGTTTTACTATACATTATTTTTAATTGAATCAATCGTTTAGCCCGGCGTACTAACATATATCGATCACATGCAGAGACTGTGCCGTAAGTCCATATTCATCGCACCACTGAGATATGGTTGATGCTCAGTGTTTTTGAGCAGCACACAGTCGACAGATTTGAGTTAATGAATAAAATAAATGGAATATAATGTTATGTGCAGGTACTTAATTAATTTTTAGAAATATCTTTAAACTACGACTCTTTTCTATTATTCTTGGTCGAAATATATTCGTTTTGAGCTTCACATATATCTGTAAACAACAAACAAACCTGTTTTAGATAAGTGCATAATTACAATAGTGGAGACATCATTAGGAGAGATATAAAAACGGCTTACTTATAAATATTTACACATATAAATATTTACACATTCAGACAAGACCATCTTTACGATTTAATTTTGAATGCAAATATGTCAATTTTGCACGTAGTTGTTATTATTAATGCTAAATTATACAGATTAATGCAACACCGCGCCGATGCACAATTATACATAGTATGTTCATTATCAATTACAGTGGTCTGTTCAATTATATGAGAGCCGGAGTTGTGAGCGAAGAGTGTAGTTCTCTCTGCTGGCTTTAGTTTCATTTACTAATTGCAGGGTCTGTGTCTGATCAACAAGCGGCGCAAATAACTTACTTGTACTAATTAACAAATATAAATTGCATTTTTTTACATGAACAAGCGGCAACTCATTGTGTGATAAATCTTGTGTAGAAACCACTCGGTTCCGAGAGGCCGACTTGGAAAACGAAGGAAACTTATAGGATCAAGCTATACATATTAATTTCTGACCAAAATACGAATTTCTAACGCAAATATATATATAAATATATATTAAATAAGTTACTTTAGGGTTAATAAAAAAATTAAATAATTTAAAATGATTTAAAACGTATATTTTGTTATCGATAAATAAGTAAAGGTGGTCGTTTTAATTAACGGACAAGTTATTGAAATTCAGAAAAGTCTTTTTCATGTCTTTAGAGATATTTAGATTTTTACTACAAAGTTACCTTAATCCGTCCTTTCAGAAATTCCGTAAAGCTATTTTCTTTTTAGTACAGGCGATCATCTCGCGAGGCGCCGAGCGCCGCCGGTACAACTATTAGATCTGAAAGTATCTAACTGCATTATCTAATAGGCTAGTCTCGAGGACGAAGCCGGAAGTATAATTAGAGATTAAACGAACTTACCTGTAAGCCGAGTTCTATCCTAATTATACGAGGGCTCCGTCCAAACAGATTAGCAAGCCTGCCGCCCCTGTACTCGCTAGCCTGAATTTGTGAAATATGAATGGAGGCTACTCTCCTACCTCCAACTAAATGAAATAGAGCCAAAAAGTGTGGGCTGGTTTCACAGAGGCGCCGCCATGTCGCACAGAAGACAGCAGCAGCGACGTCGTAGAAGATTGCAGTCGATCGTTGCCTCAAGGCTGCCCAGAGGCGCTTCGGTAACATCGTTCTACGATTTATGCGAATATAATTTATAAACATTTTCTCATACCACCTAGAATTTTGGCGCCCCAATTTTTATACATTTCATAAGATACATCCCATAAACATGATCTGAGCCGCACTCTGTTAATCATTCGCCCCGTAACGATGACGTCTTAATTTACTTTGTAGACAACTGTATACAGCACAGCCTAACGGCGTCACTCTGAAACACTAACTAGCAGAAGAAGCTCTCAAACAGCGAAAGCGTGATTAAGAAACAAGCCGGAGTGAAATGATATACGAAGAAAATAATATGTGATCTCGAATGCTAAGCTCTTTGTACGAAACTCTCTCTTATATGATCAGCAGGGTTACTTTTGACGCAATCGAAATAGAATCGAATCGAAATTAGATCGAATAGATGTCAAATGGTACTCTTGAGATTGAAATCAGCATCAAATCGAAATGAGATCGACTTGAACTCAAATGTCACTTTTGAATGGTACTTTTGAAGTTTGAGATCGCGCCAAAATCGAGAATGAGATCGAATTCATCTGTCAAAATTTTCGATTCCGTGCTTGGTGTCGTGTTGTGTGGTTTTCTCAAAGTTTATAAAGTTTTCGCTTGTTTATCGAGTAAAGTGTATATAGATAGCGTTAAAAATTAAAATGGCAAGATTTGCTACTTGATTGAAGAAGCTTAGTCGTCTCGACAAACGACATCGCAGGAAGGCTATGATTATAGCTCACTATGTGAGCGTGTTGGACTGGATGGATGACTGTGAATTTGTGAAGAATTACAGATTAAACAAAAGCCTCTTTTGGACTCTAGTGAGATACTTGACGCCTTATTTACAATGACCGAAAATATCAAGTGATTTATCAATTATGTACAAAGTAAGTTAAGTTTTAGCACTTTTGCTATAGGATACGTATTAAAATAGTATCTGTACTTGCATGCTTTTAAGCAAGGAATAGAATAGCTAAATCTCTGTTTTTGTAACTTTCTAGTAATTTACATTGTAGTCTCATTTTTGAGCTTCATGTAATCTAGCAGCATTTAGTCAAAACCTCTCATGATATTTCTTGTTTATTTACAGGTATCATTTTAGCCACAGGCAGGCAGCAATGGCACTACAATGTCTCTGCAATCTGTCTCAAAATGCACAAGGGAAGTTACGGTTGCACTAAATCATTCTGATATAATAAAATTATTAAGGTTCCTGGCACTTGAGAAAACAATGCAATTAAATTGAAGTAAGAACATTTTCTTATTATTATTTTAAACTAGCTGTCCCGGCGAACTTCGTACCGCCTAACAATCAATGAATGTCGTGGTACATATTAGCTGAACTAAATTTATGATTTTATGGAATTAAAACAATGAATAGTAGAAAATAATAGAGAAGCTCGATGGCGTCATTGCGCATGCCAGTCTAATTGAACACGCAAGTTAAGCAACGTCGACCGTAGCCTGTACACGGATGGGTTTATATTACCTCGAGCTCCTCCGTGATTCGAAAGACACGTTAAGCCGTCGGTCCCGGTTGTTATCATTAGCTCATCTTGAGCTCCTCCGTGCTTCGGAAGGCACGTTAAGCCGTCGGTCCCGGTTGTTATCATTAGCTCCTCTTGAGCTCCTCCGTGCTTCGGAAGGCACGTTAAGCCGTCGGTTCCGGTTGTTATCATTAGCTCATCTTGAGCTCCTCCGTGCTTCGGAAGGCACGTTAAGCCGTCGGTCCGTTGTTATCAATAGCTCATCTTGAGCTCCTCCGTGCTTCGGAAGGCACGTTAAGCCATCGGTCCCGGTTGTTATCATTAGCTCATCTTGAGCTCCTCCGTGCTTCGGAAGGCACGTTAAGCCGTCGGTCCCGGTTGTTATCATTAACTCATCTTGAGGTCCTCCGTGCTTCGGAAGGCACGTTAAGCCGTCGGTCCCGGTTGTTATCATTAGCTCATCTTGAGCTCCTCCGTGCTTCGGAAGGCACGTTAAGCCGTCGGTCCCGGTTGTTATCATTAGCTCATCTTGAGCTCCTCCGTGCTTCGGAAGGCACGTTAAGCTGTCGGTCCCGGTTGTTATCATTTAATGACAGTCGTTAAGTTAAGTCAGTGGCCTTTAGGCGGTTCGAAAACACTGGCCTCCGCCAATCCGCAGTTGAGCAGCGTGTTGGAGTACGCTCTAAACCCCTTCGGTTGAGGGAAGACCCGTATCCATAAAAACTGAAGATTTCATAAAAATAAAGATTTCCTTATTGTTAATTTTTTTTAAATAAAACGTTTTGTTTTATTTTTTTTAGTTTTGAAATAGGTTTTATCATTTTGGTGATATGTAATTGTCATTTCTTTTGATGTTTACTCTGATTTGATTCTTGCGCTCGAACCCCATGGGAAAAGCGTTTTCACCCCTATCGATTTGACATTTTTAAATTTTCATAACAAATCACAGACAACTTTCAATATTTTTAAAATATTCAATAATATATTAATAAATATTCCAATCCTTTTTAACTGGCACTATTTGTATGGGAAAACGTTTTTTCTTTTATTTAATTCTTTCGTCAATTTTTCAATGTTTTTAACACTTTCCCGACCAAGACACGACATTATTTTATATATTATATAGATTTATGGAGCTTGATTTAAATTTCTGAACGCACGCATAAATATTTTAGAACCAATAAATATTTAAATCCACAAAACTGTTTTCAAAACAAATCACAGCCAACTTTCAAGACGTAAAAATGAGTTAACATTTGTTTTTAATCTATGACATTTGTTCTATAATGAGCTTAATATACATTTCTGAACGCACGCATACATTTGGCGTACGCACGTACGACAACGTCACATTTGACAGCTACGACAACCAAAGAGAATGTAACCACTACGTTTTAAGAGACGGATGTGCCATACAAATAGCGTAAATTCTAAATGTATGAAATGGGAGCGAAAACAATCAGAATTTGTACCAAATTCGCTTCCGATTCATAGAGTCGTTTTTTTACCTTGAGTTGCGCCAGGCTGACGACAAACACGAACATTTTGTATGGGAAAATGTTTTTTCTTTTATTTTATTTTTTCGAGAATTTTCCAATGTTTTTAAGAGTTATTCTGCTATTCGGGACGGAAACAAATCCAACAAATCAAAAACCATGGCAATCGGTCCAGCCGTTCTCGAGTTATAAGTGTTGTAACAAACACGACTTTCTTTTATATATATATGTACCAAATTCGCTTCCGATTCATAGAGTCGTTTTTTTACCTTGAGTTGCGCCAGGCTGACGACAAACACGAACATTTTGTATGGGAAAATGTTTTTTCTTTTATTTTATTTTTTCGAGAATTTTCCAATGTTTTTAAGAGTTATTCTGCTATTCGGGACGGAAACAAATCCAACAAATCAAAAACCATGGCAATCGGTCCAGCCGTTCTCGAGTTATAAGTGTTGTAACAAACACGACTTTCTTTTATATATATAGATAGTTGTTTCGGCCAACTGGCCAGGATATTATAAATATTTTTTTAAATGGAAAAATCCCACCTAGACGGAGGGAGGTAATTTTTCTATTTTTTTTTTAATTTGCATATTTTTTTCTACATCTTTTGATTTATTACATATTAGATTTCAGTCTACTAAGTAATTATAATGTTCTCTAAAGAAGTTGGTAAAATTACACTTTATATTAAGTAATTATATTTATTTTTTTCTTATTTTGCTTTATGCCTCAGGTTCTATGAATATAAGTAATTATTTTTGTATTGCAACTCCCTTATTGGGCTATAAAATTTATCTTGTGAACTAACAGAGTCACTAAATATTATTAAACAAATCTAACTGCATCTGTTATTTGATTGTATATTTTTTCTGTGTGGCTTATAATAAGATATGTGAAACAGTTTACATGGACAAAGTTAAGCCTTAAACTTAATTCAATAAATTTATATTGCAGCATGAAGAAAAATATCTTACAAACCTATTAAGAGTTTTAAATGGCAATCGCATAGTGGTCTTTGAATTTACTTTTGGATTAGAATTTGTTAAACATCAGTTTAAATTTTTTTTTATTAATAACTTGTTTCTTGTTACAGATGTGATTTTGATTTAAATATAATCAGCATAGGTACATATCATGCTGGTGTCACGCATGATTCATACATATCAACAACCATGAAGTGAAAAGTTTATTGCAGTCACAGACCAAGAGGAAATGGTGTGTTTATTTGGTGAGTTTATGTGTTATATGTATATACTTTTTATCAGTCAATTCTTATTAAATGTGTATTTTGTTTAATAATCTTCAGTATAAAATTTTATTTTATTCCTACAACTGAAACTAGAAAGTTTACAATGAATATTTAACTTGATTGACTAACAAAAATAATTTCGTCATTTCAGGTGATTCTGGTTATGCACAAAGAGAGTTTATGATGATCCCAAGAGCATCACACAAAAGCATTATTTGTCTGCTTGTAATAGAGTGAAGGGGACCATCGATCTTCTTAATGCTCGGTGATGTCTATTGAAACAACCGTAATGCATTATAAGCCAGACCGAGTGGAAAAAATTATTAATGCTTGCACTGTGTTGCATAATAAATGCTACCAAGGTCGTATTGTTGCACCAAGTAGTGAAATACGGCAGATACAAGAGGAACATAGGCAAGAATTACAGGAGTCGCACAGAATATGTCATGCAAGCGGTTTGAGTCAGCAGCAAAGATAAACTGATGAGCTAAGAAGTGGCAATCTTGCTAGAGCATATACATGGACCCGTTATGGCAGACCAAATGGTTTAATACATAAATAAATATTCAAACTACTGTTATGTTTTTATTATTAACTCATTTAATATACCCTTTAACAGAATCAATATTTTTTGTAATAGCATTATTTATTTTCATATTAACAATCATACATCTTAGTTGTTGATAGAATCAATACTATTTAACAAAATTACTATACTAAAAACAAATTACTATTTCTTATCCTTGTAGTCGCACTATTTTGAGTGCATAACACACTAAGCACATGCGATTATTATTTTCGCCTCAATATCTACTAGGCAATCCCACTCATCTTGCAGATGTGAGCGGTCACTGATGTATAATGTCTACCAGTCTCACACCCTTGTCTGGCCCTTTCTCTTGACTATTTAGCAGGTCTCTGTGCTCTGTTGGGCTGCCGAAGACGTCGAGTAATATTTGTAGGATGGGATGGTGTCGATGCGTTGCTGAGTAATGGAAGAATTGGTGAACCCAAAGGGTTGTAAAGGTCTTGGTAGACAGGTCGACAGTTCATTGTGAACTACCAGGCTGAGAATCTGTTAACAAAATAAATATCAATTAATAGTACCACTATTACTATAAAGTTGTAAGTATGCTAGTTTACATGTAACATAATCATGCTACCTCCTCCAGGAAGGCTTCCTGGTAACTCACACACTGGGGGAAACGACTATCATTAAAAGAACAGCCGGGATTGACAGCTTAATGTGCCCTACGAAGCACGAAGGAGCTCGCTATCAATATACCCATCCATGGACAGGCTACATTGCTTATTTTTATTTTCACTGTATTAAATTTAAAAAAAAACTGCCTTCCAAGAGTTCCATCACTTTGTTTTCCTCAAAAGGAACTACAGGTGAATAATATCTTCTGTATCTGGGTGCTCTAATAAATAGAAACTTAAATGTATCAAAAGATAAAGAAAGAAGAGAAAAGACCTATGCATAAAAAAAATATTATACCTGAAAAAGTATGAGTTACTTACAACAAGAGGGACAGAAAATCCCATATCACGTAGTGGCAAAGCAACTGCCACACAACAAAGCTAACATCCGCTCCTTCGATTTCATTAAACTTGCAGATTATTTTAACCGAAGTCAGTTAACACAGTTGGTTCCCTAAGACAACGGACCACTTCACCATCCTAGTCAGTTATCTTAGGGAACCACCTGTACGATAGACGAAGATATGGTAATTGCATTCTGTATTAGTCTACCATTTGGAATGGAGAGAAATATGATAGTCTTTACTAAATGAACTTACTTTAGCTCACCTCGTCCCATTTTTCACTGCACATCCTAATGAATTCAAGATCTTGGAGAACTCCTGCCATTCCCTCTTTGCCTCTTACTTTCCCATCGCGGTGCGCAAATGTCCTTTAGAAATTCCTGGATTTGTTTCCAAGCATTCCAGCAAAGATTGCATTTGTATCTGGGTGGGTTGCATTTTCTACAAAAAAACATATGTTTTATTGAAATATTAACATTGATGGTAACCCAATTTAAAAGTTTAATGGAGATCATAACTACAATAACTAAATAATTACCTTTTTACAAAAGCTCACTATACATTTGTACCAAACAAACAAGAAATTAAAATTTCGCGGGAAAGAAACTTTATTTTGACATTTCGTAACATGACATTTGTTTGTTTTTAATTCACAATTTCCGTGCGTTGTACATTTTTTTTTTCAATTATAAAAGGCTTTTAGGTGACTTATGCACTATAAGTGAACTTATTTTCTTCGAGTCTAGAGAAATACGTATTAATACAATTTAATTATTATTAATTTCGGTAAATCGATAAAATTATTTTACAAGAAATTGTCAACGAAAACAGTCTAACTTTTGCCCATATGCCGGAAGTTACGTCAACGTTTGATGCTAATACGATCCTAAATTCGATTTCGATTTGATTTCGATTCCGTTCAAAAGTACAAAACTTGAATCGAATTGAAATCAGATCGAACTCATATCAAAATCGAAATCAGAATCAAATCAAATTCAAAAGTCAGCCCCCAGACTAGAACTTGGCTTACAGGTGAGTTCGTTTAATCTATAACTATATACCATAGGTCGTCATGTCGGGCCGGGTCGGTGTGTTGACAATAGTCGCTATTGCGTCGTTTGGTAATCAGTAGGGTGCACCACCGAAATTATCTCATGAAATGTGGTACAGTACAGTCATACACGAATTTGAACATACTTCATACCACTAAGGAGAGACAATCATACGGCCCACCGGACAGAAAGCAGCTACCGCTTATAGATACGTGAAAACACTGACAGATGGCAGGCACGACACGCTCATTGCCGATTTTCTAAGATCCTCTTCAAGTCTTTTTGAGAAATCCCATGCTATATGTTATTTAATCTGCGCAAATTAATATGAACTCATAATGAACCGCAGAGATAAAAGCGATCTTTGTGTAATGTACTCAAACCACTGTTCCTCACAAAGTCAAGACATATCGACTGACAAAAGATGTAACGAACAATTTGAACATTAATGTATTGTAATTGAAATAACTCCAAGTAGAACGAAAAATATTTCACCAAGAGTTGTGGAGCATGACACGAGCGACGGCGGTTTTATATTTGTAACTGACGTTGTGTAACAAGTGAGTCACTGTAACATAATGAAATGACCGTAAGACTTTGTAAGGCTTGGATGGACGGGACACTTGGAAAGAAAGTATAACATCAGAACAGTTAAAGCCATCTCCAATTGGATCCCACTACAGAGAAGACGCAAGGAAGCAGTGGAAAGATCGCGTAGGAAGGTTTGGGGAGTGAGAGCAAGAAAACTTATTGGAGAAGGGAGGCCAGAGACCGACCGAAATAGAACAAGATCGTTGAGGAGGGCAAGACACATAATCGGTTGTAACGTCTTAAGAAGCAAGTACAACAAGTGCGTATTAAAATTTATTAAACTCCAACTAAGAATAAATCCGTTTCGTGCTCCATTATTGGTCCCGGATCTACATTTATTTGTAACCTATTGAGACCATTACAATGTACCCATCGACCGTTTAGTATAATAAACCAACGCATTCTATTCAATGGCTGGACCCACCATCTGTACCAATGCAATCATGCAAGGAGACTAGCTTCACCGCATTCGCATATGTGGTCTACATGCTATTTATACCATATCAACCGTCCTCCTGACAGTTCAATCCATTGCCGCCCTAATACAAGTAGATTTTAAATTTAATCAAGTTTCGTAAGTAATAAGTCAAGCTATAGATTTTTCGTTCGTATATTCAAGAACAGTCAGTCAATGCGCGTGCTGTCACGCGTTCGTGTGTGACTTGCACCACACCAGATTTTCTACAGACTGTGTTAGCTCTAGAACAAGTAAAGGCTGTATAATTATATAATTAATAACAGGGCGTCGAGCGGCGCCGGTGGCAGCCGGCGGCCGCGGTGGCGGTGCCGCAGATATTTGGCACCGACAGTTTTTCACTTGCATTGCATGTACCGACGCATTGTCCGTCTTGAAACGGCATTTCTTAGCGTCTAAAAAAGTTTTTAGTCGGAAGCGAATAAAAGGAGTTTGTTTTACATTGAAATAACTTTTAGATCAGAAAACAGAATTAAATTTTTATTCATAGTTAGCTTTCGTTCGTAGCTTAGTATGTACCTAGTTGGTTATCTCGGTATTTCATAGGAATGTCAAAAACCCTTTCGTATATGATGTCTATATTGTGTTTTACTTTAAAAATAATGTATTTGAGAGAAACCTTGTGAGATGTAAATAAACTATTTTTCATTTCACTGTCATTTCAATCGCTAATGTTAAAATTTCAAATGCTAATAATAATATTTCTATCGATTTCCGTCTACGAGCAGCGCTTTAGGCCGGGGGTTGATCAGTGAGTCAGTTAAATATTTTATGTGCAGAGACATTGTCTGAATTCATAAAGCAGTCTATGCAAAAACCTAATAACAACCGATCGTATTGTGGTTAGCTTTATACTGCTCGAATACAGACGGTCTAACGTACGTTCAAAGTAAAGGTACAAGGCTTTGCGGCCGGCGGCTATCTTTTGTGTGGGCGGTGCGGAGCAGGACGCAAGTCGGCCGTCTTGTAAATATTTACGAAGGAACTTATTTAATTCGCCGCCGCCGCCGCGAGGTCGAGGGCTACGGGAACTACGACAATACACGCAATTAGTAAGTCTTGTGACGGTGCCACGGCTGCAGCGAGGAAGTGTCCACGCCGGACTAGTGCTAGGTGTTTCTCTGTTTTGCTTGTCCGCGGCGTTATTGAAACGCTAATACGATTTTAATGGGAGTTTCACGGATAGGCGGAGAAGATTATAGACCTACATATATACTCTCGCCAGCGGGAATATTTACGGTTTCTGCTTCAAAATGAACATAAACACGTAATGTGTGTAACTGAAAAAATAGAAGTTTACAAAACTAATTAATAAATCGGCGATCGCATACGCTACCGTTCACCGTCATCTTCACGTACGGTAATATTTTGTGCTGTCTCGTGGAGAAACAGCCTCGAGGCGGCACAAATATTAAGCAAACCCGATTAGTTAATATACCGTGGTAGTATACTATTATGACAAAAAAAAAAAACAACGGGTTGTACTCCGGGAGTGCCGGCAGAAGTGAAAACTTGAACATTAACGTTGTGCATTTTTGAATATTTTGGAATGGTTAGTAAATAATTTCGTACGAATTGCTTTATTTATCAGTTTAACAGTACTATCATTTACGAGTATGTGGTAAAATACAATATTCATTTATTGCGCTATCGTACATAAACATAAACTATTCAAAGCAATCTCAATCGTATCGTCTTTGCTTAAAGTTGGATTTTGTAGTCACGCAGCTTTGTCATAAAGCTGTCATTTCGAAACTATTTCGAATCATTAAAATACTCAAAGAATTCTCAATCGTATCGTCTTTCCATAAAGTAGGCATAGGCATGTCTTGAAACGAAACCAGCATCCTTTTATAACTATATCGGGGAATACAGATTTCATCGCCTTCATTGCTCCCTCTTCGAAATCTGTCAAAAACTTCTTAGGGTTCCAATCTGGTATTTGTGATTTTATCATAAAAATAAAATAACATAGGCCTTACAGGTTTTGTGGGACATTAACGCATATATAAGAGGTGCCGCTGTTTTACCTCTGTAACGGTGCTCGTACTTCCTGTGTCCCCGTGTATGCTATATACTTGAAGAAATGGGGAAGGACAAATTTTAAAAGTTCCATCTCCGAAAATGTGTCAAATTGACTTATATTTTTTTTTACTTCTTCGGAACAGAATAGTATACCATCGTCATTGTAATCAGAAGAAATAAAGTCTTTAAATTGGATAGGTACTTCAACATCCACTGCCTTTTTATAATATATAATTTTATTTACTCCAAGACTCTGATTTCTTCGCTTTTATAACCCCGATTTAACTTTTTTAAACGGTGGTATATTGCAGACAAGATCCAAGCCGCTGTTTTGAAACTCTTCAATGGTCTCATTATATATGTCAGGAAGAGATTTACCATCACCGCGGGAAACATTTTGCTTATAATTTTCCATTTTTTCTAGAAATAGGTTTTTTGTTGGGCTGGGTAAACAATGCGAAGCATGGTCAACTTTCTTATTAATTTGGTTATCCTGGAATATTTTTTTTGTTAATATTTCTATCTAAATAGGAATATAACTGGAGTATATATTCGAACGGACTTATTTTCAAATGTATTTAAGTAATATGTAATATGTATGTAAATAGGTACTGTAAGGGTAAACAAACGTAATTGCGGACTGGTACAAAAAACATTAAAAATCATCATAATGTTTTTAATAAATAATTGAAATTATTTATTAAAAACATATTGAAAAAGTATATTTTATTCAAATCAAAGGTGATTAAATTATACTAAATATATTCGTTTCTTCTCGACCTTATTCACCTATGATATTTAAAGCCAGGTGATTTAAGTCCACCGTCTGGTACACTTAAATCACCCAGGTGATTTATGTTGGTGATTTAAGTGGAACAATTCAATTTTGTAGTTTCGCAGCCTTATCTTACGGATTTTCGATCAGAACACGTGATCCTGACGCGAGTTCAACATTTTTACCCATCTCAAAAAAGTGCACAACGCCGCTAAAGAAGTTTTGACTTCAAAAACTACCTTTCGTTTCATATATGCCCAAATAATCCTCTTTCACAGCAAATCTCTATTTCCTATTGTAGCGAGCCAACAGTGCCGGTGACGTAGTCAGTTCGGTAACGACCGCGACCTGTCCAATATCGTCGCCAATAGTGGCACGGGCGCGGCCTCGTCGGCTCGCGGAAGAAACGTAATAATGTATGGAGCGAGCACTCGTTCTAATGAGGGTCGCTGCTGGCCGGAGTCAGAGTTCATTACGACGCGGCGGAGAGGGCGGGGGACACTTCGACGAACACGCAGTTTGAACTCGTACTACTTTATGTGCTTTCATCACCCAGTTACCCAAACTATACTACATGCATATAACCTGCTGCTGCTTTCCATTTGCCAGAAATACGCAATAAACGATGCGAGCACGCTTAGTGACATTAATAAAATAATATCATTGGGTTTCTTTTGGGTATTGTATAGCTGGCTGTAAGTGAGACACGTGGTGATACAAATCCGTCATTCGTCGCTTAGGTAACCGCATCGCATAAGTCGCAAACGAACTGTCGGTTTATGTGGCGTAGGCGCGTCCCGGAGCATTCAAATATCGGAAACGACAAATACAAATTGTTAGTATTGTCGCGGTCCTGTCTCGAACGATCTAGAATGGAACCTTCTAGAATAGTCGCCGCATACTTCGCTGCAAGCAATAATGGTCCGTATGCATACTGTCATAAGGTTCATAACACTATGACATGAAAATGTTCGAGATGTGTCTCGAGACATTACGATGACTTACCGAAGGGAAGTACATACGGGAACATTCGAGAACACATGCCGGCGGATATAAATAGCGACCGCCGCGTCGCATAGGCAGTTCAGTTTGGACTTCGGAAGAGTAAACTTCGAGCGAATCTACCCGCGAGACAAGTGATAACCTAAGACCTCAGCGATACTATTGGACTTCGATTTGACCTGCGATTTGGAATCTTCGTGTGGACTTCGTGTTGTGAAGACCTGCAGACCAGACCCTGCGTGAATAAATCCTTGGAAGTTGTCATTGGCGTTTTACATCCAAATCCAGAACCCTAGCTCGTAACATTTGGTGTCAGAAATGGGGGATTTGGAGATGCCACTGACTCCGAGGGAGGATACTCCTGGTGTGAGGACTAGGGCACAATGTGCTGCGGAGGCCACGCCTACTGCCCCTGAGGCCACGCCCACCGGCCATAGAGGCACGCCCACTGGCCCCGCCCACCAGGCCCCGCCCACCGGTCAGGCCCCGCCCACCGGCCAAGCCACGCCCCCTGGCCCCCGCCCACCAGGCCACGCCCACCGGTCAGGCCCCGCCCACCAGACCACGCCCACCGGTCAGGCCCCGCCCACCGGCCAAGCCACGCCCCCTGGCCCCGCCCTTCAGGCCCCGGCCACCGGGCAGGCCACGCCCACCGGCCAACAAGCTCCGCCTCCTAGCCACGCCCACCTGGTCACGCCCACCGGAGACATTAAACCTCCGAAACTTTCAACGGAGGTTTTGGATATGATGTGCCTGATGACAATTTTGAAGGGCATGAAGGATGAGCAGACAAGGATAAGAGAAGAACAAAGCAAGCACATGAGGTGCCTGCAAGAAGAACAGAGGGGCCTGCGAGAAGAACAGAAAGCAGATCAACAAAGGATTCTTTCTGCCGTTACCAAGTTTAGCGATACGGTAGTTAAGCTACATGAAGAGGTAGAGATACTGAACGGACGTGTTTCCGAATTAGAGGACGACTTGAAAACTGTGAAAGCTAACCTCACTGGACTGGAGATCAAAGTTCGGCGAATAGAAGCTGCTGGAGTTACGTCGAGCGGAGCTGTCGGCATAATCCAGGGACCTAAGGTGAAGGTGCCTCCTTACGACGGTACTACGTCTTGGGCCGCCTACCGCCAGCAGTTTCAGACTGTCGCTGCTTCGAATGGGTGGACGGACGAACAGAGCCTGACAGCCCTCACCGTCGCGCTCAGAGGTTCGGCCTTGTCTGTGCTGGAGGCACTGCCTACCTCAGGCAGCGACTTTAAAGACCTGCTGGAGGCACTTGAGGCTAGATATGGGGAACGACACTTGGAACACGTTTTTCGTGCCCAGCTACGGGACCGGACCCAGCGCCCAGGTGAAGGACTTCAACAATGGGCGCTAGAGATCGAAAAGCTGGTTCGAAAGGCGTACCCTTCTGCTGATAGTAGAATGGTGGACACCAACATTCTTCAAGCCTTCGTCGACGGAATCAAGGATCTTGAAATTAGGGCTGCAGTGAAGCTTTGCCACCATGCCTCATTAAAAGAAGCACTCGCACACGCCCTGGAAGTTGAAGCTGTGCGACAAGATATCCGGCAAGGGTACAAACTTCGTGAAGTTACGGAGGATGTTAAGGAGATCAAGACGCCGCCCAAAAGGAACTCCAGGCCCATGTGCTACATGTGTGGTGAAAGAGGACATCTGCAGTTCACGTGCCCTAAGAAGGAAAGACAACCGACCAAAACTGACGACAGGCTGGATGCACTTCTAAACAAAATGGAGCAGCGCTTTGAAGAGTTGGTAAAGAAGCATGATGCTGCGCCCTCTACCGTGAATCATAGAGATGCTGATGCACTGTCAAAAAGGCCATGTCCTGAAGACTGCAAGCACTGTGCCAAACAAGAGACAAAGGAACTGCCATTGAGATTGACAAGAATGGGCCCATCGAGATCCTGGGAAGATGAGGCGATGAAAGAAGCACAGGAAGATGACGAAGATTTGCGACTCATTGTCGCATGGAAGAAACGAGGCGAGGACAAGCCAAGATGGTGCGAAGTCGCCCCTACTAGTGTTATCACCAAGGCATACTGGGCTCAATGGGACAGTTTTATTCTTCAGAACGGAATACTTTACCGTAAATGGGAGAAACCTAACGGCAGAGAGTTCCATCTTCAGATAGTTGTCCCAAGAGATAAGGTACAAGATGTCCTTCGTGAAGTACATGATGGCGTGTCAGGTGGACACTTGGGCGTGAAACGGACGTTAACAAAGATTCGGGAAAGGTTTTACTGGCTTCATTGTCGAGAGGATGTGCAAGATTGGTGCCGCAAGTGTGCTACTTGCGCTGCGGTGAAAGGTCCATCAACTAGAAGCCGAGGAAACCTGCAACTTTATAACGTTGGTGCGCCATGGGAACGCATTGCAGTTGATGTAGCTGGTCCATTCCCTATAACGGAATCGGGAAATAAGTACTTCATGGTAGTTATGGATTACTTCTCTAAGTGGCCAGAAGTATTCGCCATACCTAATCAAGAAGCCACAACTGTTGCATCCAAGTTGTTTGAAGAAGTAGTTTGCCGATTTGGTGTGCCTTTGGAAATACACTCCGACCAAGGTAGGAACTTTGAGTCACAGATATTTCAAGAACTCTGCAAAATATTGGGTATGCATAAGACTAGGACCACCCCATATCATCCTCAATCCGACGGCATGGTAGAGAGATTTAATCAGACACTTGAGAGACATTTGGCGAAACTCGTTGAAAACCACCAGAGAGACTGGGACAAATACATACCGCCGTTTCTATCCGAACATGAAAGCACAAAGGCAACCCCAGCACGAATCAATTTTGGCCGAGAACTGAGAATACCAGTAGATCTGCTAACTGGAGGACCTCCTGACGAACTACGTACCCTACCCGATTACATTTCCGAGTTACGTGAGAAAATGAGAGAAATTCATGCAATAGTTCGGGAAAATGGGTTGCAGTCGAGTGAAAAGATGAAAACTAGGTACGACCGTCGAGCAAATACAAACGGCTTCGAAGAAGGAGCACTCGTCTGGCTGCACAACGTAACTCGACGAAAAGGAAAATCTCCGAAATTACAAACGAGATGGGAAGGGCCGTACAAAGTGGTTACTCGGTTGAATGACGTGACATATCGAATTCAACGGCAGCCGAGGGGTGCACAAAAAGTGGTTCACATTGACCGCTTAGCTTCTTATCACGGCAGTAATGAAGATGCTCGGGACGAGCATCTCTAAGAGGGGAGCAGTGTCGCGGTCCTGTCTCGAACGATCTAGAATGGAACCTTCTAGAATAGTCGCCGCATACTTCGCTGCAAGCAATAATGGTCCGTATGTCTACGGTCATAAGGTTCATAACACTATGACATGAAAATGTTCGAGATGTGTCTCGAGACATTACGATGACTTACCGAAGGGAAGTACATACGGGAACATTCGAGAACACATGCCGGCGGATATAAATAGCGACCGCCGCGTCGCATAGGCAGTTCAGTTTGGACTTCGGAAGAGTAAACTTCGAGCGAATCTACCCGCGAGACAAGTGATAACCTAAGACCTCAGCGATACTATTGGACTTCGATTTGACCTGCGATTTGGAATCTTCGTGTGGACTTCGTGTTGTGAAGACCTGCAGACCAGACCCTGCGTGAATAAATCCTTGGAAGTTGTCATTGGCGTTTTACATCCAAATCCAGAACCCTAGCTCGTAACAGTATCATACATGTCGTAAGCTGGTCACTCTTAGTATAAAAACGCGAAAGCTCGTGAGAGTGGATATATACGGATGTTTATTTCTTTTTCATGCATAGACGTTTGAACTATTTTGAATAAAATCTATCAAATCAGTGTAACCACGGGTCGGAAGGGATACATACATACATCTATACGGCTCTAAAGAATAAATTTAGCACATATAGTTAGCGTCCGTCTATCGACTCCAAGAATTATTCATTTGCTTCCGAAAGAGTTTAGCTTTCATTAACTTAAGTGAATTACACTAAGTAAGTACTTTGCGAACTGAGGCCTCGCTTTTATAGCTCTAAAATGAAAACGATGATTTGTACAAACTTACAGATGAATGTATTGTAGGTCAGGTAATGTACATACAGAAGCTGTCGAAGCGTACAATAAATAATAACTCTCAAAATGTCTACCGCCTAGAAATCAACGCCTACGATGCGTGTGATATCTCACTTAAATAATTGTGATGTATAACGCCAAAAAGTTCCGGTTTTGAAGCCATCGTCGCCGTTTAATTTTATTTCGGACTTCTGCCACCCAGAACTGCAGCGCCCAAAAGGAAGCCGTTTGTATAGTCTGCGTCTCCCCTCAATCGAAGGGGGTTTAGAGTATGCTCCACCATGGTTTATTGCGGAGAGGTGAAGTCCAGTGGATTTCAAGTCATCCAAAGGCCACTGACAACACAACCGGGAACGACGGCTTAACGAACCTCCGAAGCTTGGAGTCGAAACAGAAGCTCCGAAGCACACAGTTTTACTCATCGCTCACATCGATCACATTTTGATCAGGTCGTCAACATGCACATCAATATTTCCACGCGAACGAAGTCGCGGGCTTCATCTAGTAATAACAGATTCATCTAGTAAGAGATAAGGCGCTACCTCGACACGTCACGACCCTCAAATCCGAAGTTGACGAAATATGTGGCAAGAATATTATTCAACATTATAAAAAGAAAACATATCGTCAAATAGTTAGAAATATCTTTATCCTGAACGTTACTAACGAGCGTTATAAATGAAGGTCGTCGGCGGAAGGTCGATGGAAATGTATAATTGATATAACAGACAGCGTTGTTTATCTTGTGGCATGCATGGTCGTGGTCGTGTCTCGCGGCCGCGGCTGACTCGCCGCTGCCGTTTTATGGCCACTTCGTTTTATGAACTCCGCGTTAACTGCACTGAAGTTCCCTAATTAATACTCTCATATTCACTAAAGTGCCACGCCGCTTGCATTTATTATCAAAATGAAATGTTTTTACATGCAGTGTGCAATGCGGGCCGCGCGAGGGCTCACTGCAGATAACGTATTATACTCGTACATACCTAACGTGCAAATGAATTATTTTCTATTCGTGTGTACACATGGAAATTATTGTTTATAACTAGTTTACGCCTGCGGCTTTGTACGCGACTTTTACCAAAAGTCGTGCTTCTATGAGCAGCGACTTAGTTCGATGTTTGATGTTTGATGTCAACAGGTCGCCAGTCATTGAATCAAAACTGCGACTAAATGTCTATATCTGCAGTTTTACCGCGATTCTCTTTTTTACCAGGAAATTGCTATTGACTTAATTCTTTCTCTGCCTTGTTGTATATCAAAATCTCTAAAGTTGTATATTAATATCTAAACGGTCGTCGGTCGCGGAAAAACTGCGAATACGGACATTTAGACGTAAATTACATCAAATTGAAGCCCGATCCACGTTGATGTCGAGTTATGGTTGATAAGTGACTCTGACACCTTTTCATTACTTAACTAACTGAGACAATGTCGCTAAGATGCCTCATAGTCCGCGGGTGCCTTGTTTTCACCGCGGCCCGAGCATCGCGAGCAGCGCCGGCCGTCGCTCACTTCGTGAACGTCTCGCTCAAATGCAGATACTGACATTTACATATCCGCCTCCAGAGCGTCCTATCCGCGCCGCCGCCGTCACTGTTAATACAACACTGAGAGCGGTCCAGTAGACCATCTTCCGTAAGTGACGCGTATGTTACGACGGGCTGGATAATTATTGCAACCGTTCATATATACTGCGCGCCTTTATTTATTATACTATGATTGCATAGTATTCCATAGATGAATGTTATTGCATAAATATTGTAAATCTAATTAAAATTTCGAAGGCGTTTTAGGAAATACAAACTCGTTGATGTTTTTGAGGTGTAAGTGATTCACTACGAGCCAAAGCCAACCTTGCCTGCACGTGGTGCACCCTGCCGACTGGCGAAAGGGGCTTTGGCTAAAGCTAGATAGGGTACAGCGTATTTGAAAGCTGCCCGACTGAGTAAGACGGTATTCTGTGAGGTAGAGATACTACCTCACAGAATACCGCAGCCAAATAGCAATTCCCTCGAGGGCCGTTATGTTCCTGCGACTGAGTGAGGTCACCAGAAAGAAAGAAGTTGCTGCGTTGGCTGCGGGAGTGGCCGCACGCGATCGATGCTCATGCCGCGAGTGTCTATGGCTACGGTTACCACTTCCCATCCAGCGGGCTGTAAATTTGCCTGCCCGACGTTGTATAAAAAAAATGTCGTTCATTACTTAATCATGTTTCTCTCTCTGGACACCCCCGATGAATCTTTTTGCATTTCTTCTTTCCCATTGTATAGATGTCTTCTCTCAATTGGATTATGTGCTCTGTGTATCATTTAATTTTTTTGCTGTAGCAAACAGCTACGAAATCAGCGTAGCACTTTGCTACGCCTCTACGCCGTTTTTAAGGCTACGTGTCACTACGCGTTTATATAGTGCTTACGCGCATCGCAATATCACGCATTATATCTTTGTCGTCAGACTCGATTTGTATACAATAATTTATATGACGATTGTGTCAAAGTTCATTATTTTTGATGAATCAACAGCGTGTATAAATAAATTTAATGACGCACTATCTGCGTTTATTTTCGCTTTTGACGGGCGTCGGTCG
Organism: Hypsopygia costalis; assembly: GCA_937001555.2. Lineage (NCBI taxonomy): Eukaryota > Metazoa > Arthropoda > Insecta > Lepidoptera > Pyralidae > Hypsopygia > Hypsopygia costalis. Next base: position 24,839,414 of record OW443345.2, on the reverse strand, counting down.
CCGCACTAATACAGGTCCGTAATTACACTATCTGTCGCTTGTCGGCAGGCTGCACCACAAGCAGGTGAGATTGACTTTGGCTTTAAAGGTCGCGGTGAACCACTAAAGCTAAAGGCAAATACCTGACAGCAACATTTTACGATCTGCTTCTTGTGAGTTGATGAGCCGTGAGTGACTTGAAAGTTTTCTACAGAGACGGAATACATCTCAAAGACTACGCTCGCTGAACAAAAAAATCTAACGCGTAAATACTATATGAGTGTTTATGAGTCAGTCCTTATCTTCCAGCCGTCCCTCCTCCGCCCGCCGACACTAATGACACTCGCCAACAATGGAACCATTCCCGGAAGTTACTTATGAGAGATCTAATTAAAACCTGCCGCCCTCTGCCCTCAGCCCTCGGCCGCTGCCGCGGCACTCCCGCCTCCCGCCGGCACTGCTGTAAAATATTCACGTATTGTTTGGGAGGCACAGAGGCACTGATCCTTTAGTAGTAATGATACAGGTGATGAGTGCACAGGACGGTGCATCGAAATCAAATATTTCCAAGGAACAACGTCTTCGACTTCTATATTATATAAAAGAAAGTCGTGTTTGTTACAACACTTATAACTCGAGAACGGCTGGACCGATTGCCATGGTTTTTGATTTGTTGGATTTGTTTCCGTCCCGAATAGCAGAATAACTCTTAAAAACATTGGAAAATTCTCGGAAAAATAAAATAAAAGAAAAAACATTTTCCCATACAAATGAAAGTGTCAGTTGAAAAAGGGATTACGATATTTATTGGTTATCAAATATCAAAACGTCAAATCGATTGGTGTCACTTTTATGTCGCGAAAGTTGTCTGTGATTTGTTATGAAAATTTAAAAATGTCAAATCGATAGGGGTGAAAACGCTTTTCCCATGGGGTTCGAGCGCAAGAATCAAATCAGAGTAAACATAAAAAGAAATGACAATTATAAATCACCAAAACGATAAAACCGATTTCAAAACTAAAAAATAAAACAAAACATTTTTTTATTTTTTTGATTAAGAAACAAGGAATTTTTATGAAATCTTCAGTTTTTATGGATACGGGTCCCCCGAAGGGGTTTAGAGCGTACTCCACCACGCTGCTCAACTGCGCGTTGGCGGAAGCCAGTGTTTTCGAGCCGCCTAAAGGCCACTAACTTGGCTTAACGACTAATGATAACAATTGGGACCGATGGCTTAACGTGCCTTCCGAAGCATGGAGGAGCTCAAGATAATCAAATGATAACAACCGGGACCGACGGCTTAACGTGTCTTTCGAATCACGGAGGAGCTCGAGGTAATATAAACCCATCCGTGTACAGGCTACGGTCGACGTTGCTTAACTTGCGTGTTCAATTAGACTGACACGCGCAATGACGCCATCGAGCTTCTCTATTATTTTCTACTATTCATTGTTTTAATTCCATAAAATCATAAATTTAGTTCAGCTAATATGTACCACGACATTCATTGATTGTTAGGCGGTACGAAGTTCGCCGGGACAGCTAGTTAGATATAAGTAAAACTGCGTTGATTTCTGACATCTGGAAATGCATAAATCTAATATACTCGTACATGGCATTGTAACGTTAATTTTCCCTTTTTTACATCACGCTAGGTGCTAAACAAGAGTACGTCCCGCCTGATATAAAGCGGTTACCTTATTTAAGTTTACGATACTAGTAGCGTTGCTCATGGGTTGATACTCCCGCTGCTAACGTAGTGTAATGTTTATAATATGCATGTGTGTTAAGCCGTGTTCGATGTGAGCTGATTGGGAAAAGTCTATGCGGATATAAATCACGAGATACAAGTTCAATTAACACTTGATTGGTTCCTTACAATAAATACACTAATACCTATTAGCTTATGGCTAGATTCGTTTAGTTACTGTTCGTACAGAGCGACTGGGTGTTCATCCATTCGCCCAATGTGCTACGCTAAACTGCTGACGCTACAATTTGCGTGTACTGTGTCCCCACAGGAGCATCTAATTACGTCTCGTGACACACTCGCCGAAACTCAACAATCCTCAAGGGTATTTGGCTGCAGTTGTCTGTGAGGTGTGGAGGTGCCTCCATAGTCGGGTCGCCCCATATTCCCCGTACTTCTCAAAGACGGATATTTAACAGATATATACAGTACGTCAGAACCGCTTGCCGTAGACCGGCTGGAGTAGCCTCACAGAATACAAGTTGGCAGAATAACTCTACAGTACACGTATTTAGCGCGCTTGCAACTCGCACCGTCACTAAACGAAGAGCTCTACAATGGCACATGCAATAACTCAATCTATACCAGTGTACTCGAACACGAATATTATATTGTGTCGTAATTGAGTAGCAGCCGTCGACAGCAGCGAGGTGCGGCCGGGCGTTTACGTGGCGCGGCGTTACTGGGACGTGCTTACACGTACTATGTGGAATATGGAATAAACCGTGTTAGTGGATATGACACTAAGAATGATTCAGAACACGGACAGACGGACGGATATAAACGTAAAGTTTTTACACGATTTTTCCAAATTGAAATCACATGTCACCGGCGCGGTTTAATTAATAGTATTTAGGAAAATACAGCTCGACAGCCATAAGTAGTTTTATTTGGTTTGATCGCCGACGTTCAGTGGCGGCCGGCGCGACATCCGCAACTTTTCGCGTGATGATTCGTTGGCGGTGATTGATTGTAGAGGGAAGGATACCGAAGTCATCGTCACACCAGCTCGTCGAAAGTCCAAGCTGTAAATCACACTAAAATGAAATTAAAAAATTAAAATGACTATAAATGAGTTAACTTAAATAACTGCTTTTTAAGTTTAAGCTGTTAGTGTAGAGATAAAGTTCGTCAAAGAGATCACCAAGCGGTTTATTTACTTCCTGCGTAGAGTTGATACCAAGAACAGGTACAAAGTTGTAATCGAACAGATTTAGATTATTTGTGCAGGCGGCAACCAATTTTGCAATATTTATTTTTTAATGTTGGTGTAAATGTTCGTTATTCTCCCCTCGCTGTGTATTGTATTACTTTAATCTTCCCCGCTGCGTCTTCGTGCGAGTGAGCCGTCCGTGCCGGCGGCGCGCGGCGGCGGCTTATAGTGGCGTCGGCGATGGTGCATAAACACAATCTCCATAATCTCAACCGCGGGCTTTACACTTCAAATTTTGCATAATAGCTGCCTCGAACAGTACCTACCTTTACAAAATAAGTTAATACGGAATTTGGGGATCATGTTTATCTCGTCAAAAACATAGAAATATTACTTTGGAGACCAGCGTTGGGTTTTTCAAGAAAGCCGGGAAAAGAATTTTGCAGGACACCTCTGATATAGGGGAGATAGGTTCTATGTTTGTTTTTCGATTTTTGTAATACAGAAATATTTTAAGTTGTAATAGTAACTAAACAAAAAAAAACCGGACAAGTGCGAGTCGGACTCGCCCACCGAGGGTTCCGTAGGTACGTATCATTATTAAATTTGATATTTTTCATTATAAATAAGAAATAATGCGTCGAAAAAAATAAATAAAATATATTTTGCAATGTGTACATCAAGCCCTTTCATATGATACCCCATTTGAACTAGTAGTTTCAATTTGAAATTTCGACACTCTATAAAAAATATAGACCCCCTATTTTTTTTAGATCTATTTACAAATGTATAGTTTTGAGATTTATTCCTGTACTTGTAGTCTATAACGATGTTACTTGCCAAATTTCATAGTTCTAGGTCAACGGGAAGTACCCTATAGGTTTTGATTCCTTTGAGTGTGTCGAAATATGCGTTTTTTGCTGAATAAACGGCCGTAACTTTTTTCTACGTAAACTTAGCAGTTTGATTTTTTTTTAACTTCATGGGACCGTAAACTTGTGTATACAGTTCAAATTTCAGCTTGATACCTCCACGCATTCTCGACATAGAAATGTTTGACAGACAGACAGACAGACAGACAGACAGACAGACAGACAGACGGACAACAAAGTGATCTTATAAGGGTTCCGTTTTTCCTTTTGAGGTTCGGAACCCTAAAAAACAGACAAGACATATTTAAAATATATTTGATTTGACATAGTTAAGGAATTTTTGTCCTTTGAATGTACACACCACACACACCACAGTTGAATGCGTACAGCACTCAAAATGCATGTCTCTCGCTTCATGACACCGCGTGCACTTTTCATATGAATGGCAAACAAGTCGAATTTTAATCGCCGAAAGTGCAGTCGCGTTTGTGAACTCGTTTGTGCTCTCGTCGTGTCCACTCGGCATGGAACGTAGCGACGAGTTATATTAGAATTGGAATGCCGCGCTTTCAGTAAAATTGACAAATGATATAATTTACCACGCTCACAGCATTTTTTAAAATGTCTTCATTATATCAGATACTTTTTTCAATACGAGTGGTTCAGCGAAATTAAACAGAATTATCTATTTTGAAGAATGAGATGCTGACATTGCACTTCAATTTGAGACATCTGATTATTTGATGCTTGAATTCGCTGAACTACGGAGAGAAATCACAAGAACCGAGATATCAGACTGTGATATGCTAAGGTCATACGCATGTCTTTAGAGTCAAAGCCAACCTCACATACACCTGGTGAACCTTGCCGATAGTAAACGAAACGAAGCTCTGAAAAGAGCCGCTCTTTTCGCCAGAGCTTCGTTTGTCAGTCAGCAGGGTGCACCGCGTGCAGGTGAAGTCGGTTTTCGTTTAAGACATTGATAACCACTACACCCCAAATAAAAAAATTAAAAAGGTGGAATTACTTTCCTCCAACCCTCCTTTCTCCAGATAGCGTAATTGTAAGCCCCTTCAAGCTACCCGACTGGGGAATGTACCTCCACCTCACAGAATACCGCAGCCAAATAACAATTCCCTTGAGGGTGTTCCTGCGAGTGAGTGAGGTAACCAGAAAGGAAGGAGATACTGAGTTGGCAACGGGGGTGACGGCGCTATTTTTATGTTGCGAGCGTTAAGAGCGCGCATAAAGCTAGAAAAATATCAGATTTCACCCGCGCGCTTCATACGTCCCGCACACGTCCGTCGCTCGGAATGAAAAGGTCTCCCCGCACCGCCCTGCGTTTTTTTGCACAGTATACCTAAAATAATCAGATAAATACTGGCTAAGTGCGAGTCGGTTCATCTATTATGTACGATTTTTAGTGGAATTGATATGTGCCAAACTTTCATAGTCATTAGTTGCCGAAATATTCTTTAAATTAGAAGCTGATCTGAAAAAAAAAGAACAATAAAATAATATAAGCACCTAATTTGACGAGCTCGGTGGTCGAATGGTTCGCAATGGCCACGTTGACTCCGAGGTCGCGGGTTCGATTCCCGCACAAATCAAGCATTTGTGTGAAGAACAAGAGTCTTGGTCTGGGTGTTTTCTACTTAAATACATATATTATAATAATATATAATACAAATATTATAAGTATGTACTTACAAAAAAAATGTATTTAAGTACATTTATCAGTTGTCTAGAACCCACAATCTTTGCGCTTAATTTGGGTCTAGATGGCGCTGTGTAAATTGTCCAGAAATATTTATTTATTTACTAGCTGTTACCCGCGGCTTCGCCCGCGTGGTCTAGGGGGACTGCCATTGTGTGTATATTTTTTCTTGTTGTATTTTTTTTACTTCGTGGGATAAAAAGAAGTACCAATATGTACGAATTTTAATGATATTCGGCTGCATAGTTAAGGCGTGAAGAAATAACAAACAAACGAATTTACTTACTTTAACACTAATAATATTAGTATGGATGGAACGACCACACTCAAGACATAAAAATTGTTCACCACATAAATGTTTGCCCTCTGCGGGGATCAAACCCACGCCCTCTGACGACGAAGGATTTAAAATCAAACACAAAACATAGTAAGTATGTATGTATGTAAACGTGAAAGAAGGACAAATTATTATACACTATATTTTTTTCCGTGGGAATAAAATGTTTTTCCTGGATGAAAATTTGCCTACGTCACTCTCCACACCGTATACTATCCTCATTAAAAAAATCATATTCCGTACTTCGGTTCCTTTTGACGTGAAAGGACAAATTTTTATGTAAAAAAAATCCCATGGAAATAAGATGTTTTTCCAGGATAAATATTAGCTTATGTCACTCACCAGATCGGAAACTATCCCTGTTAAAAAAATCATATCGGCATTTAGGTTTTTTTTGACGTAAAAAAAGGACAAATGATTACCAAGTTTATTTTTTCCCACGGGAATAAGATATTTTTCCGGGATAAAAAGTAGCCTATGTCACTCTCCAGGTCACTATCTCAAAAAATAATCATGTCAATCCGTTTGTTACTTTCGACGTGAAAGAAGGACAAACAAACAAACACACTTTCACATTTATAATATTAGTTTGGATTTATTTATAATTACTGAAATTACTTCTATTATTTTATTTTTAAATCACGATATTCTTAAAGGTTTTTATTTACGTGTTGAAGAATTTATATATAAACAACTTTTACTCTGAAAACGTCTCCTCAAGTCGCAACAGAGAGTGATCTGTTAATAACATATATGACTGTAAGAGTTCTATCGCTCCATTGGTCGTACGTAACATTAACAGCGTCGTGCACTTCTTGGGATGGGTAAAAAATATTAAACTTGCGTCAGGACACGTGACCTGATCGAAAATTCGTAAGACGAGGGGAGGGTAGGCCGCCGGCGCGGCGTAGGAGAAGAGGTAATATTGAGGTATTATAAAGCTGAAGAGTTTGTTTGTTTGTTTGAACGCGCTAATCTCAGGAACTACTTATTCGAATTGAAAAAATCTTTTAGCGTTAGATAGCCTATTTTTCGAAGAAAGGTGGGGGCTATAAGTCTATAACAGATAACATCACGCTATCACCAATAGGAGCGGAGCACCAATGAAAAATGTTGCAAAAATGGGAAAAAAAATCCTTTTGAGAGCTGCCGTTGCGTGCGCTGCGTAAACAGTTTAAGTTTCGCAACAATTATATCATCATCATCATCATCAGGTCCATTTTAGTCTCCACTACTGTCTAACAATTATATACGACGGAATTATTCACCTTAAAAAGATCTAAAAAAAAAGTCCGTGATAGAATGTGTCCATCTTTTAAAATTGGCTCACCATAACCTTTCAAGTGGTAAGCTTACGCTTCACTCTCAACGCACAGAGCGTTGAGAGACGCAGCTCAAGCAGACGAAGTTGCGCGAGTCAGCTAGTGTAATATAAATTGTCATGTTTGTGTACGATAGCGCAATAAATGAATATTGTGTTTTACCACATAAATGATAGTCCATACTTTTACACTGATAAATAAAGCAATTCGTGAGACATTCCGTAACCATTCCAAAATATTCAAAAATGCGCAACGTTAATATTTTCGCTTCTGCCTGTACTACCGGAGTGCAACCCGTTTTTCTTTTTTAAATTATGTACTGTAATAAGTTACTGTAAAAATCGTGACTACATACGGGCACCAGCACTCGAGTGGTCAAAAGTATCGTTTTGTTTTGCATATACTACTCGTACCGACATTAGTCCACCGTTTGTGCATTGTATTGTGAGCTCTAAAGCGGACGCGCAAGGGTCGATATTTCAAGGTTAATCTTCGCATTAACGAAACAATAATCAATCTCACATTCTATTAATTATTTGCAAGAATAATTATTTATTAGTTTACAATTTCTCTCAATATTTCAATTATTAGTTGGGGTGTTGGTAACCGCCTATGCTTACGCCGTATGCTTGTCTGCCACCCGAGGTAGTATAAAAAATTTTTTTTTTTGTTTGACATATTTTCAACGAAGTATATTCTCGGTCCGGAGCACAGAAACACAGTCTTCTCGTCTCAACGGAGTGATCACAACTGATATGAAATAAAACATGCCTGTCGCCGTAGGTCGGGTGCGACAGACGTGAGCGTTCTGAGCCAAATAAGAACGTAGTAAGCGCCGAATTCGTTTTATTTTAATTGCGCGTAAAATATACATCTTTAAAAAAAATCGCTAGTAAAATCGCTTAGTAATATAATTTTATACTACATATTAAAATATGGGCTCGCTAGTACGAACCATATTGACGAAAAGTTAGGTTTAGTTGAAAATTAGACATAACTTCGTGATTTATTTCTATCGATAAAACATTCATATTTTATGTTTTCAGTCAGACCAATCCCTTTTAAGTATATTGTAATATCTGTATTTTTTTTCGGGTAATTAATGGCCTATGTTTTACGGTATACATCTAATCAAAAATTGTCAATTTGCCTTTATACCCCCTCTTAATATGGCTATGGTAACCGCTTCACATCAGGCGGGCCGTATGCTTGTCTACCATCCGACGTAATTACTCGACGATGGACATGGAATGTAAAGATTGTTAGAGGCAGGGGTGCCGGGCCGCGAGCTTTTTATATTGCAACGTGCAAAATGCATTGGTGACAGCAACCGTTTTACATCAGTAGTAAATACAGTATTAAATACTTATAATTGGTATTAAACCCCGGACTAAGACCAACAGAGATATTCATGTTCAACACAATACGACAGTCGAGCCCGCGGTGTAATATTGCCCACTCTCTGGTTATTGATCACTGGAGTCGAAATATTGTTCAGTCACCGCGAGAATTGTCCAAAAACCCTGAAATACACTTATAATGCCCCGGCGAAACAAGCCGTGGTCGAGGTACGGCGGTACGTTGGTTTCAACGCGGCGCTGAGTATCGCCGGAGTGGACGGCTGTCCAAACACGTCGCGGGGCGGCGGCCGTAATCTGCCGATCTCTGCCGAGGGCTAACGATTAACCAACACAGGTGGATCGACAAACTTTCCCACTAATTCTCCGGTTGTTTGTACTGCCCCCCCCCCCCCCCCGCCCGTCCGCTCCCCCGCGTTCCTCACGTCCGATACCTTTGTTTGCCAACTTTCCCTTTGTGATTCCCTGTATGAAGTCAAGCTCATCAAGACGGGCCTAATAAAGGTTTAAGTGAGTACAATAAGTAACTTGTGGCGTGTTCTCTCAGCGCGGCCGCCGCCGACCCTCCATTAATTGGGTTACTTTATAGGTTATGCAAATGGGTCGTGTGTTTGGAAATAATTCAATTCATATCAATATCATCTGCTGCGAGCTGAGACCTTGGGATTGATTTTTAAAGTTATAAGTGATTATTATGATTTGAAAAACAAAAAGATTTATACAAGGAGCTGCTGGCGACTTTGTCCGTGTGGCCTTTAGAAAATAAAAAAAAACTGTTAATGACTACTTTTCTGACCGCGTTAATAAGATACAAAATGCCAAAAATTTTAGTTAAGTCCTTCATTACAACTGTGAAAACCTTATCCAATTTTAAACAGTAGTTAACTACTACCGCTGCTCCGCCCAGTGAGAATACTGGCAATCCATGTGCAAAGTCTCTCGGGTAATCCAAAAGAAGGAAGTTTGGATAGTTTGGATAGAGCGACCTTGACGTAATCTATATTGGCGATCATTAATCAGCTGGTGATTTTCTAAGTATGCGACCGGCTGTTGGTTGATGATATTTTCCATTATTTTGGAAAACGAGGATGTGATAGAACTGGGCCTGTAGTTGGACGGATCGGAGCAAACACCAGTACCGAAATACGCGGGTTAGAATCGGGGCTAACTCCGCAGCACATAAGGAAACGATGACTGACAGAAGTTACCCTGAACAGCGTCGGCGAACGATCAGAACTTACGAGACCCAGAGGACTAGCGCACCCTGCCTTTGCGATACACCTCTTCAATGATCTTGAGGCAGTGTTATAACTTTTTTAAGTATCTCCAGCTCCCAGCTTTGTCAGATCATATGCAAAGGCAAAGTCATGAAAAAATCTTCCAGTATGGTCAGTTGATCGTGACTTACACAATTGTTTTATATGAGAGTGGGCAAGCGAGCATGTGGGTCACTAGTAGTCACCACTGCCCATAGAAATCAGCAACACCATGGGGTCGCCGAGCTCTATATAAACATATACGGTGCAATAAATATTAATATATTTAACGTCTTAAACATCAAAGACGAGGCTGTTTTACGAGGTCGGTGCGTCGGCGCGAGTGATCTCGGCGACGCACCCTCCAAGTGACAAAAGACATTAAGCGGCTATAACGTTAAATCCCTTCAACGACACGAAATGGAATCAAATTATCTGTAAAGGCTCAACGATAACTTTACAAAGGCCGTGTAAAGGCGCGCGCCGGGCGGCCGGCGGCGAACTGAATTACAAGTATGCTGTGAATGCATGCCGGAGACGACAGAGGCGCTGGAGTCAAGGAACCTGCGTGTACAATGACGTAGGCTCTCTAGGATGGATGGGTACCATTGAAGACGTGTAAATGCGAAAAGCGGGCGATTGAAATATGGAGGAAATCTTTAGGGAAAGCCTTTAGAAGGACAAGTTATTAGAAGTGGCAACAATCACCCAGGATCAACAATAATTATTGGATATATTCTTCTATACTATTGTTTAAAAGCGACTTAATAAATGTAGAGTTGCGTACCAATTAAAAAAAAACCGGCCAAGTGCGAGTCGGACTCGCGCACGAAGGGTACCATACCATTATCTATACAAATGGCACAAAAATCACGTTTGTTGTATGGGAGCCCCCCTTAAATATTTGTATTTTTTTTAAAGTGAATATATAACTAAATATTATGTGAGTATTTCAAGCGTCTAGCTATTCCCGTTATTAATTGCGAGCAAAAACGAGCAAATAAAAAATTACGTTTGTTGTATGGGAGCTCCCTTAAATATTTATTTAACTCTGTTTTTTAGTATTTGTTGCAACAGAAATATATCATCTGTGAAAAATTCAACTGTCTAACTATCACGGTTCATGAGATACAGTCTGGTGACAGACGGACGGACGGACGGACGGACGGACAGCGGAGCCTTAGTAATAGGGTTCCTTTTTACCCTTTAGGTACGGAACCCTAAAAACTATTATTGAGTCTTTTTGTTCCACCACAGAAATCCCATTATTCTTAGGCTACTTTTAATGAAAGTAGAATGTACACTAGCGCTGAGAACCGGTGCGCGTCGTCAGCATAACTCGACGAGCTTGGTGGTCGAATGGTTAGCAATGGCCATTTTGACTCCGAGTTCGCGGGTTCGATTCCCGCACAAGACAAACATTTGTGTGCATGAACATGTCTGTTTGTCTTGGTCTGGGTGTTTTCTATGTATTATAAGTATGTATAAAAAAAAAAAAAATGTATTATTTATACATAACACAAGCTTTGCGCTTAATTTGGGACTAGATAGCGATATGTAATTTGTTCAAGAATATTAACATATAGAATATTAACATATTAACTATAAAACCCCAGTCCACATTTGGCAAACAACGGTCAAACAGCAAACACATGTCAAACACCGACTACAAGCACCCAGCACCAACACTGATCCACACGCTTCATGTCCGCCGTAAATACAGTACACTCGTTTTTGTCAAGCAGATGAGCCGTAAAGCTTTGGTTTCCCCCAAAGGCGGTGGCGTCATAAAGCGGACGCAATACGATGGCCGTAAAAAGACGGCCGTAGACGTGTGGCATGTTCGAGACTTCACGGCCGTCTTATTACGGAGAACAGACCACAGAGTTCAGGTCGCGTTGTAGTCATGCACCGCTTCTTGACGTTACGGCGTCGAACACCGCTCTCTAGGAAACCACGTCGTTTTGATTATATAGACAACGTTCTAGTGACGCCATTCACCGCTATATTACGGCCGCTATATGACGCCACCGCTTTTGGAGGACCAAAGCTTAAGTGCAAACAGTAAGCAACGAACAGCAATCCACACTTTTGGCCGTCGTCGCCAAGCGGGGGGACGCGGCATGAAAGCAGCCGAGTAGTAGCCACGTGCACCACGTGCACCACGTGCACCACGTGCACCACGTGCACCCGTGGACGTGCGGCCGCGACAACGCCCGCGACGTACCGACCTAGTGTGCGTGATGGTCGCGTTGTAGTCTCAACATACTACTGACATTCTGTCAGATTATACATAGGAATTGATACATTCATATGTAATAATAACAGTTTTCGTATACTGCCTGCTATTTCAAAGTTATATTTTTCTATCTGTGCAAGATAAAGCACAGACGTATAAATGTTAATGGATAAAGTGTATGTTTTTTTTTTTCTATTTCGTGCTTTTTCTTTAACTGCCTCAGTATAACTATTCAGAATAATATAACTATTCTGAGACAGTTAAAGAAAAATAAAAAAATATATTTTGAAATATAAAAAAAATAAGTCGAGGAATCTAAATAAGCTGTCTGCTGCCATTAAGCTTCAAACGATAAACAAAAGACGTCCGCCGCAGCGATCGGTCGACGAAGAACTACAAACGGCGACTGTTACGATCACAAAGAAGCGCAAGTGAGCGTCGGCCGACACTTCGTGATTTCACGTGTTATTTTAACAAAAAAATATTTAACTAACCATTCGTCGCGTTACCAATCACCATGAATAAATCGTAGGCGGCCCGCGCAAACATATCGTACGAAAACACGTTCCGTTTGCAATTGCAATATTTTCAGGCAGGTGCCAAACAAGTGTGCAACCCGTCTGACGTAAAAAGCTTACCGCAGACATAGCGCTAGTAAAACAGCTCATCTCTGGTGCCTTCGATAATGCCTGGTGGCCTAAGATGTTGCTCAATATGAAGAGGAGCGGGTGTCCACCAAACATATATCGTATGTTGATGGACTATTTCTCCGAACGTCATGTGGACCTCATGGTGGGTGACCAGGCCTTGTGGCAGGAGTCCACCGCGGGCTGTCCAGGGCTCCAAGTTTGAAAATGTCCTTATGGATAATCTGCTGCGTCTCCTCCTATGGTGGACCTATGACGGTCGCTTACGCCGACGACGACGGACTGGTCATCATTGAGGCAAATTCACGGGCGACCACGGGAGTCAATCGCCAAATCAGAGACTGCGGCGCCAGAAATAGGCTGAATTTTTCTCCAACAAAGTCGTTAACTATGACTGTAAAGAAAAATCTTCAGCGGCCCCCAGTTATTCGGCCAGGACTGTGTGAGACGTCGGCGAAAATCCTCGGCGTGGAATTATATCTGGGCCTATTGTTTGTGCAGCATGCCATTAGGATAGAGGAGGGCGCTGTGGCGTGCTTTGGGAAAAAGTCGAGCGTTTCCTCTACAATAAATACACACACATATTCGTTAAAGTGCTAAAAATGAGTTAATTTTCGTGTTGTATCAACGTTTCTAACAAACATATGTGACTCTTTATGTCACCGATATTTATTTATATTTTAAGTAATTTTGCTAGTCAAGGATATTGCTATTTGGTTGCGTTATGAACAATGTATATGAAGAAGACATTGGTACTTTTCTCCAGTCAAGCTCGACATAGTTTACCTCTCTTTCGCCAGAACCTCGTTTGATGCACCGCGAAGTACTTACACCTCAAGATGTCTCGCGGTAATTCCACTATTACTAGAAATGTGAAAATTTGTATGTACGGTCGTCTGTTACTTATCACACAAAAATTGTCGAACGGATTTCATTCATAATTGGCAGACAGGTAGTATATAGAGTGGATTTTAACATAGGACACTATTTATTCCTTTGATTCGTCGACGCGCGCGAAGCAGCCAGTGGAGCACAGTTGATAATATAATAAAGTGTTCATTTATCGTACAAGCAGTGACTGCGAGGAGGCGGGTGTTCATTTATCAAGTCGCTCTACTTGTACTGATAGTCTTAAAGTTTTACTGTATATGTCAGTTACAAGGTATATGTGTATGTTTATTTAACAAACAAATCATTTTTAAACAATCATTCATTATGCGACATATATGTTTCTTTTGGACACCATAATCCATACATGTGGGAAAAAAATATTAGCCTTATAATTTAATACTTAGAATATGAGTTAGTCTGATTTAAAATAAAATAAAAAGTTCCTAAAAGCTTCATATAATTCTGTAATTATTTATGTTGTACCTGGGAACTAAAACACGGATCTTTCAAATAAACTTACTCTTAATCCGACCCTGTAGAAAGTTATTATTCCCCTATATACTTATTGTACATCTTAAACCCCCTCCAGAGTAACGCAACTCTAGTTTTATATATCTCTAGTAGCAAAAGCCGTATGCTTGCGGTAGACAAGCATACGGCATATATATTTATTCTATACTACGTCGGGTGGTAACCCGACGTAGTATAGAATAAAATAAAAACAGGAATTTCGAGTACACTTATGATAGTCTTTTTAGATCTCCTTTAACTCGGTCTCCATGGATAAAATATTATTGCATTATTTACTTTTCTTTTTAAAACAGGATAACTCAACTTTGTGTCTCTATCAGCAGAAACACACGAGTTTCACGTAAACTTATGGTAGCCATTATACCCCCTTAATCGTGCCCTGAATGCGTGCCTAATTTATGCATGAAAGCTGTTCTTGATAACAATTTTTACTACATCAGTAGTATCATTGGGAAGTATGATTATTGCTTTAATCTAAAATATGTTTTGTTGTCGCTGAATGTCACTGAAAAATCTTTAACTCTAATAAAATACAAAACACTCACGATTTAATATGCATACACAGACTGCACCGCAGCATTTGTCTATTATAAAGATCGTAGCTAATATAACAGTACAAAAAATGCGACTGTGTACACATTCCCGCGCAGTAATCCAGCGCGTGACGTGCAGGGGCCGCTCTCTGCCGTCCTGTGAACTTGATTGGAATCATTTGGTAGCCGCGCTCGTCGCTCGATGCACCATTTATATTTGGAAACAATTCAATTCGATCATTTGCGATCTGATTCGCCTCTCTGTGCTGTGTTGTGCACATACACTCGTATGTTATTTGGTCGGCGACTGTTCCGTGATCGGCTTTATGCGATTAGTATCTCTGTCGCTAAATACAATTTCGATCACGCGTTATTAAATTGGTTTCGTAGTATTACGTTGGGATTTATATTTATGGCTGCAATTATTTACCGAGCGAGCGAGGATTCGATTAGGGATTTAATTATATTCAAAATAAATTACTTATTTACGTAACACTAGTTCGCGCCCGCGACACGAGATGTCCCAGAATGCCCCGTGAAAATGATCAGAAATCCTTTCTTAACGAGCATTCGTTAAGAAAGGATTTCTGATCATTTTCAAATCAGGCGGTAACGTAGGCATCTACGTTACCGCCTGTACGCAAAGTTTCAACGCGATCTGTCCAGTGGGTTCAGCTGTGCGTTGGTAGACCAGTCAGTCAGTACCGGTGGCCTTGTAATATTTGCCTTAAATATTATATTTAATAGATATAGTTTCGCGATCTGCCCGCACGGGTGCAATAACATAATTCATAATACTTATTACGCTGCGTTACTCGCTGGTCATGTAGCGTAGGCGAAAGATTTTTTTAAATCCGATTTTGAGTTTATCACCTTCATACAAAAGTACCCAAATACAAATCTTACTTCTTCATAATATTTGTGTAAAATATATACGCAACATTTACGTGTTTATATGCTACAGAGATGTAAACATACATAAGGTCATCTGGTTTAAGTGATGGAGCTAGTCAATTCTGTTATTATTATTTAAATAGTTGTCTTGGCCAACTTGCCAGATAAATATTTTTTGAAAAATGGAAAAATATTAGTCAATTCTGTTCTCGTTAAGAAGATATTCATTAATCACAATTATTTCGACCATACATTCTACATCTGTTTAATGTCTTCAAGACAACTAATTGTAATTGTATATTTCCAAGTAAAATTATTTCGTTTGGTGCAATTATTACTACTACGCGTAGTCTACGCGTAGCTTCGCGCGTCTAAAAGTTTATTATTAGCATTATATAGAAAGTTTTAGTTAAATTAAAGGCAAGCGTACATAGCATAAAGTCTTTGTATATAACTTAAACAAAGTAAATAGTAACGACTTATCTTCGAGCCGTTCCTCGGACGACACGTTTTATACAAAACTTTCTGTTACAGTCAAAGGATACATTTAATTTTGCTTCCGGTTCCGTTTTTCAAATGAGATGCAAAGACGGCCTCGTGTCGAGTGGCGGCGGACCTCGTTACTCTTGAAAGTTACAGGATCATAGATATCTAGCAGTCTAGACACCGCTGTTAGTCCAAGACTGTCAGAGTAGTAGGCGGTGTGCGCAAACTTCTCACTATTTTAGTTGAAAATTTTGCATCCTTGTTTGTCATCCTAGTCATATAAAAAAAAGTTGTATACATTTTGTTTTTATACTACGTCGGGTGATGCCCCACCGTCCTTCCTTTCTGGTGACCTCAACCACTCCCAGGAATTCAGGGAACTGTTATTTGGTTGCGGTATTGTGTGAGGCGAAGGTACTTCCCCGGTCGGGCAGCTCACACACACGCTGTACCGTACCTATCTTTTGTTAGAGCCTCTTTCGCTAGTCGGCAGGGTGCACCACGTAGGAGCGGTTGGCTTTGGCTCTAAAGATATTGGTAGCCCCTTACACCCCAAATATAATGAAACTTTAAAGAAATGTGGGGCGCAGCGTATCTGGTCAACTGGGGAAGTCTATCCATCTAGTTCCAAATTAAGCGCTAAGCTTGTGTTATGGGTACTAGACAACTGATAAATGTACTTAAATACATATTTTTTTTGTAAATACATACTTATGATACATAGAAAACACCCAGACCAAGACAAACAGACTTGTTCATACACACAAATGTTTGTCTTGTGCGCTAATCGAACCCGCGACCTTGGAGTCAAAGTGGCATTGCTAACCATTCGACCACCGAGCTCGTCAGAGAATGATAGGAGGGTTGTTGTGTTCCTGCCAATAAGTGACGTCACCAGAAAGGAAGGAGTTGCTGCATTGGTAGCGGGGGTGCTGCGATTATATTGTGAGCGTTTATATATTTTTATGGCTTTTTCATGGTTTATATGGCTACGTTAATCATTTCACACGAGGTCGGCGGTATGCCTGTTTGCCACTCGACGTAGTATAACATAGACACATCTTACACTTTTTTTAAAGAATACTTATGGCTGTGTATACGCCTAAATCATTATGGTCTTCATAAACAGGATAATAATATCATTTACGTCTCTGTACAATGTACACTGCGGCACTAGATCTCCATTCTCCCGAAAGTCAAAGGCGGCCATCGTAATGTTAATCCGCTCAAATGCAAATTGAGCGAAGTCTAGGCCTCGTACCTCGCCGGACACGTTTCAAAGCGCCTCCCCGCCCTCCGCCCGCCGCCGCCCGTCGCGGTCGTCGCTACTAAAAAGTTGGAATCCAACAGACAGATTGGTTTCGCTCAGTTGGCCGCCGGCAGAGGGCGGGCAGGGCTGTCATCAGACAAAGTTATGACATTATAGACAGGTAACGTTGACGGATAGTCTTTCACCATAAATCACTATAATGTATATTAGACTTCCTTTTGATCTGTGTTATAATAGTAGTTTATGAAACTGTTGCATAATAAGGGTTATTAAAATACGAGTGTGAGTTTATAACATGGACCGAAGGCGAATGTTATAATAAACCACACGAGTATTTTAATACCTAATTATGTGCAGTTTCATACACTACTTTATCTAATCTCATGAAATATATAATAATAATATTTTAAAGACAACCATGAAGTTAATTTAACAGCTATAATTCTTACCTAGAAATCCATTTGCAGATCGAGCATGCGTAGTACGCATGCGCGACGCGCCGCGCGGCGCCGCGTTCACAGATTATGTAGAAAAATTTTGCGAAGTTGCAATGTATTTGCATTGCAACCTGTTTAAAATACCAGTATCTAGGGCTGAAGCTGTATCGAAATGGTAAAAAAGTTATTTTACGATACAGTTGTCCATAGAAGAGCTGTATCGAAAAATAACTTTTTAAATTTATTTTGATAGCTTGTGCGTAAAGACTGTCATTAAGATACTGTGTTTAGTTTTTTAATGTGTAAATTTCAGTATGAGATTAGATAAATATATTTTCAAGACATTTATCTTAGTCATTAAGTATGATTGAATGATCATTGGTTAGCAACCTTTTAAATATGCAAAAAACAAAACAAAAAAAAAAAACTAAGAAAAATAGAAATATGGCGCAACTGCCAAATATTTTATATTTATTTATTTTTTCTTACATACATATATTGAGCCTTACAGAAAATCCAATGCGCTCAATATTGCCCATTGATAACATTCAACATTACATAACAACATACATAATAACATACATTACAAACAATTATAATACAAATAAAATTAATGGTTAAACAAACTTACCTGAAGTGACGTTTGACCATAATTATATGAGACGCTACATCCGAACAGATTTATTAATTCACATGTAGTACCACTTTACAATGTACTGGGCATTGCACAATATTTTAGAGCTAAAATTTGAAATAAAAAGTATTTAATTGACTCATATCCCCCACTCCGGTCGTCTCCAGCTCCCGCGCTTGTAACCTATGAAGCTTCATTATTTTCAGAGATATATTTCGCGTATACGGGATAGGACTTTTGAGTTAATCAAAGGTTCAGGGTGAGGAGGGTAATAAATCTGTTCGGATGTAGCGTCTCGTATAATTATGGTCAAACGTCACTTCAGGTAAGTTTGTTTAACCATTAATTATACATCGACGCTACATCCTCCAGATTTATTAATTCACATGTAGATGTTTAGCGCTAAACGCGAAATAGCTAAGAAAGGAAACGATTAGTAATATATTCTATCATGTATCTAACTTAAGTCTTTATCTGACGTTACAATTAATTACAATTAAACAATCATTTCACTTCAATCAATATAGACTAACTATATAAAGCTTCAGCAAAAGCATTACTGACATTTTTTAAAATCGACTGATTCTAAAATTTTGCAAATACTATTGAACCTGTTCGTCCTGCCGTTCGTTTGATCAGATCTACTGATAGACCTTTACGATTGGCTGCCGATGTTGATGCGTAACGCGTACTATGTGTACTATGCCGAAAACGTGGCCACAGCAATCCCACTCTCTGAGAGCACAGACTATATCCATCGACTTATAGTCTAACCACTAGCGTTATGTATAGGTTTCTTCGTAGTTAAAATAAATCTTTCGGTATGTGGAAGGCGTCGAAATTGACTAGTTATTTCAATATACACGGTTTATGCTTTTGCCGGACAAATATGTTCTTTATGTAGGGAATAAAATCAAAGGTATTGTTAAATGTGGAATAGACCGACCTGGAGCAGAAGTCTCTATAAGATCATTAGCTATCATATCCATACTCAATGTATTGGTACTGACATCAGACAATCGGAGCAATGCTAACATCTGTACCCGTTGTGCTGTTGACAAAGCGAGAAGAGTTACCAACTTTTTGTTAATTTGCTCAATGGCAAGTCATGGTTCGGGTACCAATGACTTAAATGATCACGGACCAAATTAGGATTCCAAGTCGATTGGTATTTCGGTAGACATGGCTTTGTTTTAAAAGCCCTCTTTACAAATCTACAACTACGATCATATACACTCACTCCTTTGCCGATCAAGCCCAAAGCTGATCGAAATGTATTTCAGGTGGAGTAACTCACACCATTTTTAAATTGTTTCATGAGGATATCTAAAATTAAGGGAATACATATTAATTTAGGTGCAATACAACCACTATTTTTTGTATGCGGTATTGCTATTTTAACGAACTCTCAGCTAAGGATGAAATCATGACGTCCATTGTGTCTTCTACATGATTTGTTCTGTGAATGCTTCCCTGGTAGTATTGTTGACACCACGGTAAGAGTTCTTGGCTGACTTGGCTAGTATAGTACGACCATTCTTCCAGTAGCTTCACTTACAATTTTTTGTATTAAGTATTAGCGAACTTTTTTAAGTATTAGCGAGAAAGGTGGAATCACCCACCCAGTCCAATGTGAAGGCATCGATATCAAATGCCTCGGGATCGCGTTGCCACGATACATGTTTAGGACATGTTAGTTGAGGTTGATCACACCACTGCCAGATCTCGCTGGTGGTATTCTTTAAATGCTTATATTGCACACTCCCGTATCTGTTTATGTCCGATATTGCGCAACCCCGGCGATCATCCCACTTGTTGGGATACGGGTCTCCCCTCAACCGAAGGGGTTTAGAGCATGCTCTACCACGCTGCTCAATTGCGGTTTGGCTTAAACCAGTGTTTTCCAGCCACCCAAAGGCCACTGACTTGGCTTAACTACTGTCATATTATGACAACAGGTTATATTATCTTGCGCGGGACGCCGCTCGTGTTGTATTATTGCGTATACGCAATACTTATTTTTTGTTTAGCGAGTTAGCCAAACATTTAAGTCAGTTAAACGTCATAATAATTTTAAAAAAGTGATATGATGTTTGGTCTCCTCTGTATTCCAGAAACATCCCGTTCTTTGTTTATTACAAGAATTTTCTATATAGTATTTACCTTCCCAAATTGGGTTGCTAGAAACCATAATATTGGTGATCCACCATAAGAACTCTAATCGTAAGTCAGTAGACAAATGCATTACGTTATCAAAAATATTATTCTGTTATTGTAAAGCAATGAATTTTCTTTTTCAGACGCTTAATACTTAACCCAACCATAGTCAATAGCCGGGCAAGCTGAGCATAATACCCCAAATAGTTTAGCGAAATTTCTAATAGAGAAAAAAGAAATCTTATACCTATATATTTTTAATACAAACTATTTAATTTTATCCCGGTTTTCTCTTGGTAAATCTACACATGTTCATTGAATTCAACTTAAATCCTAGGTATTTATGACAAAACTGAAAAGTTTACAGTAAATTAATGGTTCTGAGACACAGGCGAAACATAGATATCGGCTATACAAATAATGACATGTAAATAAATGACAATTTTTAAACCTTGTCTCTCGTACTTAGTACGAGACAAGGTTTAAGTTTAGTAAACATTATTGGCGCTGACATCAAACCTAAAGATAAGCATTGAAAACTCGTATGTTTGTCCTTGAAATCTAGATCTCAAGAATTTTTAATAGTGTTAGCAATATGCATTCAGCATACTAAAAATATGCTCAAAGAATGAGTGTTGTCATAAAACAACCAAACAAACATGTGACGAAGTTTATGACAAGGTCATCAATTTTGTCACATTTCGAATATTCTCATTTTAACAAGTTGACAAGAGATTAATTTATTTAAATTCTTTAAGGTAAGTATGAGTCTAAACGAACCGTCCCGTTTAAGATTTAAAAGGATTTTATATAAGAGTTATCCAGCTTATCCTTACATTCAACAATAGCTACTAGTTGTTTTAATTTATTTTGTCTTATTGCAATGTCCCTAAAGTTAATATTTTATGGGACAATGTTTTGGGCAACAGGACCATTAAAAGGTACAAACAATATACCCTTTTACGAAACCTAAAATAACTATATCGTTACTTATGCAATACCAATTATCCAAGTAGTAAAATAATCTACCCGCGTGAGGAATTACCTCTACTGGGGTTAGAAGTTCTTACCGCTCTGCTTGGCTGGCGCTCGTAGGTCTCTGTCCGGAGCCGGTGGTGACGCACATTGATTCGATTGGGGTATATAGCGGCCCCGCTGCCCACCCTGCCTGTAGGGCCGATGCACTGTCGAACGGGGTGGGCCTCTCAAGTTTCCCTGGTTAGGGCATTTTCTAGCCTACTTACTTATTTGACTTGCACTTACAGCTGGCTTTGACACTAGTTTCCTTCTGCGTTTAGTATCCTCATAATGAGAGTCTAAAAATATTTAGCTTATTTCGGAGATCTGTATTATATGTAAAATATATCTATTTCTATTTTATCAGTATTGTAGGACGAGAAATTACATGGTCCCAGCATTTAGCAATTTCGTCAGGTATTTTAGGGTCAAAAACTTCTTCCCTCCCTTTTTGGCCCCGGAGCTTCAAAAATATCAGCTAATAAAGGCGCTTTTGCCTGAGATGGGATCGCCAATCCTAGGAACAGAGTATTCCGAGATATGTGCTATTTCTCCTGTGGTTCCAGTGGGTTTTAGTTGAGTTACTTCGTAATTGCCCCCTCTATAGAAGCCACCCAGCCCGATAAGGGCAAATCATAATCACTTTCTGTCCCATGGGATTTATGATATTCATATGAATATTCTGTATCTGGGTGGTAACATCTACGTTGCCTATCTTAGTAACATTCGTCTGTAATAGTACAGAACGAACAAAGGCACCACCGTTTTTATTTTATAATAGGTGAACAATATGTTTAATGTCACTCAACGCAATCACGTTGCGTCACTGGACTACAATGGATCAGCCATGTTCACGATATGGAGTATACCATAATAAGTTGCAAGTCAGGTAAGGGCAGATCATAATCACATTCTGTCCCATGGGATTTATGATATTCATAAGAATATTCTGTATCCGGGTGATAACATCTACGTCGCCTATCTTCGTAATATTCGTCTGTAATAGTACAGAACAAACAAAGGCACCACCGTTTTTATTTTAAAATAGGTGAACAATATATGTTTAATGTCACTGAACGCAATCTCGTTGCGTCACTGGACTACAATGGATCAGCCATGTTCACGACATGGAGTATACCATAATAAGTTACAAGTCAGATATAATATCCACTTTATAGATTACCCCACAGTGGTGCACGAAAGCAGTGCACATCATTTTGAGTCGTTGGACGTACTCTCGTTGCCGCTAGACTTGGTAGGTACCAGCCGTGCGCTCGTCACGGAGTATAACCGTATACGTATAATTAGGTATATCGATATAATATAGTCTATAATATTTCGAAATGCTAGAAAAGCATTAGTAAATTACCCCCTGCGAGCATGGCTCCTCAATAACGTAAAATAATTACCTAACGTAATATATTAGAGATTTATTATCAAAACTAGACGGTAGGCAGCGAACATAATAATGAACATGGAATGTTACAGTCAATGTTTCCGTTTTTATCTTTAACTTAGTCAAATAATAAATAATTATTAATATCTAGCCAGAACACAATATGTAATAGTGTAATAGACACTAACCTTGCGTTGACAATGAACCGGATTCCGATTTCGAATAATATCTTACGCGTTTCTCCTGTATTTTTCTCTGCGTATGAGATTCCTTGTCTTTAGTTTCCTTTTACCCATAATTACACCGAAGCACTATCGAAGATGATTACATTTGATAACTTGAAGCTAAGTTTAAGAGTAGTTGCAATGCCCGCACAAAGAAAGCGAATGAAGCTTCATAGGTTACAAGCGCGGGAGCTGGAGACGACCGGAGTGGGGGATATGAGTCAATTAAATACTTTTTATTTCAAATTTTAGCTCTAAAATATTGTGCAATGCCCAGTACATTGTAAAGTGGTACTACATGTGAATTAATAAATCTGGAGGATGTAGCGTCGATGTATAATTATATTTACATTCCGTATTCAGCATAAATTGTTACATAGAATTTTTAATATATTCTACAGCCGCTCTGTGGAACTGTACCTTAGTACAACCGAATAAGTCAACCGCTGGGTATTTCAATACTAATGCATTGAGCATTCGCAGCGCTCGGTTGATCGGAGCGCGATGAATATCGTTAATAGGCTTGTTGCCCATGTCACAAAATTATAAAAACTCTATAATGTTTAATTCTAACAAGAAGTATATTTTAGTAAATTGTCGAGTGCGTTGCTAAAATGCAATAATAATTCTAGATATAAAATCAAACATAAAACTTATTGATGTGTCTAAAGTGATAAATTTCCGTCCGCAAGTCTTACGACTTTGTTTAACGATTCAATTATTTCTTTGTCTTAATTATTTGGTCAAAATGACCAGTAAAAATAGTGTTACACTAAATATAGACGACATAACTATCTCAGAGCATGCGCACATTAAAAAACAGCAAAGTAACGATAAACCGTAAAAGATTTAAAAATCTTCACCAAATCGTTAATTTGTGAACACGAGCCGGGCGGCGGTGGTGGTCCGGCAGCCCTGCGCTAGGTTTTTCAGCTCGATTTACCGACAAAGACTATCCTCACCGGAATTAGCACTTCAAAAGGCGCCTTCGCTCGCCATTGGTTTATTTTGTGCGCGTCTGATGTTGCAGTTAGCGAGAATTTAAAGTGCGCTTCGAATTACTATTACCGCGTGTCGTCTCACGTGGGCGTTCACAGTGGCGCGCTAATAGCTATTCTTGTAGAACCAAAATTGTACTTCTGTGACACATTAGTTTTCGACGTGGCTCACATCACAGCTTTTACCTGTAGCAGTAACTACATTATAACTACAACTGCATATTTTTCAAGAAATTACATTGACACAAACGGATTACAAATGTCGGATCTACCCACAACATCACTCTCGGCGAGTAGCCTAATGGTGATGCTACTATAACCGGACTGATTGATTACTGTCAGCCCAATCCATCAGAAGCCAGCTAGCGGGAGACATGGATTTAACATCGCATACATTTAAGATATTTTACAGATAAATTCATTAAAATAATTAGGTAATACAATAAAAAAACATAATGAAATATTTGGTATTATGTAATATTGGGATTATACATTAGTGAAATTGTAGAGATTAGTTTTCTCTTTTAAGAAAACAAAATACTTGCTTGCAAAACATGAATTTTTTATCTGTACTATTTTCTTGCTAACAAAAGTAGTTAAAATTTTAATGTCTTAAATGCTCAGCTTTCTATCCATACTTGAAAATTATCAATTCTTACAAGAATGCTACGTTCCAGTAACATTCACGGCCCATTTTACTTTTGAAAATGTAACTTGTTCTAAGCTACGCGACGTCATACGCTCGAGAAGCTCAGGTAACATTGTAACGGCGTGGGAAGCAGTTTAGTGCATCTCCGAATGGTCGAGATAGCGCTGCGCTGACGGATATTACAGTACCAACTAACATAAATGAAGACTTACTGCTACGAGCTTCATAAAATCTATTCGTGTTTGAACTCGAAGGAGGTTCAAATGTTGAAACCATGTAAAATAAATCGAGACCAACTCACCCGCAGGGTTCAACAATGAAGACCTCGGTATAAAATTTTATCATCTGCGCTCCTAGTAACTAAGTATACCTTAAAATTATCCAAAAAATGTTTTCTGCATAATCAGTGGCAATGTCCTCTGTCGTCACTGCATTCAGGCTGCCTTCCAAAATATACGATATCTCTCGTGGCCTCATGGGCCACGAGGGAAATTTGTATTATCATTGACTATCAATCGATACAACACATCGTTGACAGTACACTCGTCATTACAGTATTAGTAAAGTACAGATATCATCATTATCATCACAAGCCTGTATCTGTCCACTGCTGGATGTAGGCCGTCTTCTCTGATGTTTTTAACAATAATTATTATAATGTCGTCGGTTGTCCGTATCCACCCACTCCCGGCGCTCCTTTATGATCATCGTCAAATCCAGGGCTGAACGATCCTCGATGCCCGACACGCAGCTTCCATTACAGTACATCTAATATTACTTAGATTTTATTAGACTTGGCAAAACGTAAATGTTTTGTGCAACTAAATATTTATTTATTGAAACTTTATTGCTCACAATTTTATTTTAAATTATACTTAATTCAAAAGCATTGTCACCTAGCTAGGTAAACTAACCTTTGGGCCATTGACATTTATTATTATTTATCTTGAGGACTTATCCTCTGTAATCATAGATCCGGCAGATGGATTTGTCATGTTGCTCTGATATTAGTATGGTAAGCAGACAGGTTGTACACTAAAAAAAAAAGGTTTTACCTCTAATAGTGTTATATAAATCGGCGGACTAAGAGCTCGGCGCGTAAAATCTGCATTCTTTATGCTGCAAAAAACTGAATTCGACCTGCAACCACTATTCAGCGGGGCGGCTGAAATGAAAATCCCGGAATATGGCGGGCGGACCATTGTGTAATCCGCGGCATTTTCCAGTATCTCAATATTATACAGACTTTAATTTCGTGCCGTGTTTGTTGAAATTGCTGTTTTTTTATTTACTGTGAAAATATTTCTCTAGATAGGATTATGTCAAATTTTGCTTTTGTCCGACTGGAGAGAGTCCGACTGGAGAAGTACCTAACACCTCACAGATGACCGCAGCCACTTGTGGGTTGTCCTGTTCGTGCGAACGAGGAAGGTCCTTTACATGCACATTGACTTTTAAATAAATAAACATTTCTGGACTATTTACACAGCGCCATCTATTCCCAAATTAAGCGCAAAGCTTGTGTAATGGGTACTAGACAACTGATAAATGTACTTAAATACATTTTTTTTGTAAATACATACATAAAATACCCAGACCAAGACAAACAGACATGTTCATGCACTCAAATGTTTGTCTTGTGCGGGAATCGAACCCGCGACCTCGGAGTCAAAGTGGCCATTGCTAACCATTTGACCACCGAGCTCGTCAAGGTTGGTTGCGAGAGATGGAAAAACATCTAAATCAAAAATCAAAAGAATTTTTATTTTCTCTCTGCGATAGACTCAAGAACGAGAATATCCGTAATAGACCTAAAATTGCCAAAATGTCTCTCAGGACCAGTGACAATGGCAGATAGCCGTTGGGGCAAATAATGGACAAGACTACGGACTAGAAAACGCGGCGTACAACGGCTTCCCAGTAATAGAGTGAAGGGGCTCAGATGATGATGATGGTGATGATGACACTGGTAGAATTTAAAAATAGACTACGTATCAGAGAGATTCAAACATTAGTTATGAACGAGTTACTGGTTACATATATCCGTTTCACAAGGTTTACACGGTGTAATTCCATTGAGGCAATGATGGACCTGCACGTGCTGCGGCCTCGGACTGGGAGCGACCTGAGGACGACGGCAGCATGCTCGCGAGTTACAAATACTTGTGGTTTTAGTACTTTACACCATTTGTGAGGGTTCCGGATTGAATTGAAGGGTCCAATTTAAGAAGAGATTAACTGCATTTTTTTACAAAATTAGTTTTTGGCATCGTTGAATTCGGTATCAAATTCTCTACTTGGATCTGTTCTTGAAATTACTGTTTAAAGTACACAACTCGAGATATTCAGTGTAATAAGGATTTAAATGACATAGTTACATATTTTAATAAGCCTTAAATGAAGTTAATATTTCTTAATCTAGCAAAAATACCGTTTATCTGCTGGTAATAAAATACAAGCATGAATTAAAATACAAAAGAACATATTTTTGTTCCTAAAAAATGTTTTTTTTTAAACGAGATACCGGGAGTCGCGGTCGTAAGCTAGTTATCCTTATATGAGTTTTAAGAATATTCTCTAGTAATTGACAAATACGTCATATGAACGAGACTACTGAGACTGGGTAGAAATATAGGATAAATAAAAGTCCATTGTGTTAGACCAAGGAAAATAAAATGATTAAAATATTTGCATATTAAATCACACGATTTACGTGTTGCCGAGCATTGCATTAATAATTTTGATTATACATCGACGCTACATCCTCCAGATTTATTAATTCACATGTAGTACCACTTTACAATGTACTGGGCATTGCACAATATTTTAGAGCTAAAATTTGAAATAAAAAGTATTTAATTGACTCATATCCCCCACTCCGGTCGCCTCCAGCTCCCGCGCTTGTAACCTGTGAAGCTTCATTCGCTTTCTTTGTGCGGGCATTGCAACTACTCTTAAAATTAGTTTCAAGTTATCAAATGTAATCATCTTCGATAGTGCTTCGGTGTAATTATGGGTAAAAGGAAACATAAAGACAAGGAATCTCATACGCAGAGAAGCATACAGGAGAAACGCGTACGATATTATTCGAAATCGGAATCCGGTTCATTGTCAACGCAAGGTTAGTGTCTATTACACTATTACACATTGTGTTCTGGCTAGATATTAATAATTATTTATTATTTGACTAAGTTAAAGATAAAAACGGAAACATTGACTGTAACATTCCATGTTCATTATTATGTTCGCTGCCTACCGTCTAGTTTTGATAATAAATTTCGTATGGCGAATATAGGTAATTATTTTACGTTATTGAGGAGCCATGCTCGCAGGGGGTAATTTACTAATGCTTTTCTAGTATTTTGAAATATTATAGACTATATTATATCGATATACCTAACACGTATGGTTATACTCCGTGACGAGCGCCCGGCTGATACCGACCAAGTCTAGTGGCGTAACGAGAGTACGTCCAACGACTCAAAATGATGTGCACTGCTTTCGTGCGCCACTGTGGGGTAATCTATAAAGTGGATATTATATCTGACTTGCAACTTATTATGGTATACTCCATGTCGTGCACATGGCTGATCCGTTGTAGTCCAGTGACGCAACGAGATTGCGTTCAGTGACATTAAATATATATTGTTCACCTATTTTAAAATAAAAACGGTGGTGCCTTTGTTTGTTCTGTACTATTACAGACGAATATTACGAAGATAGGCGACGTAGATGTTATCACTTGGATACAGAATATTCTTATGAATATCATAAATCCCATGGGACAGAAAGTGATTATGATCTGCCCTTACCTGACTTACAACTTATTATGGTATACTCCATGTCGTGAACATGGCTGATCCATTGTAGTCCAGTGACGCAACGAGATTGCGTTCAGTGACATTAAACATTATATTGTTCACCTATTTTAAAATAAAAACGGTGGTGCCTTTGTTCGTTCTGTACTATTACAGTCGAATATTACGAAGATAGGCGTCGTAGATGTTACCACCCAGATACAGAATATTCTTATGAATATCATAAATCCCATGGTCAGTGGGTAGCTTTCCATGGAACAGAAAGTGATTATGAATTGCCCTTATCTGGCCCGGAGGCTTCTATAGAGGGGGCAATTACGAAGTAACTCAACTAAAACCCACTGGAACCACAGGCGAAATTGCACATACCTCGGAATGCTCTGTTCCTAGGATTGGCGATCCCATCTCAGGCAAAAGCGCCTTTATTAGATGATATTTTTGAAGCTCCGGGGCCAAAAAGGGATGGAAGAAGTTTTTTTACCCTAAAATACCTGACGAAATTGCTAAATGCTGGGTTCATGTAATTTCTCTCGTCATACATTCTATGCACAGTTATTGATGGCAATACTGATAAAATAGAAATAAATATATTTTACATATAATACAGATCTCCGAAATAAGCTAAAGATTTTTAAACTCTCACTATGAGGATACTAAACGCAGAAGGAAACTAGTGTCAAAGCCAGCTGTAAGTGCAAGTCAAATAAGTAAGTTCAATCAGCTCAAGTTAAGCGAAGTGATGCCGCTACAACATCGGCTAGAAAATACCCTAACCAGGGAAACTTGAAAGGCCCACCCCGTTCGACAGTGCATCGGCCCTACAGGCAGGGTGGGCAGCGGGGACGCTATATACCCCAATCGAATCAATGTGCGTCACCACCGGCTCCGGACAGAGACCTACGAGCGCCAGCCAAGCAGAGCGGTAAGAACTTCAAACCCCAGTAGAGGTAATTCCTCACGCGGGTAGATTGTTTTTCTACTTGGACAATTGGTATTGCATAAGTAACGATATAGTTATTTTAGGTTTCGTAAAAGGGTATATTGTTTGTACCTTTTAATGGTCCTGTTGCCCAAAACATTGCCCCATAAAATATTAACTTTAGTGACATTGCAATAAGACAAAATAAATTAAAACAACTAGTAGCTATTGATTAATGTATGGATAAACTGGATAATTCTTATATAAAATCCTTTTAAATCTTAAACGGTTCGTTTAGACTCATACTTACCTTAAAGAATTTAAATAAATTAATCTCATGTCAACTTGTTAAAATGAGAGATATTCGAAATGTGACAAAATTGATGACCTTGTCATAAACTTCGTCACATGTTTGTTTGGTTGTTTTATGACAACAGTTGATCTCATTCTTTGGGCATATTTTTAGTATGCTGAATGCATATTGCTAACACTATTAAAAATTCTTGAGTTCTAGATTTCAAGGACAAACATACGAGTTTTCAATGCTTACCTTTAGGTTTGATGTCAGCGCCAATAATGTTTACTAAACTTAAACCTTGGCTTGTAATAAGTACGAGAGACAAGGTTTAAAAATTGTCATTTATTTACATGACATTATTTGTATCTATGTTTCGCCTGTGTCTCAGAACCATTACTGTAAACTTTTCGGTTTTGTCATAAATACCTAGGATTTGAGTTGAATTCAAGAAACATGTGTAGATTTACCAAGAGAAAATCGGGATAAAATTAAATAATTTGTATTAAAAATATATAGGTATAAGATTTATTTTTTCTCTATTAAAAATATCGCTAAACTATTGGGGGTATTATGCTCAGCTTGCCCGGCTATTGACTATGGTTGGGTTAAGTATTAAGCGTCTGGAAAAAGAAAATTCATTGCTTTACAACAACAGAATAATATTTTTGATAACGTAATGCATTTGTCTACTGACTTACGATTAGAGTTCTTATGGTGGATCACCAATATTATGGTTTCTAGCAACCCAATTTGGGAAGGTAAATACTGTATAGAAAATTCTTGTAATAAACAAAGCACGGGATGTTTCTGGAATACAGAGGAGACAAAACATCATATCACTTTAAAATTATTATGACGTTTAACGGACTTAAATGTTTGGCTAACTCGCTGAACAAAAAATAAGTATTGCGTATACGCAATAACACAACACGAGCGGCGTCCCTCGCAAGATAATATAACCTGTTGTCATAATATGACAGTAGTTAAGCCAAGTCAGTGGCCTTTGGGCGGCTGGAAAACACTGGTTTAAGCCAAACCGCAATTGGGCAGCGTGGTAGAGCATGCTCTAAACCCCTTCGATTGAGTGGAGACCCGTATCCCAATAAGTGGAATAATCGCCGGGGTTGCAATATCGGACATAAACAGATACGGGAGTGTGCAATATAAGCATTTATAGAATGCCACCAGCGAGATCTGGCAGTGGTGTGATCAATCTCAACTAACATGTCCTAAATACGTCTCGTGGCAACGCGATCCCGAGGCATTTGATATCGATGCCTTCACATTGGACTGGGTGGGCGATTCCGCCTTTCTCGCTAATACTTAAAAATTTGCGAAAAATTGTAAGTGCCATAATATACTAGCCAAGTCAGCCATGGTATCCATTATTAAGAACTCTTACCGTGGTGTCCACATTATTATCAGGGAAGCATTCACAGAACAAATCATATAGAAGACACAATGGACGTCATGATTTCATCCTTAACTGAGAGTTCGTTAAAATAGCAATACCGCATACAAAAAATAGTGGTTGTATTGCACTTAAATTAAAATGTATTCCCTTAATTTTAGATTTCCTCATGAAACAATTTAATAATGGTGTAAAAATGGTGTGAGTTACTCCACCTGAAATACGTTTCGATCAGCTTTGGGCTTGATTGGCAAGGGAGTGAATGTATACGATCGTAGTTGTAGATTTGTAAAGAGGGCTTTTAAAACAAAGCCATGTCTACCGAAATACCAATCGACTTGGAATCCTAATTTGGTCCGTGATCATTTAAGTCATTGGTACCCTAACTATGACTTGCCATTGAGCAAATTAACAAAAAGTTGGTAACTCTTCTCGCTTTGTCAACAGCACAACGGGTACAGA
This sequence comes from Hypsopygia costalis, assembly GCA_937001555.2. Classification (NCBI taxonomy): domain Eukaryota; kingdom Metazoa; phylum Arthropoda; class Insecta; order Lepidoptera; family Pyralidae; genus Hypsopygia; species Hypsopygia costalis. Next base: position 24,807,759 of record OW443345.2, on the reverse strand, counting down.
GGTTAGCATTGCTCCGATTGTCAGATGTCAGGACCAATACATTGAGTATGGATATGGTAGCTAATGATCTTATAGAGACTTCTGCTCGAGGTCGGTCTATGCCACATTTAATAATACCTTTGCTTTTATTCCCTACATAAAGAATATATTTGTCCGGCAAAAGCATAAACCGTGTATATTGAAATAACTAGTCAATTTCGACGCCCTCCACATACCGAAAGATTTATTTTAACTACGAAGAAGCCTATACATAACGCTAGTACTTAGTCTATAAGTCGATGGATATAGTCTGCGCTCTCAGAGAGTGGGATTGATGTGGCCACGCTTTCGGCATAGTACACATAGTAAGCGTTACGCATCAACATCGGCAGTCAATCGTAAAGGTCTATCAGTAGATCTGATCAAACGAACGGCAGGATGAACAGGTTCATTAGTATTTGCAAAATTTTAGAATCAGCCGATTTAAAAAAATGTCAGTAACGCTTTTGCTGAAGTTAGTCTATATTGATTGAAGTGAAATGATTGTTTAATTGTAATTAATTCAAACACGTCAGATAAAGACTTAAGTTACATGATAGAATATATTACTAATTGTTTCCTTTCTTAACTATTTCGCGTTTAGCGCTAAACATCTACATGTGAATTAATAAATCTGGAGGATGTAGCGTCGATGTATAATTAATGGTTAAACAAACTTACCTGAAGTGACGTTTGACCATAATTATATGAGACGCTACATCCGAACAGATTTATTACCCTCCTCACCCTGGACCTTTGATTAACTCAAAAGTCCTGTCCCGTATACGCGAAATATATCTCTGAAAATAATGAAGCTTCACAGGTTACAAGCGCGGGAGCTGGAGGCGACCGGAGTGGGGGATATGAGTCAATTAAATACTTTTTATTTCAAATTTTAGCTCTAAAATATTGTGCAATGCCCAGTACATTGTAAAGTGGTACTACATGTGAATTAATAAATCTGTTCGGATGTAGCGTCTCATATAATTATGGTCAAACGTCACTTCAGGTAAGTTTGTTTAACCATTAATTAAATATATTTCTTTCTCATTAGTTAATTTTGTGTCGTCATATCGTCTGGCATATTCTGTGTGTACACTCGATTCTGAACGCGGCCGCCACGTTTGGCTTATATTTTTCATAACATCTGTTATAGTCTAGAAATGCAGCGTCAACGGAAAAACCAGAAAATAGCAATTTCCCACAATCGCGATGCAAATTGAACGAGAGTGCATAAGCTGCCGCTCGCCGGGCCCTTTGAGCCGCAGCACGCGGCCACGCGGCGTGATCGCGGCCTTTGACTCGGGAGAATAAGTAGGAGCTACGTGACGTAACACACTCCGCAAAAGTAAAGTAGTAAAAGTAATGTAAAGTAGTGAGTGCACCAGCGGAGTTTTAGCGCTGCGGAGGCTGAGCCTCAAGTCAACATTGTTTTACACGTTGTATTTTTGAAGTAAGAAATACTACATGTTACGAAGCATTACTCAGCATATAGTATGTTGAGTCAAGTTTTGGTTGAGTTTTTTTTTGAGAGTCTTTGATTTCGATTAAAACTAATTTGAACCAACTTTAGCTCGAATTTGGCACAACTTTATTGTTCTTAGATTTGTGAAATTCGTAAAACTCAATGATGTTATAATATAACCATAACCTTTACTATCGCTATACTTATCATCCAGGTTCTTTTATATACTACCTATATCTTTCCCTAATATGCAATGGCGTCTTTTTTTATAAATATATGAAATTAACATAATATATAGGTACGCGTTAACATCCAATATTATTGTGTACTTTCTCGTAATATGTGATCTTTTAGGCTTTATCAATATAAACTGTACATTTTCATAATACGGAAGACGGTATTTTTATCAATTTCCATCCTTTCATCATGCTATCGTGAGGCACACATTGTCTGAATACCTCACACTATGATGTCACCTGCTCATCGTCACTGAGCGTTAACATAGACCACAGTATAGGTAATAGTACTACGTACATAGACTTCGATAATGAAGTTTTAGCAATGACGTTACATTTCTTTAGATGTGCCACTAAGCGTCAAAAACATACATCCGACAAGTAATAGTTATTTGTTATACAAGAGTGAAAAGTTGCTTTATAACCGCGTGCTCAATTTTGATGACCGAGCAAGCGAAGGATTCTAAATTTCAATCACGAGCGCAGCGAGTGATTCAAAAATTAGTGTACAAGATGTTCTAAATACAAATTTACTTTATCGTCTAGCGGATAAAAACGACTTTTGCACTCAGATATCGAAGAGCAAAAATACTCTTTCCGAGATGGGGGGATGAAAATAAAATTGTCTCACATCGCAATTAGTTCGCACAAGCAAGCCGACGAATCTGACGTTTGTGACAATTGATGGAAACAGGTAAAAATACCGTCTTTTTAACCGACTCCAAATAAGAAGGAGGTTCTCAATTCGGCTGTATTTTTTTTAATGTTTGTTCTTCGTTACTTCCTCATTTATAAACCGATTTGAAATGCCTTCTACCGATACGATCCTTCGCCTTCCGCATCCAGCTGCTTTCTTAAGGTCATCGGACCATCTAGAAGGAGGGCGTCCGACGCTTCGTCGTCCTACGCGCGGCTTTCACTCTATGCCATTACTTACCAGGCAGATATGACCGGCCCATTGCCACTTCAGCTGGTAAATTCTTGAAGGCTATGTCGACGACTTTGGTTCTGCGTCGAATTTCTTCGCTCCGGATTCGAGCCCTCAGAGAAACCCCGCCTGTGGACCAGTCCGATGGTCAGTGCCAAGTCTTTGCACCATATGTCATTGCAGGGAGGACGCACTGGTTGAAGACTTTAGTCTTCAAGCATTGGGTATTTTTTTCATAATGTATAGTAATTTCTGGAGTCGGCTATTTTTGTTAAAAATTTGAAAATGCGCAATGGAGTCCCCGACAATAATAAATTTCATTGAAGTGCAGCCAAGAGTTACGGTTATTCTTTCGCACGTAAACTAACATTCAAATTAGTTTACGTGCGAAAAAGAGAGTACATTCAAAAAGAATGGAATCATACTAGATGCTAAGCTAAAGACCTGCGCATTATATTTTATTCGAAGTTGTAATTCGACGAACACATTGATGAAATTATTGTACTTGTGGATACTGAATATGCATGATTTTATTTAAGTGAGAAAACTTGTATATGAATATTGGTTGTTACTGTGACATGTAATATATAGTTAGCTGTGAGTATTCAATTGTAAAATAAAATAAAATAATTGGGACAGCCGTTATAAAAACGACCGTGGGAAATTAATTTCTATATTCCAGTCATACTCGTGTGATGTGGAACAGAACAGTTACCGCCATTTATAAATGCAAGCGTTAAATATAAGAAGGATCGCTCTGTCTACATCATACATGAACATGCCCTCCCCCCATCCTATCCCGATCCTAAATAAGGCCGTTTCTGTATGATTTACAGCTTTTAGTAGATATCAATTTGCTTAAGAATTCACACAGAACGGCCGCCTCGTAATCGCGCGGTAATTTTATCTTCGCGAGTGCTTTTTACCAAAGAACCTTTTTGTAATGTGATAAAAGGTTAAGAGAGTGCACGTAAAAGGCGCATTTACCTTTATTGTTCTTTACAATGCTCCTCCGTTTTATTACAATGTATAAAATATACATTCGATTCAGTAGTAACACAAGTAACAAAACGGAAGTAAAAATGTAAGAGTAATATAATTGCAGTTCATAAGACATGTGCAAAACTCTAGCTACATAAAAACTGGTAGTAAGATTGGTAGTTACACGGGATGGAATGTTTTCTACATGCAACATACTTCAATTACAAATAAAGCAACATTTTAGCGGCGCTTGCAGACGCACCGAGAAAACACTAGTAGATCCTTCAATTAGAAGAGTTCTTCGTGTCCTCTTCAATCATGTCAGAGAGTCGTGCGCCATCCATGGGCTGGTTTATAGCGGCTGTATTTGTAAGCTTTCACTGTATTTCCAAATTTAATTTCGGGGCGTAAGAGGTCTGCCATTAACATTGAGCTAAAGTCAACTTCACCTGCACGACGAAGAAACGAGCCTCTTACAAAAGAGAGATAAGCCACAGCGCAAGTGCAAGCTGCCCCACTGGGGAACTATCTCCATCTCACAACAGATCGCAGCCAAGGCCTTGAAGGCAGTTGTGTTTCTGATAGTGAGTGAGGAGGAGGAAGCCACGAGTTATTAATTTTAATAGTTGTTTTTGGTTAACTAGCGGGAATTTTATTTACATTTTAAAATGGAAAAAATCACATCCTCGGTGTAGGTTGGACTTGAACCCACGTTACTCTCGAGTATCGCGGGTTCGATGCGGGATGGATACATGGTAATGGAGAGGTCGTGGGTTCGACTCCCATCATGTCGTATGCATTCTGTACATTCTGTACAGTGCAGGTACAGAATGCATACGAAACAGAAGAAGGGCACAGTCTATGACCCCACATGAGATCATCAATACCTCAGCTCGTGTTTTGCTCATTGTTTAAACTCCTAATCGTCGTTTCGTCCATTATGATCAAATTAAAATCTCGCGTAAATCCCGAAATATTAAAAAAGCTTAAGAAAATCCGAATGGAAAAAATATATACTTTTACAGGTATTTTTAAATTATGGGAAAGATGTACATTAGGGTGGAGTAAAAAATTTGTTTTTTCATATTAGTTTCGGAATACCTGTAAAAAGTTGCTGTTATTGTTCACAAATATACATACAAATTTTTATTTGGCACATGATAAATTTAGAGGTGCCCCCAACACCATGAACTTTAGAGAAATTCGCAAAATTTTGTCAAAAAAACACCAACGTCTAATATTGTCAAAATAACGCTAAATCATATTCTGTATGTTCCGTTCCTGTGTTTGGTTTACCGGAGAAGTTACCAGTGTCTCAATTACCAACTTATATTGCTGTTATGAAAAATTACTTATTTATTAAATATGAATTAAAGCGTGACAAAACAACAAAAGAGCTGTCAGTTCATAATATATCCCAAAGATTGGCTACGGAAATTTTAGATATCTGGCGAAAAGCGCCGCTTCCTACAGTCAGCTTTAAGAGAGTACTACAACTTATTCGATCTTACCATGACAAATAGAAGCTTACTAAAACCTTATCAAGGCCGTCAAACGAACAAGAAATATCAAGAGAAAATAAATGAATTCGTTACTAAGTCCCAACGGTTATTTGATGTTTGCAGTTGCAAATGTAAAGTAATATCAGAGTGTAATTGCTCAAAAGACAGCTGTGTTCCCAAGGAAGAAGTATATTTTTTACTTGATCAAAGAACTACAAGAAAAATGATGATAGGCGGTGTAGATTTGGTTGCGACTGTTAAAAATATGAAAAAATTAAAAAGTCAAGAAAAAGAGATAATGGGTCCTAACCAACCGTCTTGTTCTCGTTCTTTGCTATATGACTTAACAACCGAAAGCTCCAGTTCAAGCAATAATAGGGTAGCTTCTAGTCCTTATCAATCGCCAAAACAACTAGCTGCTCCGCCAACAAAGAAAACATTTCAAGTGCCTGCTTTAAATTTCGATGCTAAAGATTATACCGTCTTAATTACGTGACAAGTCTGTAAGATAACTGAGCCACCTCTGACTTCCAATTTATTTGATGAAGCCTTAAAAGAGATTGTCAAAAGCGGTTTGACTACATGTCAGAATATTAAAGATTTTCCGTGCCATACCCAAGCCGTAGAGCGCTGTATCAAATTGGTGACCGAAGCTACAAGTGCAGTTTGTGGAGAAAAAAAACGAGATGGTTTCATAAGGGCAAGACTATTATCACGGCAGCAAATGCATAATTTTGAAACAAAAAACAATTTACTACCAAAATTTATATATTTCTGATTTTTTTCATTCCTTGATAATTTTTATTTTTTTATTTTTTCTTGATTAAAAACATTAATACTACTAACCAGGCTTTTATTTAACGTATCACAATGTAGTTTGTTTTATAAGGGACAGGAAATCTAGAAAAATACTATCATTCAAAATTAGATCAATGTTTTTAAAAATTTTGTGTTTTTCTAATTTTCAATTGTGTTGGGGCACCTCATAACATCAAGACAAGTAAACAATCTTTTGCATGCTGAATTTACTCATTAAAAGGCAACTTTGTATTGCTATTCCATTTAAAAAAATTAAAAAAAAATTTTTTTCATACATTATCACTCCACCCTAATGTACATGATAATAATAGCAAGGACCCAACGGTAAATAAAACTAAATATTAAAATATAAATTTCAAAGAATGCCGCCCACACCGCAGAATGATTTAATAGTACCGTCGGTTCTCTAACTTGTACGTTGTTGTTAGATTTTTGTTAGAAATGAAACATTATTTTTCGATTTTCATATGATATTGTTTAGTTAATATAAAACTTGAACGAGAAAACGAGGAGCTCGAAGGCGTCGTTGCGCGCACCAGAGTATTCGAACACGCAATTTAAACAACGTCGACCGTAGCTGGCCTATCGACGGGTTGACGTGAATTCGTCGTTGAAATTACTTCTGGAGGCAATAGGAGGGAGGGATAAAGAAAACGAATGATAACAAAATCGGGGGACACAGTTTGGTGTAGCATTTACAAAACTATCATTTCTATCCAGAACTAAATCACTCCACTGAATAGATGAAGGATCAAAGAATTTATTACGCTAAGTAAGGATTACGGAACATCACGTGTGGGGGAGGGGGAAGAATTGTGATTTTATGAAAAATGATTCTTTGAAATGAAAGTACAAGAACCTTAAATATTCTATGACACATTATCCAAACTGTAATAACATAACTAATTATGTAATACATAATAATTTTATGTAATAATTTAATTTGTTATGACATATAGCAGTACAATAATTTTATTGTACTGCAGTCAAGGAGCAAAATTAACTTTCTTTTATGAGCACAAGTTCCCAAATCGAGGCTGAAGTTGTCCGTGCCGACTCTCGGCCGGGCGGCCCCAGGATGGCATGGTTTGGGAACTCCTATGCTATATATACAAACAATTGTTAATGATATTTACCTATATATATATAATAAACTATTAAACGTAAGTATACATAGAGTCGGTCTCTCCGTGGGTCTCGTCCCGCTCCCGTCCCGCCCCCGCCGCGGCCGCGACGTTATAATAATCCGTGTATTAAGTTGTCACGGGCAGCGGCCCCGCGGCGCTGCTCCGTCGGCAGCGATTGCTTGTGTTAGTATTGACGTCGTTCGATATGAATATTGAACTATTAGCTGCACGCTATTAATCCCACAAATTGTTTACTTGTGTTGCGGACAATCTTAATGCTAATTTGTTTTAACGTAAACGAGAATTGTGATCTATAAAGTGTCAGTAGCCGTTAAAATAACTACACACGCGCGGTAATTGTATACAAGAAAGACAGTGCAGATTGCGCAACGACATTGCGATTAAACTCTTCCAGAGTTTAATCGCAACCATGATTTTCGTAAAATAATGCTTAAGTTCGTTTTGTAATTATTTTATATTACTACAGAATAAAAGCTTTTGACTCACCGTTGCCATTTAAATAAAAAGGCGTGTTACGTCTAATTAGCACCAAAATTCCAGTTGTACTTCGCGATTTGAAATAATTGTTTTAATTTCGAATATTGCGGAAGTGTTTGATAATTATCTGTGTTTGAATTATGGAAACATTTTTTGATTCAATAATTAACAAATTATTATCCATTTTTTTTTAAATATAAATTTACGTCTTTTGCAATAAATAATAATAAATAAATATTGTCAGACAAATTACACAGCGCCATCTAGCCCCAAAGTAAGCGAAGCTTGTGTTATGGGTACTAGACAACTGATAAACATACGTAAATACATTTTTTTTGTGTAAATACATACTTATGATACATAGAAAACACCCAGGACTAAGACAAACAGACAGGTTCATGCACACAAATGTTTGTCCTATGTGGGAATCGAACCCACGAGCGTTGGTGTCGTAGCCGCGTCATTGACCGCTACGCCACCGAGCTCGTCAATGCAATGACTTTCCCTTACAAAAATATTTCCTGATTCCTAATGTAATGCAGTTCATAATGTATGTGTAAACCTTCGATCATGTGGAAACATTGTTTACGTAAGCAACCGCCGGCCGGCGAACGGGCGACATAGCAGAGAGCGAGGAATAACTCGCCGTGTCGATTATGTGAACGTTGACTATGTTCGGCAGAACGCATAACTCAGCTTCAGCACTCGCAGACAACGCAGCGTCGACTAGTACTACAACTAAGGAAGATGTATGGGATACCACTCATATATATGTAACGTACGCCTGCGACATGAGTATGCGTGTGATGGTGCGGCGTCGAAGCGCGCTGTAATGGCTTGTTTCCTGATAATAGCGAAAGGATAGATGTATATTTAGAAATTTCAACGCGACACATTGAGTAGAAACAAGCACGTCCGTAGTTGCGCGTGCGCGGGCACCTTGAAATAATTCACACAAGTCGTGCAACATCTACTATAACCTAACAACGCATAGGTTTATTGATGGCAGTAGTCGAGTCAGTGGCTTTTGGGTGGTTTGAAAATGCGGATATCCGCCAACCAACAGTTGTAGCTTGGCGGCGCGCAACTCCATCGATAGATCCATTCTGGGGTTTAACATGCGTTAACCGGTTAACCTTTTCGATTGAATGGAGGCCCGTTTCCTAGTAGTGGGACGAGGACGCGTCGCTGATGATGACGATGTGGTATAAGTTTAATAATCTGTTGATATTTTACTGAACTCCACCTGCATAGAGAAAACGAGCCCAGCATTATTCCATTAGTTCTAGACAATCTAGTCCACGACCGAAATGACAAGTCGTCGACATGCTTTTAATGAAAAATAAACAACATTTTCTCTCGAATCAGGCCAGACGGAGTTCATAATGAAGACATCGCTGCGATCTGCGCTCTAAACTAACAATGTAAAGTCTACTGAGATAACCAAGTGGATAATTAGAAAACTATTGGCGACCAAAACGACGAAGGGGAAGCTCTATGGGATTTAGTACATTCGTATAAAGGCATATCGTCGTCTCGCCTACACCCATTATCACTTGAATTGTAAGGTCGGGTCGCCTGCGATACTATTTTGTGTTTTCTAACACCTGACATCAACATTTAACAAAACATGGGCGTGGCCCTTTTTGGCCCTAACTGTTTTTGTAATACACGTTGTCCGAGGCGGACGGAAAACATTTCGGAGAGGGCATTGCCGGACATTGGGAGCGAGAAGTAGATGTTTGTTTTGCTAATAATCTGGTAAACATGTTTCGTTAGTTTGATTTGTAACTTCTTGGAGCAGAAGATTCATTCGCCTTAAGAAAATGACAGGTGCGTCTCGAACTGATTTTATTTAGATGATCGGGGTTTTTGTATTTCGTTATTCCCTCAGTCAAATTGAACCCGATTTTATTATATAAACACATTTATTATAAGAACGACAGGCATTTTTGTGAGGTTTGTGGTACCTCACGACTTTGAACATTTTCATTGGTACAAGAAAAATATTTGCCAGTCGATTTTTTCAAATGCTGCTTCTAAATTAACTACAAATAAAGTGCAAATGTTCAAATATATCGGAACGTCTGGAAGTTTATTTTCAGGTTTTATTCAGGTACCATTCACATTTAACGTTCATTTGGTCTATGTTTGGCGTAGATTGTGATCGTGAAGGGTGTAGGAAACTTAAATGAAAAAAAAAAACCTAAGAGTTGAATGGACTGTAATCTCTATATAAGTATAAACAATTCTCGAGTCACAGTGTTAGTTACAGTACTCCTCCGAAACGGCTCGAGCGATTTTTATGCAATTTTATATAATTCAGTAGGTCTGAGAACAGGTTGTTGTCTATTTTTTATGGTAAAACAACGTTTGCCGGGTCGGCTAGTAATCTATATAATGACAAGTAAATATTTCCACAAGGTTATTAATCTTTGAACATACAAAGGGTTCAACAAAATCACATCACAAAACTGAAAACCATGTTAACAGACGTCTAGATGGACGTAATTATAATAGCAGACATTATCATAATATTTAGTTCCAAAAACGTTCCTCTCTTGCTACTCTTGTGATCAAAAGTCAACTAAAATTGCATTATTCTTGTACACTCTCGTTCTTTCGTCGATCAATCCCCGATAAGATAACGATCGTAAGCCGACTGAAATACCAAGAAGCAACATAATGAAATGCTTTAAAACAGCCTTTTACCTATAAGCTTCTTGGGAAAAGCCTTCCCGGCGCAGCGCTCTCTGACGTCACACACAGTGTTGTTACCTAGCACTGAGAGATACATCTGTGGGACGCTGTGAGGTTATAAAAATGTATAAATAATGTGTACTACAATACTTATTAATTCCATGATAAATATGGTTTCACAGTTACCAACCAATTACTTCGTAATCAACCCTTATTCGTCCCACCGCTGGGGTACGGGTCTCCCTTCAATCAATGAGGTTTAGAGCATACTCCACCTCTTAAAGAAGACCGCAAGAAGCAGAGGTACCAACATGCGAGCATACTTATTATATTGCAAGTGTCTATAAGCTCAGGAAAAAAAAAATATTTTTATACTACGTCGGGTGGCAAACAATTGGTCGCATGATATGAAGCGGTTAACATAGTCATACAAACGCTTGCATCATGTTGCTCATACACTGTCAGTCCTGCTGCCAACGCAGCAAATCCTTCCAGCCTGGAGACCCCACCCGTTGGCAGGAACACAACAACCCTCAAGGAAATTGTTATTTGCCAGCGGTACATATTCTGTATATTTGGAATTACTTCGCCAAACCAGCAGCCTACAAATTAACGCAGCAAGCTCGTGCACAGCACAGACTCAATTGCCACGCCTGAGTAACGCATGCAATAGAGCCTTAGAGGATTTGTATTTGCCGTGGAGTTTGTTTGTGCGTCTGTTACCTGCTACATCCATTAGTCGGTGTACGCGCGCTAATCACGTTGTGTCGGCAGCCAGTACACGAGCGGTGTCTTCGAGCACCTCGTAATTAAACGCTTCCACTACTTATTCGCTTTCGGCTTTGGTAAACCCAGAACGTAGAATATCCTCGTTTATTAACATCTACTTGGCTCCAGAATGGTCTTAATGCTGTTATAAATGCGTAATTTTAAAATTGGTCGGATGTTTATTATTCAGTCACACTCGTTTTTTTTTTATATTAGCTCAGTATATTGACTCCGCTTCACCTGATGGTAAGCGAAAAGAGGAGCCCCAATCGCATCGGCAACGGACAAGAGACCTTTATGTCTTGTCAGTTGACGCTGCCATGCTGGCCTACAAGATGCTTCTTCACGTTTCGCTTGAAGGATCCCATTCTGTATGTGACTGTATGATCCCATATCGCACGAATAAAACAAGATTAAATTTGGCAAATTCTATTTCTCTATCTCCTTTAGTCTGGTGATCTCATTCGCTCGTAAGAATGCTCAATGGTACTTCTTGTTGTTGGGTTGCGGTTTTTAGTAATTTAATATTTTTAAACCAGGTTTATTCAATAACCACGCCACTGCATCATTGAAAAAAATATATGTTATACGTACGTGTTTATCATGTGATCAATCTTATTTCTTGATTTGGTACTTGATTAGCTTTACTTTGCTAGATAGAAAAAAATATGAAGGTAGGTCAATTTCAAAATTATTTTTCGTCTTATTCCTGATGTATTTATTTTTAATAAAGGAAAATTATATCTATAATTGGTGTTAGCCGAGCAAGGTATTCTGGTCAATTTTGAATCAAGTAATATTCGTTGCTAGGTTACGTAAAAACCTTCAAAATCAACGTGTGCAACGTACGTACAAACACAAATCACTAGTAAGTACAAATTACAAAGCTACGTCGCCAAATATATCACTGCGTGAAATTGAAAGAGTCCGTATTTTTAGCTGATTAGTTTCAGAGAAACGAAGTTTCTCTTACCTTCCGCCCCGCCGACCGGTGGAGTTTATACAATGTGGTGCAGACTTAAGTGCAGCAATTGCACTGATTGCTTTTCATTGTCTCCAGTCTCAATGCATTCAATGCCCCGAGTGCACTCGCCCCTTTGTTGCTGACTTTTTATGCTGCGGGCATTTTAGAGAAATACGACGATACAAGACGTGCCCGTCGCGACACAAAGCTGGACGTGGACGCTCGCAGTAGTTTTAAAAATAACGCAACAAGTCTCGAATGGTGAAGTCTTATACTACCTTTCTTACTTATCTTACTGTTACATAACAGTTAACGTAATAAAATTTAACAAAGAAACAATATTGCTTGCTTTATATAATAAAGTATCTTACCTATTAACTTATTTATAAAAAAATATAATACGTAGATTTATAGACGCTTGATACTTGCAATACCTTTGTATTAGTTGCGCGTTGGCACACTCCAGCTGTTAACGCAGCATCTTTTATATACGTAAGATGTAAAGCAGTACCTATAGCCCCATAGACACTCGCATTACAAGGGGGTATCCCCTTTGCTAACAACAGCATCTCTTTTCGTCCCGTGACCTCGCTCATTCACAGGAACACAACAATCCACAAGTCTAGCTACGGGATTCTGAAAGTTGGAGGTGCTTCCCCAGTTGGGCACAATATGTCCTACCGCTAATGTGCCAGAGCTTCGGTAGTATTACTATTTCTGGGTCAGATTGGTTTATTTATCAGAATGGTTTATATCTCAAAATACCGCAATACGAGTGTTTGAAGGCGCGGGCAAAAGCTAGCAATAAAACTGGACTCCGGAACACCGCCCCCGCTCCCGACCCAGACCTTTATAACTCAAAATGAGTTATAAAATGTTGCGAGTGATCCCGTAATTATCTCCGAGGGCGTCTCGCCCGAACATAATTACTGAACGGCGTGTTTACGGCCGCAACCGCGACCGCGGCCGCTGCCGCCGTTACTGCGGCCCAAATCAAATAAAAGTGTAGCGGCCGCTTTCAGGATGAATTAGATATGGAACGAGTCGGACGAGTTTATGGGTTGTAAATAGTGGACGCTACTGCGATGCTGATCTTTTGGCGAGCTTTTTACGGCCGCCGGTACAAATTGTTAAAAATATCTTCTGCGTCAGGGGCATTCTTTACTGAAAATAAAATTTTATTAATGCACGTAAATACTATAGAATTAAAACAGTACGTTATTGTAGTTTTGTAAAGGTGGACTTATCTATTTAAAATCTCTCCGGCCAACCGGTGTTCCCGCAACATTTGTAAGATAACTCATACCAAAATGTATAAATGCTAATCTATATTATTTGTATATTATACAAATAGCAAGGTACTGTCCTAACTAAACAGAAGGTCCGACTTAAACAGATGCGCTAATTTGCGGAAATTTAAATCAATTTGGATTACGTAGAGAGAGAGTAGGAGTGGAACTAAAGGAGTGAAGGGGCACAGATGTGACCGATCACAAGCAGGAAGTGAAAAATTTAATAGAGGCAGGCGCAGCTCTAGGATTTGCTGGATCGGCTTTTCAATAGAATTCTCAAGAAATAGGAAAGAGAAAGGAAAGCGGAGGATATAATGAAGGCGTTAAAAGAAGGAACGCGAAATTTGTGCAGAATGGTGAATAACGGCCATTCTCCAATTAGCTGGATCTACAGACTGACAGAAAGCTGAAACCATTTCTCCTGACACCGCAGACAGAAGTAACTAAACCAATTTATATGAAACTTGACTTGAGCTACATCTACGCCAAGCCTCATGTTTCTCTGCGCCAAGTTTCATGTAAATTCGTTTTAATAACATATATTATTTATGGCATATATTATTACTACTTTCTGAAGATGACACAAACAAAGTCGAGGCTAGAAGCCACTCCTAACTCCTTTGCGAGTTAACAATAAGTACTAACGGCTTCATATCAGTCAACGTGGTCTTAGGCTGCACCCTCTCGCCGACAGTTGCGTAATTGCCGAAGTTCCCGTAATGTGTGCGACGTTCCTCCTGCGCAAACATCATTAACGCGCGCCGACGACTGTCAAAGGTAACTAATGTGACACATAGAGCGACACTTCACGATGGCTCATACGAGTTGTATAAGGTTATATCGCCTTCGTAAACCGCTGCATATACACATACGTATATATGTTGTAGTGAAATGTTAGAATAGGTCACATCATGATGTGGCCGATCATTTCATGAAATGGAAAATATCAGCTGCCAACACATCATGATAAAATGCCTGGCCAGATCGATATCAGCGTTTGACGATATGAACAGCTACGAGCGGCTACTTGTTGATATGGTCATATCAAATGACCCTTCCGTCGTTATTTAATAATAAATTACATCGTACACCTGGGTAATGTAACTATTACTGCCGTAAATCAATACCGATAAAGGTGCTGCCATGTTTTGGTTTTATGATTAATTGTGGCGGAGGACAATCACTGTGATAAAAAAACGAATAGTAAGGTGTCAATGGAAGAGGCTGCCTCCGTTCATTACTGCCAAATGTTGTAATGACCGGATTGCGGGTGGAGAGAAGGGGGGGGGGGGGGGGGGGGGTTATTAAATCCTGATTGGATTATTGTAAATCTCTATTGTCTTGGTTTGCATCGGTATCAGTTCTGTATCAATAATAATAGCGCGTTATTTTTATACTTTCGGGGTTCATTAGTTTCTTAACTAATTTAATAGCGTTTTTCGATGACTTCCCCAGGGTATTCACGGACCACTTGAGATGCCCACAGTGCCCACACTGAGCACAGGTTAAGGACCAATAGACTATTTGTTCTTACACATCTAGGTACTATACAAGGAGCTCGCGCGTTGGCACTCCGCTACTGAGGAACATCTCCTCACTTTCAAGTCCTCACTCACTCGACGGAATTGTTATTTAGCTGCGCTTTCAAGTAAATTGGAGATATTCCCCAATCAGGCCCGACCATCCTTTTTTTGCGAGAGCTTTATTTGTTAAATGGCACGGTACATCACGTGCAGGTGAGGATCGCTTTAGCTATAAAGAAGCCACGCACTCTCCGTTTTATCTTTGTTCATCCTTCGCAGGTCCCGGGGGACCGATTTTGCTTTAAATCCGTCACCGCGTCTTATCGCCGGCGTGGCCGAGCGCGCCGCTAATATTAAAATCCCGCCGCACGGCCCCCTTGTAATGTTTACGTTTAATTTCCGTCTGCTGCGGGTGTAATTAGATTCCGTCTTGTATCTTTAATTTTTGGCGATAAACAAGACTTTCAAGATGAAATTATCGCCGCCGCTGTATTTTTCCTGAACAATATTAATTCGGTTAGAGGAGTTTTATAAAAAAACATCAGTTACTTTTTGTAGAGTATCGTTAACATAAGGGTATTACTTTCAATGTGTAATTTTAATTTATTTTAATTTTATTTAAACTTTATTGACTATTGAATACGGATATAAAGGGTGAACTTAATGCTAAGAACAGTCTCTACCAGACAACCTTTCGGAAAATCAGATAATACACACAAAATAACAATAACGAATATGTATTCGTTATTATTAATATGTATGTACATACAATAAATATATATTAATTACAAAATATTATTTTTTGTAACAATTGGTAGAATAACAAACGAGCACACGGCCAGTCGGATTCAAAGTCAAAGTCAAAGTCAAAATTCTTTATTCTGTGGGCCCTCGCGGGCACTTAGACACGTCTTTTACAATTAGGTATATTTTTTTATCTACCAGCATTTCGGAATGACCATTGACGAGAAGAAATGCCGAAAGAAACTCTGTCAATATAGGTCTTTTTTAAATAGCCATACAATATTATCATTATACATAATACAATAAAAAAAAATGGTATTCAACCAAAATAAGAGAAAAAAAATAATAAAGTAAAATAAAATAGTAAAAAAATAAAAATATAAAAAATCATAGTATAGAGTGTATATACATATTGTATAAAAGACTAAATATGTATATCCACAATACTACTTGTAAAGATAAGACGCCTGTGCTTCACATCCTGTGCCGAGAATTTGCCATACATTTTTATCATTAAGGTAATCGTCGGTCCTGTAGTAAGCCTTTTTACATAAGGTGGTCTTTCCCATTTTGAGTGGACAATTTGAGTGGACATTTGGAAGATTTTGGAATACTGTCTAACGTGTTCTGTAAAATTGCCATCCCGTCTATACGATTTTTGAGCATACAAATCATATAGTGTATCTCGGCTTTTATAAATACCTTTGGTAGCCCATTCACAAAATTTAATATTGTTTCTGACTTTAACCACTTATTGTTCAAATATGTTATTAAATTCTTCAGACATTACATTAAAAAGATCACCATATAGTTTGTTAGGATCATTTTCCGTGTATACTATTAGTGGCAACTTATCCCTCAAAACACTTTTGAATTTTGATATTTTACTACGAACTTTACTATGAACGAAATAAGTTTGACTTTTTCCACAACTACGTTATTGAATACGACTAACTGTCCACAGTGATCTGAAGGTAAGTCATTAATTATACATTTATTTAAGTACTCCGAATTAGAGATGTTACGATCTGGAATTTTGTCAAACCGATTTGAATCGGTTAGACAATTCATGCAAGTCGATTCCAAACCGAATCGACGAAATCACGATTTGAATCGGTTTGAACCGATTTGAATCGGTTTGATAGCGATGATCGGTTTAAAAAGTCGAGTCGTTACTCGACTTTTTGAACCGATTAAAAAGTCGAGTCGTTACTCGACTTTTTAAACCGATTAAAAAGTCGAGTCGTTACTCGAATTTTTAAACCGATTAAAAAGTCGAGTCGTTACTCGCCTTTTTAAACCGATTCAAACCGATTTGAGCATAAACCGAGTTGCGTCGATTAGCGCCTTTACTAAACTGATTTGGCCGAGTCGAAAGCGATGTATTTGAATCGGTTTAAAAAGTCGAGTCGTTACATCGCTTTCAACTCGGCCAAATCGGTTTAGTAGACGCGCTAATCGACGCAACTCGGTTTATGCTCAAATCGGTTTGATCGGTTTAAAAAGTCGAGTCGTTACATCGCTTTCGACTCGGCCAAATCGGTTTAGTAGACGCGCTAATCGACGCAACTCGGTTTATGCTGAAATCGGTTTGAATCGGTTTAAAAAGTCGAGTCGTTACATCGCTACTCCGAATTACAGAAGACATTATCCAGACAGGTAGCGGAGGTTGGAGTAATTCGCGTGGGCTCAAGGAATAAGTTATGCAAGTTAAAAGATTTAAATAAATTTAAAAAATTTGATTTAACAGTACTATCAACAAGCAAATCAATATTGAAATCACCACAAACAATTAGGTTCTTATTTTTTTTAAATGCTAACTTTAATACATCCTCCATGACCTTCTCGAATATTTTGTACACACTATTTGGGGGTCTATATACACATATAATTAAATGTTTGTCTAACTCGGAACAAGATATCTCGATAGTACATTCAACAGAAAGCCGAGTAATGTCCACACGCTCTTTGACTAACATGCAATCTTTAACTAAAATTAATGAACCGCCTCTAGTAGTCGACTTCCTGTTGAAACAGCTAACAACTTTGTAGTTATTATATGTTATATGATTTGAAACAGTTATCTTGGAACATACTCCTGGAGTAAGACATGCTCCCTGGTAATGTTTATCCCGGGAATTCCCGGCACTTTACAATTTTTCATAATAATAATTTTCACCATATTCCGTTTGTTACATATGAAGTATCGATCGCTGACCCACTGGCGTCAACATTTTTTTTTATACTACGTCGGGTGGCCGACAAGCAGTTACCGTAGCGATATTAACGCTCGCAACATAAAATATCGCTCGCGCGCCGTCACCTCCGCTGCCAGCGCAGCATCTCCTTCCCTTCTGGTGACCTCACTCACTCGCGCACGAAACATATCAACCCTGAAGGGAATTGTTATTTGGCTGCGGTATTCTGTGAGGTGGAGGTACATTCCCCAGCCGGGTAGCTTACAATTACGCTCCCTACCTCTCTTTTCGCCAGAGCTTCGTTTGTCAGTCAGCAGGGTGCACCACGAGCAGATGAAGTTGGCTTTGGTTCAAAGATATTGATGAACCACTTACACTCCAAACATGGCATCTCATTAGGAGTTTTCTGATGATTATTCACTCGCAGGATAACAACAAGGAAATTTGTTTCGTGTTCTGTCTTCTTTATCGAGGTACGTTTTCTACGTTTACTTTGGCTGCTGCTAATTTAATAGTGCATGTCTTTATTGATAGCGTTTGCCAACCGATAGGGTGCATCACGTGCAAGAGAGGTTGATCTTTGCTATAAAGTTGAAAAAATGATAGTTTGCTATTTCATCCCTAAAAATATTGTGAGCTGCTCACAAACTCGTCAATTTCCCTCGTGTACACTATGATACTCGTATGTGTAAACTCTACACGTAAAGTTACCAGCGCAGCCGCTCGCCACGAACTTGGTGAGATAACATACACGCTGTAAGATACCCGGCGAAGTTCGTCTTATGTTCTGACACAAACAAGAAGCCCGCACAGGACATTAAGTCTGTATGGCTGCGTATTGTAAATTGGACGTAGCTGCGTACACTATCTATGGTTCTTATGAAGGTGCTTGCTGGATGGTGATAATTTATTTATTTATTTCTATTTGTGAGTCCTATAGCTCAATAGTTACATGCACAATTACAATAAATATCAATTAGCCAATAACAAGTCTCCACCTATATATAGAAAAATAAAAACGGTTACACAGGACAAAACAAAAGCTTAAAAGATAGACACAACAAGAGGTAAACAGTGAGTGCATCGTCTATGCTGCTGTAAAGAAGCTAGCTGTATTGCTCTTTATATATTTGCTGCTGGTGCAAAACAGGTCAATGTCTAGAACCGAATCATTAATTACTGTCGATGTCCGAGGTATAAATGAGTTACGTCTATAGTTTGCATGCCCTGGTGGCACGAAAACACTAACACGTTGTCTCATACGAGGTCCACTACAACGTACGACCACTTTCGATAACAATTCAGGGCTATCTACGGATCCGTTGGCTATACTGAGGTAATAGCAAATATCACTCACTTGACGTCGCAGCTCTAGAGGCAGGAAGTGGTAACTTACAACGGTGAAAATAACCTGCAGATATTTGATGCGCTTTAAAGTCGAGGTATCGTAAAAATCGTTTTTGGATGCCGTCAATACGAGATTTGTATACCTGGTACTGTGGCTTCCAAACCTGTGAGGCATATTCTAGGTGACTACGCACGAAGGTACAATACAATATTTTGATAGGCTTAATTGAACTGAAATCTGACGTAGTTCTCATAATAAAACCTAAGGCTTTGGATGCCTTTTTAACAATATGATCTACTTATGTGCTTGTCAAATAGCAGTTTGCTGTCATGGATTATACCAAGGTCTTGAATATAGTAATACAAATATTAATATTAAATTCTGTTACTGACGTGACGAATAAACTTATATTCGTCACCACACATGTACACACTTTTAAAAGATCACTGTACGAAATATTACACAATTAAATTTGTTATAAATGATTACCGATACCAATAATAATGGACCCAACACGAGTGTTCTACCAGCGAGCACTCCGGGACGGATGAGTACGACAACAGGGCCCGCCTGCAACGTGTCGCCACCCAGCAGGTTGATGCTGAAAGATGGTGATCAGCCATTATAACTACTACCCATCTTCAGCTTTCATATAACATAATATTATTTATAATAATGTGTAACCCATTAGGGCCCAATGGCAGAATAAATAATTTCATGTCATTTTATTTCATGTCATCTCTTTTGATGTCACCCCGGCCACTCCATTCAAATATCGCATCGTTAATTGTTATTATTACATAAACAATGACTGTGCGGAGCGTGAATGGACCTGCGTGCGGGCGCCATTCATTCGGTTTCAGATTATTTCTTTCAGGGCTTATTTTAGAGGACCAGTTAGAAAATAAAGAGACTGGTCTATCAATAATTCGTGTCCAAAGCGCTTAAGTTTAGTGATCGTTCAGTTGAAACATCTCCAAAGCCACATCAGTACGCGTTTTGACCACTTTGTGAATTCCCATTTATTAAGCTTGTAATTTGTTTCTTTTTTGGATTCTAGTTTGTTCGCGTTTTTTAGTTTCAGTGTTGTGTTTACGCACGCGCACTCAAGTTTATTCATTATAGATGTCGTCTGTCAACAATAACTGATGAGTGAACATGTCGAAAGCTTCTGATTACCATTTAATTCGGTATTAATTTACGAATTAAGAGAAAAGTACGCTAGTGAGCTCTCCACCCGTAGGCCTGTCTCGTAGTCCACTGACAGCCATACTGTAAGTAGAATAACGTACACTGTGCCATAATAACAATACGCGTGATAAAGTCATCGCGTCATAAACATATTTCTCTCTCCCAAACACACATAGTAACTCCATTGGAAAGTACTCGTCGGCCAAAAAGTGTTGCGGCCGGCCTCGTCCGGCCGCGGCCGCGGCGGACGGGTGTTTGCGCCCAGTTTGCGTATTAATTCGTGTGATTGTTGCGAAACTCTCCGCAGCGGAGACCGATCATACCTACACGGTATTATTTTTGTATACCGAGTGGCAAACAAATGTAGTATACCGCATGATGTCACCAGGAAGGAAGGAGTTACTGCGTTGGCAGCGGTGGTGGCGGCGCGCGAGTTATATTTCATGTTACGAATTATAAATATATATGGCTATGGTAACCGCTTTACATCAGGTGGGCCATATGCTCGTTTTCCACCTGACGTTATATATCAATATTCTGAAACAGTTCCTTAGTTCATAAATATTAGCAATAAAAGTATCGTTAGTATAGTAACGGAAACCTCCTCGAGTGTTCCCGGTGGACTCAAAAACAATTCCATAGAGAATTTTATATTCATATATGAAAACTTAATGAAACGAGAACTATTCACGTTTACAATATCGACTATGAATTTCCAATGTTAGGATAATCCGCTATGAGCCGGTGAGGCCGCGCAGCTTGCATTGTAAATTTGTACACGAATCTCTGTGACGGTATGGGATTAGTGACGCCATCGACACAGCATCACATCGGCTTGTTCGGCTGAGTTGAGAGCATAGATTATTTTGCATTGTACATAGACTCCCCATAGTAATTGTCTTTCGAGTGGAGCGTCGGCGCCTTGTCAGCGCAGCGAGGCAGCGTCGACTCTACGACTAGTAAGAAAATGAATTCCAAATCAAATCAACTTTATTTGCAAAATACTGTTACATAAGTAGTTACTCCGGTATGCATAGACAGGCGCAGTGTACAACATAATTGAAATTATTACAATGAATGCTGCATAAATATGTCCTATATGATATTACTTTACCATTTAAATTTCATGAATTCTGATACTCTCTAAAAGCAGTGTCCCAGAATCCAAACAGTCAGCTGTGTTTTGAAACAATTTTGTTTTAAGCTTTTAATGTCATGGGGCAAATTACATACATTAAAAATGTTTTTCTCGTAAATGTACTGGCGTGGAAGGTTATATAATTTTGTTCTTGTTTGTCTAGTGAACATTTCATTCATCTTTTTCCAATTTTGAGGATGGGAATTAATAAAAACAGATATCTCTAATGTACATGCTCGGTAATGATAATATTGTAGTTGTTGAAATAACTGTCATCAAACAATGAATTGCATTCACATCCCAGTAGGGATATATATAAGAGTAGAAGCTTTCATATATCACCACTGGTAGGGATAATTGGAAAAATATTCCAAATATCCCTACCAGCTGAGATTTGTCACTACTGACTGGATACATGGAATGGGGGATACCCTCTTTATGATATGCACTAGTGAGGTACAAATATATGTAGCCCACTTGCGAAGGCAAGGCCAACGAAGAAACGTTTTAACCATTCATATAGAAATTATATTAACGAAAATAATCATGAACGTGAAAAAAGATATATTATATTATATTTTTAAATATTAGATTTATATTTGTAAATAACGTACAGTTAACAACCATAAGATTAATAAAGCCTCAGATCTGCCTCAGATTAATCTAGGTGAATTAACCACAGTTTCAATTTCCATCCGTATATCATTCGTATTACGTGAGATCATTTTGTCATCTGGCAACTGTGTCCGGAATGTTAGGATGTTCAACAATCATCCCAATGCCGTATTAGTTTATTGTCGGTGTACAATGAACGCGATGCATCGATGCGGCTCGCAGCTCCCTATTGTTTGTATTGAATACGGATGGAGACACAGTAGACTTGTAGAGCAGTATCATAACGTGTGCAGACGATCACCGACCGCTACATGGTTGTCGTTCGTCAAGCAATCACAACATTTCTTTTTATGCCTCCTCAGAGCATAGTCAATATTTTGTACTTCGTGTAAATAGAAATTTAGACTTACTTACTGTACTTCGTGTAAGTCTAAATTTCTATTTACACGAAGTACAAAATATTGACTATGCTCTGAGGAGGCATAAAAAGAAATGTTGTGATTGCTTGACGAACGACAACCTTGTACCGGTTGGCGATCGTCTGCACATGTTCTTTATACTTTATACTTTTAAGAATTTCGATCTAAAATAAATGGGCGCCGTCTTGCCGCGCCCATTTATTGTATATCGAAATTCTGTTTACCCTTTTAAGATTTAGAATTATTTTAGCATTATAACGTTTGTCTGTGAAATGTAATTTCATCGTTTGTAAGACTATTGTAGAGGTACATATATCAATTATTTTATTTTGTAAGTTATTAACTCCCATCTTTAGAGCCAAAGCCAATCTCATCTGCATTTGCCGAATAGCGAAAGAGGCTCTAGCGAAAGAGAGGTAGGGTATATCAAGCCCGACTGAAAATGACCTCCACCTTACAGAAGACTGTAACCAAATAACAATACCCTTGAGGATTATTATCTTTCTGCGAGTGTGTGAGGTTACCAGATGTAGAGATATAATTTCGATCATTTGCAATGAGTTAATTTACTGTTCGATACGTCTACTGGGTCAAAACCGAGCAGGCGATGGACAAATGATATTATTGCATTGTTACTAATATGTGTATACAGTGTAAGTCATTTCCTTAATGCTATCCTCATACACACGTGGTGCACCCCGTCGATTGGCGACTGAGACATATAATAGTAATGCCTTTTCATACAGGATATCATTATCGCACTCACACGACCCCCCGACTTTTGCTGCCATTAATTGCATTTGTCCATCGTGACAAAATATAAAATAAATTATTTTACATTAGCATATGTCCGTGGCTTCGCATTAACACACTATCCGGATAAAATCTTATATATCAATCGAGATCATATTCTATCTGCTTGTCCAAACATGTTTAGCCTTATTTAAGACGCCGATTTGATGATTTTGAGGGCAGGGATCTGGTTTTTTCTCAGCGATTACAAAATTTACTTAATTTATTACTACTTGATACTTAATGAGCTTTCATTTTGTCAGTTGCCGTTACATGAATTGTTAAATTTTATAATGAAAATAATCCCAAATAACCGCTATTTAAAAAGAGAAATAAACAGGTCAGAGGAAATCTTCATTTACTATATAGAGGCGCACACTTCAAAATGCAACATTTGGATTTTTAAAATAGATTATAGGTTATTTTATGAGCAAATAAAGGATTAGTAAGAAATAATAGGTATTTATTATTTCGTTCACCAATGCGTAACCTTAACTTATGTTTGAGCCACAAATATTCAAAGATCATCATTAAGTTTTACATTTAAAATTAGTCCGTAAATATTAGTGTGAGAGGAGGCTCCTCTCAAAAATAAATATTTCTGGACATTTACACAAAGCTTGTGTTATGGGTACTAGACAACTGTTATATGTACTTAATTTTTTTTTTAAATACATACTTAAATACATAGAAACTCCCAGACCAAGACAAACAGCCATGTTCATGCACACAAATGTTGCCTTGTGCGGGGATCGAACCCGCGACCTCGCAGTCAAAATGGCCATTGCTAACCATTCGACCACCGAGCTCGTCAAAAATGAATTTGTCTCTAATACAATTCATTAATCCAGCACGTCGCGCGCCATCATTGCTCTTCGTCACGCGTCGTCGCGCCGTACCGACACGTCACGGGAATCATTCGACGGCTTTATGCGTCATGCGATACAAATTGACGGATTTACACGAACTAATGGACAAAATGGTGTTACGCGACACAGAGTTATCTAATTACTGCCCGCGGTCAACGTTGCTTCTCTTGGGTACAAACAGTTCGGTCATCAACGCGGTATCTGTAAGTGTTATAATTAATATTATTAGATATAAGAAGAAATGCTGATTATGGTTGAAACGTACCATTCATCATCATCATCAGGCCATTTTAGTCTCCACTACAGGAGCACGACGCTCTCTCGTCCGTCCAAAAGACAGAAGGAGGTTTTGGCCTACACTCCCCACGCTGGCCAGACGGGTTGGGGAGGCCTGCGGGTGACTTTTGACGCAATCGAATTAGAATCGAATCGAAATCAGATCGAATAGATGTCAAATGGTACTCCTGAGATTGAAATCAGCATCAAATCGAAATGAGATCGACTTGAACTCAAATGTCACTTTTGAATGGTACTTTTGAAGTTTGAGATCGCGCCAAAATCGAGAATGAGATCGAATTCATCTGTCAAAATTTTCGATTCCGCGGTTGGTGTCGTGTTGTATGGTTTTCTCATAGTTTTCACAAAGTTTATTAAGTTTTCGCTTGTTTATTGAGTAAAGTGTATTTATATAGCGTTAAAAATTAAAATGGCAAGATTTGATAGTATGTTTATCTTGATTGAAGAAGCTAGTCGTCTCGACAAACGACATCGCAGGAAGGCTATGATTATAGCTCACTATGTGAGCGTGTTGGACTGGATGGATGACTGTGAATTTGTGAAGAATTACAGATTAAACAAAAGCCTCTTTCGGACTCTAGTGAGATACTTGATGCCTTATTTACAATGACGGAAAATATCAAGTGATCTATCAATTATGTACAAAGTAAGTTAAGTTTTAGCACTTTTGCTATAGGATACGTATTAAAATAGTATCTGTACCTGCATGCTTTTAAGCAAGGAATAGAATAGCTAAATCTCTGTTTTTGTAACTTTCTAGTAATTTACATTATAGTCTCATTTTTGAGCTTCATGTAATCTAGCAGCATTTAAGTCAAAACCTCTCATGATATTTCTTGTTTATTTACAGGTATCATTTTAGCCACAGGCAGGCAGCAATGGCAGTACAATGTCTCTGCAATCTGTCTCAAAATGCACAAGAGAAGTTACGGTTGCACTAAATCATTCTGATATATTAAAATTATTAAGGTTCCTGGCACTTGAGAAAACAATGCAATTAAATTGAAGTAAGAACATTTTCTTATTATTATTTTAAATAGTTGTTTCGGCCAACTGGCCAGGATATTATAAATATTTTTTAAAATGGAAAAATCCCACCTAGCCGGAGGAGGTGAATTTTTCTATTTTTTTTTTAATTTGAATATTTTTTTCTACACCTTTTGATTCATTACATATTAGATTTCAGTCTACTAAGTAATTATAATGTTCTCTAAAGAAGTTGGTAAAATTACACTTTATATTAAGTAATTATATTTATTTTTTTCTTATTTTGCTTTATGCCTCAGGTTCTATGAAAAATACCAATTGCCAGAAACTATTTGGTGTATTGATGGAACCCAAGTAGCTATGGTTCGGCCATCAGAAAATGAAGAGTGGTATTTCAATAAACAACATTACCAGTCTCAAAATGTTCAAATTGTAAGTAATTATTTTTGTATTGCAACTCCTTTATTGGGCTATATAAATTTTATCTTGTGAACTAACAGAGTCACTAAATATTATTAAACAAATCTAACTGCATCTGTTATTTGATTGTATATTTTTTCTGTGTGGCTTATAATAAGATATGTGAAACAGTTTACATGGACAAAGTTAAGCCTTAAACTTAATTCAATAAATTTATATTGCAGCATGAAGAAAAATATCTTACAAACCTATTAAGAGTTTTAAATGGCAATCGCATAGTTGTCTTTGAATTTACTTTTGGATTAGAATTTGTTAAACATCAGTTTAAATTTTTTTTTATTAATAACTTGTTTCTTGTTACAGATGTGATTTTGATTTAAATATAATCAGCATTGGTACATATCATACTGGTGTCACGCATGATTCATACATATCAACAACCATGAAGTGAAAAGTTTATTGCAGTCACAGACCAAGAGGAAATGGTGTGTTTATTTGGTGAGTTTATGTGTTATATGTATATACTTTTTATCAGTCAATTCTTATTAAATGTGTATTTTGTTTAATAGTCTTCATTATAAAATTTTATTTTATTCCTACAACTGAAACTAGAAAGTTTACAATGAATATTTAACTTGACTAACAAAAATATTTTCGTCATTTCAGGTGATTCTGGTTATGCACAAAGAGAGTTTATGATGATCCCAAGAGCATCACACAAAAGCATTACTTGTCTGCTTGTAATAGAGTGAAGGGGACCATCGATCTTCTTAATGCTCGGTGATGTCTATTGAAACAACCGTAAAACATTATAAGCCAGACCGAGTGGAAAAAAATATTAATGCTTGCACTGTGTTGCATAATATATGCAACCAAGGTCATATTGTTGCACCAAGTAGTGAAATACGGCAGACACAAGAGGAACATAGGCAAGAATTACAGGAGTCGCACAGAATATGTCATGCAAGCGGTTTGAGTCAGCAGCAGAGATAAACTGATGAGTTAAAAAGTGGCAATCTTGCTAGAGCACATACATGGACCCGTTATGGCAGACCAAATGGTTTAATACATAAATAAATATTCAAACTACTGTTATGTTTTTATTATTAACTCATTTAATATACCCTTTAACAGAATCAATATTTTTTGTAATAGCATTATTTATTTTCATATTAACAATCATACATCTTAGTTGTTGATAGAATCAATACTATTTAACAAAATTACTATGCTAAAAACAAATTACTATTTCTTATCCTTGTAGTAGCACTATTTTGAGTGCATAACACACTAAGCACATGCAATTATTATTTTCGCCTCAATATCTACTAGGCGATCCCACTCATCTTGCAGATGTGAGCGGCCACTGATGTACAATGTCTACCAGTCTCACACCCTTGTCTGGCCATTTCTCTTGACTATGTAGCAGGTCTCTGTGCTCTGTTGGGCTGCTGAAGACGTCGAGTAATATTTGTAGGATGGGATGGTGTCGATGCGTTGCTGAGTAATGGAAGAATTGGTGAACCCAAAGGGTTGTAAAGGTCTTGGTAGACAGGTCGACAGTTCATTGTGAACTACCAGGCTGAGAATCTGTTAACAAAATAAATATCAATTAATTGTACCACTATTACTATAAAGTTGTAAGTATGCTAGTTTACATGTAACATAATCATGCTACCTCCTCCAGGAAGGCTTCCTGGTAACTCACACACTGGGGGAAACAACTATCATTAAAAGAACAGCCGGGATTGACAGCTCAATGTGCCCTACGAAGCACGAAGGAGTTCGCTATCAAAATACCCATCCATGGACAGGCTACATTGCTTATTTTTATTTTCACTGTATTAAATTAAAAAAAACTGCTTTCCAAGAGTTCCATCACTTTGTTTTCCTCAAAAGGAACTACAGGTGAATAATATCTTCTGTATCTGGGTGCTCTAATAAATAGAAACTTAAATGTATCAAAAGATAAAGAAAGAAGAGAAAATACCTATGCATAAAAAAATTATTATACCTGAAAAAGTATGAGTTACTTACAACAAGAGGGACAGAAAATCCCATATCACGTAGTGGCAAAGCAACTGCCACACAACAAAGCTAACATCCGCTTCTCGATTGGGCTTATAGTGGGAAGAAAGTCCTTTCCTCGGCCAGTTTACAGCATAATTTTTGTCTCTCCAAAACTGCAAAGGAAAGCGGTCTTTAACAAAGGATTATGTTCAATAAAAATGAATATATATTAACTACCTTTTGACACTACTGGGATAAAAAGGATCCTTCATGTTAATCCAGAGTATATTCATTCTATGCGCCAAGTTTCATTCAATCATTTTAGTGGATTCACCATCCTCGCACACTTTTAAAGCTTTTAATAGATTTCATTAAACTTGCAGATTATTTTAACCGAAGTCAGTTAATACAGTTGGTTCCCTAAGACAACGGACCACTTCACCTTCCTAGTCAGTTATCTTAGGGAACCAACTGTACGATAGACGAAGATATGGTAATTGCATTCTGTATTAGTCTACCATTTGGAATGGAGAGAAATATGATAGTCTTTACTAAATGAACTTACTTTAGCTCACCTCGCCCCATTTTTCACTGCACATCCTAATGAATTCAAGATCTTGGAGAACTCCTGCCATTCCCTCTTTGCCTCTTACTTTCCCATCGCGGTGCGCAAATGTCCTTTAGAAATTCCTGGATTTGTTTCCAAGTATTCCAGCAAATATTGCATTTGTATCTGGGTGGGTTGCATTTTCTACAAAAAAACATATGTTTTATTGAAATATTAACATTGATAATAACCCAATTTAAAAGTTTAATGGAGATCATAACTACAATAACTAAATAATTACCTTTTTAAAAAAGCTCACTATACACTTGTACCAAACAAACAAGAAATTAAAATTTCGCGGGAAAGAAACTTTATTTTGACATTTCGTAACATGACATTTGTTTGTTTTTAATTCACATTTTCCGTGTGTTGTACATTTTTTTTTTCAAATATAAAAGGCTTTTACGTGACTTATGCACTATAAGTGAACTTATTTTCTTCGAGTCTAGAGAAATACGTATTAATACAATTTAATTATTATTAATTTCGGTAAATCGATAAAATTATTTTACAAGAAATTGTCAACGAAAACAGTCTAACTTTTGCCCATATGCCGGAAGTTACGTCAGCGTTTGATGCTAATACGATCCTAAATTCGATTTCGATTTGATTTCGATTCCGTTCAAAAGTACAAAACTTGAATCGAATTGAAATCAGATCGAACTCAAATCAAAATCGAAATCAGAATCAAATCAAATTCAAAAGTCAGCCCCCTGATCGATGTTTGATAATGTATCTTCCCTTAGTTGTCTTGTACGACATCCACGGGAAGAGACGGAGTGATTCTATTCTAGTCTGCCGGAAACCACACGACCGCAACCAAACGTGCCATTATTAAAGTAATATGTGCGCTCTACTCTCATCACATAAGTTACTTGAAATCCAACAACGGAGCTGCCAAAGATCACGTATTTTACATAAATACTTTACGGAACTATTCCTAGACACAAGCGAGAAGACGCGAATAGTTAAAATTCCTTCTGTTCAATATAAGTGAACGCGCGGCCGCGTCGCGGTGCGCTCCGCGACAAACCGATGTTGAAGCAATTTACCTTGAAATAACCGCGCCGCCACACGGAAGGGTGGCTCGCAACCGCCGTCGAAGATATGTTGAGGTTTCGCACATTGGCAGTAGGTACACAGAAATCAATTTTGCATGTGTTTGTGCATATTTTTATACTAGCTGGTGCCCGCGACTTCGTCCGTGAAATTTAGTTTTATTACGCTGTCTAAATATAAATCTGTCTCCGCCAATTCGCAGTTGAGCAGCGTGGTAGGGTACGCTCTTAACCTCTTCGATTGAGGGGCGACCCGTATCCGAGCAGTGGGATGAATAAGGGTTGTCGACGACTCTATCTAAAAAGTTTTGTAGGTACTGCAGGTAAACTTTGGGACCGACCCTTTAAGTGACACAATTCATTTTATTACAAGCGAATTAGTTCGCATAACCTCAATTCTCATTTTTTTCTCAAAAGTACATATTAAATGTTGTATGGTCGCAACAAATCAAATAGCAAAGTGGCCGACTGTACCATGTGTAAATGATATCTATGATTATAATTGTAAGTGACACAAGTATAGTTACGATTCCATCACATATTTTTTTTTCAAAAAGGATCTTTGCTGACGTTTGAGAATCTCTGGTCTAAAGTAACAGATAACATATTTTTGTCTGATGTGCATTAAGTTGTACATAATTATCACGATTATCACAGTACATGGACACAGGTCACAGTGTAGAACTATTTTATTGTGGCGGTGAATGTGGCTGCGTTACAACGTGCAGCGACAGACATCCGTCAACTGGCCGGCGGCGGGACGAGGTAGCAGACGGGAGAAACATCGGGCACAGTGTATAAAGTACACCAGCGTAACTAGCGAGACGTGTTTCACAAGCGGAGCGAGGTGTGAAACGTATAAAACTTATCTGTTCTCCGTCTATCTTCACTGTGAAAGGTGATGCCGGTGTATGGTCTGTTGGGGTATAACCTATTATTTATTTATTATTATTAAGCGGTTTACTGTCATCTTTGAAACGAAAGGCCACCTCAATTACACATGGTGCACCCAGCTAATTACCAATAAGTATCTAGCGAAAGAGTACAGCAGCGGTATTTAATTAGAAATATATATAAAAATTGCC
Organism: Hypsopygia costalis; assembly: GCA_937001555.2. Lineage (NCBI taxonomy): Eukaryota > Metazoa > Arthropoda > Insecta > Lepidoptera > Pyralidae > Hypsopygia > Hypsopygia costalis. Next base: position 24,777,160 of record OW443345.2, on the reverse strand, counting down.
TCCACTTGAAGGAAGACCGTAGCCAAATCACAGTTTCTTGAAGGATTCTATTACTGTGAGTGAGATTTTTTTATACTACGTCGGGTGGCAGACAAGCATACGGCCCGCCTGATGTGCAGCGGTTACCATAGTGATATTAAAGCTCGCAACATGAAATACCAATCACGCACCGCTCTCTGCAAATCTTTTGCAACACAGCAAATCTTTTGCAGCAACACAGTATTTTTTGGGAAATCGACAATGATCTTCCGGGAAGTACTGTAGTATCAAAATCTCCAGGACAGCAACGCTCAGACCGTATAGTCTGTACATCTATAGGCTACGGTGTTATAGCCGACGCGATAGTAAATAGTGGGAAACTATTACTTATGTCGTAGAGATGTGACGACGTCTCGCAGCGATTGTTCTCAAAGTAAACGTTGTCCGCGGCACGAGTCGCTCACAGAAGAGACTCGAAAGGATATCTTAAGCTAGACTTTAGGCACAATATTTTAACAAATGTCTATAAGACACAATGTCTATAAGACATTTGTTAAAATATTGTGCCTAAAGTCTATATACAAATCATTGGCTGCAGTTATAGGAAGATATGTAAAATACCCTCACCTGCACGTGCACCTGCAGGTCCAGCAAAAAAGTGGTAGTTAGCTGGCCCGCCTGGAGATGTACTTCGCAGAAGGCCGAATAAGAATGTTGTATTCTTGACAGAAGGTTTGGGTAGATATTTTTTTTTTTTTTTATACTACGTCGGGTGTCAGACAAGCATACGGCCCGCCTGATGTGAAGCGGTTACCGTAGCCATATTAACGCTCGCAACATAAAATATCGCTCGCGCGTCGCCACCCCCGCTGCCAGCATCTCCTTCCTTTCTGGTGACCTCACTCACTCGCAGGAACACAACAGCCCTCAAGGAACCGTTATTTGGCTGCGGTATTCTGTGAGGTGGAGGTACATTCCCCAGTCGGGCAGCTTACAATTACGCTCCCTACCTCTCTTTTCGCCAGAGCTTCGTTTGTCAGTCAGCAGGGTGCACCGCGTGCAGGTGAAGTTGGCTTTGGTTTAAAGACGTTGATGAACCACTTACCCAAAAGATCCCACTTTATCTGTTACATACTCGTATATGTATCTGGGATTGATTGTCCTACTATATCAATTGCGACTAATCTCAATACAGGAACTGCATACTGGCCAATATCTATCATTTGTTGTCTGTGGATAAAGTGGAACATAATTAGAAAAAAAATCTATAAAAACGGCAAAATATCACGTTTGTTGTATGGGAGCCCCCTTAAGTATTTATTTTAATCTGTTTTTTAGTATTTGTTGCTATAGCGGCAACTGAAATACATCATCTGCGAAAATTTCAATTGTCTAACTATCACGGTTCATGAGATACAGCCTGGTGACAGACGGACGGACGGACAGCGGAGAATTAGTAATAGGGTTCCTTTTTACTCTTCGGGTACGGAACCCTAAAAAAGAACTTTGGTCCACTAAATCAACTTTGTAGGTATATCCATGGATAAAGGCGAATACATCCGAAGTTTTAACTTTAAAAAAGTTGTACAATAATCACCAACTACCTAGCGTGCATAGGTCCTGATCGTTGTGAGTATTGTGATTGTGGAGCACTACGCGTGTGTAATGTGGGTTGTCGGAGGCTTTGTCGCGGGGTGTTCGCGTCTGACGCGTTATCGCCAACGTTTCCGCGGCCGGAAGTTGCGCCGCACATTTGTCAACTTCCGGTTACGTTATTACTTGTATGCGACTGGGTAGAACATGGTGCTGTTACATGCGAATACTCTAACACTGATAAAGTTGGAAAGTGTCTATTCTTTAAAGCGAATTGGGATAAAGAAATAAAATTTGTTTTATTTATACTACGTCGGGTGGGAAATAAACATACGGCCCGCCTGATATGCAGCAGTTACAATTAGTCAATTTTTATTGCTTTGATGTTCGCCTACGGTCTGTTAATATATAAAATTGCATAGTTACATTTACAACGCTAGGTTGTCCCACGTTGAGTGTCTGTACAAGTTCGCCTCTTTTACTAACTATGTTAATTTTAAACTTTGTGTTATACTATATTTATTTTGTTCAGTAGAGATATTTATTACATTCAAATAAACGTCTCGGTTCGATGAGATTTTAATTTGCTTTGACGCACAAATAAATATACTTCGACGTCGGCGCCTATGAACCAATGTTAGCATGGTGCGGGTGACACGGTGACACCTCACTTAAAGCAGTCAAATTAAATTTAATAAATCCAATATAACTAGAAAACCATATTATTTTCTAAAAACAGTTTCGAACAATTCTTGAGATAGCAATTGTCTGAAACAAAATCTCACGAAATATTGTATTTGACGTAGTGTAAAGCTTTATTGCTGTTTATATTAATTATGAACTAGATATTATAAAATAAACTAAATATAGAACATCATAAAGGCAGACTCGCGTTAACAATAGAAGTTTGTGTAAGACGACAAAGGAAGCCGACGAACTTTATAATCCCGTTTTCAAAGCGACCTCCCGATGAGATTCTTTATTTTAGACGCCGCGCCGGTGCGGCGGGAGCAGGGTTGCCAGGCGTCCGCCGCACCGGACGTCACCGCCGATGTTTCAAATGGCTGGACATGACCATGTCTAGCTAAACATTTGATTCGGCGTCTAAAACTATGGAATATTTTGAGATGTTGATTTGCATGAAACGGCAAAGCTTGGTGAGCTTTCTTATTTCTTAAACACTTTATAGAGCGGTCCAACAAACGTACACAATATAAAAAGTGTATACTTTGAACATAATATGCTTTTATTACTTCCGTAAGTAAGTAGTATATTAGTATAATATTATTCTCGCAAATTAGTTCGGGTTGATGGCACGTCGAATTCACATAATAACAGATACTTACATAGCTAAATTAGTATATTGATAATTAATTTATTTGATACTTTGGTGTAACCTATATTGAACTAATTTGCACCAAGAAACTAAATGGAATTATTACAACAATGGGCTATGTGAGTATGACTGTTATGATGTATTTCGGTTTGTTATATAAGAATGTCACAGTAATATAACTAGTAATAATAGGTGAAAGCATTACTTCGACTGCAAAAAAATTCTAGAGATATGACTCTAAAATATCAGTTGAGAACCTTCCCGTTGCTCTCCTGACAATGGTCCATGCAAAAAGCTATCAGAGAATATGTAATACCTACATATATTTTGTATGTATAAAATTATAAATTAGTAAAACACCTACGTCAAACCTTGCGTTTATGTAGATGGTATCGTAATAAAAGTTTTTATTGTTTTCCAATGCTAATATATTTTTTAATTATAATTTGATCCTTTTAAAACTGACTTTTTCCACCCAAACTTTGATCGACCATAAAGTAAGTTAGATGTAAGATATACAATGAAAGATCGCAAGGCAGTTTTATATATTTCACGATATTGTTAAATATTTATACACAATTCTAAAAAATCATCATGTGTCCAATTTATGGACATAATGACCTGTAATTTATTTGTTGAATTTTGAAAATCAATCAACAAATATTCTAGAAATTGTACAAATGTTTATAACTCCCCACAATGTGTCCTTTTTGCAAATAATAAGTAATATTCAAAAAGTCCGGCTGTTAGAACAAAAGTCACCGATTAAATCTTTTCAGTTCTGGGATGTGGTAACCCTAGCTGTGAGACAATGCCCGCGCCCGCGTCGCGTCGCGTCGTGTCGTATCTAAACAATCTAGTCGTTCTGTAAGCGTATTAAAGTGCTTGGTAATTCGGCTTAGTGTTCGTTTTTTAGAAGTTTGTAAACAGTTTCGAAAAATATTTACAACGGACTAAAAGCTATACGTAAATTTCACATTCAGATCATTATCAAAAATAATCATTTTTTCCGCCTGACGCGCTACGAACACCAACAGTTTTCTTTACTACTACTAAGGTGTCAAACCGACCAAAATACGACACACCCAACCACTCACGCGTAGCCGACTAAACTATGTAATTTGCAACAGGTAACCTTCACAACTACGCACTATTTAATATTAAATACAATAAAGGTAATGTTTTTTTGTTTGTAAAACTTTATTGCTATCATCATCAGCCCGTATCTACCCACTGCTGACTATAGGCCTTCACTCAGTAGCGAGGTTTTAGTTATTGATGATATTTACCCGACTGCGACAGAAGGAGGGTTATGTTTTTCGAGAGTATGTATCTATGTATGTATGTATAATTGTTTGGTACGCTCTGCAGCCCGAACGGGTGGATTTTAGCTTGAGAGGTGTCGTTAGATTCGTATTTGCTGTGAGAGTGACCCTGGGGACGTTAAAATAAAAAAAAAAACAAAATGGCGGATTTTTGGCGCCAAGTTCAAATGCAAAGCGCGCCGCAGTCTGGACGGCTCGATGGATTTTAGCTCGAGGGGTGTCATTAAATATGTATTTACTGTGAGAGCAACATTGCATATATCAAAATAAATAAAACTATAAAACATAAAATAACAACGGGAATTTAAAAATCTAAAAATCCCGACTGCTTTTCTGTGTAATTTAAAAATGAAAATCCCCTAAAACAAGAAAACATGTATCAGTCGGGACCCTACATGTGCTCTAAATTCACTAAGCCTCCATTTCTAGAATGGGTCCCGACTGCTACATATTTTCTTGTTTTAAGGGTTTTTCATTTCCAAATTACACAGAAAAGCAGTCGGATTTTTAATTTTTTTAAATTACCGTTTTTATTTTTCGAAGTAAATTTCGAATATTCCCTCATTTCTATGTAATACTATGGGAAAGAATGTCTTACATTGGGAAAATCCTGTCGATTGGCTGGACTGAAATAAAATGAAATTATTTCTTCAGCCATTGGCCCTTGTCGTCATTTAGACACATCTCACACTTTTTTATAAATAATATTTTCATTTTTTGGTCATTTTTTATTTAATAACATTTCATTTCTGTATTGACTATCTTCGTTGACAGCTCAGTCGCCGAAAAGTCGCAAATTTAGGTTTTGGTATTTTACGTACAATTTATGGCAGGCAATGTGCGTCGAAATGAAATAGTTACCGTCCGTGTCAGCATTAAAGCATCCTGTCACCGGCTTATTACTCCCTTCCCTCTTCTCAATATCTAGTCGGGAGGTCTTAATACAGGAAAGCTTAACCATTTCATTATTGTTTGTTTGAAATTATTGCGGAAAAAATCATAGATATAAAAATAATTTTGTTATTCTTTAATTAAAGCGAAATTATCCCATGAGCGATCGATCCTAGTACATCATCGTAATAATACGTAGGCGGGATGATAAGTAACTAGCCACTGCTATTTAAAAAGTTAAAATAAAACAAAAATATATGTCATTTTTAAATTCGTATCTCTGGCCACCTGTGTTCTAAATTTGAATTTGGTGGCGAGAAAATTTTATTGATTTTTTGTCATTTGAAAATATATTTCGTCAACTGTTTTCAAAATGGATAAAATTGAACAAAGAGCAGCGATAAAGTTTCTTCATATGAAGGGCATGAAGAGGAAAGATATCTATGACGAGTTATAGAATGTTTTGGGTGAATGTGCTCCTTCTTAAGCCACAGTAAAAAACTGGGTGGCTGAGTTTAAACGCGGTCGTACATGTGTCCAAGATGAAGCCCGCCCCGGACGTCCAAAAAGCGTCATGACTCCGGAAATGGTCGTGAAAGTACATTATTATTATTTCCAACGGGGACGCCGGCTGTCGGGCGGGTGATCAGCCTTACCTGAGGCCATTTCACCCATTTCCCCTGGTCCTCCCTTTTGGGGGAGGATGTGGGTTTATCCGGCAATCACGGCGTTCCGTCGAACCTACCTGTTTCCTTGCAAAACCTTACAATCTGTTCCACCTTCAGGTCTTCCAGGTCTTCTTTGTCTAATTTGTCCACCCCCATGGTCTCCCATCTTATCCGTGAGTACATGGGGCACTCGGCAAGCAGGTGGAAGCTTGTTTCGTCGTCGTCCATGCACTCTGGGCATTTGGGGTTGGTTTTCACGCCTATTAGTGTCAGGTGCCTGTTCAGTCGGCAGTGTCCTGTTAACACTTCTATGACGAGCCTCATGTTGCTTCTGGAGAGTTTCATCAGTTGGCTGGTTCTTCTTTTGTCTAGGCCTTTGATGAAGATCTTCGACTGTCTCATGGTTGTCGAGGATTCCCATCTTTGGTTGGTCTCTACTACTGTTCTTCGGCTGATTACTCCCTTTGTTATTTTGTGGGCGATTGGTAGTCTTGGCTCAGGGCCCACCTGGTTTTCCTCAGCCCCTTTTTTGGCCAGTTCATCTGCTATTTCGTTACCCGTGTTACCCTCATGTCCAGGTACCCAGGCAATCGTCACATCAGCTGTTCTGGACAGCCTTTCTAGTGCATTTTTGCACTCTTTGACAATTGCTGATGTTGTTTCTGTTTTTGCAAGTGCCTTCAGCGCTGCCTGGCTGTCGCTGTAGATGGTGACTTTTCCTGCGTTGTTTAGGGAGCCTACCATTTCTGCGCATTCCATTATGGCGAAAATTTCTGCTTGGAAGACACTTGCATACTTTCCTAGGGGTATTGACCTATTTGTTTCTGTTCCGTCTTCACATTTTATGTGTACTCCGGAGCCAGAGAGCTTGTTTGTTTCCTTTCTGGAGCCGTCTGTGTAGCAGATGGTGCCACTGGTGTCCATCTTCCAGTCGTCTCTCGGTCCTATGTGTATTCTATATTTCTTATCAAAGATCCTTTCCTTTCTTATCAAATCGTTGTTTGAAAGGATCATTGAGAGCTTTCCTTCGTAGTCTTGGCTAATCTTTGCATGGCCCTCATCCATGGTGTTGCCAGTCCAGAGACCCGTGCTTCTTAGTTTGAACCATTGTTCGGTGGCTCTCTTTTTAACTTCTAAGTCCAAGGGGTTCAGACCCAGTATGGTCTCCAGCGCGGCCGTGGGTGTGGTTCTCATCGCGCCGGTGGTTATCAGGGCCGCCAGTCTTTGAACTTTATCTAGTTCTTGTTTGTTCCTCTGTATGTCACTGGCTTTATGCCACCATACCAGGGCACCATGTAGGATTCTCGGCATAATGATTGCCTTGTAGATCCATAGTGCTGTGGCTGGCTTCATACCCCAGCTTCTTCCTATTGCTCTTTTGCATTGCATCATGGCTATTTTTGCTTTTGAGCATGCATTACTTATGTGAGTCTTGAAGGTCAATTTGCTGTCCAGTGTAACTCCCAGATATTTGACTTCCTTTACTACTTCCAAGTCATAGTTATCTAGTCGTACCGGTTCAGTCCGTCCTATTTTTCTTTTCTTAGTAAAAAGAACTAGTTTGGTTTTTTCAGGATTCAGGTTAAGGCCTTTGTTCCTGCACCATTCTAGTGCTACTTTCAGTCCCCTGTTCATGATGTTACACATGACACTGAGGACTTTGCCTGTGATCAGAAGCACCCCATCATCAGAGTATACCTGTGTGTATATGTGCATTCTGTTGATCTTGTTAACTAGTTCGTCTATTAGCAGGCACCATAGTAGTGGAGATAGACATCCTCCTTGTGGGAAGCCTCTTCTTGCTATCACCGTATGCTTTGTCCCTGCTATTTCTGCCTGTATCAGCCGGTGTTTTAGCATACATTTCACCCATTCTGATATGTCTTTGTCTATTCCTTCACGATTTAGGGTTTCCTCTATCGAGGCCGGAGTTGCTTTGTCGAAGGCGCCCTCGACGTCAAAGAAGCAACCCAGTGCGTACTCTGTGTTACTTATTGATCTCTGCACTCTGTTAACCAAGTTATGGAGTGCTGTCTCTGTAGACTTGCCGTCCATGTATGCATGTTGGTTGTTATGGAGTGGAGATCCGCTGCTAGCTATTTGTTCTCTTATTATTCTATCTAAGATTTTCTCTAGGGTCTTGAGTAGAAACGAAGACAGGCTGATACATCGGAAGCTTTTAGCCTCTTGGTATGTTGCCTTGCCTGGTTTCGGTATGAAGACCGCTCTTATTTTCCTCCACTTCTTTGGGATGTATTTCTTCCTGATGCTGCTGTTGTACAGGATCAAGAGATCATCGCTTATGTAATTGATAGCTATTTGTAACATTTTCGGGAAGATCTCGTCTGGTCCTGCTGCCTTGTATGGCTGGAATGACCTGACGCTCCATATTAAATGCTCTTTTGTGATTAGTGCCTTCTCCTCCGTGTCCGCTGTGGGATTCGTATCGATTGGCATTTCGTTACCTTTGTATACTTCGCATTCTGGGAAGTGTGTGTCCAGCATCACTTCCAGTATCTTTCCCGGGTCCGTTATTAATTCGTCTCCGTTCTTAATACTTCCTAGTTTGCAGGTGTTCGTTTTGGAGAACATTTTCACTAGCCGTGCTGCGTCGGGATATTTTTCAACTCCTTCGCAGAATGCTTTCCAGCTGTTGTTGTTCTCCCTTCTGCATTCTTTCTTGAATGTGTTTCTTTCTTTCTTGTATATTAGCCAGCTTTCAGCGTCGCCCTTTTTCTGGGCCGTCCTGAGAGCTTGTCTGGTCTTTTTCCTTTTCTTTTCTAGTGCTTTTGTCCACCAGGGTTGTCCCTTTCCTAGTCTGATCTCCTTGAGTGGGCATGCCTTGTGGTATGCCTCCCTCATGGCCTCCTCTAGTCGGTTGGCTTCTCTTTCGATGTCTGTGGTATCTTTTACCGAGTTATGGTCGACTGGACTCCACTTTTTGATGTGCTGTTCATATACCGTCCAGTCGGTTTTCCTCGCGTTTCTAAATAGGGTTTTCTCGATTTTGGCTCCCAGACTGAAGGTTATTCGTCTGTGATCCGACTTGGAGTCTCTTTCGTCTACTTCCCAGTCTGTGATGTGCCGGCTTATATTGTCTGTTGCAATAGTGATGTCCAGCACTTCTCTTCTGGCTTCGGTTACGAATGTAGGTGTATTTCCTACATTCAGTATGTCTAGGCCTGTTGCGCTGATAAAATCTAGTAGTAAGTCACCTTTTTTATTGCAGTTAGTGCTGCCCCACACCACGTGGTGGGCGTTGGCGTCACAACCTAGAATAATAGGAATGTTCTTACCTTGATATTTCCTTATTATTTCTTCCATTTCTGGCGTTGGTGGTCTGTAGTCTTTTTCGTGAAAGTACATGATATGGTTTTAGCAGATCGACGATTGAAGTTATCTGAAATAGCTGACACTACAGGTATCTCAAAAGAACGGGTACATCATATCCTAAGTAAGGAATTAAATATGAAAAAGTTATCGGCCCGTTGGGTGCCGCAATTGCTTACGCACGATCAAAAAAGGATTCGGGTGCAAAACTCAAAAGAATGTCTGGACCTTTAACAACCGGCTCCTGAAATACCTAGAAGAGCACGACTTAATCAGCGACCATCAATACGGCTTTCGTCATGGTCGCTCGACTGGTGATCTTCTAGTGTATCTTACACATCGCTGGGCTTCAGCCGTGGAGAGTCAAGGTGAGGCATTAGCTGTCAGTCTTGATATGGCGAAGGCGTTCGATCGGGTCTGGCACCGTGGTCTTCTTTCGAAGTTGCCTGCATACGGTCTACCAGAGGGTTTATGCGAATGGGTCGCTAGCTTCTTGTCCTGCAGAAGCATTAGAGCCGTTGTGGATGGCAGTTGCTCCGATAGCATGGACATTAATGCTGGCGTCCCGCAAGGCTCGGTATTGTCCCCGACGCTGTTTTTGCTGCATATCAATGATATGTTGTCCATTGACAGCATTCATTGCTATGCTGACGACAGCACCGGGGATGCTTATTATACGGGCCGCGCTAATATTCCCCGCTCTCTGGTGGAGGAGAGCCGCGAACAGCTTGTGTCGAAGATCGAGAGCACACTGAATAGTGTGTCCGATTGGGGGCGAACGAACCTGGTTCATTTCAATCCCACTAAGACACAAGTCTGCGCGTTCACCGCTAAGAAAACCCCTTTTGCTGTGGCTCCTCAATTCCTAAACACACCCCTTACCATCGCCAAAAACATTGGGATTCTTGGAGTTGAAATCTCCAGCGATGTCCAGTTTCGTTGTCACCTGGAGGGGAAAGTCAAGCTGGCGTCGAAGAAACTAGGTGTGCTCAACAGGGCGAAGCAGTACTTCAATCCGCGGCAGAGACTTATGCTTTACAAAGCTCAAGTACGGCCGCATATGGAGTACTGTTGCCATCTATGGGCGGGAGCGCCTAGATACCAGCTTGCACCTTGTGACTCGATTCAAAGGCGCGCTGTGAGGATTGTCGATGATCCCAAACTAACAGACGGTTTAGAACCGTTAAGTCTGAGAAGAGATTTTGCGTCCCTTTGTGTGTTCTACCGTCTGTATAATGGGGTGTGTTCAGAGGAGTTGTTTGATATGATGCCAACGGCCTCCTTCTACAGTCGCACCGCTCGCCATCGACAGGGAATTCATCCTCACACATTGGAGCCTAAGTGGTCACGTACTGTGCGGTTCCAGAGAAGTTTTCTCCCGCGTACTGTCAAGCTGTGGAATGAACTGCCTGTCGAGGTTTTCTCAGGGGACTACAGCATGGGGTTCTTCAAAAAGGGCGTGAAGAGGTTTTTACAGGGTCGGCAACGCGCGTGTGATGCCTCTGGTGTTACAGGCGTTCATAGGCTACGGTAACTGCTTTCCATCAGGCGGGCCGTATGCTTGTTTGCCACATGGGTGGTATAAAAAAAAAAAAAAAAAAAAACCGTTTTCAGAGTAATAAGGCCAATTTTTTACGTCGATTTGTAACAACAGATGAAACATGGGTTCATCATTACACGTCAGAATCAAAAATTCAATCAAAACAGTGGACTCAATCGGGATGCCCGGCTCTAAAAAAGCCATCGCTGTAAAGTCGGCTGGAAAAGTGATGGCTTCCGTCTTTTTGGATGCCCCATCTGCATCCATCTTGATGATAGATTACCTTCCTAAAGGTCAAACAATTAATGAATACTACGCTAATCTTCTAGATATGATCATCAATGTATTGAGCAAAAACGACCAGGTTTGGCGAAAAAAAAAATCATCTTCCACCAAGACAACGCTAGGGTTCACACATGTGTTAAAGCTATGGCAAAAATCAACGAATTAAAGTATGATTTGATGCACCACCCACCGTATTCGCCAGATCTAGCGCCATCAGACTTCTACTTATTCCCTAAGCTCAAAACTTTTTTGGGCGGACAGAAATTTGCCACAAATGATGAAGTCATAGCCGCTGTAGAGGAGTATTTTGCAGGCCTCGAAAGAAATAATTTTATGGAAGGCATTACTGCTTTAGAACGAAGATGGAATAAGTGCGTAGAGGTTACTAAGTCGAAAAATAAAATTAATTTTATCACGGAAAGTTAAGTGTTTTCTTATTAGGCTAGTTACTTATCATCCCGCCCTCGTATACAAGAAATGAAATTATAAAAATGTGAACACAACGAAATATACTAAAATATTAATTTAAAATAGGTCCTAAAATTCGACATAAAGTAACACAAAGTGCTTCGAGCCAAGCGACTGAGGATTATGTCGAGCACTAATGGAATATAAAAAGTTAGATCCTCCAATTACCCTCAAGGCGGGAGTACACGCGCCGGCTCGAGCCACCGCCGGCCGCGAGTCATCGTTAGTGCTCGCCGCTAATGGAATATAAATTTAACGCGGAGCATGGCTCCGTGAGCCTGCCGCGGAGCTCGCGGCCGGCACTTGCCGAACTGCAAGTCACCCGGTGCGTGTTCGCGTAAACTTGGCCACACTGAGCTCCTTGGAACAATGTCGGGGAGCGACGCCGTAATGTTAACTCATTACGGAGATTCAATTTTGAGATATACATCACGTGTAGAGATAACCTCACCTTTGTTCACTTTTGATGTAATTATATTATATTTTATGTATGTACTTGTCAAGAATATATTATACGTTTACTTATTTGCTTTGGTATTGAGGAGTGACGTTATTTTGTTTTGTTGTCAAAAAATTTCTATTGCAGAGTAAAACGGTTAGGTGTATGTACTAAAATGATGGTAACATTTTTGATTTCTTTACGAAATAATCTACATATAATAACAATCTGCGTCCTACCTCCACCCATCTTAGTCTATACCAAAATAATATTATTAAAACTCACGTGAGACATTATACTAAATCTATATATATAAAAGAAAGTCGTGTTTGTTACAACACTTATAACTCGAGAACGGCTGGACCGATTGCCATGGTTTTTGATTTGTTGGATTTGTTTCCGTTCCGAATAGCAGAATAACTCTTAAAAACATTGGAAAATTCTCGAAAAAATAAAATAAAAGAAAAAACATTTTCCCATACAAATGAAAGTGTCAGTTGAAAAAGGGATTACGATATTTATTGGTTGTCAAATATCAAAACGTCAAATCGATTGGTGTCACTTTTATGTCGCGAAAGTTGTCTGTGATTTGTTATGAAAATTTAAAAATGTCAAATCGATAGGGGTGGACACGCTTTTCCCATGGGGTTCGAGCGCAAGAATCAAATCAGAGTTAACATCAAAAGAAATGACAATTACAAATCACCAAAATGATAAAACCTATTTCAAAACTAAAAAAAATAAAACAAAACGTTTTTTTTTAAAAAAAATAACAATAAGGAAATCTTTATTTTTATGAAATCTTCAGTTTTTATGGATACGGGTCTTCCCTCAACCGAAGGGGTTTAGAGCGTACTCCAACACGCTGCTCAACTGCGGGTTGGCGGAGGCCAGTGTTTTCGAACCGCCTAAAGGCCACTGACTTAACGACTGTCATTAAATGATAACAACCGGGACCGACGGCTTAACGTGCCTTCCGAAGCACGGAGGAGCTCAAGATGAGCTAATGATAACAACCGGGACCGACGGCTTAACGTGCCTTCCGAAGCACGGAGGAGCTCAAGATGAGCTAATGATAACAACCGGGACCGACGGCTTAACGTGCCTTCCGAAGCACGGAGGAGCTCAAGATGAGCTAATGATAACAACCGGGACCGACGGCTTAACGTGCCTTCCGAAGCACGGAGGAGCTCAAGATGAGCTAATGATAACAACCGGGACCGACGGCTTAACGTGCCTTCCGAAGCACGGAGGAGCTCAAGATGAGCTAATGATAACAACCGGGACCGACGGCTTAACGTGCCTTCCGAAGCACGGAGGAGCTCAAGATGAGCTAATGATAACAACCGGGACCGACGGCTTAACGTGTCTTTCGAATCACGGAGGAGTTCGAGGTAATATAAACCCATCCGTGTACAGGCTACGGTCGACGTTGCTTAACTTGCGTGTTCAATTAGACTGACACGCGCAATGACGCCATCGAGCTTCTCTATTATTTTCTACTATTCATTGTTTTAATTCCATAAAATCATAAATTTAGTTCAGCTAATATGTACCACGACATTCATTGATGTTAGGCGGTACGAAGTTCGCCGGGACAGCTAGTTAATTAGATAAATTAAATGGGTCACTCACGTCTTTTTGTCGGGAAAGCCGACTAGTTTCGATCTCAAAAGGAGACCTTCTTCAGGGCGAATGTCCAGACACGTCCACCCTTTGTCTCTCGCACCGGACACTGCGCGCCAATGCGCGCACCGCACGACTGGAAAGGGTGGTGGGGGGTTGGTTTGTGAGACAAAGGGTGGACGTGTCTGGACATTCGCCCTGAAGAAGGTCTCCTTTTGAGATCGAAACTAGTCGGCTTTCCCGACAAAAAGACGTGAGTGACCCGTTTAATTTATCTAATTAATTTAGTATACCAAAATAGTTCATATTATATGGCCATAAAAATTTATAATCACTTGCCTTACTCTATGAAGGCCCTCCAAGATAGTAAATTTGAGAATGTATTAAAAAATCTGCTCATTGACGAAGCATATTATATTTAATGAGACAGAATATTTGATTGATAATTTGTAATTTTGTTTTATTTCTATTTCATAACTCTATGTGATATTTTCTCTGTTTGTCTTGTCTATTATTTTTATTCAGGCTGTCAGTCTAACTACGTTTCCAAGATCTCCTATTAAATGTCTCCAAAAATAGCCGCAGGGCTCACTCGGGCTTGATTCCATCTCTTTTAAACCGCAATGCCTATGCCTGTGCAATAAACTGTAAGCAAACAAACTTAATAATGTACAAAATAAATGAAATCAGGATATAACTCCATAACAATGTGCAAATGTAACAAAAAAGTACGCAACAATTCACATAATAAGAGTAGGTACACAATTCACACAAATTCCTTCTGACACTCAGTTGTTTTTACTACCATTTGTAAAGCCGCGCGGCTCGAGTCCGCTGCTTTACAGCCGCGCGTGTGTTAGCGGCTTTTATGTCACTCCATAGACTTCGAGAACACTAGAACAGCCCAACGAGGATCCAGAAAAGACTTACATTGCAATGTTTTCTTTTATTTCATGTATGTGAAGGGTAGTGCTGGTTACTGATACTTGTGATCACCTTTTATTTTTATATTTTAATAATTTTGTCGTCGAAGTGGCTCGCCATCATTTTTGACCAAAGGCTAACGTCACCTGCATGTGGTGCACCCTGCTGAATTACGTACGAAGGATCTGGTAATAATGAGGTAAATAATGAGATAGGACATAGAGTAATTATAAGCTGCTCGACTGGAGAACTACCTCCAACTCACAGCGTAGCGTCACAACTCGCAGCGCAGTACACCATACCATGGTAATGCTCGAGCCATCATGTGGCTGAACCCAAAATGGCAAGCATTATAATCCGGAAGATGTCATACTACTCTTTCATACTATTTAATAAGCAAGCCTGTTCTATTTTTGGAGAGATCTATGGTCCCACGTCATAAACTGAACGCTCGGTAGAGTAACACGCAGCAGTTTGAATACATTATGTTTATTGACACTCGAGCGATGCTCCAATTGAATTAGTCGAGTAAAAAAAAACGTAATGCGGTGTGCGGTATTCGCATCAAAGTAGGTCGAATTGGAACGATTGGGGCAAAATAAAAGTAACGGAAACAACAGGCGTGGGAATAAAACATAAACTTAAAGTACGTGACGGGGCTCGAAGGAATTTCTTTGCTTCGTCGATGCTTCACGGCGCTGCGCCGCAAGCATCGCAGATAAATAAAAAGAAATGTTATTACTTTGTTATAAAACTAATCAAAGTTATATTTATATAATATTTCTGCGTCTACTAGCGTAATCTACGGTTAGTTGAGAACCATTCCCCTTGAATAATCGCAAATTTCATTTGTAATTCATAGATATTCCAATTATAATACAATATTAATATACAAAATGTAATACATAACATGTAAACAGTCTGAAGTGAATTACTAAAGGCGGCCTTATCGCTATGCGATGTCTTCCAGACGACCTCAAGGTAGAGGATTATATTTAATATAGAAGGTAGTCGTACTGTCTTTAGTGTTGGTGCCCGACCTAATACGTAGTTGTAAGAATGTGCTGTTTGAGATGGGCACAGTAATTAGATTCCGGGCCCGGCCGGCGGGCGGGGCGGGCGGGGCGGAAACTGCCCTGTTGCCATGACAACGGCTCGGAAGTTGCCTTTTGACCGCCGTCTGTGAATACGATCAGTCAAGCGTTCGCTTGTCGTATGAAATATATTGTGTTAGAGGGATGTAACGCGCGAGTCGCGAGTGCGGGGCGGTCGGTAATGATGCGTTTCTTATATTCGGCATTTTTATAAAAATATAGAGCCCTCGTGTCAGCCTCGGGGGAAATAAAATCATCAAAAAGGTATCGGAACGGTTCCGAAAATGAGCGCTGGGAGTAAATTCATTGCATTACAATTAATTTCGTATTTCTCACGATTATTTTATTGGAGCAGATTTTCTCCTTTTCGAATTTTCTCTCATTGCAACGGGAGAAAACTCTCGAAGGAGAAATTCTGCTGCTTGTACAATGTATTGTACATAACATTAAATCAAGTAGTGAAACGACCTGATTGTCGAGATTTTTCCAAGATACTTCCTAGATCCTTTTTCCCTATTGTTACTAACTTGGAACATGTATTGGGTGTTAAACATTAATTTATTTTATTGTTGTCGCTGTAAGACAGGGGCCTATCTTGGCCGCGAGCTCCAGTTAATAGAGCCGCTGGACTCCGCGGAAGTTCCACAACTGCGGCCGCCCGTGATGTGAGCATACCTTTAATACATAGGATCACCGAAATACGTATGAACGATTTGGTTGTTGATTTAGTACATGATAGTGGAATTCTCGCTAAAATTTGTCTGTAAATTTTTACAATGGAATGATTCAGCACCCCTTTCGTTCGTGTCTCACCCACCTATGCATGTGAATTTTCCATTTTAGTATATTTAAACATTTTATTTATTGATATTTAGATTTTAATGAAATGAAGGAGATGCTGCGATGGCAGTCGGGGTGGTAGCGCACGAGCGATATTTTATGTTGCGAGCGTTAATATGGCTACGGTAACCGCTTCACATCAGGCAGGCCGTATGCTTGTCTGTCACCCGACGTAGTATAAAAAAAATATATATTTGGATATTATATTAGTAGTATTATATTAGTATTTAGACATATCAATTAGACATATTTAGACAATAGTAGCCATGCCGTAGTTCCTAGAGATCTAAAGGTTGTTGTGTTCCAACGAGAGACTGAGGTTACCAGGATTTGATAGAATGGGTACAGGTGAAATCTTGGGCACTAAAGTTAACAGTGAGTAAGTTAGACTGCAAATTGAGTAAACAAAGATACACTCCACCTTATTTGGTGCGAACAAGAGAAAACAATGATACCGAAGCCTCCGGAAGTTATTCGCAGCCGGCATTCCTGGCGTATCCCCGCATACACGCGGGAATCTGCGGCTTATTCCGATTTCGGGTGACGCGCCCGCATTCCCGCGTCCGCGCCGGCGGTATTACATCAACTGATACCGTAAATGCACAGATTTGAACTACTATAGACACGGTTTTCTTCATTAAGGCGACGCAGGTCCCGTTTCGCGGGACTCCTATTTCTGTTTCTTCAAAGCATCAGATAAACCTACCCTAACCGAAAAACAATTGATAACTCAAAATATCAGGACAGCTTGGATCATTTTATGAAATGAAATGAAATTATTTATTCTGCCAATGGGCCCTTGTGGACGCTTAGACACGCCTTACACATTATTATTAATAATACATATTCTGTTCCGTACCTCAAAAGGAAAAACGGAACCCTTACAAGATTACTTTGTTGTCCGTCTGTCTGTCTGTCTGTCAAGACCCTCTATGTCTAGAATGCGTGGAGATATCAAGCTGAAATTTGAACTGTAAACTCAGGTCTCCAGTCCCAAGAAGTTGTAAAAAATCAAACTGCTAGTCTAAATCTTAAAAAATAGGGGGTCTATATTTTTTATAGGAGGTCGAAATTTCAAATTGAAGCTGTTTCAAATGGAGTATCATATGAAAGGGCTTGCACATTGCAAAATATATTTTATATGGATACTCAAATCTGAACTAAAGGAATATTTAATTTAAGTTCATTTTCACGAGCATGTTACTAGCCCCGCCCGTGGCTCACCACGGGCGGGGCTAGTAACATGTATTTTTTCAATATTTCAGTACTATGAATGGTTACCGAATGAAATGATACGGCGTATAGATACGCCGTACATATCAAATTCATAGTAGAACATACGTCATCGACATGATAAGACTAAGACTGACGTCTCGTGGTATCTACATACTCTAAGTTTAAGCACGTGCGGCAGGCTGCGGCCGCGGGCTGCGTCTCTAAACACGACTACTGATATTAAATCTCGTTTCGTTATACCAAACTTGATATAGAAATTGGAATTTGCTTTGTTACCTTTGACTACTACTACGTTTCTTGATGAAGGTTGTGAAGAAAACGGTTGGTTGGACGGAAAACAGTTTAAGGCTTTTGATTTGATCGGTTTAATTCAAAATGTGTTATAATATTTAAATTTAAATAATAATTAATAAACTTGGTTTTGGAGTGGCTAGCAAGGACCTGAAAGCTCAGCGTGGGACGACCCTTTATTAGTTGGACGAATAATCTGCTAAAGATCGCTGACATTTTCTGCCGTTTGCATCTTTAGATCGTTGTGGAAGTATGAGGAGGACGCCTTTCGAGTTAAATTATAATAATTATAAATAGATTTGTCAAACCAACATATCAAAGACCTTACTAGACTTTGTGCTATACCCTATCTCTTTAAATCAAATCTCTTTCAGCTGTTTCTAATAATATTTTGCAGTAGAAATGTTTACGACTGCGGCTTTGAAATGAAACAAGAGAACATAATTAAAAGCGGGCACAGCGACGTCACTTTATATAGAAAACTGGTATTTCACCGCCCCGCCCCGCCCCGCCGCCGCTCCCCCGCTAATTCGGTTTCCTTTCAGCTCCGAATCGCTGAAGAAGAGGCATTACTTACTTCAACCAAACTCTGTTATTTAGTGATAATTTTGCTGACTTCGCTACTGAATTTGTGAGAATTTTTAAAGCGATGTGACGTTATTTTACAGCACCTGTAACATTTTATATATAAATGGACCATAGGCGAACACCAAGGCACTAAAAATGGCAAAGCATTACATATTAGTATCATTAGTACACTATCTAAACATACAGAAAGGCATTTCATCTACAATTTTTCAATTGTTTTCCATTAACGCTGACGTCTTTTGCGACGGTAGATGGCGCTTGACGGTGTGAATGCGTTGCTTTCTTCTTGCCAATTTCGTTATATATGTATATACGTACTTAGGTATTGAGTGTGCTTTATAACTATTTTTTATTGCCGTAATGTTCACCTTACACACACACCTTACATACACGGCCGTAATGGCTGTGTGTTTTCCGGCAGACTAGAATAGAATCACTCCGTCTCTTCCCGTGGATGTCGTACAAGGCGACTAAGGGACATTATCAAACATCGACCAGGCCTCCCCAACCCGTCTGGCCAGCGTAGGGAGTGTAGGCTAAATCCTGCTTCTGTCTCGGACTGACAAGAAAGGGTCATGCTCCTGTAATGGAGACTAAAACGACCTGATGATGATGATGATGATGATGATGATGATGAATGTTCACCTTTGGTCCGCCTAAATATATGCAACTATAATGACATAGGGAAGCATTTAGCTATCTAGAAAACTGCTTAGTTCGGGTCTTGCAGGTGTATTTAATTAATACTTTCCCATACGATATTCTCTTGAAGATATTATTGGACTGTTTGTTTGTCGGGAAGGAACGGTGTCTCCAATCCTCGCGATAGTAAACCGTGCGTTTTAATAAATTTCCCACGAAGTTCGCGCCGCAATCTCTAAACTTGTAAGCGATTTATGTGCCGCTAGTTCCGCGCGCCGCGCGCCGCGACAAACCGTGCTTGTTATTGTTGTCGCGGATGCGTGACAAATGGAGGCTGCTTTATCAGGGAACGTGCGCGGGTTTTGTGTGGAAGATAGAACACTGTGACGGACGGACGGACAGACAGTGGAGTTGTTGGGGTCAGTTGCGCGTACTGAATGCCGAAGGTAATAATTGGGGAATTATCCGTAGAAATTAAATATCGTATACACTTGCTAGTATGTTTTATCTGATACAACGATGTCTACATTATAACTCGCGTATTACAGATTATACAACTCTTTATATACACGGGGGGACGTGCTTACAACTTACATATTAGCACGTTCAATATACATAGTACCAATAGAGTCTCAGTAATAGTACCGTTAGCACCCTTTGTATACGGCACCTAAAAATAAACATGTGAAAATAAAATATAATTTGAGTAACTTTAAATTCTTCCAATACTCAAAAAATCTATTCTGGTGCAAACAAATTGTCACAATTATAAATTTGCTCCCTGTAGATTTATTTCTTTTGAAAAAGCCTTTAATTAAACTTATACAACTAGATAAGATTCACGTTTTCGCTCCGGCTTTATATCTGATTCCTTCACGCTACAAGATTCAGGACGTTGGAACGCCTGCCCCTGTCTGAATAAAATGTCAAATAAATTTAATTTCAAAAAGAATGTTAATAACCTCTTAAACAGTTTCATTCAGAACTGAATTTTGTTTAATCGTGTGTCTAATATATGTTTATTGATATCTGAATGAATGTATGCTTGAATATATAATAATATGTATAAATTTAATATGTATATGTGTATTACTCAATATTTATATTAAACCAGTGTTCGTACTGACATCTTAATGAAAGATATTTCACCGAAAGTATGTTTGCTTTACAAAAGACAGTAGTCGGCCAGTAAGATCTTTCACATAAAAGGAAAGAATGTGATGTCTTTGAAGGTAATCAACGATATGAACGTCTAGTTCAATGAACTCGGTTTTCCTTTTATTCATACAATTTTAAGTTAGAATATATATGGGGTATAGAAAGTTAGTCATAATTAAAATAAGTTTTTTTATATTAGTTTAACTTAACATTGACACTGTCATGGTGGCCCGGGAGGTGTTTCTTCACTCTTCGTTTTAACGATCCCATGCTGTAGGAAGAAAGAAGCACATGTGCTGGCAAGGCGTTCCATTTTTTAATGGTGCGACCGAGGTAGGTGTTGCCGAACTCTTTAGTACGCAAAGAGATGTTCTCAACAGTGGAATAATGATATCACAACTATGTTATGTGTATAAGTTGATTATGTGAATAGAATGCGTCGCTATAACCTCTCAAGAGCCTTAAGAAGATATTGTGCAGAACCCAGAGATGCGAGCAATACTCCACGCTACGCTGGCCATAACTTGAGTCTTATAGAGACGATAAAATTGATCCAGCACGGGCAACCGACGCATCCTGACGGAAGACGGAACAAATTCCAAATTTGGAATTTGGAAGCTGTTGAGATGAGGTTCTCGACGTCCCTGCCTAGCATATTCAGGTTATCTCGCATACTCAGCGAAGCGCCCTCAAGGCTGGGGTTTGGAAGGTATAGGGACATTTTTTCTGTAAAACCATTTTAAGCGCAAAAAGTAACCTTATTTAATTGTTACTTGGTTGATATATCTGAGTGGAGGTGCTACCCCAGTGGGTGCACGATCTATTGCCAGAGCGTCGTTACTTAGCAGTTTGTGTCATTTACAGGTTGGTTTTGGCTGGGGTTGACATCTCTAAAATCTGACAACCAGGACAACAGTCGTGAAAACTCTGGATTTTGAAGGATGATCTCGTCATGACAAAGTATGATCGTTCAGAGCTCAGAGAGAGAGAGAGAGAAGAAGCGGGGACAGACAATCTATAAATATAAAATTCAAAGTCCTAACTGACTGATATATCAACGCACAACCCAAACCGCTGGGTCTAGAGATTCCAAATTTGGCACATAGGTTCCTTATGACTTCTAGGGGTACACTAAGAAATGATTTTTCAAAATTTGGATGGGATGACCCCTAAGGGGTGAAACGGGGGTCCAAAGTTTGTATGGGGAAACGAGATTAGTTGAACTATTTTATCCAAAACTTTACACGAGTACTTCTATAGATAAATGAGTAAAGACGTGTTTCAGGTTTTTTCAATATTCAACCCCTAAAGGGGTGAAATGGGGTGAAAAATTCTGAAAATCGTCATGGTTATTGTTTTTAAAGTTTATCGGGTCGCTGATTACGAAAACAATAACGACTTTGTAATTCAACGTGGATAACGTGACTATCATCCTCTATTGGAGTGCGATGTTACGTTGAAGTTGAAATGTCATAATATCAATATGGGTCAACACCCATATTGATATTATGACATTTCAACGTAATTTACGTCCCAGAAAACCATAGAATCAACATTCTATGGTGTTCTGGGACGTCAATTACGAAAATAGTATCGATTTTAAATATAATGTAGTGAACACGAAATTACTTAAAAAGATTTTTAAAGTTTTACCCCTAAGAGGGTGAAACTGAGGAGGTCCAAAATTTGTTTGTGGAAAGAAGATTAATTGTACTATTTTATTCTAAACTTTACACGAGTATACGAGTATTCGTACTTCTATAGATGTATGAGTAAACACGTGTTTGCACCGAATTTCACGTGAGCGAAGCTGCGGGCGAAAGCTAGTTACATAATAATTACCAATTTGCAAAAAAGTTGTTCGCGATGCAACATTAATATTGAAATCAAAAACTGATTTTAAACATTTAACCTTGATCTACAAATTCACCGGACACTTCCCGGACATTCTCTAAATTAGGACAAATCCGGGGAAACCGGGATGAAAAGCCTACTTTTAGCTCAAAAGTAGGCAGCCACGTACTCCATTTTTATACGATTACATATTATGCCCAACAAAGTGTTGAAATAAATAAACAATGGTTCAACATATACAACAACACGCAGATAAATACAGGAACATATCAAATTACTGAACACCAATCAATTACTTGCCGACTCGCATCCAACATAGACACGTGCCACTCCCAGAGGGAATTTGATTTCCTCGAACATGTATCTAATACGCGTAAGATCCACGCTCAGGAGGAATGTTCAGAACGCCGTCAAAGACATAATATTAGCCGGGTATCGGAACCAGTGGAGGAGCTACCTCCACGTTGCATTATGAATTATGACAAAGACTTTCAATATTATGTTAAATCTATTTTTCGTATAATTTTAGGGTCCATTGTAGACGGCCCGTTTTTCCGTCCGGTCGAGGGATTGTGATGTTTAGCGGACCTGCCCCCCTAGCCAAGTGTAATTCGTAGCGTAACGAACTTTAGATAAATCACGTGACATTTGTCAATTCGAACAATTTAGTATGAGCTCCACAGTTCAAATTAGCGATCGCTATGCTTTTCTACTTCGCAAACTGCCATTTGGCTAGCCTCCTGCAGTGTTGTAAAAAATATAGCTCCCCGCAGCACATCCGATGAGTCGTCTTCGCCGGGTCACTTCACTCCACGCATAGCATCGCGCCTCGTTAGCTACCTAATAAATAAATAATGACGTCTCTGCACGAGTATGAATACGAGAATCATACTGAGCAGAGACAGTATGAATACGTTCATACTATGCAGAGACAGTATGAATACATTCATACTGTGCAAAGACAGTATGAATACATTCATACTGAGCAGAGACAGTATGAATACATTCATACTGTGCAGAGACAGTATGAATACATTCATACTGTGCAGAGACAGTATGAATACATTCATACTGTGCAGAGACAGTATGAATACATTCATACTGTGCAGAGACAGTATGAATACATTCATACTGTGCAGAGACAGTATGAATACATTCATACTGTGCAGAGACGCCATTGTTTACTGTATAATCTGTATTTAGTGTTTACACGCTACAGCTGTAAGCGCTAAATACAGAATGTATGTGTCGTCGAACAAATTGTTCCAGGTTCGACTGAGACGGGAGATGAGATCGATACGATACGATAGATGGCAAGGAGTTAAGGCATAGTTCGTTCCACCGGCCGTTCTTGGACCGTGTGTTCCTCTCACGGAGAGGTCTCAGAGAGAGACCCATCCACCAATCCGAGAATATGAAAGAAAACGTAGTCACTCACATTCCATTTGAAATAGAGTCGCTTATTCATTGGTATGAATAAGCATTCTATTCAGTTATTGAATCGCATTATGAGATGTTGGTAAGGGGGCTGGTCGCTACTACCAGCTCCCTACTAAAAGGAGAAGGTAATCGGCTTCTCCTTCAATAATTTTTATATTGCCAAAATAAAATTTCAGGTTAGATCATTGGTGTAGACTGTATTTAGCTGAAGATGTTTGTCAATAACTATATTTACTCTCACGGCTAGTTCAGGCGCCAGTGTCACTCCATCTATTACTAATCAAATTATTGCAAAATTTGTGTACCCAGTAATTGTATTTGCTTCAACGATTAGATTGTCAAGAGGTAATAAAGAAGTTGTATTTGTATTTCTATGTGCTTTATCGGGATCGGATGTAAAGGGCGAAGTTTACGGCATGTGGTGGAGGGCGACACAGATTGTATTGCATCTAGCGATTTCATGAAATTTTCGAACAGAATCGCTACGTGTGTGGCCGCACTCAATATTATAATATTCAATGAGACCGTGTTAAGGGAAGGAATGGGAGGGGGAAATCAGTTTTCCATGGGCGATAGAGTTAATAACATTGGGAGGATTTTGTATACCGCTAAGATTGTAAGCAAGCGTACGACCTACCTGATAGTAAAAGTTACCGCAGTTTATGGACGCATGTAACTCCAGAGGAGGCATCACATGTGCGTTGCCAACTCTGTAAAAACCTCTTCACGATCTTTATGATGAACTCCATGCTGTCCTCTATTGGGAAAACCTCGACAGGCAGTTCATGCTACATCTTGATAATACGTAGGAGAAAATCTTACACATAGGTACTGTGCGCTGACCACTGTGGCTCTAATGTGTGAGAATGAATTCCCTGTCGATGGCGAGCGGTGCGACTGTAGAAGGAGGCCGTAGGCATCATGTCAGACTCGCAATTGTAAGGTTTCAATAGTAATATAAAGGAAAAATATTCTAAGACAACATAATATTCTAAGGTATATTCAATATTCGTTACTATTTGATAGGCACAAGCGATTTCTTTCGCAAATTTATTTTGCACGTGACTCTACAATATATTTTTTTTGGTAAAACGTAAAGGAATGGGAAGTTTCGTAACAGTTTAAATCTGTTCTAAACCATCTGTCAGCTTGCAATCATTAATAATACTCTGAAGAATCAAAGTCACAAGGTGCAAACTTTTACACTTGTGACTCGAAAGTCACAAGGTGCAAACTGGTGATATCTGGGTGCTCCCGCCCATAGGTGACAACAACCTCCTTACCACCATCTCTTATTGCTATTCAATCTATAAATATAAAATTCAAAGTCCTGACTGACTGACTGACTGACTGACTGACTGATATATCAACGCACAGCCCAAACCGCTGGATCTAGAGATTCGAAATTTGTCACGTAGGTTCCTTATGACGTCTAGGGGTACACTAAGAAAGGATTTTTCAAAATTCATCCCCTAAGGGGGTGAAACGGGGGTCCAAAGTTTGTATGGGGAAACGAGATTAGTAGGACTATTTTATCCGAAACTTTACACGAGTACTTCTATAGATAAATGAGTAAATACGTGTTTCAGGATTTTTCAATATTCAACCCCTAAAGGGGTGAAATGGGGTGAAAAAGTCTGAAAATTGTCATGGGTATTGTTTTTATAGTTTATCGGGTCGCTGATTTCGAAAATAACAACTATTATCTAATCAAACGTAGCTGACGTGATAAAAAGTCGCCCCTGTGGGGGTGCGATGGGATGGAAATGTCTAAAATGGGGTAAAAAGTCGGAAAATCATAATCGGTATTGTTTTTATGGTTTATCGGGTCGCTGATTACGCAAATAACAACTATTTTCTAATCAAACGTAGCCGACGTGACATAAAATCCTGTGGGGGTGTTATGGGGTTGAAATGTCATAATATCAATATGGGTGTTGATTCTATGGTTTTCTGAGACGTCAATTACAAAAATGGCATCGATTTGAAAATATAACATAGTGGACAAAAAATTACTTAAAAGGATTTTTCAAATTTTAACCCTAAGAGGGTGAAACGGAAGTCCAAAGTTTGTATGGGGAAACGAGCTTAGTTGGACTATTTTATCCTAAATTTTACATGAGTACTTCTATAGATAATTGACTAAACACGTGTTTCAAAATTTTTCAAAATTCAACGCCTAAAAGGATAAAATGGGTCCCAAAAGTCTGAAAAACGTCATGGGTATTGTTTTTATGGTTTATCGGGTCGCTGATTACGAAAATAACAACTATTTTCTAATCAAACATAGCCGACGGGACAAAAAGTCGACCCTGTGGGGGTGCGATGGGATCGAAATGTCTAAAAGGGGGTGAAAAAGTCTGAAAATCATCATAGGTATTCTTTTTATGGTTTATCGGGTCGCTGATTACGGAAATAACAAGTATTTTCTAATCAATCGTAGCCGACGTGACATAAAATCCCCCCTGTGGGGGTGGGGGCATCGATTTGAAAATATAACATAGTCGACAAGAAATTATTTAAAAGGATTTTTAAAATTTTACCCCTAAGAGGGTGAAACGGAGGTTCAAAGTTTGTATGGGGAAACGAGTTTAGATGGGCTATTTTATTCTAACTTTTACACATACATTAACCTACTTTTAAATGGTAGTAAAACCAAATATGTTAGATTTTTTACAAAAAATGTTAAACAAGTAAAAACCTGTGTGGTGATGGACAATGAGAGATTGGAATTGGTCAATAAGGTTGTCTTCCTTGGTATAACATTAGACTCTAAATTACAATGGGGCCCACATATAGACACGTTATCAGGTAGACTCAGCTCAGCAGCTTACGCCGTAAGGAAAATACGTCAACTGACTGATGTTGACACTGCGCGTTTAGTTTATTTTAGCTATTTTCACAGCATTATGTCATATGGTTTATTGCTTTGGGGTAGTGCTGCGGATGTAGACTCAATTTTTGTGCTCCAGAAGCGAGCTATCCGTGCTATTTATATGATGAGTCCCAGGGAGACACTGAGAAATAAATTTAAAGACATAAATATTATGACAGTACATTCTCAATATATTTATGAAAATCTTATATACGTTCATAATATATGTCCGTTTCACGTTTAAAATGTTTTCATGGTTTATCAGGTCGCTGGTTACGAAAACAACAACGATTTTAAAATTCAACGTGGCTAACGTGACCATCATCTCCAATTGGGGTGCGATGGGATTGAAAAGTGTAAAATGTGGTCAAAAAGTCTGAAAATCGTCATGGGTATTGTTTTATAGTTTATCGGGTCGCTGATTACGGAAAAAACAACTATTTTATAATCCAACATAGCCGACGTTACATAAAATCACCCCATGTGGGAGTGCGATCGGGTTGAAATGCCATAATAACAATACGGGTGTTGATTCTATGGTTTCCTGGAACGTTAACTACGAAAATGGCATCGATTTGTAAATATAACATACTGGACATAAAATTAGTTAAAAGGACTTTTCAAATTTTACCCCTAAGAGGGTGAAACGGAGGTCCAAAAATTTTATGGGGAAACGAGACTGGTTGACTAATTTATCTTAAACTTTACACGACTACTTCTATAGATAAATGAATAAACACGTGTTTGTCCCGAATTTCACGCGAGCGAAGCCGCGGGCGAAAGCTAGTAACTGAATAGAATGCTTATTCATACCAATGAACAAAAGACTCTACATTGGTATGAATAAGCAATCTATTCAATTATTGAATCGCAATAAGAGATGGTGGTAAGGGGGCTGTACTCTATATGCAGCTACTTGTGCTTTGTCGCCTTGTGAGCTTTTGCCGCGCTTACCGTTTTTAAATCAGGCAAGGCCGCCTTGTTTGGCGTCCAAAGATAAATCCTTTAAATTTGATGTAACTTAAGTAATTTCTGTCCTCATCATTAGAATTAATAGCAGCATCCATCACTCAAACGGCAACAACCAAAACTCCCGGAACACATGACACAACTCGACACAATCGCTGACAATTCCACCAAGTTTTATTTGTGTCAAACGCGGCGTGCGAGCGGGAGCGGGCGCGGAGGCATCAATCACGCGGCGCGGCGGCCGGCCGCGACCGCCGCCATACATTACACTCGTCGCTCCACACAAGTCACTATTTACGTCGCGTCGAGTGCGAACAGGAAACATATTTATAATACCCAACTGCGAAACGGCCGACTAGTACATAACAAATATTGTACAAATGTTTTGTTACTGTTGCATTTTTTTATGCAATAAAAATGCGCAAGTGTGTGTCGGCTACTAGCCGCGACTTCGCGCAAAAATATCCAATTATTATTAATAGCTAATAGCTAGCTAATAAATAGCTTTTACGTGGCTAATTATTTATATATTAAGTTATATATTACTTATATATTAATAGGTGAAACTCAAATCAGCTTTTAGACCTCCAGTAATACAACTGAGAAAACGGCATCCAATTGCGTATTATTCTAAAAAAAATATTGTTTTATGTTAAATTTTGGGGTGTAAGTGGTTCAATATCATCTTTGAACCTAAGCCATCTTCACCTGCACGCGGTGTACCCTGCTGACTGACAAACAAAGCTCTGGCGAATGAGAGGTAGGGAGCGGAATTGTAAGCTACCCGACTGGGGACAATCACGTTTGTTGTATGGGGGATGTTGTATGGAAAATTTCACCTGTCTAACTATCACGGTTCATGAGATACAGCCTGGTGACAGACGGACGGACCGACGGACAGCGGAGTTTCAGTAATTGGGTCTGTTTTATCCTCTGGGTACGGAATCCTAAAAACCAATTGAATGTCAACTGATATGTTACGATTAAAGTAAAGGAAACCGCACGTGTAGCTTACGGTCGCCAACTCGCGAACTAAAAGCAGTTATTCGTCAAAAACATCGTTGTTTTTAACTGAGTTTGTTTGAGCGAGCAGTTCAATTGAAATATGAGTGATATGAGTTAAGACAGAATGAAATATACTTTCTCTCGTGATTTTGACTGTTACTTCTTTCAACCAATTCGTACGTTTCATTCCCGTATATCGTTGATTGAAACGGTGGACAAAATTCACCTAGTTTTTTATAGTCAGGTGGTCGAACGGCTAGCAATGTCAATTTGACTCTGAGGATCGTGGGTTCCATATTTATTTGTGTGCATGAATATGTACATTTATCAGTTATCGAGTACCCGTAGTTATCTAGTACCTTTGCTTAGTTTACGAATAACTATAATGATGTTGTGTAATTTGCCCAGGAACATAAAATATACTAAAAATGTATAATAATAAGTATATCTACATATTCCTATTTGGGGTATAGATAGTTCACAACCATGTTAGGAGTCGAGGCCAATCTCACCTGCACCAGGTACACGATGCTGACTGACAAACGAGGCTGTGGCAAAAGAAAGGGCGGGCATTTGTAAACTGTCCATTCAACGACGCGCGAGCGTTATCTTATGTTGCGAGTCTTTATATGGTTACAGTAACCGCTTCACATTAGGCTGGCCGTATGCTTGTTTATGCTTGTCACCTGACGTAGTTTAAAAGTATATTTTGAATCACGACTACGTCACGTACAGTTTAACAAGGGTAGCAGCAGTTTTGAGGCGGGCGTCGAGACGTGGCCCGTCGCGTCCCGTGCCCGTCACGTCGCGGCCCCGCGGAGGCGGCGACAGCTCCCCGCCGAGGGACCTGACACTACAAGGACCGATATATTGTATGCCGCCGAGTACAGTGTAAACCTGCTGATTATTGCTAGATGGTGAGTTTAAGTAGTAACTATTATATTAGACATGGGCGTTATCGGCAATTTTTAGTAACCGATATCTAACCGATATTCGGTTTTAATACCGATATTGATAACCGTTGCCGAATACCGGTATCAACGCTAAGGCTATATACCTAACTGGCAACTGCTATCACTCCAATACCAAATCACTGAAATCACTCACGTATCGTTTGCTAGCTAACTGTAGTTCAGCTACAATAAAAACCAAAATATCTTGAACATCTATTATAAAAGTTCCAAACTAAACAGGAACTTATTTCCATACGCGGAGAGTTTATCTAAAAGCCATTCATAGGTCAATCTAAGATGAACCATTCGTTAATTTTTATTTGATGTATTAACGATTCAACTTATTCTTTATAGTAATGGACATAAGGTTGTGTTTAGTTTGATAAGAAGGTTTACTTCATTGGACTCAACAACGAACGGTCGGCGATGAGTGCGTGCGTGAGCTACACCGATTAGGAATATTCGCTTCATCTCTTTCTTTGGCTTTGGGAATAGCTAAGTGGGAGTGAGAAGGCATAATTATTTTAGCTATCGCAGTTGCGCTAGCGGGCGCGACCCGCTGCCGCGTTTGGCTCTTGTGGTGCGCTCTCGTTAGATATTTGATACCGGACCACCGTTACTAACTATTACAATATCGATAGTTATGGTTAGAGATATGGTAACCGTTTTTAGTTACGTTTTGGTATAGCGGACACATGTCTATATTATATGAATCGCTAGGTATAACGAATGTTATCCAATGCATTTTCATTTATTTTTATTATATTTATATCAATATATCCTTACTCTTAGATTTACATTTCTCTATTTGAAGCAGGATCATTACGAGAAAAACATTTAAATGAAGAGACATTCTGAGAAGGGATATTGCGAGAAGAGGAAATAAGCGCTGAATAGAATCGAGAAGAGGAAATAAGCGCTGAATAGAATTGTGATTCAGACTCGTTGAAGCGAAACTCTTATCGCTGCTAGCGCAGCAACTTCTTCCTTCCTGATAACTTCGCTCACTCGCAGAAACACGACATCCCACTAGATCTCTAGGAAATTGTTATTTGGCTGCAGTCTTTTGTGAGCTGTTAGAGTCCACAAACATTCGCGAGGCCTCTGTTTGTGACCAACGACTAATAAATACTGCAGTGGATAAATGGAAAGTATCTGTGGATTTGTTTAATATTTTATTAATCGTACGAGTCCACATTGTATTTTTACATACGAGTTTTAAATATTTCAGTTGATTGATGTTCAGAGGTTTAACAAAACCCCGAGTGATCGTGTTTTGAATACATGAATGTAAACTAAAGCAATTTACATTTATGACACGCCGGCTCTATGACTCGTTGTTTTGTGATCCAATAAAAACCGCAGCGGTATTGTTATTGGGAGCGTTATATTACTGATATGTTATATCACGAGTAGGTAGTTTCCAGAAGGTCTGTCATCATCTGTCTTTACCTATTCACTACTGGAAATAATAAGCCTATCACATGCGATCGTCCTCCCTCCGCATTCCAGCCGCATTTTTACCAGAAGGTTGATTAAAAATCAGACTTCTGTTTAAGTTTGTGATAAATATTTTGCTCTAAGCCGTTGGTGCTCTGTTGCGTGTACTAGCTAAGCCAAACACAATCGCCACACATCTAAAGCTGAAGTTTGATTTTTTAATATAATAAAAAATCGGTCGGAAACCACTTCTGCAGACTTGAGAGCGGCGTAGTCATATAAATTATTATGTGTTGAAGATAAGCGTAAATTATATATTTTTTTTTATATGAGAGGGGGGCAAACGAGCATGTAGGTCACCTGATGGAAAGCAATCCCCATCGGTCATGGAGATCGGCAACACCAAGAAGTCGTCGATCAGTTGCGTGCCTATACTCCTTCATTTCTTTCTTGGATGGAGGTACTTAAATTTATTTACCCAAAATTACAGCAACAACTTTCACACGAGCTCCAACTAAGAGAAACACACAATTTATTCAAATGAAAGTAATTGTTTATTAAACATACGCCAACCTTGAAAGTTCCAACAGGCAGGTAAACATTTTTACAACAACACGCAAACTTCCGACATTATAACGTTGTTAGGCGGAGTTGCGACAGCGCGCCGGCCGGCTACTTTGACAACTTGCGCTGCTGTTAATATTTTAACTATGACCTTAATTTTACAAGTTTTACAAGTCGTTCGTGAACAGGAGCGACTCTCTCGTGCACTCGGGACTCGTTTGAATTTCAGCACACGCTAACTATTGATGCAGTTTAAACATTCTAACTAGCTAACTGATACCGGAGTTAACTTTACAATCTTTAACTATATTACAGAGCAATGGATCGAGTTCTACTGTATTTTTAACCGACTCCAAAAAAGGAGGAGGTTCTCAATTCGGCTGTATTTTTTAAAATGTTTGTTACTAAATTACTCCGTGATTTATAAACCGATTTGAAAAAACTTTTTTTATATGAAAGAGTATACTTCCAGATTGGTCCCGTTTGTTTTCATCATCATCAGCCTGTATGTACATACATAAATGTAGAGTAATGTTTGGAGTCGGTTTTTTTTGTTAAAATTATTTATTATTATACCAAGTCGTATAAGCAATAAACATAGTTAAATTGTTAGATAATTAATTGAGTCAGGAGTTATTTTGTGGAAGTCTAGACACGCGGCAGCGTGTCAAGCCAAGTTCAAGCAAAGATAAAGCTAATATTATACGAATATTACACTCGGCGCTGGCTAGCCAGTTCCTTACACGTAGTTTTAAACACATAAAACTACGTGTGTTTAATTATATCCACAAGGACATCTAGAAGAATGTTTTTTTTTTTTGCTTTATTGGAAACCTATAACAATTGCTGTTATTTAAAAAAAATGTGAGATCTTTATAAAATGACTAATGTAATGAAAACTGGCCAAGTCAATAAAGCAAAGAAATAGAGTTTAATACATACTTGTTCATAATGTTATTTTGTTCCTATAAATACATATTTGGATTTTGCATAGGACTTGGCACTCATTCAGATCTTCATTCTTTTTGCGGCGAAGCCCAAAGCCAAGCATAATTTTTGTATTGAACTTGGCTCTCCTTTTTTACATTTATGTTTTTGGTGGGATCATATTTACAGGCGATTTGGTCTACACTACTTTGTATGCATCTACTAGCGGTAGCGGGTGGGTGGGGCTGGTAGTAAAAAGTAGTAAAGTAGAAGATTAGCCAGCTATTCATTTATACAGCCAAACGCCATTCACGCCGCGAGTGAATCGCGTGCGGCCGCGAGTGCCGGAGCCGCGCGCCATCGCCGCCCGGTGGAGCGGACGGGAGCCCGCTTTAAGAGCACTACTCGACTCTACCATTCTCATTCAGTTATATTTATTGGCGATTTTCGTGCACGCATAATTTTTTATAGCACTTATTACGAAGATCGGTTTTAGACCCGGAACTCAGAATTGCACAAAATATTTGAGCTATAGTAATTCTGAGGCACAAATATATTTCTCAGAAATCCAATAAGGCGTAAGGGTGCAGCCCTGACAGCCAGGTAGTCAAGCTCACTAAAGTGTTCAAACTGGTGGTGGTGTCGTGTGGAGGGTCGCCGCATTCACAAAAATATGGTTGAATGTGGTGATGACTGCCCCATGCATCTACTCGTGAACGGGTGCTGCCTGAGAGGCCTGATCTGCTGTGGTTGTCATGGTTGCAAGTAAACAATAGGAGGATTTAAATTAAGTAATATTAGACAATAGTATAATTATTAGCGTAATTGCAATTAATTCATTGTAAGAAATTTGTGCCAGAAAATAGAAGACTGTTAACGAAAGGTACGGACCCCGGGGTCTGTAGATTGTAAATATTATCAATAAAATAATAATAATAAGGTGTAACCGGCTCGTCGTCATCTTTACCAACCTCACCCGCACAAGTGGTGCACCCTACCATTTCCCAAACGCCTCATTCGATAGACGGCTTTGGTTAAAAGCAGGGCATGCTAAACCCGGTTAGGAAAGTACTTTTATATCACAAAATAGTGCCAACTAACAATACCTTTGGGAATTGTATATCTGCGAATGATTGACCACCGAACGTGAGGAGATGCACCGAGTTAGTAGCGGGGGTGTCAGTACACGATCAATACTCCTTGTAATACGTACATCTAGTAAACTTAAGGTTTCGTTAACCGCTTCACATCAAGTGCAATTGGTGTAAGTGATTCCTCAACATCTATGAACCAAAGCCAACTTCACCTGCACGCGGTGCACCCTGCTGACTGACAAACGAAGCTCTGGCGAAAAGAGAGGTAGGGAGCGTAATTGTAAGCTACCCGACTGGGGAATGTACCTCCACCTCACAGAATACCGCAGCCAAATAAAAATTCCCTTGAGGGTTGTTGTGTTATGCGAGTGAGTGAGGTCACCAGAAATGAAGGAGATGCTGCGTTGGCCGCGGGGGTGGCGGCGCGCGAGCGATATTTTATGTTGCGAGCGTTAATATGGCTACGGTAACCGCTTCACATCAGGCGGGCCGTATGCTTGTCTGCCACCCGACGTAGTATAAAAAATAAATAAATAAATAAAAGAAAAAAAAGTGCGCCGTATGCACGTCCGCTACAATGCGTATGAAATATTGGTTCATGAAAATGAAAAATTGCATTTAAAAGAAATCACATATAAAATACAGGAATAAAAATGGCCAGGAGAATAAAAATAACTTTAGGTTGAACTTCTACCTCTTCATGCTTCACAAGTTGGCCAGTTTGTTTCATTTAATATATTCTACTAAAATAAATATGTGAGCTCCACTCGACGGTTCTCTTTGAGCGTGTTTTTTGAATCCAATATGTTCGATAAGTCCCCCGCGACCATCGACCGCGCTGTTTGCGGAGCTCGCTGCGGTTTTAAAGTTTTTCTATTTATTAATATTTCAAAGGCTGCTCGACGGGGCATTTATTCGTTTACCTAACGTATACAGTAAGTAGATGTGTCGGGCTCGATAGCTTTTAGTCAAATACGCAGACGCCAAATGCGATCTCGCGTCCATGCAGTCAGTCGTGTATAAACCAAACAGATATACTAGACCGGATTATATCTAGCCCACGGGGCCGAAATCGAGGTTGAGTGGAGCGAGTAGACTCGCTGAGTGTATGTTTTCCATTGGATGGGAAATGTATTTGATGATCATTCCTCAAGGACATGATCGATCTCAATTTTCGTCACAAACCTCAAGCATGTGGTCAAGGTCTTTAATTGTGACATCAAAATCGGATCAGTGTTTTTGAAGTCAATTCATTTCCAAGAGTGACTGTTCGGCGTGTAGAAGCGTGTCTCTCGATCCACTCAACTAAATAGTACTCTACATAAGATTAAGCCATCAAAGAGAAAATACCTAATATAATTTTTTGCAAGGCATTGTGCCGTTTGCATTTATCGGCTCCTGTGATCTCAGATCTTTGTCGATTCATGTATTGGGGAGCCATCCAACGCTACGTGTTCTTGTCCATCGGCCACTGTTTCAGAACCTTACTGTCCCTCCGCCATCAGTCCTGCCTGCTCCGTAGTCTTCCTACTGCCATTTCAGTCTACTGATCCTCAAATCGAAAGCTCATCAGATTGCGTAGCGGGCGATGGAGAGAGCATAGCGTCGTTGTCAAACCAAAATCTGCTATGTGCATTTTTATAATCTTTACATTTTGACAATTGCGACTGGTAAATGAACCAAACTATCGTATGAAAAAACTGCTATGTGCTGAATAGTTGTCACAGTACATCGAATAGTACTTATAAGCACATAGCAGATTTTTCATACGATAGTTCG
Source organism: Hypsopygia costalis (assembly GCA_937001555.2). Lineage (NCBI taxonomy): Eukaryota > Metazoa > Arthropoda > Insecta > Lepidoptera > Pyralidae > Hypsopygia > Hypsopygia costalis. Next base: position 24,742,007 of record OW443345.2, on the reverse strand, counting down.
GTTCATTTACCTGTAGCAATTGTCAAAATGGTCAAATCTATATATGTATATAAAAATCAATGCCACTTTTCGTCGTAATTTTATAACTCAAGAAGGGGCTCACCTATCCAAACCAAATATTTAGGCTTTGTTCGGATTATTTATTAGATGGTTTATGTGAAGTTTGCACAAAATCGGTAGAGCGGTTCTTCATTTATCACATTTTTTGTAACAAATGAATTCAATAAATAGCGGATCATTTTGTTAATGGGGATTTTGCTGTCAAATTGAAACTGTTTTCAGATGGTGATTGTGCTGTCAAATTGAAACTTTTTTCAGTATTGACAGTACAAGCATGTTGTTATGTCATTCATGCGGTCATTTCATTTCGGACGTACTTCGACTTTATGTTGCCTGTTCAAGAGCCGGTACCCCCCAGACGTTTGTTTATTCATATTCAAAAAACAAAAAATGTTTATCTAAATGTTTAGAACATTTAGATAAACATTTTTTGTTTTTTTAAGTTAAGTTTAAATATATATATATTATTAAGTTTTAAAATAGCTAGCAATTAATAAAATATTTTTTTGTTTGAATAAATGAATTTGATGTTCCAATTTTTTTTTTCTATTATTTCACTTTATACGTAGTGAAGCACGTACCGGGCCGCTAGTTATATAATAAAAAATGCACATAGCAGATTTTGGTTTGACAACGACGATAGTTTGAGTAAGCGCTGTGTAGTCAATTTTTACTGCCGTGATGTCCGCCTATGGCCTCGTAGTATTACTACAAATAGCATTCACGAAATAGCAGATTAATCGCTGCGTTAGAATTTCCTCGTAAATCACCAGTGAATGAAATCGCAGATTTCGCAAAGTTCACAGTTCGGGTGCTGTGTTTGGATTTCATCGTAAAATCACTATCGCGGAAATAAACTAAACAGACTATTCGGAATATAAACTTTAACTCGCGCCACACCATTGCTTCTCCATACAAGGTATTAGGGATTTATTTCTACCTCAGTGCATACTACACACGGCCATCTAGTCCCAAACCAAGCAAAGCTTATACTATGGGTACTAGATAACTGATATATGTACATAAATACATTTTTATGTAAACAAATACATACAATACATAGAAAACACATAGAACATGATAAACAGACATGTTCATGCACACAAATATATGTTATGTGCGGGGTTCGAACCTAGTCAAAGCGGCCATTGCTAGCCATTCGACTCTCGGGCTCGACAATGATCAATTGAATATAGTATACCATTAAAGCTTGCAATACAATAAGATTACCCCCACTGCTGACGCAGTGTCTCCTCTTCTCACCTCTGGTATCCCCTCTCACTCGTAGGAAGGGAATAATGCTTTAAATGTATTGTGATTTGGCTGCGGTTTTCTGTTACGTGGATGTATGTTCTCCAGTAGAGCAGCTTATAATTGGGTTGTTTCCAATGTTTAAAAATTGTACAAATAAATTAACAATATCGTAAAATACACAAAACTATAAAGATCTGCAAACTTTCATTCTAATATCTTCAGTCAGACTTTTTTTAGCGTCGATCAAAGTTTGGCGGGAAAGTCCATTTTAAAAGTATGAAATTATTAAAAAATAATATTTCCATTGGAGTAGCAATAAAAAATGCTATAACTTTTATTATGATAATAATTACATAAACGTAATATTTAACATAGCTGTCGTACAAATTTCTGATTTGATGCATATAAAATACAAAACTGTGACGTCATAATTCGGTAGTCTTTTGTATGGAGCGTTTTGGGGCAGTCTAAAAATTGTGATTTTCAAATTAATATATCTCGAGAGATTTTTGTGCTATCGAAGTAATTCTTTCACCTATGGTTATATTATGGAGACGTCCCTACATATCAAACAGAAAAAAATGTTAGTCAAATAGCCAATTACGCCTTTCTTCTAGCCAGAGTCTAATTTATTATTCAGCAGTGCACCACGTGTAGACAAGAATTGACTTTGGCTCAAAGATGATGTTGAACTGCTTACATCCCAATTATAAGCGAGGAGGACCATATTATTATGTTAAACATATGGCTTAAAGGTATTGATTGTGCCTTTAACCGTGTATGCTCGCAAATAAAATAACTTGATTTGATTTTGATGCCAAACATGGTAAAAAGCAGTGTCGGATGGAATGCACTGCATCCATACCCTCAATACCCCATTAACCCGTATGGCTTTCAAAATGTTCTCTCATCCACATTCAATAGCGTTTTAAACGAAAAAGTTAGTTGTGAAGGCTCGCCGACGGGCGACGAGCGACGAGATGAGTGCATCCATCGCCGGACAACTCCTGCCGCGAGACGTATAGGTGGCGCTGGGGCTGCACAGTGCACGCAGTTCTGTAACGTCGGCTTCCTTTGATCTAATACTATGGATTTTCATAGACAAAGTTTCTGTCCGTTGGATAATGTAAGACATTTTTGTATTACTACATCGAGTGCATACGAATGAACGGTCCATTTAATGAGAAGCTATTATCGTCGCCTATAATCGTTTACGATATTCTTAAACAACGCTCGAGCAATAAATTTTTTTTTAAATCGAGTTTTCATAGTTAGAAAGTAGAAATATTTGCGCCTTTAAAAAATAAGCCGGTGGTCGAATGGCTATCCAATACTTGCGCCTTTATTAGATGAGCCCGATGGCTTGCAACGGCCACTTTGACTCCGAAGTCGCGGGTTCGATCCCCGCTCAAGACAACTATTTATGTACATGCCTATTTGTCTGGGTCTGGGTATGTTCTATGTATTATATGTATATATTTACAAAAAAATATTTAAGTATAATATCAGTTATCTAGTACCCATAGTGCAAGCTTTGTTTAGTTTGGGACTAGATGGCAGTGTGTAATTTGTACAGGAATATATTAAGGGTTTCCTACTTGAGTGCGAAAGTCGTATCATCGAATTTTGTTACTAAAAGAAAATTTTCCTAAGCAACATAACATCGCAGTAACTAGACGTCGATTAAACAAGGTTCGCAGTATGATATACATTTGCACACAAAAACACATATAACTCACTGTGCACTTACATCGTATTTAAATTATAAGTGTCAATGTATATGATCAATCTTATTGTTGTTACGAAAGAGCGGTGCCTCCTGGCACAGGCATATTATGCCTAAAAGGAGACACCGTCAACTTGATCTACCATTTGTGAAAGATTGAATAAAGAAATTTTTCATTTTCATTTTTTCATTTTTCATATTTTCGCAGTAAAATCGTTCGCAGTACAATTTTTCGAAGTAACGAAACATCGCAGTAACAAGACGTCGATTTAACAAGTCGTCGCAGTATAGAAATGTCGTTGAAAGTTTTTCGAAGTAACAGAATTCGATGATACGGCTTTCGCACACAAGTAGGAAACCTTTTATAGAATAGGATTGCATGTAGTGATGCTTCATATTGGAGGTGACGAGCCGCGGCTGGAAGTGCCGCGGGTATTTCAGAAATCCAGGACCGCGCTACAAAGCGCGCGCTCGACGTCCCCGGAGAGTGTCTCGATGCAGCCACTGAGTGCACTCGCTCGGGCGGCGAACGATTTTGTTCCGCCGCCGCCGGTCGATACACGGTGACCTATTTTGTTGCCAATAATACAACTAATGTATTGAATTATTTTAAGTTTGAAAAGATTTTGTATTCGATTGTACGATTGGATAAGTTTAGAGTTATTTGGATTTTTTTTTGGGAGAGGAGGGTAAACGAGTCATCACCCGATGGAAAGCGATCACCACCGGTCGCCGAACAGTTGCTAGCCTATACTCCATCCTTTCTTTCTTTCTGGTGACCTCACTCACTCTCTAGAAAACCTCAACCTCAAATAACAATACCCTCAAGGGTATTGTTATTTGGCTGCGGTATTCTGTGAGATGGAGGTACTCCCCCAGTCGGGCAGCTTAAAAATACGCCATACCTCTCTTTTCGCCATAGTCTCGTTTGTCAGTCATCAGGGTGCACCACATGCAGATGAGGTTGGTTTTGGTTCAAAGATGTTGATGAACCACTCATACCCCAATATAGGATGATGGTAGACATTTTTCGGCATATACAGGTATTCTCATGGCAATCGACAGGGAGTTTATGCTCACGCTTTAGAATCGAAATGGCTGCGTACTGCACAGTTTTAATTGTGTTTTCGCCGCGAGCTTGAGTTTAGTCGGATGATACTGCAATTGGTTACCTTAAAGTGGTTCACAAAGTTTATTGTGTAGTATGTAGAGCACAATGGCTAATTTGTATGTTTTACCGTAACTTAATGGTTTACTGCGAAAAAGACGCACATTGCTTGGTCAGCGACAACCTAATAGTATAAATAGCATTTAAGATATTAGAATAAAGGCTCTATTTATATTCAACAACAAGTGTCTACATCATTCTTGCTCCTCGGAGCACCCTCCACCAGCGACCCTTTCATCACGTTATTGCAATTGTTTACTTTCATTACACACCGGCTACTTCATATAAATGCCTCACCATTAACTATCACAAAAACACCTGACGTCTGCGTTAAAGTGCGTGTACAAACGTGTCGTGTGGAGTAAATTGTTCCAGACTTAACTGACAGGGCTGGTGGAATTGGTTCGAAAGACCGGCAAAGAGTACCCGCACTGTCATCATCAGCGTCATTTCAACCAAAGACTTCCACTGCTGATCATATGCCTCCCCCTCCCCTTTCCATAATGCCACAGTGATCCGGTTTGTGGTCTTGGCATCCATCGGCTCCCTGTGATCTTTAACAAGTCGGCTATTCATCTAATAGGAAGTCGACGCTGCGTTTTTCCATCCGCAGCCATTCCAGAACCTATCTATCTTATCAGCCATCAACTCTGGTGGCTATATCTTTTGTCCACTGTCGTTTTACCTTCCTACAGCTATGTCGTTAACTTGAATTACACTGCGGGTATACTTATTTTTGAATCTAACAAGCAGAGACTCTTCAAGCATAGCTCTCTCCATCGCAAGCTGTGCAACATAGAGCTTTTGTTCTTCAAACCGCCCTAAATTGACAGAGCTTTCGAGTCATCATGTCAAACAACTCCTTTGAACACACCCCATAGTACAATCGGCAGAACAAATTCACAACTTGAGAGGTAGAAAACTCCTCTGGAACCGTACATTACGCGTAAAAGTACAACTTCGTAGAAGGGTACACCACACCGAATAAGTATCTGCCAGTGTTCGATATCGTAGGGCGGGCCGTGTGAGCAGCTGGCCACGTTTCCAGAGCGCGCGGCAGCGCTGCACTCGGCTTCGCGGCGGTTGGTTTTGTAACGAGAGCGCCGCGCCGTCCTCGATGTATCGGTAGGACGCGTCGGGACTATGAACACACTCGTATACTAAGGCTATCGTTTCTTTTTCGCTGTTGGGCATAAACGAAGGGCACAGTTTAAGATTAACATTATTAAGATAACTCTTCTGTTTTTATCAGTTTAAGATAACTCTTCAAAAAAGTATTTTTTTCTTATTATTAGGTTTTTAATCACTCAATATAAACAATTTTTTAGAGTGTAAATGCCTCACCATATCTTTAGAGATAAAGTCCTCTTCGGCTGCATGTGGTGCATCCTGTCGACTAGCGAAAGAGGCTCTGGCAAAAGAGAGGTAGGGCACAGCGTATCTGTAAGCTGCCTGACTGTAAAGTATCTCCCTCCTTCCTCCTTAAGTCGGTCCCTCACTGATGAGGATCGTGACCACGATGAAAGCGTTGCAGCAATTTCCTCCAGTTACTGCGGTCTTCTGCCTGATGGAGAGCGTGAGACATCGGCATTTGCAGTTCTTCTGACACCTGGTCGGACCATCTCTTAGGGCTTCGTCCTCTCGGTCGCTTGCCATCCACATTGCCAGTTATTATGAGCTTCTCTAGGTTATCTGTATCCCGGCGCGCTATGTGTCCGAAGTACTGAAGTATCTTGTGGAGGCACACAGCCGAGAGGCGCTGCTGCGTGTCGAGCCCGAGTTCCCTTAGGACCGAAAGGTTAGTGCGTCGAGCCGTCCAAGGGATGCGAAGCATTCTTCGCCAGCACCACATCTCATACGCATCGACCCGCCTCCTATCCGCTGCTCCCAAAGTCCAGCTCTCGGAACCATAAAAGAATATAGGAAAGATCAATGTGCGGATAATGTAAATCTTGGTCTTCCTTTTGATGTTTTGATTCCTCCATATTTTGGTGAGCTGAGTCAAAGCGGTTTTGGCCATGCCGATGCGCCGCCGGATTTCCTGCTCACAGCCACCTTTATTGCTTATTACGGACCCAAGATACTGAAAGCTCTGGACCGCTTCATAATCGTCTAACAGATTAGTACGCTGCATCGCACCGAAACGGTCTACAACCATTAGTTTGGTCTTGTTCTTATTAATGCTGAGACCAACCATTCTTCGCTGGCTTGTTCCAATCTGTGTAGTAGTTCTACCATTTCATCCTCGGATGTGGCCAGCAGGGTGGTATCATCAGCATATCGAAGGTTGGATATTTTTACACCGCCAACTTTGACTCCGCCTTCCCATCCTTCTAGAGCTTTCCGCATTATGTACTCTCCATAGATGTTGAATAGGATGGGAGATATCACACAACCCTGTCGAACACCTCTCCGAAACTTAAAGCGACTTGACGTGTAATTTTGAATGTTTACTGTTCCAAAACCAGACTCGTATAAACTTCTGATCAGACGAACCATGTGACTCGGAACTCCAGTTCTGTTCAGGACCTCCCATAGATGTTCCCATCTTACAAAGTCAAAGGCTTTTTGGTAATCCACGAAACATAAGATGATTGGAATGTTGGATTCGTAACATTTTTCCACGATGAGCCTTAGGTTTGTGATTTGCTCTCTAGTCCCTTTGCCCTTCACAAATCCAGCTTGCTCCTGAGGTATTTGCCAATCTAGGTATGCTCTCAGGCGACTATTAATAATGTGCAACATAATTTTGCTCGCATGGGAGATCAGAGCGATGGTTCGGTAGTTGTGGCAGCTCCTTATAGAGCCTTTTTTGTGCAATGGGAGAATCGACGAGTGAACCCAATCAAGTGGCCATTCGCATGTTTTCCAGACCATGTTACAAATTCTGTGTAGTAGTTTCACGCCTTCTTGACCAAGTAATTTTAAAACCTCTGAGGTGATTTTATCAGGTCCCGGAGCCTTATTTGTTTCAAGTCTTCGGATGGCATCTTCCACCTCACACATAAGGATATCGGGCTCCATTTCCTTTTCAACTAAGCTGTTGATATTGATACAGTAGTTGGATTGATCTTTATACAAATCTTCACAGTAGTTTTTCCAGCGCTCCACTACCTTTTCAATGTCATTGATTGGGTTTCCTATCTCGTCATCTATCGTCCAAGAGTGTGGTTTGAAATCACGCGTAATTTTGCGTATTTTCTTAAAGAGATCACCAGTTTGATGTTTTTCGGCGTGTTTCTCTACTTCTGCACAAATGTTTTCAATGTAGATATTTTTGTCTCTTCTACACATTTTTTTGATGAGCTTGCTTAGGCGCGAGTATTCTTGATTTGATGCTGATGTATTTACGCTCTTTATTTCTTTTCTTTGGAAGATAAGCTCCCATGTCTGATCAGATATCCAGTCTTTTATAGCAACAGGACTTTTAGTCATAGAGTCGAGTGTTTCAGTGATTTTGGATTTAAAACATGACAACAGTTGTTCTGGGTTTGTTTCAGCGGTCTGAGAGATCTGAAGCAGACATTTTTCGCTTTCTTTTTGGAAATATTTAGTTTCTGATTGAGAGATCCGCATCGTAGGTTTAACGCGTCTGACTGTAATGCGTACATCTACCACAAGAAGCTGATGGTCACTTCCACAATCAGCGCCAGGAAACGTCCTCGCGTTTGTTATAGAAGACCTCCATCGGTGGGCAACAGCAATGTAATCGAGCTGATTACGACAATTATCCCCTGGTGATTTCCATGTATATAGTCGTCGCTTGTGATGTTCGAAACAGGTATTAGTAATTGTTAAACGGTTGCCAATGCAGAAATCGATGAGCCTTTCACCTCTCTCATTTCGACAACCGAGTCCGTGTTTACCAACTATGTGACGAATATGATCTTCATTGGTCGTGTCTCCCACCTTTGCTTTCCAGTCGCCTTGAACAAATAGTAGTTCACGTTTGGATATACCGCAGATCGTCTCTTGCAGCTTGTCATAAAAGACATCAATGACTGTATCGGAAGATTGCGCCGTGGGAGCATACACTTGAATGATGTTGAGTGGAAGTGGTTTGCAGTTTAGACGGATTGTCATAATTCTTTCATTAACTGTATGATACCCCGTGACGAAACTGTTAAGTTTCGGAGGTACTATAATACCAACTCCATACCGACTCTGCGTGCTATGGCCTGAGAAGTACATTGTGTTCCCTGCAGATGTTTGAAAATGTCCTGCTCCCTTCATATTCGTTTCAGAAAGACCCAGGATCGAAATATTATGTTCCGTCATTTCTCTCTCCACGATCGCAAGTTTACCAGGCCGCACGAGCCCCCTCACGTTCCAGGTGCCAATTCGATGAGTAGGCCGAAACGACAGCCGTTTATTGTCTCCAGACACATTTACTACGACAGGAGCCTGATGACGCACTCCTAAAGAGTCTTCGGTAGCATATTTCTCACCCATTGACCCGGGTATCAATGGGCGCCGAGTGTCAGTCGGGTCGTCCGACAACGCTGCATTCTTTGTATTGCTTTCCATCGCTGTTCTCTTGGGATTATAATCGTAGTGGTTTCCCAGTGCCTTCTACGTCAGGATGTTTTGAGGTGATTTAATTCCTCACGGCCCCTGCAGCCGCCTCGATATGCTCGAGGGGACAGGATAATTACCGCCGCCTGTGACTCGGCGTTGTTGACCATTTAGCACCACCCGGGGATCACGTGTAGGGTCTCGAGGGTAATGCCTACGGACGCGGTCAACTTTGACCCCCAAAGTATCTCCAGCCCACGGAATACCGCACTAAATAGCAGTTCCCTTGAAGGTTGTTTTTGTTCCTGCGAATAAGTGAGGTCACCAGAAAGGACGGAGTAGCTGCGTTGGCAGCGGCGGTGATTGCACACGAGTGATTTTTCACACCAGGCGGGCCGTATGCTTGTCTGCCACCTGACGTAGTAAAAAAACGTCCATTCTTAAATACCTACATCGAAATATCCGCCATGTCAGTTAAGCGTTTGTACGCAGTACTCATCGACGTGTACGTACTAGAACATTTGTAGTTTTATTGTAAAACTTGTATTTGTGCACCAATTTGGCGACAATATCAGGACACAGCGCCGAGCGCGCTCGCTCGCCGGCAATCGGTTTTGTAACAAGTCCCATATCCGATATACGAGTACGTGGCGCGTCACTGCGTTTTTATGCAGCCACAGTGTAGAAGTCAGTGCAGTAGAGACACTATTATGAGTCGAATCCAACTTAATACGGTATAATAGAACGACTTATTATTATTATTTATTTAAAATTACAAGTGACTCATTTTGTTAGTAAGTAGACTATTGTAAGGTGTTATAGTAAATACAATTGACATTAAATTGGATTGTGCAGCTTATAGCAGTGTAGCATATAAGGGCTGTCCACTCTGCCTGCAATAATTCTGAGAATGTTGTTGGTTATCTATGATATACTTAACGTTAATCTATGATATTTGATTTAATGGACCACAGGCGAACATCTCGAGAGTAAAAATAGCCACGACGTCATCACGACAGTATAAACACGACATCACGACAGTATGCTGGCGTGGGGCGAGTGAATGCACAATCGACAGCGGTATTACGGCATGCACGAAATCCATTGCTGCTTTCTATGTAAGAAATATATATGTAAGAAATATAACTATAATAATAAATAATAATAAATATTGTCAGACAAATTACACAGCGCCATCTAGCCCCAAAGTAAGCGAGGCTTGTGTTATGGGTACTTGACAACTGATAAACATACGTAAATACATATTTTTTTTGTAAATACATACTTATGATACATAGAAAACACCCAGACTAAGTCAAACAGACATGTTCATGCACACAAATGTTTGTCCTATGTGGGAATCGAACCCACGAGCGTTGGTGTCGAAGGCGCGTCATTGACCGCTACGCCACCGAGCTCGTCAAACTAGCTTATCGCTTGGACTTTAGTACTCGCTTAGAACGACATCCAATGATATTAATAAGTCATATAGCTGCAAGAAATCACAAACAGATTAAATTCACGAATTGCGACGAGCTTGCACCTTGTAGAGAAGGAATGTATTGCCAATAACATCGTGATAAGTCCGGGGACTGAATATATGTAAAATGTGCAGTGGAGCCCTCTTTCCCCTTAAAGCTCTGAAAGCTATTTACATCACTGTGATAATGTTTTTTTATTAACATTAAGGTCACAAACTCTCCCTCCCCAACCCGTCTGGCCAGCGTGGGGAGTGTAGGCCAAATCCTCCTTCTGTCTGGGACGGATGAGAGAGGGTCGTGCTCCTGTAGTGGAGACTAAAATAACCTGATGATGATGATGATGATGAAGGTCACAAACACGCATAAGGTCTGCTTGATGGTAGGCAGTTACCGCAGCCTGTGGACGATTGTAACATCAGGGTCAACATCAGGGCTACGACATTGAAATTCTTCTCGTCCTTTCCGAAAAACCCCATCCTGTAGTCTTCTGCCACAGAATAAATAATAGTATTTACATACTGTGCAAACGCAAACCTCAATCTCAACTCACAACCTCAATCGGCAGTTCATTCCACTACTGACAGTGCCAGCGAGGAAATGTCTCTGTAACCATTCAGAACGTAATTATTTTTCAGATTTGACATCGACATCATTTGTCTTTGACCAGTTAAGTTACTGTTTAAATTCTTACAGTGTGTAGTGTAGCGCGGTAATGTCGCAGTGGACAAAATTGAATCGGCACCGCGGTCGTGGCGCGACACCAAACTGAGCTTCCATTTGTGAGAACTGCACTACACGTGCGATGTGGCTTTGTCTGACGATACAATCTAACGCCACATGGTAATAGACATAAAGTTCTAATAATATATTTTTGGACATACCTACTCAAGACACCAATGCGTATACAAATTCTTTCACAGTAAGATCGACAAAAATGTGGAACGCATTGCCTATTGATGTTCGGATGGCTCCTACGGTATTGTCCTTTAAAAGTGGATTAAGAGGATTCTTTACTGATGAGACTTGAAGTTACTTAATATTTTTATTGCCTATGTACTATTGTTTTATAGTTTAGTTATTTGTCTATTTTATTTATTTATTTGTTTGCAAATTACCTTTTCTAATTTATTACTCGATGTTCTACTGATTTGCCAATCACTGTAGTATCCACTCCACGCTAACTGAGTGAGTGGACTCTAAGGTTGACTGGAAGAGATCCGCATGTGGGATAAGTCCGCCTTTGTATCCCTTTATTTTACATGTACTCATTCGTTGTAATTTGATCAATAAAGATACAAACAAACAAACAATATACTCGTATACATAGAAACATTCAACTGCAGTAGCCAGCTTTCGGAAATATTCGGTACATCTTCACCGCACGGATACCCCAATGCTTGAAGACTGAAGCCTTCAGCCAGTGCGTCCTCTCCGCTATGACCTACCTCCTAATATCGAGTTAAGGAAGTACATCCACCTCGTAGAAGACCGCGACCAAATAAAAATGCCCTGAGGGAACGTTGAGTTACTGAGAGTGTGTGAGGTTACCAGAAGTGAGGAGGTGCTGTGTCAGCTGCGGGCGTGCCAGGAAGCAATATTCTTGGTATTGCAAACGTCTATAGATGAAGTTAACCGCTTTATGTTGGCTGATCTGAGACCTCGCGATTTTTTTCAAATAATTTTCAGTACCTAACTGCACAGGTTACAATGTCCCAAGAACATATTATTTGTATAACACCTTTTCATCTACTAAGTTTCATACAAATTAGAACAGCTGTTTGCTTAACAATGCGATAAATTTACATATATTACAAATAACTAAAAAACTACTGAACCAATTTTATTTTTTAGCAAAAAACTAGAAAAATGTATTTAATAAAACACTTGTACTGTTCCACTTAATTATATTTAATTTTACTTATACCCACCAAATTTTATCAACATCGGAGAACTGATTGGAGAGTTATTGTGACATAAACATTTAAATGAAATGTAATATGTTTTATTCCCACTTGATTTTAATCCAAAAATGTTATTAATCCAATTTCACATTCCTGTACAAAACTACGTGCGAAATGCAATTTGTTTCAGTCCAGGAGTATTAACTAGCAACTCTCGGGCGTCAACTTTCAGATCCAACTTTTCAATAGATACGGCCGCGTCATGGCTGAAATACTGAAATACGGGAGTTGTTTCCGAACAGCCGCGCACCGAACATACCAAACTATATTACAATGCTTTCAGGGTTCGTGCAATTTTTCACATATTGTTTTGGGGTGTAGGCGGTTCATCATCATTTATATGGAGCGTTTGCGAGAACATCCAAAATTGTATTTTCAAGTTATGATCTCGAGAAGTTTTTGTCCTATCGAAGTAATTCCTTCACCTATAGTTAATATTGTTGTGTCATCCATAACAAATCTAAAATCGAAATGGTCAACTAGCCTATTCATTGATTGGTTCCATAGAAATCTACATAATAAGATACGTGCCTTGTTGTTCCTGCGAGTGAGTGAGATGACCAGATGCAGTGGCAGCGGGGTGGCGACTCGCGAGCGATATCTCATGTTATGTGTGTTTATATGGCTATGAAAGCCGTTTATATTAGGATTATTTATATAAATAAATAAATATACCTAGACAAATTACACAACTATCTAGTCTCAAACCAAGCAAAGCTTATGCTATGTGTAATAGATACCTGTTATTATACTTAAATATATATTATACTAGGTGTCCCGGCGAACTTCGTATCAATGAATGTCGTGGTACATATTAGCTGAACTAAATTTATGATTATATGGAATTAAAACAATGATTAATAGAAATGAATAGAGAAGCTCGATGGCGTCATTGCGCGTGTCAGTCTAATTGAACTCGCAAGTTAAGCAACGTCGACCGTAGCCTGCACACGGATGGGTTTATATTACCTCGAGCTCCTCCGTGATTCGAAAGACACGTTATGTCGTCGGTCCCGGTTGTTATCATTAGCTTATCTTGGGCTCCTCCGTGTTTCGGACGGCACGTTAAGCCGTCGGTCCCGGTTGTTATCATTAGATGACAGTCGTTAAGCTAAGTTAGTGGCCTTTATGCGGTTCGAAAACACTGGCTTCCGCCAACCCGCAGTTGAGCAGCGTGGTGGAGTATGCTCTAAACGTCTTCGGTTGAGGGATCATCCGTATCCATAAAAACTGAAGATTTCATAAAAATAATGATTTCCTTTATTAAATTAAAAAAAAAAGATTTCTTTTATTTTTTTAGTTTTGAAATAGGTTTTATCGTTTTGGTGATTTGTAATTGTCATTTTGATCTTCACTCTGATTTGATTCTTGCGCTCGAACCCCATGGACCAAGCGTTTCCACCCCTATCGATTTGACATTTTTCAATTTTCAAAACAAATCACAGACAGCTTTCGCGACATAAAAGTGACACCAATCGATTTGACGTTTTGATATTTGACAACCAATTAATACCGTAATCCTTTTTCAACTGACACCTTCATTTGTATGGGAAAATGTTTTTCCTTTTATTTTATTCTTTCGTCAATTTTCCAATGTTTTTAATAGTTATTCTGCTATTCCGGACGGAGAGAAATACAATAAATCAAAAACCATGAAAAACGGTCCTACGGTTCTCTAGTTATAAGTTTTCGAACAAACCCGACTTTGTTTTATATTTATATAGATTATTATTATCGTACTGCCAAGCTGTGGAATGAACTGCCTGTCGAGGTTTTCTCAGGGGACTATAGCATGGCGTTCTTCAAAAAGGGCGTGAAGAGGTTTCTACAGGGTCGGCAACGCGCGTGTGATGTCTCTAGTGTTACGGGCGTTCATAGGCTACGGTAATTGCTTTTCATCAGGCGGGCCGTATGCTTTGTTTGTATAAAAAAATATTATACTTAAATATATTTATATATATTTTGAAAATTATAATAATATAGAAAACACCTAGACCAAGACAAACAGACATGTTTATCCATACAAATATTTGTCTTGTACGGGGATCGAACCCGCGACCTCGGAGTCAACGTAGCCATTGCTAATCATTCGACCACCTGGCTCGTCCCACAATAATGCTAGTATTTTTTACTCATTATTATTTTCAGCTTGTATTAACAATTATTTTTCACTTTTTAGTTTGATGTGCTATAAAAGCGCCCAAGAGGTCGCCGATCTATTGCCAGCCTATACTCCTTCCTTGTTTTCTTGCTGGTGACCTCACTCACTCGCAGGAACACAACAACCCTCAAGGGAACAGTTATTTGGCTGCGGAATTCTGTGAAGTGGAGGTATTTCCTTAGTCGAGCACCTTAAAAAATACGCTCTGCCCTACCTCTTTTTTCGCCAGAGCCTCGTTTGTCAGTCAGCAGGGTGCACCACGTGCAGGTGAGGTTGTATTGTTCGCGGTTCTTGGTAAATGTACAAAGTTTAAAATAAATTGGTTCGTTTAAAATGGGTCAAAATCGAGTTAAAAGAGTCGATTACAAACATACATACAAACAAACAAACAAATATATAGGTGAAGCCAATAAAAGCGTGTTAAAAAGTAATTTTCTATAGAGAAAACCACTCCATATATTTATCGCTCCGCGCGCTACCTCTGCTCTTCTATTCAGAGCTCATTACCATTAATCCTCATTAACATTATTTCATCCAATTATATACCATATTCGTTCTGAATAAAGTCGAGAATTAAACGAAGTAGTCCTTAGTTGATGCCGTAATAAGCTAAAGCTAGTAGTGCCGGGACACTTGATATGAGTAATACTTAGTGTCACCCGGCCACTTCGTGAGACGCAGTGCTCATTTATGAGTTATGAGAACAATGATGCGGGTTGTTTCATTCATAAAATAAATATAAATATTGTCGGACAAATTACACAGCGCCACCTAGCCCTAAAGTAAGCGAAGCTTGTGTTATGGGTACTAGATAACTGATAAACATATGTAAATACATTTTTTTCCAACGTCTTATAATTCGATAGAGCCGGCTGCACGCACGAAAAAACATGACACATGCGGCAGTACCTCGCTCTGAGGCGTTCCATTAAAACTTTCTTTTGAAAAATGCAAACATTCCATCAGCATTTTCTTATGAAGTTGTCACGTTCAACTGTCGTCAGTAAACCAACTTTGCAGACAACAGATTTTTTTTTTGTAAGTACATACTTATGGTACATAGAAAACACCCAGACCAAGACAAACAGACATGTTCATATTCATATACGTTCATTCATTCATTTTCTTGAAACTGCGCTAATTTTGCAGCATGGACGCCTTTAATACAGCGTATTAAAGGCGTCCATGCTGCAAAATTAACGTATAAAAAAAAAAAACTGCGTCACACGGTTGTTCGTTTAGCTCCATAGTTTTTTATGACGTAGAAAATTAATGAAATAATAAATTGTAGTAGTGTAAATGCTGCAATGTAATTTACAGAAAACGGTACATTTTACTTCAACTGTAGTTACAGAGTATTTCGGAGTGTTAGTGGCGCGCCACGATCTTTAGAGCCAACCTCACCTGCACGTGGTGCGCCCTGCCGACTAGCGAAAGAGGCTCTAGCAAAGAAAGGTAAGAGCTTATTTGTAAGGTGCCCAACTCTGGAAGTACCTCCACCTCATAGAATACCGTAGCCCAATAACAACTCCCTTGAGGGTTGCGAGTGAGGTCCCTAGGAAGAAAGGAGTTGTTGCGTTGACAGCTGCGGGGGTGGCGCCGCATGAGCGATATTTCGCGTATGCCGCGAGCGTTAATATGACTACGGTAACGGCTTCACATTGGGCGGGCCGTATACTTGTACAATATTGTATCAGATTTATATTATTATAGAGACGAACTTCTTAGCTTCCATGGATTCACCGTGCGGGTGCCGGGTCCATCGTGTGGTAGAGAGAGAAACCCAAGCAGATCCCGAGACTTGTGACACGGGTGTAGGTTTAAGGGGCCCCTTTCCGACGTACATCAACACTCACCTTCACTACTTGTGTTTCTCTCCCTGCCCTGCCAAATCTGGTATGAACCTGCTAATGCAGCTTTAGATACTCGTTCCAGTATAGAACTTACTGCACTTCTGGACAAGCCAAGGTCTTTCAGCAGGTTATAGAGAGATTTTGCTGGTATACCTCTCGCTCCTACTTCTACAGCGTATAGATTAACTACATAGCCGCTTTTTGTTAATTCGTTTAGGAGGTCATAATATTTGTTTTGTTTTATCGCGTGGTCTTTGGGTATGTTAGTTTCCCACGGTACGGTAAGCTCTACAAGTACTATACGTTTTGTAGCTCTGGAGAAAAGGAAAATGTCCGGTCTGGATGTCGAAACAACCACATCTTCTGGGATTTTATAGTGCTTTTCATACGTGTCCATTAAAATAGTCCAGTCAGGTGCTGCACTGAGGATTGAGTAAGGCTTGTTCTTGGAGTTTGAAGTTGAGCCTCCTTTTATAAAGTTAATTTGTCTTTTGTTTGTCGTTAATCCTTTTTGGGCTCTAGCTATTGAAAGGCTTATGGCTTCACGTATGATTTGAAGTACTCTGTCATGGCGATGTGAGTAATGACCCCTATCAAGGAGCACCTTGCATCCCACCAATAGGTGCCTTGCTGTACATATCGCCTCTCCACAGGTATAGCAACATTTTTCAGAGGCTTTTCCCCACCTAACTAAGTTACTCTGGTCAGGGAGGGTCATTTGAAAGGCATTAAGATAGAATTTTAATAAGGCAGGAGACCAGTCATACAGCAAGGTGCGCCACTTCAGAGCTAACGGGATGCAAAACTCGCCTATGGTTAACCACTCACTTTGCATTTCTAAATTCATAGCGTGCACTTTGTAACTGTCATTTTCGTCTTGTTGTAGAAAGGTTTTTACTATGTCTCGGTCTTCCCTTTTCTTTCTCGCGCCCAACCCAGCTCTATTTGCCTGTGCACCTACCATAAATTGTTTGTGGAATTGAAGTCTAGATTCTAGGTCTGTGGCATTTTTGTCTTTTGGGAGAGATTTAACTAATTCGTCTTGCGACTTTTGCAAAACATGCGTTTTTGTAACTCTCAGGTGTTTATAGAGTTCAGAAGGTTTCTTTAATTTCAGCCCAAAACTATTGTGATCCCTAAATAGAGTCGAGGGATCAGCCGGATGTGCCAGTCCGAACCATGACTTTAATATCTTTATGACATTAGCATCTAACTTTGCCAAGAGGGTTTTACCGAAGTCATATACTAGGAAAGGCCAAGTGAGACGTGATGTGAGATAGTTGTCGTATATCCATGCTTTTTTAATATTACTGATAGGCTGTTGGTCTACCTTATTGAGGTCGTTAATGAAATTTTCGACAACTTCCCCCAATGATGGTGTGCGTCCTTTGTAATCTATCTTTCTACCAAGAAATTTGAAAGGCACTGTTTCTGCAATCGTAGCAACTTTTTGGCCGCTTATGGAGAGTTCCGGGTCGTAAGAAGTGTATTTGGTATTTCGTCTACCCAGACATAAACAATGACATTTACTTGGTTTCGCCCTCAATCCCTCCGTCCATGTACAGAACTCATCGACTTCATTTAACAACTCCTGACACTGTTTGGGATTACGTGTAAGTATTGCAAGGTCGTCAGCAAAGGCTAAGATTGACTCAGTGTACTTGTTGTTGATTTTAAAACGGTAGCCCCATTTCCTTTCATATGATGTCAATTTGTCTATTAAAATATTAATAACTATGTTAAATACTATCGGTGATAAGCAGCACCCTTGGAATAGTCCCACACTGTATTGTAGTGGCTTTGTGTATTCCTTGCTTACTGCTATGACGAATTTTAAATGCGAGTAATAAGAGTTAATTATGTTAACAATTAAATCGGGAAAGTTATACCATTTTAGTGCAAATATCATAAGTTCATGCTGCACCGAACCAAATGCGTTTTCTAGGTCTATCCAGCAGACTGATATTTGCCTCTCATGTGTTCTGGCATCTTTCAGACTTTCTGCTAGTAATGTATTGTGTTCCAGGCATCCAGAAATTCCAGGCAAGAAGCCTTTCTGGTGATTGGGCCTGAAATACCTATTGCTGATCATGAATTTTGTCATTTTTGATTGTAATACACTAAAAAAGATTTTTGAGATTGTATTGGTTAGGGCTATCGGTCTGGTGTCTTTTGGATGAGTTACTATATCCTTTTTAGGGATGAGGACAAAAACTGCCTTTCCAAATGCTACTGGGACTTGCTTTCTTGACCAGATCTTACTAAATATATTTAAAATGTGTTTACGAACTGATGGACACTTTTTATACACTATGTAAGGAATGCCATCGGGGCCTGGCGCAGATTTAGAACTTTTCTTTTTAATATGGTAGTTTATTTCCTCTTCATTGGGTGGGTCACTTTGAAAACTAAATAGAGGATCATTAGGTCTTTGGATTTTTGGATCTACGTATGAGTTCCCGCGTTTAGGCACTTCGTATGTGTTTTTACAGTGATCGTAAATTTGCGCGTTGGTCAAGAGAAGCTTTCCCTTTTGTTCCCTGAAAGTGTTTTTCGAGTATTGAAAAGGATTTTTATCGAAGTCTACTTCATGTTTAGCTCTGTTAAAATTATCGCGATTTTTTGTGGTTTGAAGTGATATACCTTGTATTAATTTGAGGATTGATCTTAGAGCCCTGGACAGTTGGTGACTTAGATGGTTATCGTCCATGGTTTTAGCTACACGAAGTTTCCTTATTAACTCTCTTTTCTTCCTCCGCAATTTCATTTTAAATGTGTTTTCTTTATTTTGAGCGCAATAAGTTTGTGGTGGATAATGCTCAGAGAAGTATGTATAGATAGTATCCTGTAGAGTTTCTACTTGGCTGTTTAGATCTTGTTTTGATCCAGGATGTTCTAAAAGGATCGCCAAGTTTTGGTCATGAACTTTCCAGGTGGAGTTTTTTAGACTGGGGATGCTAAGACGTGTCCTGATGTCAATGGACTCCTGGTAATTTTCACTTGATGATTCACCTTGGGATTTATGAGGGTCAACTCTATCCGTAGTGTTTGTCGAAGTACTTACCGACGGCTGTCGTGCTTCAACACCATCATGTGTCTTTAAGTGCTTGTTGTACCAGGCTCGTCTCTTGTATGTTTTCCCGCACGTAGGGCATCTCAAATCCGTATTCGCGCCAGGGTCATGTATATTTTTAGTCAAAAGACGTAACAAACGAGAATATTCTACATTTATTGGGATTTCGTGGTATCGCTGGGGATTTCTCGAAATCACTGGTTTCCTCATTTTACTGCGACATATCGATGGAGAAACAAATTTCATACTTTAATTTGATACTTCGAACTCAGATTATTTGGAGATTTTCTCAGAGAGAGAGCATTCGAGCGAAAAATCAAAGGAATAAATGCATTTTTTCCTGGTAGCCATTTCTCGATTCGAGAAATCGTGAATGACAAATTCCGGTAAAGATTATTTCAAACAGGAGCGATCACGCAAGTTGAGCAATGTCGACCGTAGCCTGTCCCTGGATAAGTTTATTTATCTCAAGCTCTTCCGTGCTTCGGAGTACACATTAAATTTAATCGTCCGTCCCGGTTGTTGTCATCGAGAGTCGTTAAGCCAAGACTGCGGCCTTTCGGCGACTTGACAAGACTGACCTCTGCCAACTCGAGTTGAGCGGCGTGCAGCTGTAGCGTAGTGGAATACAAGCGCTTCGATTGAGTAAACAACAACGACCCGATGTTTTATCTAATTTCAAAAACAATTATTGAAAAGTTGTAGTTAAAATGCCTTCATATGTGTACACGTTCTTTTCTTTGAACGTACCTGTAGAGTTCTAGTCTTGTCCTGTAGAACTCTACAGTAGGGCATGTCAAACCCCATTAAGGAAGTATTTCCTTAATGGGGTTCGACATGCCCTACTTCTCTTTCAATAAAAGCCTCATTTGATAGACTGGTCAGTAGTGTACCGTCTAGCAAATATGTTGTCATAGCGGAGAGGACGCACTGGCTGAAGGTTTCAGTCTTCAAGCATTGGGGTATCCGTGTGGTGAAGATGTACCGAAGATTTCCATTTTCACCATGTATTCATGCATAGGTATAGAGTAAGCGCTTTGTAACCAATTTTTACTACCGTGATGTTCACCTATGGCCCATCTACATATATACAAAATGTCATAGATACTATAGATGTTTGTGTCGCGGTAACTCCCCACCGGTGACACGGTTTCGATGAGCTCAGGTCGTGTTTGCAGGAATCATTAACACAATTTATGCTCATTGGGCAGCGAAGTCGATTCGATATTTGCCTTTGAGATATTGGCGTTAACGGGAAAATAAATATTACGCTATTACTCTCGACTCGTTGATCGGGTTTTGATGAAATGTGGTGCCTATGTACAGACAGTGCCCTCACCTCGACCTCATGAATAACGGAGAAGGAATTAAGTCGGCTCCCTACGATTGGTGTTTGCCACAAACACTAGAATCACCATCGCATGCACCGATTAATATACAAATACGTGCGAAACACCTACACCAAACACCCAACACACACACTGCTCCATATAGTTGGAATTTACTGCAAATCGCCTTTTGTTCGCCGATCACTGACAAAGACAAACAGGCAAATACAAACGGTAAGTGTTTATTGTTTGCTGTTTTCCGTTGTTTGCTGTTCGCCATTGTTTGCTGTTTGCCGTTGTTTGCTGTTTGCCGTTTTTGGCCAAGCATATGAAGCCGGCTTTAGAGTAAAACCCAGTACGGTGAGAACGGCTACAGAGTACTGAGAACTAAATCATTGGAGAAACGCAGATGAAGTGTTGATTCGTCTCAGTTGTGGCAGGGATATATGGTACATCATCATAGGCTTGCCCTTTCCCTCTTATTTGCACTCGGCACAGTTTGTCTTTTTCTTTAATTCAACCTCATCGGCCATCATATCCACAGTTACCCCATTCTTACCCATATCATCTTGCATACAATCCAACCACCTCTTTTTAGGGTTCCGTACCCAAAGGGTAAAAAGGAACATTACTAAGGCTCCGCTGTCCGTCCGTCCGTCCGTCCGTCTGTCACCAGGCTGTATCTCATGAACCATGATAGTTAGACAGTTGAAATTTTCACAGATTATGTATTTCTGTTGCCGCAATAGATAAATATATATAACTAAATATTTAACGGGGCTCCCATACAACAAACGTTATATTTTTGCTCGTTTTTGCTCGCAATTGATAACGGCAATAGGTAGACGTTTGAAATACTCACATAATATTTAGTTGTATATTCACTTTAAAAAAGAAAAATAAATAAAAATAAAACAAATATGTAAGGGTATAGGTATATAAAAATAAATCAAATATATATAAATAAAACAAATATATAAGGGTAAGTGTATGCCCCATACAACAAACGTGATGTTTTTTGCCGTTTTTATAGATAATGGTACGGAACCCTTCGTGCGCGAGTTCGTCTCGCACTTGGCCGGTTTTTTTTTTAATTCCTCTCCCATTATATCCATTCACATTCATCGATCTCTTTCCCACACATATCATCCCTCCGCATTACACGCCCGTATCACCAAATGCGGAAAAATCTAATATTTTTCGCTTTGTTGTCATTTACCGACTCCAAAAAAAGGAGGACGTTCTCAATTCGGTTGTATTTCATTAAATGTTTGTTCTTCATTACGCCGTCATTTAGGAACCGATTTGAAAGAACTTTTTTTATTGGAAAGAGTATATGTACTGCCAGATTGGTCCCATTTTTCATAAAATTCAGTTCTGATAGTGTTTTTAACTTTTTAGTGGTGCTTATGATTGTAGAGTAATTTTATGGAGTCGGGTTTTTTTGTTAAAATTATTCAGAGTTGTTGTTTACATCAATCGGTTATTTTATACATTCGATTACTGAGGAGAGTCTCAGCTGTCCAAAGCTGCCTGTCTGCACAAATACATAAGCTGTATAGACTATAATAAGGAAGGCGACACGTGTGGTGATTACGGAGCAGGGCACGTGTCGCGGCAGTTCTACGACACGGGGACGTGACGTTGTTAGCGGTGGCTGTGTGTGCATGCACACTGTGTCGTCACACAGAACACACGAGTAATAATACTAGTTCGAATCAGACTAGTAACTGATTCTAACTGTATTTTGTTATATTACGAAAGTGGCAAAGAGAAATACGGCCGCCTCTTGGAAAGCAGTTAATGTAGTCTATGGACGCTTGCAACAGTAAGACCAAAACACGCGCATTAGCGACCGTAAAAAACCCTCTTCACGCCTTGTTTTTTTATATGAGATGGGGGCCAACGAGAAAGTGGGCCACCTGGTGGAAAGCAATCACCACCGCTCATTGAGATCAGCAACACCAAGGGGTCGCCAATCCGTTGTCAAGATAATTAAGGAAAATAAATAGGTACTCAGTTCTTAGTTTGTTTGAAGAATCCCTTGATAGTACGTGACAATTATATTCTTTTAAACATATAGGTAAGAGAGATATATTTTGTAAATACACATACAGACAATAATGTACTATCTCAAAATGAAAAATTATACAGAAGTTGATTGTGTACGGGCACACGCCCTCCGTACGATTGGGAATCCTCAACGCAAATTGCTCGTCCCCTTCGAATTGAACGCCGTCGTCTCGAGCGACAGGCTCCGGGCCGGAGGGCTCGCTCCGAGTCGTTAAAACAAACTACACCACTTGTCGTAATCGGCAGATCTCGAGTCTTACCGAGACACGCACTACGTTGGCTTTATAAGGGACAGTGCGCACGTAGCAACTTTGTTCTCTCAATCGTGGCAGTGAGTAATCGTTAACTAGTTCTTTCGCCAATTCTTGCAGATATTGACTCTATTTTCGAGTTTTGGTGATCGACAATAGTTTCTGCTGCTGCGATAGGTCATTAAATAAAAATTTAAATTACCGCAACTGTAACTTGCGAAAAATTGCAGATTGCAGCAACTGACAATAACAATGCGGTAAATCGCGCTCTACGAGTACTTCTGACTTTCTTATACTTGGCCTATGCTTATTGCTAATATACAGCACAGAGCTGTGTATTTATTCACACTCCTTGTCAACGCCAGTTAGGGCCCCACCAAAACATGCTTATTTTATTATCGGTGATATAACTTCTTTTTGGAAGCACATATAAAACAACGCTCAATACAGCGACTGAACGCTACACCCGCCGCAAGTCGCCGACATGTGATGCAGCATATACAAATACGCTTTACATCATACAAGTTGTTAGCTTGTTTGGCACTCGGCGTGGTATAAACGGTTAGCGTCCAAGTTTCTGCACCGTAGGTCATAGCGGGGAGGACGCACTGATTGAACACTTTGGTCTTCAAACATTGGGGTATATCTGCGGTGAGGATGTGCCGAAGCTTTCCAAAACCTGCCCAGCCCAGTCGAATGCGTCTATCGATCTCTTTGTTGAAATTACCCCGGCCCAGCTGTATGGCCTGTCCGAGGTAGACGTAGTCTTTAACCACTTCAATTACTGCATTCTCTACGACAACCGGGCTAGGGATGATGAGATCGTTGTACATAACTTTCGTTTTGTCAAAATTCATCCCCAACCCTACGGATCGAGAAGCAGCATTGAGATCGTTTAACATTCGACTGAGATCCTCCAGCGATTCAGCCATTATGACCACGTCATCGGCAAATCGTAAGTGTGAGATGTACTCGCCGTTCACATTGATACCCCGCGTCTTCCAATCAAGCGTCTTAAATACATCTTCTAGTGCAGCGGTGAATAGTTTCGGGGAGATGACATCCCCTTGACGTACCCCCCGCTGCAGTTGAATAGGATCAGACTGCTGATTTTGGACGAGGACAGTCATTGTCGCAGCATTATATAGACATCTCAGCACTTCGATATAGCGTTGGTCTACTTGACATCGCTGTAAGGATTCTAGAACAGACCAAGTTTCGATGGAATCGAAGGCTTTCTCATAATCCACAAAAGCCATACACAACGGCAGATTGTACTCAGTAGTTTTCTGCACAATCTGCCGCAGTGTATGAATGTGGTCTACGGTGCTGTAGCCTTTACGAAACCCAGCCTGTTCCGGTGGCTGGTAGTCATCGAGCCTTCGAGCGAGACGATTTGTGATAACCCTTGAAAACAGCTTATACACGTGGGTCAGGAGCGAGATCGGTCTATAGTTCTTCAATAAGGTTTTGTCGCCTTTTTTGAAGAACAAAACCACCAAACTCCTGGTCCACGCGGCTGGTGCGGTCCCATTGTGAATGACAGAATTAAACAGACGTTGTAGTTCCTTTAGAACAGCAGTTCCTCCAGCTTTCAACAGTTCTGTTGTAATTCCGTCCTCACCAGGAGCCTTACCATTTTTCAGCTGATCAAGGGCCATCTCAATCTCACCCATGCTGATGTCAGGGATGTCTTCGGTGTAGTGTCGAGTTAACGGAGCTCGGCGATCACCTACACGAGCAGCCGGTGTAGGGACAGGTGCATGTGCAGCATAAAGATTGCTATAGTATCTCTCGACTTCCGCTAATATCTCTGCCTTCGAAGAGACGACACGGCCATTCTCCAGCTTGAGCTTCGACAGTTGCGCCCTTCCTGTAGGCTGTGAAAAGACTTTTAGTCCTTTATTTTGCACTATCGCATTTTCAATGCAATTGGTATTGAAGATGCGATAGTCCCGGCGTATTAGCCTTCTAATCTGCCTGTTCAAAGTTCTATACTCTGTCGAAGCTCTTGCCGATGCCGTAACTTCTCGTCGCCTCTTCATAAGAGCAAGAGTCTCGCTTGAGATCTTAGCTTCTCTAGCTTTATGCTGCCGCCCGAAGTGTTTTTTGCCGACTTCGTGTATTGTCTCCGTTATTTGGTCTGCTGTCTCGTCCATGTCCGCAGTAGTTTCCAGCGAGCTGAATCGGTTTTGAAGTTCCATTTGGAACTTCTCCGAATTTTGGTTGATCTGGGGAAGAGTCGGACGCAGATTCGACCTCATCACACGGGCTCTCTCGAGTTTGAAGCTCATATTCAGGGTGCCTCGTATAAGTCGGTGATCACTACCGGTGCTAAATCTATTGATCACTGAGACGTCCCTGAATACTCGCCTCTTATCCGTTATGATGAAGTCGATCTCATTCCGAGTCACTTTATCGGGCTAACCGTTGGGCTGGTTCACAGACTAAAAGTCGCACAGCGAGCGATGGAGAGAGCAATGCTTGGAGTTTCTCTAAGGGATCGAATCCGGAACGAAGAAATTCGACGGAGAACCAAAGTGGTCGACATAGCTCTCAGAGTCAGCGAGTTGAAGTGGCGGTGGGCTGGCCACATCTGCCGAGTCAGCGATGGCAGATGGGGGAGGAAAGTCCTAGAGTGGAGGCCACGTATGGGACGACGAAGCATAGGGCGCCCCCTCTCTAGATGGACCGACGATCTCAAAAAGGTGGCTGGTAGCGGTTGGATGCGGAAAGCGGAGGATCGCATATGGTGGAAAGCATTGGGAAAGGCCTATATCCAACAGTGGGTAGATACAGGCTGATAATGATGTGGTATAAAAAATCTACAGAAAACTTAAAGAGACCAGAGAGCACGTATGCGTTTTACAGGTATGCACGGATGCTAGTATGTTTGAAATCGTAATGGGTACACAATTCCAGCTTCAAAATGGGCGTGAAGAGGTTTTTACAAGGTCAGCAACGTGCATTATGCCCCTGGTGTTAGTGGTATAAAAAAATGCAAATTGTAATTGCTTTTACACATTACATACGTAATGTATTAACATAGTGCGTCTTTATGAGTAGCCACAGCCAATCACAGTAGCGAATATGCGTCGCGCGTGTGTGCGTAAGCTATATATAAATATTACGTTTTATTAGTAGAGTCCAGAATGCAGACATCGGTTTCGTAGGAAAAGAGCAACGATCGCCTTTCTAAATTCTAGTGTTCTGTGTAAAAAACATAATAATATAACGTTGTAGAGAACCTTATAATCGTTAATAGAATTCCAGTAAACGGACCTACAATCTTATTTGTTCATATCAAATGTTCAGTTTCTATGACTTTAACTTAGTTCCCCGCGGCGCTCTGCGGGGCGGTGTGTGTCGGTCTCGGCGGAGCGACCGCGGCCTGCACGCCGGCTGTAGTTTGTTTTAACGAGTTCTTCGATAGCGGCCGCGGCGCAACGAAACGATACATTCACTACACTTGTAACTGTTCCCTATCGGCCGCGACTACGCGAGAACTTATCGTGTTAATAAAATGTATAGTATGTACTAGCTTCCAGCCTTCGGCTCGGCCGGCGTGTGTGTCGGTTATCACGCCAAAGGAAAGGATAAATTTTCGGTCATTTCTTAGAATCAACTTATTTTTTGTGTCAACGGGGTATCCTATTATTTATTCTGAATTTGTACTATGATGTATGTGAAATTTCATAGCAATCTAACTAAACGGATTTTTTTTATATGAGAGAGGGGCAAACGAGCATGTGGGTTTACCTGATGGATAGCAATCACCATCGCCCATGGAAATCAGCAACAACAAGGGGTCGCCGATCCGTTGCCAGCCTATACTCCTTCCTTTCTTTCTTTCAGGCGACCTCACTCACTCGCAAGAATACAACAATCCTCAAGGAAATTGTTATTTGTCTGCGGTATTCTGTGAGGTGGAGGTACTTCCTCAGTCGGTGAGATTAAAAAATACGCTATGCCCTACCTCTCTTATAAATTATGATTGCTCATGAATAAACAAATAAATTCAATTTTGCATTTACTATTGATTAAACCAGGTTTAAACAGGTTTAAACCAGGTTTAATCAATCTCTATGACGATATTAATCCAAATCCATTTATCCGTTCTTGAGGGATTGTGTGGCCGACGGAGCGGAAACGTTCGGGCGAGCGCGGACAGGAAGACGCAACGTTGGAGGGCTGCAATTAGATGGGCGGACGATCTGATAAAGATCGCAGGGAGCCGATGGATGCAAATGGCACAAAATCGATCGTTGGCAGTGTAAGGAAGAGTTTTGGCTGTAATGAATATCTTCTTCTTCTACGTTACGCTCTTGACAGATTGGTCGCAGTCGTCATGAAGGAGGATTCGTGGTTGTAGTTGCTCGCCTCACAATATCCCGCCATCTTGTCCGATTTGAGGCACTTCTGGTGCACTCATGCAGTGAGCCACGCACGGCAGACTTTATCTGGTCGGTCCACCGCATGGGAGATCTGCCGCGGGGTCTTGTGCCCTCGACCCTACCCTGAACCACCAGGCGTTCGATGGAGTCACCTTCTCATCTTGAGATGTGGCCGAAGAATTTTAGTATATGTGACTGTACTTATAGCAGATAGTCGCTGCTTGATGCCGAGTTGTTGAAGTATGGAGACATTTGTGCGATGTTCGGTCCACGATACTCTGAGCATCGTCTCCAGCACCACATCTCTAAAGCGTATATCTTCTTTTTTCCACTTCGCGTAAAGTCTACGTCTCTGCAGCGTATAAAAATATGTGGAACACTAATGTTGTTACGAGCCGGCTCTTAGTGGCTTTAGTTAAATTTATGTCTTTCCATGACCTCACTCACATGAAATGAATATGGTGATGATATAACCCCGAAAATAGTTCGGTTGATCTAATCTCGGCGAGAAATCTTTGTAGGCATATAGGTATTACAAAGCAATGCACGAGTATACAAATAGTTGTTGCGGTTTAAGTGGATTTTCCTGGAATTTAGCGAATTATGAATTCCATTTGAGTGTCCCGGCCCGGCAGGTGGCGGTCGAGTCTCTATTTGCGGATCAAACCGCCGCCGGGAATATTATGCAAATGAAACCAACGCCACGTGTGTAGCCCGCCTACCGCTGCCGCGTCAACAATAACATGCATTGCAGCAACTCTAATCGTAATAATTTTAACAAAAAACAAAACCTACTCATAACATTACTCTACATTTATGTATGTAGATACAGGCTGATGATGATGATGATGTTGAAAAAAACATGGGACCAATCCGAACCAATACGCTTTCAAATAAAAAAAGTTTTTTTCAAATCTAACATCACGCTACCATCAATAGGAGCGGAGCACCAATGAAAAATGGGGATATGGGGAAAAATATGTCTTTTGAGGGCTTTCGTTGCGTGCGCTGCGTAAACAGTTGAAGTTACGCAAAAATCATGTATGATGGAATTGTTCCTCTTTAAAAGTTGTAAAAAAAAATCCGCGACAGCATCTTATATGCATCATCAGCATATGTCTATCTTTTACGATTGACTCACTATAACCTTTTTTTATGGTAATCAAATTTGTTTGCAATTAATGTATTATTTATTTGCAACAAATTTGAAAGCAGGTATAAAATTAGTAGGTACCTACATAAATTATTCACCATAAGTTTTTTTTTCTTAATTATACGGTTATGTTAAGTACTTGATTTCCTATGGTCTCACCACGATAACTGATATTCACGCGGACGAAGTCGCGGGCAACAGCTAGTCGCTTTATAAAAATTAAACGGTGATTTAAACTAAATATATTTATCTAAAGAGACATACAACTAGTTTATGTGCGACATAGCCGTGGCCTTTTTATGTTAGAAAATAAGCATATGACCTGCCTGATGGAATGCACTCATCGCCTCCTATGAATGCTTGCGATACCACTTGTCACCAGAAGTATCACTCACGCGTTGCCGACCCCATAAAAAATCCTTTACACCTGTCTTGAAGAACTCCATATTGTTGTCCCCTGGGAAAATCTTCGGAGGACGATCATTCCACAATATTAGAGCTCAAGGAAGAAAACTCACCTGGAAACAGTACCAGATCTTCTAGATTTTCCTTGAGCTATTTCTTGAGTTCAAAATGGGCGCGTACAGATGTGCCCATTTTCCAATATTATAAGTATCAATTGGTTTAGACAGAGAATTAATTATAGCAATTAATTATCTGTCTATGGAAAGCGGTACGACTATATCCATTGTACAGACAGTAGAACACGCAAAATAGGCAAAGTCTGTCCTCAAATTTAAAGGGTTAAAACCGGCCTCTCCTCTTATCAAGGTTTACATACTGTTCATATTGTTGTTGCGTAGTCGCCGCACACGTCGCTCTGTAATTATTTCTCAAAGTAATTATTTCCCAAAGAGACTCGCTAATAGACAAAGGACGAGCCTAGACAAATTATCTCTTTGACACCGCAGCGTGCCACAATACACGGCCACACGAAATGTAAATGTTCAGCTATCATTTTTCCCATTCTGGTACACAAGCAAACGAAACTATAGTAAGGAAAATATGAATAAATTTAGAAACTGCATTTCCAGTCTTAGTTTTAGTGAAGTCTATGAAAAATCTGATGCAAATGAGGCGTTTAATGTGTTTTATGATATATTTAAACTGTTCTATGACTTATGTTTTCCGATAGAGAGAAAAAAAATATCAAGTATACGTAAACAAAAATGGATAACACGCGGCATAAGAAAGTGCAGCAAGCGCAAACGTCAATTACTTTGGGAATATCGTTTGAATCCTAATATTAAGACTAAAACTAAATTTAAACAACTCTCATATCGTCTCCACAAAATAATAAAATCAACAAAAAAAGCACAAAACACCCATTACATTAATAGCTCTAATAATATATCAAAGGCAACTTGGAACGTTATTAACAGCTCAAAGTTAAATCTGCCCAGGGACGATATAGTACATATCAAAGAAAATAATAGAAGAATAGCCAAGCCAATAGATATAGCACGAGCATTCAATAACTTTTTTGTTGACGAAATTATATCCAAAAAGAGTACAAAATGTAAGACGACTTTGACGAGTTTTAATTCTAATTCTTTGTTTATGAGGCCAGTAATACCACATGATATTTACCTAATAATTAAATCACTAAAAAACACGAATAGCACTGGCTACGATGGCATTAATACAAAAGTATTGAAACTTGTGGCTGATGTTATCGCCCCAATACTGGCTTTTATTATTAATATTTGTATAGTAATAGGGGAATACCCTGAAAAACTTAAATTAACAGTTATTAAGCCAACCTTCAAGAAAGAAGACAGAGAAAATATGAGATGCTATAGACCTGTCGCCTTAATACCTGTATTTTCAAAGGTATTTGAAAAAGTTATTTACGAGGCACTTAATACTTTTTTTGAAAAACAAAATTTATTTACAGAAGAACAAAAAGGATTCAGAAGAAGTAAAACTATAAATATGGCAATCTATGACTTTCTCTACAAAATACTCACATGTGTAGACAAAAAGACACAGGTCACTGCATTGTACATGGATATGACCAGGGCTTTTGATTTCGTTGATTATGACATTTTATTTGATAAATTAAACAAATATGGAGTTAGAGGTAATATTCTCAATTTAATTAAATCGTATCTGAATAATAGGAAACAAGTGACTCAGATTAAAAGATTATGTGTCCGAACTAAAATTGAAAAATCTTATACTTCAAATCCAAAGGAAGTAAAATATGGAGTCCCACAGGGAAGTGTACTAGGGCCTCTTTTGTTCCTTATATACATTAATGATCTTCCAAAATCGACAGACCGTCCAATGGTGTTATTTGCGGACGATAGTACTATAATTTTTGAATGTGAAAATGTACATACATATGAATCTCAAATAAATCAAACATTGATTCAAGTAATACAGTGGTTGCAAAATAATAATTTAATCGTAAATCTAGACAAAACTAAATCAATGACATTCACACAGAGACCACGGAAAAATATAATTAATCTTGACATCAAATACTTAGGACATTCAATTGAAGAGACAAATGTGACAAAGTTTCTTGGACTATATATTGATAATAAAATGACTTGGGAATCACATATTGACCACATCTGTAAAAGGCTAAATCAATTCTCCTACGCTTTATATATGCTAAATAAGGTGGCTAATCAGGCAGCACTGCTCACAGCGTATCATGGATATGTTGCGTCCACCTTACGATATGGTCTCATTTTCTGGGGCAACTCAACTGGGAAAGTGAAAGTATTTAAAGCACAAAAAAAGTGCATAAGGGCAATATTTAGACTTGACTCTACAGAATCATGTGCACCATATTTCAAGCGATTGAATATGCTTACATTACCTGCAATGTACATATACGAGTTGTCAGTTTTTGTGAAATCAAATTTACATAAATTCGATTTTATAAGTTCCCAACGAAATAAGGATAAAATCCGGCACACGTCACACAACACAGCCATGTTTAGTGGGAGCGTCTGTGGAATGGCTCCTAAAATATATAACAAACTACCAAAAAATATTAAAGAATTGACATTAAATAAATTTAAAAAGAAATTGACATTGTTTTTGACACTTAAATGTTATTATTCTGTAAATGATTTTTTAAATGACATTTTATGATTGTACGGACTATTTTATAATATTTTTTTTGTGTAACTAGATTCTAAGTTTTATTTCATGTTTTATATAATTTGCATGTCTCAAAGAAGACAAAATGTATATGGGAAAATAATATTATGTCATCTTATGTACCTACATTTTGCGCAAATAAAATGATTGATTGATTGATTTTTGGTGAAAATAGAGACGGTAAAATTAAAACCGAGCGACCGAGTAGCGGACAGTGCAACTTAGGATGGCCTCTCACTAATTAGGCAGACGATCCAATATAGATTTTTATCTTATACCACGTCGAATGACAAACAAGCATATGGCCCGTCTGATGTGAACCGGTTACCGTAGCCATATAAACGCTCGCAACATGAAATATCGGTAGCACGCTGCCACCTCCACTGCCAACGCAGCAACACCTTCCTTACGGGTGACCTCGCGCACTCGCAGGACCACAAAACCCTCAAGGGAATTACTGTTTGGCTGGGGGATTCTGCGAGGATGATGTACTTTCCCAGTTGGGTAGGTTACAAAATACGCTATGCCTCACATCTTTTTTCGACAGAGCCTCGTTTGCCCAAGCCAGGAACATCAACTGCTCATGGTGCCTGCATGAGCTGTTGATGTTCCTTGCTTGGTTCAAGGATGTTGACGAACCATTTACACCTCGACTGCAAGTACAAATTATTTAAACCTTCTAAAATTCCTAAACTAAACTAAAACAAAACGCTCTCCTGTAAAGTTTATGTTGTGCAGATAGAACAGATGTGAACTATATGTAAGACAAATCCGCCAATCAAATAATCCGCCAGTCCGCCAATCCGCAGTTGAGCAGCTTTATAGAGTATGCTCTAAACTCACTTCGATTGAGGGGAGTAGTATAATCATCCCACTGTTGGGGTACTACCCTACCCTAGCGGTGGGATGCGTATTACGTAACTAGCTCAAGCTCGCCTTTGTACATCAAATTGGGTGCAATAAAGTTAAATAACACATGCAACTTCCTCAATAATTCTTTATATGATGCGAAGATGAATTTTGACGTACAAAATTCATTGCGTATTTTAAAAGAAGCAGAGAGATCTTATTATATTTTACACTATAATATCATAATTATACATTGACGGGCCATAGGACAACATCACGGCAGTAACAAACTATTTTTCACTGAAGATATTGAGAATTGGTAACAAACCAATATGTATGCATGTAACACGTATACATGCAGGAATTTAGGAAAAGAACTGAACATACAGCTTTTAATAATTTAAAGTTTTAAATTATTTAAATAGTTACGGACGGTATTTAAATGTTTTGTAGAAACGCAAACATTGTTTGCGTTTAAGAGCCCTATTACATTTGCACGCTGACGAGCTCTCGCGCAGTACTAAACCCGCGAAGGCCGCCGGTGCATCGTTTTTTGTAGTAATTTTGAAGTTATATTTATCGTTTTTATTGAAATAAGATAATAAATTCATGCTACAAAGTTTATTCATAATGAAGTAACAATTATTCTCGTATAAATTTTGCTCAATAATATTATCGTTTATTCGAGAAATTAACAGTTTACTTAAAGCGATTTTCGAAGTTTTTTTGGTTAAAAGAATGTTTTTTTTTTATATTAAATCAATGATATTTCAAAATTCCGAGGCCGCTATTTACTATACGATTATATAACAAATAACATTCTATTTTTTTTTATTTCATTTGTTTGGAACAGTAGTACAATCCAGGAGCTCAAAATAGTGAATACGCGCATTATAAGAAAATCTTTCTCTGCAATTTTGGGTTTATTTAAAAAGTTAAGCAAAATTTACAAAAAGCGAGGCCGCTATGTACTATGCCAATAGCTATTCTGTACTATTCAATAAGTCAAAATTGTTAATGTATTTTTGTTCCGAGATCAAGAGCGCCAAAATTGGCCATTTTACGCAAAAATCACAGTCAAAATGTAATATGGCTCTTAACAGTAAAAACAAATTTAATTACGTGGATTTATTGATAATTTACGAGTAAATTAAGTATAAGTGCTTTATTAATAACCGAATTTTCAATAATTGTTTTTTGTTCGCGCTAACGTCTTGCCGCGACGGTGAATGGCGCATGTCGGATCTTGCATTCTTCTTGCTACAATAGAGGTAGGTAGAACGCATCTGTAGATAAAAACATCTTAATTTTTACACTATTTAGGGTGCTTGTTTCTCACCCGACATGGTGTAAAAACAACTAAAAATGTAGAAAAATTGTAAAAGCCGCACATGTCATTTTTGGGCCGGACATTAAAAGTTTGTGCCGCGGCGCGGTCGGAACGCGTCGCTCAGGGATTATTCAATTTTTTACACAACGCACGAGGCGACGGCCATTTTCCTAAGTGAGCCAGCGCCGAACGCAACTGTAAATGAACTAATTCGAGAACTCTCTGCGCCTCGCGCCGGCCGCGGCACGGGCGGTGTCGGCCGTAAGCGCTCGTCCCGGAACACCAACTATTTACTATTTATAAATTACACTTCACTCAGTTAAGTGCGGCACTCTGAAAGTTTTCAATGACCTAACGTAAATTCTGAATGATGTACAACGGGTTTAAGTGCTCGCAGGGGAGCTGCGGGGAATAAATTTACATTTCTATACATGTTATAAGACACAGTGTGTCTTCGTTTATGGATTTTGGACGGGACGACCCATTTACATGGCTTTTAATTGATATGAATGTGCTCTGATCAGGATATATCCCTCTCGAATGGAGCAGGGTGCTAGTTCTATATAAAACAGTGCTTCAGATAGAATTTATCATAGTTTTTGTCAAAGCAAATATCACTTGCAAGCGGTGACTGCTTTAATTAGTAAAGGAAAGATATATACAGTGAAATATGGACCTACTCGTATATAATTACGGAAAAGTCTGATTGGGACAACCATGTAATATTGCTCTAGAAGATTATTATATTTCCACGAGCAGGTAATGGACAGTTAATCAATAGCAGTCAATGACGGACAAAGGTCTATCGGCTATCTAACCCCAATACATCAGAGGAGACTAATGTCTGTTGGTCAACCGACTTGTTATAAAAGGGGTCATTCTTTCTAAAGTCAAAAGTTAAAATGGAAACCTGTGTTATATCGAGAAATAAATCTCAAGTTATTGTTCTAACGGTCAACATCTACAGATCGTCTGAGTATGCCCCGCAGAGAGTTGACTCACGTCACACCACACCACAGCAGCCAGGGCGACGGCAATTGCGCTTATCTTCAGTTTCAGATATTGGGGACGTGCATTTTATTAAAGCAATCTCATATAACAGTGTGACACATTCATTTGCTTCTTTTGAAAAAAATGCGATCAATCTGTCTCATTTGTTTACATAAAAATGACGTAAGTTAATCTTTTTCTTGTGCGAATGCAATGGAAACTGTCGATTTGTCAATATTTTTTCACTGTCTACGATGCAAGGTAATATGATATCATCTATTCCTCGGGATATAATCCATCGGCACCTCCACACACGCATGTGCCGCGCCGCGCGCCGCTCCTCGCGGTGTCGCGGCCGGAACTTTAAATTAGCTAATTTGCGGACAGAGCGCTCGCGGCTCATTTATGAGGGATAATTAGAAAAGTTCCCGGCAGCGCTCTCGCTGTTCGTATTGTTACATAAATTAACGAGGAAATATCATTCATTGTTCTTGTTGGAATGTATATGTCTCGTTTTAGACGCGTAGTGCCGCAACGGGCTGCTTGACAGCGAACCCACAGTTGAGTTAGAGTCAGTGATGCCAGTTGGGAGTGATGATATCAGAGAACTTTTTTGAAGAAGACTTTCAGTAAGTCCGTGTGCCTGTTTGTGACTCTCCTTAGTTTCGCTCGGCTCGTCTCATAAACTCGAACTGAAGTTGAATATATGATGAGCTCAAACAACAAATCCTAATAGCCCAATTGCTATTATAGCATAAATTATTCCTAAAGACCCAAAAGTTTCCTTTTTTCCTCTTTCTTGTGAAATAATATGGGAAATTATTCCAAATCCTGGAATAGATATTGATACTCGAGCTTATTTTACATCCGCTACTATAATTATTGCAGTACCAACAGGTATTAAAATTTTTAGTTGATTAGCTACTCTTCATGGTACTCAAATTAATTACAGCCCTTCTATACTTTGAAGTTTAGGGTTTGTATTTTTATTCACTGTAGGAGGATTAACAGGAGTTATTCTTGCAAATTCATCAATTGATGTAAGTTTACACGATACTTATTATGTTGTAGCTCATTTTCATTACGTTTTATCAATAGGGGCAGTATTTGCTATTCACCCCTCATTATTCTTCTTATAGCTTCACTTGACTAACAAAATCCTAAAGAAATTGAAGACTTTTATTACTATATTTCCCATATTGCCAAGATAGCTGTCTCTCACATTGCCAAGAGGAGAAGTCTAATTCCAAAAACTTCCTACTTCTTCTAATTTGTATTAAATTATGAGTTCCAAGGTAGCCGCAGTTTTACCCACGAGACTGCAGTATTGCATTTTTGGTGGACGCCGCTTAACTGGGACACGAGACACAGAGGCGTGAATGTGTGTGAAACTATTTTTATACCACGTGCCCGTCTATTACCATGTTTATACCGTAGCCTATACACTCTTACAATCCAGGAATAGTTAATTTGACTCCAAACAAGATTCTCACCGACTGACAAGAACATAAGAGTTCCGTAGAAAAAAATTATTATGCATGTGAGCGAAACCGCAAGTGTAGTCTAATATAAATTACATTCCAAGTTATAATATTCAGTATGGAGTGAATCTGATGTAATTCGCCATAAATTCAGTGCATATCGTGTTATCTCAATCTAACGTACGGTCACAGTGAGGGATAGCAGTAATATACGTAGAATCCGATATCAGCCCGCGCCGGGTAACTTAATTATTGCGATGACAGCATGACGTACTGGCGACGTGGCTATACAATGTGCCGAGACAGATTGAATCTTATTGTGAGCTATTAAAGCGCATATTGAATTGATTGAGGAAGAAATTAGAGATAAAGGTAGAGTTTGGTGGGTTTTTTGGGACAGAACTATTTATGGGTTGTAATTGGTTCATCAACATCTTTGAACCCAACCTCACCTGCAAGTGGTGCACCCTGCTGATTGACAAAAAATTGAGGCTCTGATGAAAAGAGAGGTAGAGCAAAACTTTTTTTTGAGCTGCCGACTGGGGAAGTACCTCTATCTCACAGAATACGGCAGCCTAATAACAATTCCCTTAAGGGTTGTTGTGTTCTTGTGAGTGAGTCAGACTACTTTGTTTTAGTTTTATTTCCGTAACTAATTTGACTCACAAAAGTGTAATTTTTATGAGAATTACATATATCGAAATTCGACTTTAAAATATCTAGGATTATACCGAAGAGCTTGCAAGCAATAACATGCAGTAGCAGCAATATTGCAAGCATCTGTAGATTACGATAATCGATTACCATCAGGCGGACAATATGTTAGCTTGATGTTCGATGTGACGCATAAAATTGAACGCGAGTTGTTAATCTAGATGGTCTAGAGATTAATTACGGGGATTTTTTAGAAAGGCGTTAAAGGATTTTTGCATGGTCGGAAACGCGTGAGTGATACTTCCAATGTCACAAGCGTCCGTAGGCTGCAATGACTGACCATCAAACGACCATCAAAAGGTCGAGCTCCATATTTCGTTGTTAATGAATATATCTGTTAGCCATTATGTTCACTGCAAATGTAACAGTCAAAGTCCCATCTTTCATCAGAAAGCCAGAACGACAGTAATTAATAAAATTATTGGTCAAGAGTATATCGGGTCATGAATGTAGAGTTCCGCATCAATGCAGTTATTAGTCGATTTTGAGCCAAAATCTCAGAATGTAAAATTGTTTTTGTGGTTTCTGCTTATTATTTTGTTTTTATCCAAAACTTGATTCAAGTATAACATCTCGAAAACAATTAACTCTAATCGTGTTAATTCAAAGATAGTTTTCAATGCAGGTAGAATTTAGATTTTTTATGTTTTCGTGGTCTGTGGTTTTTATAGATTTACACGAAACTAGATAGCGTACCTACGTTACGTGATTTTCAAATTTGAACTGTGCTTGTGTGATAGATCAGTCAGTAACTGTTACCTTTTATATAATTACACAGAAGATTACGTACAAAATAAAAATAGTGTAATCGTTTTCCGAGAAAACTACGGAACGCGAAAATAAAAACAACAGCGAGTAATCTGTTAAAATATCGCCTTTTGGGTGCACTTTGCCATTTTTCGTATCCATCACGTGTTACACGTGGATATTTGGCAAATGGCGACCGACAAACACGGAATAAATTTAACGGGAGCGGGGCGGCTCGCGCGACGGCCGCGTCACGGGATAAAGCTGTGATTAAACTCAGGCTCAACCGTGTACGGGTCTGTGACAAAAAATGGGATACACGGCTCCTCTCGCTATGTATCGGGCTGATTAAATTGTCAGTTATTATTCTCGTAATTTAAAAAGGCTTTGGCCAACCAATCAGACAAGGAGATTTTTTGATATCTCCTTGCCTGATGTAGAGCACAGGTGAAGACTAAATATGCGGACCGCCAGCACAGCGCAGCTCTGGCGGTGCACCCCTTGATGACCTATATTATTTCATCACGCTTGATCTAAATGACCCTGGACTATAAGAAGAGGGAAGAACTCGTGCCGGCAGCAAATTGTACAACTTTGTGATTCGACAGAGAATGTGGATGGGATTTCAGACCAGCACGAGTGGAATAAAATAGAATAGAATAATTTTATTTGTTAAACATAGGTGGTATATACATTATTGAGGTGCTGGGTTACATTTATTTTTTGTGCTCTATGTTTTGCCCTCAGGCATATAAATATTTAAAATTTCCTGACATTGTCACTCAATATGTAAATAATATAATACGTCATGTTTAATTAGAGTCACTTACATAACGTACACTACACATACTATAAACAATTCAAAAATTACGGGCTTAATAGATTTGGTCCGTCTTGATATATCAATTTCTACATTCATTATAATAATCATGTCAGTGGCTCTAAGGAGAAATCGTAAAGGAGGATCCAGATTAAACAGCTCTTCAGGACGTTCCCCATGATAGATACGGTAGAGATTGAAAAAAAAAAACAGTTTAGAGGAACCTGTTCGTTCTAGTTTTTGCAAAATTTAAGAAGTTACATTTTAAAGCGTTCACCGTTTACACTATTCTTTATATTGTGTGATTCAGTGGCACGCGACGCGGTGTTTCCAACGACATTGTAAAATGTTACCTGAGCAATGCAGCTGCAATATTCACCTCAAGATTTATCTCCGCATAAATTTGTATCCGCCCGCGAGCAGCCGCCGTCTCCATGCAAATGGAACCAAAGACAAAAGAATTATTTAGGAAATGTTGCAAGCTCTTTGAAATATTTGATTTATCTTCAAGTCGTAAACCTCTTTGTTAGAAAGTATTGTCTTACTAGTTTTCGCCCGCGACTTTGTTCGCGATTATTTCGGCATCCCGTGAGAATTTACAGAGAAGTCAACTCTGCCTAGCAAATATCTATAAGCCGTGATAATCGTGACTTTTATATTATACTACGTCCGATGATAGACAAGAATGCGGGCCGCCTGACGTGAAGCGGTTAGCCGTAGCCTATAGATACTTGTCACATAAAGTATATTATATTCTTTATTGCATAAACAGTGGTTACATAAAGTAGTGTAAACAAGAAGGTGTACAAGGGCGAGCTTATCTCTTTAAGAGATTTCTTCCAGCCAACCTTAACAATCATAACGAAACGTTATTTGGCTGGTAGGTGAATTATGCAAACATGTATACAGACATGCTATGATTTTATATAAAATTTACACAATAATACATATTATTTAAAGGTTTAACCATATGGAACAAATACTGCAATTAATCAACTAATTTGATTAAAGTAGTGTTCTGTTAATTTCTTTTTGAAAGTGGTCACAGTGATACTATCACGTATTTCCACAGGTAGTTTATTCCACAGTAGTGCTGCACGAACAGTAAATGAGTTAAAGAAAAAAGTTGTATTGGATGGGGGATAATTTAATGTTTTCGTAAGGCAAGGACGTTGGGAGCGGGTAGGAGGTGGTAAAAGAGGAAAACGGGAACGAAGGTACTGCGGTGAATCAGGATTTTTAATTAATTTGTAGAGGAAAGACAGGATGTGCACATTTCTGCGAAGGCGGATAGGGAGCCATTTCAACTGGGTGCGAAATTCGGAAACATGATCATATTTGCGTAAGCCAAAAATGAAACGAATGGCCAGATTCTGCAGCCGTTCCAGTTTGTTGAGTAGCTCTTCAGTTGCATCTAAATAGCAGATGTCGGCATAGTCTAGAATTGGGAGAAGCAGGGATTTAGCAAGCATAATTTTAGTTTTCAAGGGTAGGAAATTCTGGAGTCTCTTAAGTGAATGAAACGTATAATGCATTTTTTTGCTAACATTATTTACTTGCGCCGTCCAGGAAAGGGTGCCATCTATAATCAGACCTAGATTTTTAGATTTGTCAGAGAAGGGAATTGGACTGCCACCAAAGCACACCTGTGGTAAATCACTATGCTTGAGCCTAAACTTTAATTGACTGCTACCCACCACAATGGCTTGGGACTTTGACGGGTTAACTAATAGGCCAAAGCTTTCAGCCCATTTCTGGACCGCGCAGAGCTCACGATTCATAGCTTCAATGGCAACAGATATGTCAGAGACAAGAAAATGATTATATATTTGTAAGTCATCTGCATACAGGTGAAAAGAAGAAGTAATGACTTTAGTCAACTCGTTTATAAAGATAGAGAAGAGCAATGGAGATAACACACTGCCTTGTGGTACGCCCGCAAACAGCTCTGTCCAGTCTGACGTTTGTTCCTCAATTTTAATGCGCTGCGAGCGACCTCGAAGGTAAGAGTCAAACCAAGCTATCACAGTCGAGGACAAGTTAATAGAGCGAAGAATTCCAAGAAGAATATCGAAATCGACAGAATTGAACGCGCTACTGAAATCTAACAGAATAATCAGGGAAAGTTTTTTATTGTCCATTGCGTGACGTATGTCGTCTGTGATATTGAGCAGCGCACTCGTTGTGCTGTGATAAGGACGAAAACCCGATTGAAAGGGGCTGAGAAGATTATTTTGGGAGAGATAACTATGAAGTTGTTTATGAACAGCACTTTCTAGGACCTTAGACAGTAATGGAAGAATAGAAATCGGACGATATTCAGAGAAACAAGAAGGGTTGGCTGTCTTAGGTATAGGGATTATTAGAGCTCGTTTCCATGCTTTAGGAAAGATGTTGTTATTTAAAGAGAAATTTAATAAATGTGTTATTAACGGAGTAATTTGGTCAAGAATTGGAAGCAACATGTCAAGACTCAAGTCATCAGAACCCACAGCTTTTGTAGAAATAGATAAAATGCTCTTTTTAACATCATCCTCTGTGATATAGCGAAATGTAAATTCATCACCTGTGGGCGTAGAGGGTTTTGAAAGAGATGATAGAGTAGCATTTTTAGTTACTTGATCAACAGTAATGGGAGGCTTACAGAAATGTCTGTTTAATGAATTTATGTCTAGAGCTCCACCGACATTGTCGGATGGTTTACCCACACCCAGTGAACGTAGAAATTTCCATACATGTGTCTGAGGTAAGTTTTCTAGTGAGGAGTAAATGTAACGCCGCTTCGCATCTCTACACATCCTATTGCAGGTATTACGTAACTTTTTGTATTCAATTATATGACGTTCAGTAGGTGATTTCCTAAGTTTGGTCTTAGCTTTATCACGTATACTCATTGCCTTTCTAATAGATGGAGATAACCAAGGGGCCGGTAAATGTTTAACCCTGACTGTTCTTAAGGGGGCGTGATTATCATAAAGCGCAGTGAGATTTGAGTTAAGAATATCTACCTTTTCGTCAATTGAATCGGCTGCAAAGAATTTGGACCAATCGAAATTACCGAATTCACCCCTCAGGCGACTCACATTCATATTTCTAAAGTTACGCTGGAGTATAGTTTTATTAATACGTTTGGGAGGGCGTACTCTATAAGTAAGAAATACTAGGTCGTGATAAGAGAATGGGGCTGCAAGTTGTCCATGAACGATAACAGACTCAACGTTTGAAACAATCATTACATCGATGAGGGATGGTCTACAATTAGGGACGTGATGCGTTGCCGACAGAGGAAGTAGATGAAGGTCTAATGAAGACACTAAACTGTTTAGTTTATTACTCCTGTAGTCATTTTTTATAATGCACGTATTAAGATCCCCCATTAAAATTATATTATCGTATGAGGGCCGAAATTGTTCTAAGGCTGACTCAAGAGACCGAAAATAGTCAGTTCTGTCGTTCGGGCTATAAGCCACAGCTAGGAGGATTTTATTATGGTGAAGGGTAATTTCCAGGAACAGATACTCAATAGAGGCAGAATATTCGCTTGAAGATTGAGCAACCACAACACACGGAATATGCTCGCGAAGAAAAATACATACTCCACCAGCCCCAGCTCCAACCCTATCATTACGATACAGCCGAAAGCCAGGTAGAGAACAGAGAGTGGATGGAAGAGAAGGTTTTAACCAGGACTCTGAAACCAAAATGCCGTCGACTATGTCGCTGCTAAAAGATGCGAGAAAATCAGGATAATGAGCAATTAAACTCTGGGCATTAATGTGTACAAGGTTAAGGAAGTGGGAATTACTGTTCAATACAGATTGCAATTTGATTTCAAGAGGTTCAGTATCAGATGCAGAAGATATATCACTGTGAGCACTTCCAAACTCATCAGACGAGCATGAAAGAAAATAATCATCACTAATATTACAGTCCAATGACATGAAACTAAATTAATAAATATTAACAAAAAAAAAAATATATATATATATAATAACAATGCACAATCGAATATTAAGAATACGTAATAAATATAGCAATATAAATAAGAACAATAGCAAAACACCATTCACATCCTTGGCAGAATTTTTATACAGAACATAATTATAAAAGTTGAAAAAGCTTGTTTTATATTCGCACAAGGTAAAAAGAAATATACGTAATATAGTGTGGTTGCCAGCAATTAAAAAGTGAAGAGGAAGAAAGAATTGTTCACTTTGACAGTTGTCAATTTCATTTTATATATTGTGAAATTGTAAATTTTTGATCATTTAAAAATTTATTGTTTACCTACAATTATTCTAGTTTTATAATAATTCAAGTGGGTGAACAAACAAAAAACAGAAATGCAAAAGCTCAACTGCAAAGTTACATACCGTCGAATACAAGATTTTGGTTTGCGAACAAAATACAAATTGAGCATCTCAGCGATACTCCTAATAAGTGCCTGCAGCTGTCTTGTTAGATGCTCCTGCCCGCCTGGGTTCATCCATCTGCTGTGGATTGCTGATCGGATATCGAGCCTGCAGTTGGCGGAGTTCCATCATAGTAGCAATTTTGGAACGCGTATTGTCGGGCAAAAGGATCACAATATTCCCGTCAGATGACCAGCAGTTTTTGATACTGAAGTATTTCCGCGCCGTAATGAAAACTTCTTGCCGAGACTTGGTCAGGAATTCCGAAACAGAGATATTAGTGCCCTTAAGTTTCGTTTTGGCATTCCAAACAGATGTACGAAAGTCAATGTAGGCGAAGCGAACCAAAACAGGGCGAGGCTTATCTTTTTTCACACCAAGTCGATGACAAACTTCTATGGGTGAACCACTACCAGAAGAAAGTAAAGAGCCACATGCAGACGTTAATTGCAATTGATTGCTAAACAATTTGTTGAGCTCAAGTGTTAAATTTTCATTTTCTATCTCAGGAATACCATGAAAGAGGAGTACCTTTCTGCGAGAATGTGTTTCATGTCGATCCAATCCAGCTATTATCATCTCCGTTTGTTGTTTCAACATTGAAATTGCCTTCCATACAAAAGTTTTGAAATTTTGATAATCCGCAGAGAGGTTCTTGAGTGATGAAGGCGCAGCTGTGGACGAAGATGATGATTGTTGCAGACTTTTCTCAAACTCCTCCATCCTAGTGTTGAAGAGAGCTGTCAGATCACTTAGGTTTTTGTGCATTTGTTCTGATGGTTCCATGGTGATATTGTATTGGAAATTTATATGCCAGTGGATGCGAGTGCTAGTCTTAAATCATTTAAGTTACAATCCAACTAAATCAAGTATGTATATCTATTTTTAATTATTAAATTACTTGGAGTGATTCAAAATGTCTGTTACTTTATTTAAAGCTACCCGCCGAAAAAAGTATCTCTTGTGCGCCACCACTCCAGCACTCCCTTGCCAAGGTTGTTGTGTTTCTGCGAGTATATGACATCACCAGACGTGAGGGGAAGCTGCGTTAGTAGCGGGGGTGCCAGCACTACTACACTACTTTGCGTGCTTCTGCCGCCAATATTTCAAATTTCCCGTAAATTTGACTTGCACAAAATAACAAAAATCAAATAACTATCAATACTCATTCATTGCAAGCGTCTATAAACATCAGGCAGGCCGTATACTTGTTTGGCACTGGACGTGGTATAAAAAAAAATAAAAAACCGGGCAAGTGCTAGTCGGACTCGCCCACCGAGGGTTCCGTATGTAGAATGATTATAAATAGATAAGAAATAATGCGTCGGAAAAAATATATAAAATATATTTTGCAATCTGCACATCAAGCCCTTTCATATGATATCCCATTTGAACTAGTAGCTTCAATTTGAAATTTCGACACCCTATAAAAATATAGACCCCCTATTCTTTAAGATTTAATTACAAATGTATAGTTTTGAGATTTATTCTTGTACTTGTAGTCTATAACGACGTTATTTGCCAAATTTCATAGTTCTAGGTCAACGGGGAGTACACTATGAGTTTTGATTCCCTTGAGAATGTGTCGAAATATGGGTTTTT
This sequence comes from Hypsopygia costalis, assembly GCA_937001555.2. Taxonomy (NCBI): domain Eukaryota; kingdom Metazoa; phylum Arthropoda; class Insecta; order Lepidoptera; family Pyralidae; genus Hypsopygia; species Hypsopygia costalis. Next base: position 24,697,491 of record OW443345.2, on the reverse strand, counting down.
TTCTGAATAAACGGCTGTATTTTTTTTTTACGTCAACTGAGCAGTTTGATGTTTTTACACCTCATGAGACCGTAGACCTGAGTATACAGTTCAAATTTCAGCTTGATTTCTCCACGAATTTTCGACATAGAGGGTCTTGACAGACAGACAGTCGGACAACAAAGTGATCTTATAAGGGTTCCGTTTTTCCTTTTGGGGTACGGAACCCTAATAAAGGACCTGCCTACCGTGGTCGAAAGTTATAAAAATATACAAAAAATATGATTCAAGTAATGAAAAGAAAACACAAAACTCGGTCCGACAAAAGCCGCCCTTGTTGACCCCACTCAAGTAGGTACTCACAGAGAGGGCCGCCCTAAAGAAACAATTACATATTGAATTACGCGGAGTGTACTGCGGGCGAAGCAAAACCGTCGACTTTCCATGTCGAGCTCTAGTTTCTTGAGTAGAATATGGTTGTTGACCTTGTTGTAGACACTTCAGCATTTTTTTTTATACCACGTCGGGTGGCAGACAAGCATACGACCCGCCTGATGTGAAGCGGTTACCGTAGCCATATTAACGCTCGCAACATAAAATATCGCTCGTGCGCCGCCATCCCTGCTGCCAACGCAGTATCTCCTTCATTTGCGATGACCTCACTCACTTGCAGGAACACAACAAACCTCAAGGGAATTGTTATTTAGCTGTAGTATTCTGTGAAGTGGAGATACATTCGCCAGTCGCGTAGCCTACTACGCTGCCTACCCCTCTTTCCGCCAGTGCTTCGTTTGCGCTTACAGGCAATATGTAAATATTGTTTTTTGTAAATAAATTTTAGAGTGTAAATGACTGACCATAATTTTTTAATCGTCGCCAATCTCACCTGTACGTGGTACACCCTGATGCTAGACTAACGAGGCTCGAGTCAAAGAGAGAAACTGCATAGCGTATTTTGTAAGCTGCCCGATTGGGCATGATGACTACCTCCATTTTGAGAATACCACAACCAAATAACAATTCCCTTGAGGGTTGTTGTGTTTCTGCGAGTGAGGTCACCAGGAAGAAAGTAGCTGCTGCATTCATATTGCGAGCGTCCATACTAGTAGCAAATAGTAGTAATTTTTATTTTCATCTTTTGTTTAGGTTTCATCGCAATATTACAGATATTGCGATGAAACCTAAACAAAAGATGAAAATAAATTAAATCTTGCAAATTAAATTTGACCCCCTTCCCCGGCTGAAATTTGGCTTCCTCATTTAGTTCTCGTGATAATGCCCGATTACCTAAATGCCACCACTTTTAATCCAATATGGTGACTGTCACAAAATGGCGGTTTACAATTACCACATTAGACCCTATGATATGGGTATCAAAGGAAGGGGTTTGATGAGGGAAACACGTAAGGGAAGTAAACTTTTTAGTTCTTTTTTTAACAGTCATAAAAGATTGATTAAAAAAAAAACAATTTCTTTATTCTTGTTTATATTTCCGAATCATAAATTGAACTCTGGAGGTTTTGTCCTATCAGCGAGCTTATCTCTACAAGAGAACTCTTCCAGTGAACTACTAGAGTTTGTAGCAGAAAAAGATATCGGACGGATGACTAAACATACAATTAACTACTGTACAGATACCTACACATAAAACATTCCATTTTTAGTCGGGAGTTAAAAAAGTATTCCCTTAAAAAGAAGCCTAAGCAAATTCATCTCCCACTATGCGTCACTTGGGACGATCAATGTCTACCGACAAAGAACACTCGAATCAATGGGGGAAATAAAAAATACATTTCAGAACACTATGTGGCTTTTAGGGCGATGTGCGGCACACCGGCGGTTTGCGAGCGTTTTTGAAGCGAAGCGGTCGCGCAACGGAATGCGTAGTAGTCGGATTTTCACTATGTAGTAGGCCTCCTATCTGGAGGCCTACAAAGTGAAAATTTCGTACAAGTGCAAGACATTCGTGCACGAGTTTGATCATTTATACTAAATCTGGTTACTATAAGCTACTATCAACTAGAAGTAAACACTGGGAGTAGTGTTCTATCACTATTATTAGTTTGTAGAATTAAAGCAACAATTGAATAATAAATCATAGTTTTCAAACGAATATAAAAACGAATGCATGCATTAAAATCACTCACTAGTATTTTAGTAGTGCTCCTCATGTTAAATTTTAATGAAAAATTAATGAATTTAGCATGAGGAGCTCGATGGTGTCGTTACGTATGTCATTCTAATCGAATACGCAAGTTAAGCAACGTCGAATGTAGCCTGTCCATGGATGAGTCTATGTATGTCGAGCTCCCCTCTGTGCCTTGAATCACATGTTAAGTCGTTTCGTTCCCGGCTGTTGTCGCTAGATGACAGTAGTTATGCCAAGTTAGTGGCGGCGGCTTGAAAACACTAGCCTCCGCCAACCAGCAGTCGTGCAGCGTAGTAGAGCACTCTCTAAACCTCTTTAATTGAGGGGAGATCCTGCTGTGGTATGAATACGGGTTGACGACGACGATGATGTGTAAAACGTTCCGAGTTGATTGTTGAAGTCTTTGTGAGAGTAATTTATATATTAATCTGCGGCTTGCTATTCGCGGCAAGCGCACAGCACGACCGCTTTGAAAACGCTCACAAACCGCCCGTGTCATAAAGCCCATAGGGAGAGTTGTGGATACCTTAAAGAAATATACAGGAAGGGAAAAAGAGTACAATAAATGCAATTGTTTGAGGACTATTAGATTACTTATATCCACTTTAGCGAACAAAGAATGGGACTGTTTGCAAACGGAAAGTATACTGGAGGAGTATTGCTTATTCATCATTCACATGACGAGTGCGGTGGTCGAATGGCTAATAATGTCCCCGTACAAGACCATCATTTGTGTGCATGAATATGTTTGTCTTAAGACGGATCTCCTGCAAGTATTTTTTGAAAACATTCTACTAAAACAGCGAGTCGAAGAGATGTGGCTTTAGCCACGCTTCTTTGGCCGCGCACCACATTCTAGGGAGCGTCGAGCGTTCCCTAGGTCATATATTATTTTTATACCACTGACGTGGCAAACAAGCTTACGGTCCTCCTGTTGGATAGCACTTACCGTAGCCTATGAAAGCCTGTAACACCGGGGGCATCAATTGTGCATTGCCGACCCCGTAAAAACCTCTTCACGCCCTTTTTGAAGAACCCCATGCTGTAGTCTCCTGAATAAACCTCGACAGGCAGTTCAATCCTCAGCTTGACAGCACGCGGAAGAAAAATTGAGATGATTTCCCTGTCGATGGCGAGCGGTGCGCCTGTAGAAGGAGGCCGTGGGCATCATTTCAAACAACTCCTCCGACCACACTATTTGAGTCACCGTTGGGCGGAGTCAGTGGAAAGCAAGGGCGAGGCTTTGGCTGCTAGTCTGGACATAGCAAAAGCTTTTGATCGGGTGTGGCATAAAGCATTACTTTCCAAGCTTCCTTCTTTTGGGCTACCTGAGAAGCTTTGCATGAGGATTACCAGTTTTCTCACTGAGCGTAGCATCAAAGTTGTAGTTGACGAAGCACGCTCGGATCCACTACCCTTGAATGCTGGCGTACCACAAGGCTGTGTATTGTCCCCCACGTTGTTTCTTCTGTATATCAATCGTCTCGTCTCGGATTGGGGAAGATTGAACATGGTACAGCTAAATCCCTCAAAGACTCAGGTTTATGCGTTTACCGCTAAAAAGTCCCCGTTTATCGTAGCTCCTAGATTAGAAGGTTAGTGTTAGTCCCAACATTTCCATCTTATTCAACATTCCAACGGATCGGCGACCCCTTGGTGTCGCTGGTCTCTATGGGCGGTGGTGATTGCTTTCCATCAGGTGACCCACATGCTCGTATGCTCTCTCTCATATATAAAAAAAAAAAAAAAAAAAAAAACGCCCTATTGTACAATCGGTAAATATCCCCATACTGCATCAAAACATGTTTTAATTCAACCCGTATTGTCCAACCAGCAATTGTTAGCCCAAGTGGCTAACAATTGTTAGCAATTGTTAGCCCAAGTGGCTAACAATTGTGGCTAACAAGTGCCGTGCTTGTCAATACAAACATCTAGAGTGCCTTTATATGTTTGCGCATTAAAACGGCCAGCCTTTATGTTGTTTGTTAAACAAACATTTAGTCAAAATCCAGCCGTGTCGGCAAACAAGTTGATGATTTGGGTCGAACACGCCGCAGCTGTTTGCTGCGCCGGCGGGGCGGGGGCGGGGGCGGGGGCGGGCGGCGGACCTCCACAATAATGCCATTGATGCTCTTACTAAAGCAATATTTACCAGTAATAAAGGATATATAATAATTAGCTGACTTGCGCAACTTCATCGGCGTAATATGCTATGGAGGACTTTTTTCAGAACTTCTACTTCAGATGAAGATTTCGACGAACCTGTAGTTATTACTACTACCTATTGGTCGCCAGGTCCCAATCTCTCGGCTGTGAGATATTACTCATACACCAACCCATAATTATCCCATTGTTGGGACCTCCGCTAATCCGCAGTTTATTATGATAAAGTAACTCTAAACTCTCTTTGATTAAAGGGAGATACAAACAAATAAAAACGCTTCCTTTTGTACAGTCTGGGATTGGGTCGTATGGCAGCAATTGGTGGCAATAATACGAGACAAAATTAAACGGCGACGATGGATTAATAATCGAAACATTATGGCGTTGTACAACACTATTTGTTCAAAGTGAAAGATTAAAGTGAGTGCGAGAGAGAGAGAGAGCATTGTGGGCGTTAATTTCTAGGCGGTAGAGATTTTTGTCCATTCTAGGCTGGAAGACACAGCATTAGAACGGAACTGTACAATCGTCTTTTTCAAAGTATTTAAATAGCCAGAGTGTTATGCAAAACTGAATATAAGGAAAAAAAATATACTTTTTCTCATTTTTGGACAGGCACACATAGCATTCTATTTGAAGGCGAAAGTGAGTAACGTTCTTTTTCAAAGTGAATCAATCGCCTATTAAATTACTTATTCCATCGTTCCATTGTGGAAGTCTACATGGTAGGCCTATGTTCGGCAGTGGACGTCCTTTGGGTGAAATGATGATGATGACCCGTGCAAAGCTCGAGCGCATCGCTAGTATGTAAATAACATTCAGTTCTCAATATCAGTAGTATCTGCGTTGTTTTCAAATTTCTCTCGCGCAGTTATTTCAAACTTTGATTAGAAAAGGAGAGGTGAAAGTGATCGCGAAGACTGTAAATAGGACAAACCAATTTCAGATACATCTAATGCCACGTTTCCATTGTCTTATTATGATCTTACGTTATAGCAGTGTCCTATGATTTCCATTGAAAATACTAAAAAATACTTTTTACATACATTATTAATAACTTTTGTCATACATTATTATTTTCATACATAGTTCTTACTAATCTACTCTATATATATATAAAAGAGATCCGTTATTGGCTGATCTAACAAAACACAGCTCAAACTACTGGACGGATCTGGTTGAAATTTAGCATACAGGTATTGGGGCATAAACATCCGCTAAGAAAGGATTTTATAAAATTTCCACGGGATACCGGGATATGCGCGTACAAAGTCGTGGCCGGGAATCAACGCACTGCTCAAACCACTGGCGGGATTGGGTTAAATACAGATGGCTTTTATGACGTAGGTATTCGCAAGAGAGAAGAATTTTTCAGAAATACGCATACGTAGGAAGTTGCGGACGCAAGCTAGTGACGACGATATCACATTATAAAAGGAAAATAATACCATGAGCCACAAAAAATACTGAATGAGCCACAGAAATACTAGGTTAGGTTTGGTATGTCTTATATCACATTAGACGCCAAGTCAGTATAATAGTCGCCGAGTTTCACAATTTTAGATAATCGGTTTATTACTACCCATCATAAAAATCGTGTGGACGTGACGTGATGATGTTAATATGGCATACGGCATTATTTATCACTCAACATAATGGAAACGCGATGCGAAAGACGAGCTCTCAGATCGAATAGATTGTTTTAAACACACGAGTTGTGCGATTTAAAAGATAAAGTCTAGACGCATTACGTTAACGCAAATCACTTTAGAATTTGATTTAGTTTGTAATTAATGAAGTTTATATCTTAAATTTGAAGTTACTCGATTTTATCTACTGAATTTAATTTAACATAAATTTGGGTATCAATGAATTATCTGTGTACAGTTACTTGTACTATCAATCATTATGGCATCGTATTAATGTAATGAAAACGAAAGTTTGTCTGTTTGTTTTTTTTATACTACGTCGGGTGGCAGACAAACATACGGCCCGCCTGATGTGAAGCGGTTACCGTAGCCATATTAACGCTCGCAACATAAAATCTAGCTCGCGCGCCGCTACCCCCGCTGCCAACGCAGCATCTCCTTGCTCACTTACTCGCAGGAACACAACAACCCTCAAAGATTGTTATTCAGCTGCGGTATTCTGTGAGGTGGTGGTACATTCCCCAGTCGGCGTAGCTTACAATTACGCTCCCTACCTCTTTTTTCGCCAGAGCTTCGTTAGTCAGTTAGCAGGGTGCACCGCGTGCAGGTGAAGTTGGCTTTGTTTCAAAGATCTTCATGAATCACTTACACCCCAAAATTTTTCGAGATTACCCAGGTACACTCCAAAGTTTGCGAGGAATAATAACAGATCTTTGATAGTTTTTAATGTGTAAAACTATGAACGGATTTATATGAAATTTGGCATATACCGGAAACCGAAAGAGTCGAGCGACACAGCAAAAGGAACTGAAAATGCGCCGTAAACGCTTGACATTATTTACCGGCGGCAACATTATCTGGGTAGGTATTAATTACATTTAGACATTTGAGATAAGCATGTTTTAAGTGACGGACAGACGGAATGCGGGACGCCCCCCCCCCCCCCCCCCCCCCCCCCTCCGCCGCCGCTAGATGGAGCGACGACCTCAAGAAAGTTGTAGAGAGTCGATGGATCGAGGTGTGTGGTCACCAAGGGTGATATAATGACGATGATGATGACACCTGTAAGTTTTATACGATTTTCATGTGATTTTTTGGCAGTGCAACAACTTTTACGTTTTTTTCTTGAACATTACAGTTTTAATTGAGAAGAAATCCGAAAGTAATTTTATTTCACAGATTTTCTCGAATTATTCTAAATGTATGCCAAGGCGGTGGCATGCGCATTACTTAGCTATACTTACCATGCACTTTGCACATAGCGAATACAGGGGACCTACCGCCGAAGCTGTAGCCGATTACCATAAGATTTTTTGACTGCGAAAACGAAAATTTAGCTTACATTAGCGATAATTGTATTTCGGTTAGTTGGTAGAAACTGTAGAGCTCTTTAAATAAACCTAAGAACTACACTGGGCCGCAATGAAAGCGGGTCGGTAACAAAAACGTCAATAACTTTCAAAATATTGAAACTAGCTTTATGAAATAAAGACTAAATTAATAGTAGATTAGTAGCCGAGGGCTGTAAGGCATCAATTGCAGCCCGAGATATTTAGGCGCACGAGCGCAGCGAGGGCGCCTATAGTTCGAGGGTGCAATTGATGCTTACACCCGAGCTAACTACTCTGCTTTACATCTCGATTGTGAGGTAAGTAGAAAAAAACCGGGATTACAAGAATAAAAGACTTTACTTGTTTTTCTTTTCGCCACTTCATGAACTCGTCGTAAGTTTTCAAATATCTCTCTTTAGAACTTTCAGGCAAAATATTGTTAATTGCTGCTTCAGCTTCCATTTTCATTGAATCGGGAGTGCAGCTTATATCTTCATCACTTGCAGAACTCATGTTTTTTTCCTAATTAGCACGTAATTATAAAAAAAATCCCGAAAACAAACAATATTAAAAGTAAAAGTTTCTATTCCCGCCTTTTTTCATCTCTTTTTTTTTATTTTTTTTTTCTAGAAGGAAATTGAGCTTCGTCGTTCGATATTTAAATTGATGACTATTATACTCATACGAAGACAAGGCTGAATAGCGAAGCGACCTCTTTTGTCATTGGGCTGAATGCATGATGTCTATTGCCAGTATGATGGTTAGATGTACGCGAACTTTTTGAAAGAGTGAAGTGTTTTTTTTTTAATTACTTACCGCCCTAGAGCTTTTTATAGCTACATTATTACCCTAGAGCGCTAATTGGTCACCTACAAGCCCCATTTGGGGGTAATAAGGACCTACTTACCGAATATGAGAGATGTAAAGTTTATTTCCTTACAAATATAGGCAGAAGTAAAATCATTTTATTTCTTTTTGGTGATTGTATTAAAACCATAAATAAAAAATAAAGACGATTTCAAAAATTGATGTTTTTGTTACCGACCCGCTTTCATTGCGGCCCAGTGTATTTTCGCAATAAAAAAATACGATAGTAATCGGTTTCAGCTTCGGCGGTAGGGCCCCTGGTAGCTGCGGTGGGGATGGTGGTGGAAACCGTAAGTAGAAGCTACTTGTAATTAGTAATTACAACTTTATTAGAGCTAATTATTTATGGGACTACGTTATATAAGTCATTAGCTCAATTATAGTTGTAATGTGGCATTAATGTGGGCGTTAGACACAGTATAAGTAATAGTACGACGTAGCTTAGGTGTACAATGCATTAGATTTTTCTGCAAATTGTCTGAAATATTATGACGATTGTAGAAGAAAATTGTGCCGATTGGGTGCGGCACGTAAATTAACATGGTTCTACCCGGGCCAAGGCGGGCCAGTTGCTAGTCGGTATATTATTATATGCGGTGGACTATGGTCCACCGCGCTGCTCAACTCCGCCAACCCGCAGTTGAGCAGCGTGGTGGAGTATGCTCTAATCCTCTTCGATTGAAGGGAGACCCGTATCCCAACAGTTGACGACGATATTATAGTGAAACCTTAGTATAAGAGCCTTAGTATATATAGCCTTAGTATAAGAGCCCCAAATAATTATTATTTGGGGCTCTTATACTAAGGCGTGTTTTACAAGTATATAAAGTGCAAAAATATCAATGGAAATATCAGTGAGTCTATAAGATATCACACAATGGCCCGAGACTAATCTATATATATAAAAGAGAAAATCACTCACTCACTCATCACGAAATCTCAGAAACTACAAGTGCCAGGAGTCTCAAATTTTGCAAGGGGGTTCCTTTTAGGACGTAGGTGCTCACTAAGACGGGAATTTGGAAAATTCAACCCCTAAGGTGGTGAAACGGGGGTCCAAAGTTTGTATGGGGAACCAAGATTAGTTGGACTATTTTATACGAAACTTTACACGAGCACTTCTGTAGATAAATGAGTAAACAAGTGTTTCAGGATTTTTCAAAATTCTACACCTAAAGGGGTGAAATGAGGTGCAAACGTCTGAAAATCGTTATGGGTATTGTTTTTATGGTTTATCGGGTCGCTGATTCCAAAACAACAGCTATTTTATAATCTAACATAACCGACGTGACACAAGAGCACTCCTGTGGGGGTACGATGGGGTTGAAATGTCATAACATCAATATGGGTGTTGATTCTATGGTTTTCTGAGACGTCAATTACGAAAATGGCATCGATTTGAAAACGTGGACATGAAATTTCCATCTCGGTATAAAAATCCAAGATTTTGAACACCTGATGCAGAACCATAATAGTTCAGCTAAACTGTAAGAAATATAAAAATGACGCGTTAGCAAAAGTTGTTCAGCCTAATGAGCATTTTATGTTGAGGTATAAAAATCCAAGATTTAGAACACCTGATGCAGAACCATAATGTTTCAGCTAAACTATAAGAAATAAAAAAATGACGCCTTAGCAAAAGTTATTCAGCCTGATGAGCATTTTTTGTTGAGGTATAAAAATCCAAGATTTAGAACACCTGATGCAGAACCATAATGGTTCCGGTAAACTATAAGAAATATAAAATTGACGCCTTAGTAAAAGTTGTTCAGCCTGATGAGCATTTTTTTGAGGTAAAAAAATCCAAGATTTGGAACACCTGATGCAGAACCACAAAGGTTCAGCTAAACTATAAGAAATATAAAAATAACGCCTTAGCAAAAGTTGTTCAGCCTGATGAGCATTTTTGTTGAGGTATAAAAATCCAAGATTTGGAACACCTGATGCAGATCCATAATGGTTCAGCTAAACTATAAGAAATATAAAAATGACGCCTTAGCAAAAGTTATTCAGCCTGATGAGCATTTTTTGTTGAGGTATAAAAATCCAAGATTTAGAACACCTGATGCAGAACCATAATGGTTCCGGTAAACTATAAGAAATATAAAATTGACGACTTAGTAAAAGTTGTTCAGCCTGATGAGCATTTTTTTGAGGTATAAAAATCCAAGATTTGGAACACCTGATGCAGAACCATAAAGGTTCAGCTAAACTATAAGAAATATAAAAATAACGCCTTAGCAAAAGTTGTTCAGCCTGATGAGCATTTTTGTTGAGGTATAAAAATCCAAGATTTGGAACACCTGATGCAAATCCATAATGGTTCAGCTAAACTATAAGAAATATAAAAATGACGCCTTAGCAAAAGTTGTTCAGCCTGATGAGTATTTTTTGTTGAGGTATAAAAATCCAAGATTTAGAACACCTGATGCAGAACAATAATGGTTCCGGTAAACTGTAAGAAATATAAAATTGACGCCTTAGCAAAAGTTGTTCAACTTGATCAGCATTTTTTGTTGAGGTATAAAAATCCAAGATTTTAAACACGTGATGCAGAATCATAATGGTTCAGCAAAACTATAAGAAATATAAAATTGACGCCTTAGCAAAAGTTGTTCAACTTGATCAGCATTTTTTGTTGAGGTATATAAATCCAAGATTTGGAACACCTGATGCAGAACCACATTTTAATCTGAAAATCGTCATGGGTGTTGTTTTTATGGTTTATCGCGTCGCTGATTACGAAAACAACAACGATTTTAAAATTCAACGTGGCTAACGTGACCATCATCCCGTATTGGGGTGCGATAGGGTTGAAATGTCTATATATCAATATATGTGTCGTTTTTTCTGGTTTTCGGAACGCCAATCCATATTAATAATTTAAATGCGACAGAGTGTCTAGCTGTTACTTCTTCACGCTTAAATAGCAGGACCGATTTAGATGAAATTTGGTTCAAAGACACCTTGAGTCCTGGGAAAGGACATAAGATAGTTTTTGTCTTAGAAATTACCTATTATTGTTGTTTATTGTACCTGTAGGGCGGTAGTTCTATGTTCGACTGTATGTATTTTTTTTAATTCAATGATTTCTCCGTCAATTGTACAGCAATTTGAATAATTCTTATTCGTTTGAGAGGGTACACTCTCCAGGTGGCCCCATATTAAAATGAATGTTGCTAAGCGCAAAACTCGAGAACGGCTCGACCAATTCTGCTAATTTTTATTTTAATATTTTCGTTAAGTTATAAGGAAGGTTCTTATGGAGAGAAAAGACATATAAATTACGAGGAAATGAAAACAACACTTTCTACCCGTGCGAAGCCGGGGCGAGCAGCTAGTAAAATATATTGAAGTTGAAAGATCGGCGTATTATATCGTACGAAACTATTGCTTATTGTCAGAGCTATTGACATTTGAAGACGGCTCGTGGACGAGAGCTATCCGGTTTATAGATGCCTATTTTTAAATATCAATATTTTCATAATTATGCCGGAGGAAATGATTTTGGCGGCATTTTAAAGATAATCTTAAAATGTAAGAGTATAAAACAAAAAAGAAAATGCGCATTAAGGAGTCAGTGTTTAGACCAAATAGAAAATATCTTAAATTTAGACAAATTTTGCGCATAAAATCGCAAAAGTAAATTAATTTAATGTACTATTGTTAATTTATTGATCAAAATTCTATTTATTTGTGACATATAAATATTGTAGCTTTTGAGTTTATGTAATTGAGCTTTTAGATCCAATTATAAATGGCTGCCATTTCTTAGACCATTTGTACTACACGGCCCTAATACGGGATGTAAAAATTAATATATCCAAAGAAGATCTCCTCAACAAAGGTTTATTATCAATCATACCAAAAAGAGCCTGGCCCTGACAGCGGCGATATCAAACGGTCCCGATACCGCTGCGACGCCGCAGGCAGGCAGCTCGCGGGCCGCGCTCCCGGTGGGTGACTACCTTTGTTCACATGACAGTAAGATGGTAAATTCGTTGCGCCACAGCCTAATTGAAAATAGATGACTTGAACTTTTTTGCATTATTTTTTAAGATTTATCGGAAGGTGGGTGTGTTAATTCCTGTATTTAAACCGGAAAATATTCTAGCAGTTTTTACAAGCCTTTATTTACTTGGCCTCTAGGAAAAGGGCATTAAACACCACAACATCGCCTTCAATGGTTTCGCTTATGCTTCAAATGGAGTAGCATTGGATATACAAATATTATAGATATATAAATATTATAAAATATGTTGCATAATAAATAATAATTATGTCCCCTCAAAATTAAGTAATAATAAACAACATTAAGAAAATAAGCTTATCCATCGATACTTTATTTCTTATTTTGTATTCAGCTTTACGGAGAATTACATTTCCCACTAAAAATAAAAATACTGAAAAATAAATTGGCAATAATTCCAGAATTAAAACGAAATTTATTCACATTAAAATATTGGTAGATGCATTTTACTTTGATTGAACAGAAAATAAAATAATTAGTTTTTTGTTAAAATCTCATCAAATACTTGACTTTTAGTTAGGGCAGCCGAAGTAGGTACCCTATGCTTGTTTGCCATGCGACGTATTACAAAAAAGTGTGTGGCTCGCTTTACACTCCGTTGTAATTGTGATGTGAATGTTTACAGGTTGATCTTGGTCGAGCTGTGACTACACTGTCATTCTTTACACTGTGGCGTCGATAATAAATGTATGCACAATAATCAGAGGTACTCGCGCCCACGGTCGAAGCCCACCACGAGCACTCCCAAGTAACACTCGAACAATAAACAACACTGGAAGTAAGGCTTCGCGAGCAACGACTTCCATTGTTTGCTTCCACGAATTTGCTAACAGAGCTGAAAATAATATCATAATTTATTCAGTTATGGTTTTTCTTTTAAATTAAATAGGCAAAGATTGTATTTCGAGCGAATGTTCATAATTGTTTCAGGTGGTATTTCCCTACGGAAGCAATTTGATATTATATTACTTCAGATGCTTGTACCTGAGCGGGGGAGGTGATATAAGATCAAATTGAAAACAATTGACCTTAATACCCTAGAGGTTGGGCGAGCTCTTGTGTGGGATGCTACTTATGCCGGCACCCACCCTCCAGTTACTGAGTTTAAGGCCAGTTCATATATGTAAGTCTTATAATATTTAATAACACGTCCACGCATGGCACGAAAGGTGCGCATACCTCCGCAACTATCAACTGTACTCTGGTTCAAACTTTAATATATATTATGTCGCAGCCAATTCGTAGAACCCGCCGCATTACATAACGGCTAACTGTTTTATACAATGGCCAAGCCATTATTTTAAACCGCCCTTTTATCATATTAGTGAATTGTCACCAGATATGCGGCCAGCTATCTGGTGACAATTCACTTGGTATCCACCAAGTTTGTGGAACCTCGCATTTCTAATTAATCACAAGACAAACCTAACCAAAAGATTATTTAAAGACAATCCGCCTTAAGTTAGCCGTTATGTAATGCGGCGGGTTCTACGAATTGGCTGCGACATATATATAAAAATTAAAAATGGTCAACTGAGTCCACGGGCTCAGTGGAGCGTGCGGGATCAATTGACTGCAGAATCTTGAAATGAAACTGCATGGTGGGATCTACTAATAATCAGAAGTAAACGGAAGGAAGAAAAATCCCGATTGAGTTAATCGTTGTCAATCATTATTCATAGCGTTGTTGGGATACAGGTCTCCTCTCAATCGAAGAGGTTTAGAGCATACTCCACCACGCTGCTCAACTGCGGGTTGGCGGAGGCCAGCGTTTTCAAGCCGCGTAAAGACCACTGACTTGGCTTAAGGACTGTCATCTAATGACAACAACCGAGACCGACGGCTTAACGTGACCTCCGAAGCCCACAGCAGCTCGAGATAAATAAACCCATCCATGGACAGGCTGCGGTCGACTTTGCTTAACGTGTGTGTTCGATTAGACTGACACGCGCAATGACGCCATCGAGCTCCTCCTAATATTAGTACGATTAATTTTTGGAACGAAGTTCCTCTTGGGGCGTTGCGGCAAAAAACGTCCGTAACGTTAAAAAAACCTTAAGATTTTTATGTATAGTCTATGTATGATGACGTTTTATGTTACAATAAATGTTTCTTCTTCTTCTATACGGTGTCTAATGTATAGTCTACGTGATAACTGTTATTATTATTGCAGTTTGCTATATAATTCGGTAATGGTAAAATGTGGAAATTATTATTACTACGTTAAACGCATAGAGGCTATACACTATGGATGTATAGCCTCCATGCGTTTATATAGGGTTATATAGGTGTGTATGCTTACTCTTTACAGCTTACATACATACATACACACTAACGTTTCATGATCTATCTGGCTTGTGTTTGTGTTAAGTTTATCACCATTTGGTGTAAAAGTGACCGGATCCGGGAACTGGAGTGATTTTCCTTTGAAGGATACAATGCCCCAATTTCAATAAAATTTAAAAATAACTACCTCCATTGTCCATTTCTAATCGTGGTTATTACAAACTTGTCAAAGATTGATATCACGGAGGGCAGCGATTAATGGAATAAAAAATGTCTCGTGTCACGCCATTGAAAAACCAATTAATTTGGGATCAGAAAATGAAAACGTTTTGAGGCGAGATAGTGCTGAGTCACTGCGGTGCGCACACCGCGCCGCCGCCGCCGCAAATATACATCTAACAGAATGACACAATCATATACATGCTTGATTCAAAACAGATGGTCTACGGATACAGCTTAGAGTTATAAAAACTATAGAGCGCGCGTGTTGCCTATAGCTCAATGTGCCGAGCGTACACAGATGCTCCATACAATTTGATATTTTTAACTTAGTTTAAGTGATTTTCTATATAAGTATTTGTGCTAATATATGACTAGATGATAATAACAATTATTTGAAAGTATGTTAATAAAGTACCGAATCGCACTGTTCATACCACTGCCAACGTGTATTTTTGACGCACTCTATTACTTTCGTATATTCTAAGGGAACCAGTCTCTCTTTAAGATCCCGTCTCTTTCCCCTCAATGTTAACTTTGACTCGGCAATCGAAAACTGAAGCTCACAGGAGCTCGAGATAAAGAAACCCAGGACAGGCTACGGTCGTCGTTGCTTAACTTGCGTGTTCGATTACACAGACACACACAACGATGCCACCGAACTCCTATAGTCTAACCTC
Source organism: Hypsopygia costalis (assembly GCA_937001555.2). Classification (NCBI taxonomy): domain Eukaryota; kingdom Metazoa; phylum Arthropoda; class Insecta; order Lepidoptera; family Pyralidae; genus Hypsopygia; species Hypsopygia costalis. The sequence goes on along the minus strand of OW443345.2, from coordinate 24,682,138 downwards.
TAGGTGTAGCCGGCTCACCGTTAAAAATAAATAAATATTTCTGCACAATTTACACAGCGCTATCTAGTCCCAAATTAAGTGCAAAGCTTGTGTTATGGGTACTAGACAACTGATTAGTACTTAAAATACTTAATTACATTTTCAGCGAAATTCATTGAGCTTATGAAATCGTCCGGTCGTTCTGTCTGTCCGTTGCCATGAAACTCAAAATTTCGAAATTCTGACTTCGGATTCGTGTAGAGCATCAAAAAGTAGTATCTATGTAAAGTGACTTTGGTTTTCCGATATCAATTCGGGATTTAGAAAAAAAAAAACAGACATTGCTATGGTGGCGCATGCTGCGCGTCCGATGTTTTTTTGTAAATACATACTTATAATACATAGAAACACCCAGACCAAGACAAACAGACATGTTCATGCACAGAAATGTTTGTCTTGGCGGGAATCGAACCCGCGACCTCGGAGTCAAAGTGGCCATTGCTAACCATTCGAACAACGAGCTCGTCAAAAAGACCATGGTACTCTGGGTCCCTGGGAAAATGATGATATATTACGGACTGTCCACTCTAGCTAGGTGCATGAGCATCCGTCAGCTTACGTGATGTATGTAATTGAGATACTGCCCCACAATTGACCATGACATCGCCCAGGCACCATGACTCTCACATTCTTAAACAATACGCTTTTGTTGCTTAGTTTGCTGAAAAATTACACTGAAATATGTTGCACGCTTTTAATTAAATATGATTTTTGCCCCATTCATTGTGGGGTTATTCTATGCGCTATTCAAACAGAGACAATGAGCTCGAGGCTGTAGGCGCTGTAAGCGGTTTCAGCGCTGTACAGTCGCACGCGTGCGCTGTCAATCTCGCTAATGGTGCCGTGGGTTAGTTTGTTTTGACTGTAACGCCTTTTGTGTTTCTGGCGTTTTAACTCTGGTTTAGAATGAGGTGTTGAGACTGTTTATTAAAGGCTTGGTTTTGCTCACGGTCTCGTGTCACTTGAACATATTTCAGTTATATATGATATTTAAAATACTTTTTCAAGACAGTATTATAATAATGAAATTGGTTCATATTCAAAACTAAAAGTAGAGAGATTTTATTAATTTCCTCTCAATCGATTATCCACGGGTTCTGCACTCCTTCTCCACTCTTCCTTTCACTCTTGGGTGTTCCATGCCCACACAAGAACAAGGATCACCAACAATTAAATCCTCTAACAATGCTCCCGACCACTCATGAAGCATCAGGCCAGAGGCTATGCCATTTGGCGGGAAGTGCCAAATGGCATAGCCTCTGCAACCATGATTCTTCAGAAGCCTCAACGGCAAAACCCCAGTCTCCAGAGCGCCCCCTGTCCAAACAAGAGTATAGGCCGGCCGGAGCTGCTCCTGGACTGGAATTAAGAAGACACACACAACCTTCGTCGCGTCTGAACATCCAACAGTAAGCAAGATCGATAAAATGAAATTACTGTAGTTGCCCGGAGTGTACCGGCCCAATCTCCTGCGAACCTAGTTTTCAATGGAAGTGATTCTATAAGAGTTCCCAAACAGTCACAATATCAAATATATAAATTTCTCGTGTCACGATGTTCGTTACCATACTCCTCCGAAACGGCTTGACCGATTTTTATGAAATTTTGTATACTTATCGTGTAGGTCTGAGAATAGGTTGTATTCTATTTTTAATGGCAAAACTACGTTTGCCGCGTCTATGATATGATATAATAAAATCGTTTATTTTCTCTCACAAAATATATGCTACATAATACATTTGAAATTTGACATGTATACCTATATCTGCTTTTAGTGAGTGCCAGATAGGTTCAGTAGTAGTAGGTTCAGAGGAACCTGTACAACAGGTCAACAGTCATCTTCATAAAAGGCAATTTTTAATATAAAATTTAAACAATAATATTTAGTGGCGTTAAAATGACAGGCGAGCGATGCGTAACGTCACAAATTTCGTCAGAGACCTCTGTTCAGGCATGTTCTGGTTTCCAACGAATTAATTGAAGAAAGTTTCAGGCCTGAACTTGTCTCCGTAATGAGTTCATGACGATCAATCAAAACGGGTAAATGGAATATTAAATGGGCCCCTTGATAAAATTCTTTGGCTAATTTTCTTCGGGCATTAATGCGTTCTTGGGGCATAATGGCCGCAAGTAATGAATTCAGATTACCATCTGTTATGCGGGGGATTACGGTACATTCTGGTTCTTTCGGAAGAATGATCATTAAAATATGTGTAGATTAACTTGTCAATGTGATCTACATGCAAACGTAAGATGGAGTGAGTGTTTCCGAAGAGATGTGTTTCAGAAGAGAGATAAGAGAAGTTTGAGTTAACGAAATTTTCTATACACATATGAACATGTTTTTTTTTATACTACGTCGGGTGGCAGACAAGCATACGGCTCGCCTGATGTGAAGCGGTTACCGTAGCCATATTAACGCTTGCAACATAAAATATTGTTCGCGCGCCGCCACCCCCGCTGCCAACGCAGCATCTCCTTCCTTTCTGGTGACCTCACTCCCTCGCAGGAACACAACAACCCTCAAGGGAGTTGTTATTTGGCTGCGGTATTCTGTGAGGTGGAGGTATACCCAGGTCGGGTAGCTTACAATTACGCTCCTCTTAAGTGGTTCATCAACATCTTTGAACCAAAGCCAACTTCACCTGCACGCGGTACACCCTGCTGACTGACAAACGAAGCTCTGGCGAAAAGAGAGGTAGGCAGCGTAATTGTAAGCTACCCGACTGGGGAATGTACCTCCACCTCACAGAATACCGCAGCCAAATAACAATTCTCTTGAGGGTTGTTGTGTTCCTGCGCGTGAGTGAGGCCACCAGAAAGGAAGGAGATGTTGCGTGGGCAGCGGAGGTGGCGGCGCGCGAGCGATATTTTATGTTGCGAGCGTTTATATGGCTACGGCAACCGCTTCACATCAGGCGGGCCGTATGCTAGTCTGCCACACGATGTAGTATAAAAAAAAAAAAAAAGGAAGTCATCTCAACCTATGGACTTACAACACGAAATGCATCATTTACGCGTTGCCAAACCTGTAAAAATCTCTTGAGACAACTCCATACTGTAGTTTACAGAGGAAACTTCGACAAGGAATACATTTCATAAACTGAGATTCCAAACTGACTGACTATTAAAGAAGCTGCAACTTGACAGCTCGTGGTAGAGTACTCCTCTGGAACTGTACAGTTCGCGACCATTTAGATTGAAGATGTCGAATTTTCATGTGGATGGATCCCCTGGTTGAAGCCAGCAATAAAATGAAAGGCGAATTCCTGAAAGGTACGTAAATACCTTCAGGTTAGTTCAGGTCTCCCGGTATATATATATTCGTACAGGTCGTGTGAGTTTAATTTACACGTGTAATTGCCAATTTTACGCACTACTACCCATCCAGCCTGATCCTATCGCCATCTTGGTTATTATCATTATGTTATACTGGCTTCCGCCCACGGCTTCGCCTGCGTGAAAGTCAGTTATTGCTTCAAAATATGTCATTCTTCGGGAACAACTCGTTTATCTATATTATAAAACAAAATCTGGTTAGTCACACCATTTATAACTCAAGAACAATTGGACCGATGTTTATGATCTTTGAATTGTTGGGTTAATTAATGAAAACAAAAGAGGTTTTGTTTTCATCATTTTTTCAGATAAATGAACAGCTATTCTGCTATTCGTGATGGAGACGTACCCGCTAATCGGCCGGGTGTACCACATGCAGGTGAGGGCCTGCACGTGGTACACCCGGCCGATTAGCGAAAGAGGCTCTGGCACCCAGAGTGTTATAAAAAAGTATGAAATCTGTTTCGAATTTGTGTAATCACAATTGAACAATATCATTTATTAGCGGCCTGCGGTGCCCGAGACCGACGCGACGACGTAATCCTCAGCACTGACAAGGCTGTTACGTCTTTACTAAGTGCTTCTGAAAAGGTTTTAAAGTCATAAAAGCATTGAAACATATTTATTTCACTGCAGGGATATGCTTCCTCAATCGAAGAGGCGTAGAGCGTACTCTAATACTCTGCTTAAATGCGGATTGACAAGGTCAGTGTCAAGGTCACTAACTAACTTGGCTTTCTATCATCTAATGACAATAGTCGGCACCAACCGCTTAACATGCCCGAATCACACAAAAGCTCAAGATAATATAAACCCATCGACTTTGCTTAACTTACGTGATCCATTAGACACACGCAAAGACGTCAAGATTTTGTAGATATATTTATAATCTGTATTTTGTTTATGAAGATATAAATACATATGAGTCGACAATCTCGCGAACATATACATATAACGATTTCAACATATAAGGCTTCACTGGAACGAAAAATCGTTCTAGCTCGTGACAGGAAAAGCGTTAAGAAAAGTATGGTCGATATTTCAATATAGCGCCATCTGTTAACAAAATCTGTTAGTAAACATTATTCCTATTTAGTAAATAGTTATTCCAGAATAGATGGCACTACACTCCATTTTACTTACAAAAAAAATGTTACTCCTAAATAAAAAAAATGCCTCCCGAAGTTTGGACGCACTAGTTTCCTCTTTTTTTTATACTACGTCGGGTGGCAGACAAGCATACGGGCCGTATGCGAGCGTTAATATGGCTTCACATCAGGCGGGCCGCCTGATGTGAAGCCATATTAACGCTCGCAACATAAAATATCGCTCGCGCGCCGCCACCTCAGCTGCCAATGCAGCATCTCCTTCCTTTCTGGTGACCTCACTCACTGGCAGGAATACAACAACCCTCAAGGGAATTGTTATTTGGCTGCGGTATTCTGTGAGGTGAAGATACATTCCCCAGTCGAATAGCTTACAATTACGCTCGCTGCCTCTCTTTTCGCCAGAGTTTCGTTTGTCAGTCAGCAGGGTGTACCGCGTGCAGGTGAAGTTGGCTTAGGTTCAAAGATGTTGATGAACCTCGTACACCCCAAAAGTTTTCATTTACATTTTGTCAATGCCGACGGGCGGCTCGCTCAAGGCCATAAATGTACAGAAGCCATTGTACCAACTTCCACCATCTGCATATTTAAGCATATCTGTTATTAAAATGTCCACCAGCTGTGAAATGAAGCCGCTACTATGAAATGGATATTGAATCAAATTATTAATTTTTCGAGAGTTTATGTAACAAAATTAATAAATATTCCTAGACTTGTAGTCCCACTACATTACTTACAATTTGACGAGCTCGGTGGTCGAATGGTTAGCAATGGCCACTTTGACTCTGAGGTTGCAGGTTCGATTCCCGCACAAGACAAATATTTGTGTGCAATGAACATGTCTGTTTGTCTTGGTCAGGGAGTTTTCTATATATTATAAGTATGAATTTACTAAAAGAAAAATGTATTTAAGTATTATATATCACTTATCTAGTACCCAAAGTACAAGCTTGGCTTAGTTAGGGACATATGATGCATACAAATGTTTTATGGGGGTCCCTAGCGAGGCAGCTTAACGCCGTGCACTATCTCCATTATTTTTTGACCCTGGGATATTTATATTACAAGCCCTTAGATATCCATATAATCGTCTTCTATTACATTTATTAAGTAGGTATTAATATTAAGTAGATCCCGCAAAGTTCCGCCCCAGCCCAAAGGCTTCGCAAACGGAGGCGAGTAAACCCTAGCACCCAATAAAGTTTAAACATTACGCAGAGGACGCCTCTAGGCCTGTTTTAATGAAGGAGCGAAACGCGATAATTGTAGCTTTCTAAAATTATAATTAAACTGCCATTTCTCGCCTTAGCGCCGAGATTTTAACGAATTTTAATTGTCTTATGATATTTAAATTCATCATTATTTCGCCCTGTTTTTGTCCACCGCTGAATTACCAGGGCTCACCAGTTTCTTATAGAGTGACCGGTCCAATTCATCCAGCATCCTATGGTTATTCAGCAGTTCATCAGGCCATCTTACACGCGGCCGTCCAAGGTTGTACTTGCCAGTACGTACGTGGCCTCCACTCTAGGATGTTTCTGGCCCATATCGGTCGTTCGGTCTTCGCTCTATGCGGCTCGTTCATATCCACTTCTGTTTATTAAGTCTCTCTGCTTTATGCAACCAATACAGGTTTCAGAAAAATGTGCGCAGTCGTAGAAATTGGGAATAGGTTTATTGTTAAATAAGCTAGTTGCCATATGATCACCCTGAGAAGAATTTTTTTACCACTAAGCTGACAAACAAACATATAGCCTGGTGGAAACCAGTTAACCTATGGACGCCTGTAACACCATAGGCATCACATGCGCGTTGCTGACCCTGTGAGAATCTCTATATGCCCTTTTTGAAGAACCCCATGCTGTAGTCTCCTGGAAAAACCTCCACAGGTAGTTTATTCCACATCTTAATAGCACGTAAGTAGGTATAATGATAAATTGGCGATTCGAGAAGTAGTCGTTAGCTCCAGAAGGTCATCAGTTTTACTTATTTATTAGAGATCTTATTAGTAGAGAGTTTATTAGAGATTAAATTAGTTCAATACTAATTTGACCCCGTAGTAACCTTTCCTGAAAAGGCTGGCAACGAATCAATGACCTTTTGGTGTACTGATGTTTATTGGCTTTGGTAATTGCTTACTCATATACTCATATAAGCTCCCCACTTTTATAAAACAAACAGAACATAGCCCGCGTTAACCATAATCTCCTGGCTACCATCTATCAAGTACATTTCGGAAACTCCATATCATAAAAAGTTAGATAGTAGTACTCTTCCCGTTCAATGATTGAGAAAAATTCAATCTTTAAAGTATTTGAATGAATCAAACGGAATCATTCCAATCATTAACGTAATCGTGCATTGTCACGAGAAACGAGTATACCAAATTTCAGCTCGATCGAAAGCAGACACTGAAAAGTGGGCGTTCAACTTGCAAGATTTGATTACAGTTCCCGCGGCAAAATAAAACAAAAGCTTGTAACCAACGTCCTCGCTCATATACTTTTGAAGTTGCAATTTTCTATAAACTCGTGTCTAAAATACGCAAGGCTTCACACAACAGATTGTATTTCTCAAATTGTACGTTGTAAGGTTTTATGAAACGGAACTTTTAAAGAAATTTGAAAAGAAAATTCCACATTCCGAAGTTGTACAAGTTTGCACCGCGGCTCGGTTTCCCAAGTTTCTTTAATATTTATGTTTTGTTTTTGTTTTCACTGCACTTCGGTTGCATACAGATGTATTTTGAAATTCAATAATGTTTTACTATTAGTAGTTGGAAGAGAATAATAGAACTTTATTTTTTTATACTAAGTCGGGTGGCAGACAAGCATACTGCCTTGTGTGAAGCGGTTTCTGCAGCTAAAGAATCGCAACATAACCTGCTCCGCTGACAACGCGTCCTTCCTGGTGACCTCACTCGCAAGAACACAACAACCCTCTAGGGTATATATATCTGGATGTGATATTCTATGAGTTGGAGGTACTTCCCCAGTCCTGTAGCTTCTATATATGCTATGACGTCTCTTTTTGCTTTTATTATGTTTCTCTTTTTGCCAATTTCAATTTTAGACTTTAGCTTTCATAAAACCATTATAAGATCGTAAATGCGTATCAATTATTTTACAATTGTGTTTGATTTTTTAACCGACTTCAAAAAAGGAGGAGGTTCTCAATTCGACTGAATGTTTGGTTGTAAGGTGTTAGGGGTGTAAGTGGTTCATCAACATCTTTGAACCAAAGCCAACTTCACCTGCACGTGGTGCACCCTGCTGAGTGACAAACGAAGCTCTGGCGAAAAGAGAGGTAGGGAGCGTAATTGTAAGCTACCCGACTGGGGAATGTACCTCCACCTCACAGAATACCGCAGCCAAATAACAATTCCCTTGAGGATTGTTGTGTTCCTGCGAGTGAGTGAGGTCACCAGAAAGAAAGGAAGGAGATGCTGCGTTGGCAGCGGGGGTGGCGGCGCGCGAGCAATATTTTATGTTGCAAGCGTTAATATGGCTACGGTAACCGCTTCACATCAGGCGGGCCGTATGCTTGTCTGCCACCCAACGTAGTATAAAAAAAAAAAAAAAGTTTTTTGTATGTATGTTCTTCGGTTTCGTTACGAATTGTGAACCGATTTTCAAAATTCTTTTTTTATTTGAAAGGGTATGATTGCAAGGTGGTCTTATACTCGTATTCACCAATTCAGGGTCTGATGATGGGAGCCCAGAAAAATCGAGGGAAACCCTTAAATTTACCCTGTGGTGGCCAGCATAATAGAATTGCGCCACTCCATTGCACTGCGCTGGATGTCGTACAAGGCATCTAAGGAATCTTGTGTGACGCAATAACTTTTCTCCCGGAAGACGAGCAGCAGCGGGGTATTCCACCAATAAGCTGCGCTCGCCAACTGAAGTCGGTTTTAATTTTTTTTTTATCTATGAATAGCAAACTTCTTAAGGCGCGTTTGGAATTTTTTGAGATGGGAAAAAACCATTGAACTCGCGGCACTGTTACCGTAACCGACACCGGTCTACTTGGTGCGGTGTGAGGTTGTCGCGTACCGCCCGCTTGCCTGTGCGTTATTGGTTCGTCGTTGCTCTCCGCGTTGCGTTCATGATACTCTCGTTCCCGAAATACACGTACGAGAGTTACAATATTTGTACATATACAGTCATTTATATAAAAGCTGGAAATTGTTTGGCAACTGAATGCCAATGAATAAGCGGCTCTATTTCAAATGGAATAGAGTCGCTTATTCATTGGTATGAATAAGCAATCTATTCAATTATTGAATCGCAATAAGAGATGGTGGTAAGGGGGCTGTACATTGTCTTAAAAATATAAGCATGCAAAATATTGAAATACATTACAATACGGTACATCAATTTTTTATGTCTGTTTTAAACAATAGAATTAATTACTGCAAGCCTCTTAAATATCTAGCCATTCCGATGCCTACAATAAAATATATTTTAGACAGAAGGTGATTTTGCGACCCTTAGTAATGAGGTACATCACGTGAGGAGGCGGAGGATTCTAGTGGAGCTTGCAACATTCACCGCGCAGTGTGTAGTACTGGTGGAAATAATATATTATTGTACTATCAACACTCGACGGGTACTGACAGAGTGGAGACTCTGGTGAGAGCTAATGAGTGAACCCGTCTAGCTCCTTCAGCATTCAGCATTTATCTATTTTTAAGTATAGGTCCTGTACATCTCATTTTCATCGTTCTTTCTATTTTTTTAAATATAGTACAATAGATTATTACGTCAATTAATATTTTATAATCATAATCATCATTTATTTGCAATGAGTACATTAATACATAATATAGGTCTTAAACTATGTAGTCAATGTAATCAGCCTGCTTGCAGGCGCACAAATATTAATTAAATCTAAAAATAATTTGATAACACTAAAATAATAGAGTAGTACAGTCCAGGTTTATTTGACATATTTTATGTTATATTAACTGACATGATCTTTTGTACTATGCTTATATAAATAAGATGGAATTTGTATTAATTTATTATTGTATTAATTGGCAAATATTTAATTTTATTTTAAAAATAACATAATAATATACGGACATCCTGTTAATGACAACCAAGTTTTTGCATGCTAGTGTATCCGTTGTACTTACCTTGTGCCATAGCAAATAAACAATTTCATTTAAGGTCTACATATAAACATACACTTTAGCCCCGACCAGTAGTTCAACGTTTTGTAAACGTATATAATTATCAGTAGCAACTATTACCGCGGTAATTGAATCTCTGTAATTAAGCTCGGCGGCGGCACTTGCCCGTAAAATTGGATTTCCGTTTCATTACTCAGGCGGATGTTATTATGTTTTATGTAATTATTTGTAAGGAGGGGCCGGACAGCGTTAGGTGATATCATTATCATTTCTCACGTTTTTCTTATGCTACGGCGGATGGCAGAAAGCATGCGGCCCGCTGGATGTGAAGCGGTTACTGTAGCCATGTTGACGCTCGCAACATAAAATATTGCTCGCGTGCCGCTACCGCTGCCAGCGCAGCGGAGGTGGCGGCGCGTCTGTTGTGATTATTTGGAAAGCTAGAACAGTAAGAGTCACGAAAACTCTAGACTAGAGAAAAACTTACGAGAAGGATGGATGAGAATGTGAATGAATTCATTCCTTGATGTACGCTTATGTAATTTGCAGCAATGAAAAATATTTGGGGTGTAAATCAACATCTTTGAATCAAAGCCAACCTCACCAGTACGTGGTGCACCCTGCTGACTGCCAAACGAGGCTCTTTTGTTTTGCCCAACTGGGGAGGACTGGGGAGGTACCTCCACCTCACAGAATACCGCAACCAAATAACAATTCTCTTGAGGGTTGTTGTGTTGCTGTAAGTGAGTGAGGTTACCAGAAAGGTAGGAGTTGCTGCGCTGGCAGCGGGGATGGCGGCGCGCGAGCGATACTTCATGTCGCGAGGCTTAATAAGGCTACGGTAACCGCTTCACATCAGGTCGGCCGTATGCTTATCTGCCACCCGACGTGGTATAAAAAAATGGTTTAGTTCTTTTGCTTGAAATCCTTTCAAAATAAAATCCAATAAACAAATCTTGAAGAAACATCGCAATGAACGTGCTTTTGTACAGAACCGTGCAGTAAACAAACTAACAGCTAAGATCTCTGATTGCAAGTTGTGTACCTCGCTACTCGAACTTCGGGCGATATAATTTATCATAATAACATACATACAACTGTGTTTATACAAACAGTAGATTAACTCTCTGTAGAGAATTATTACTAACTAGCAAATTCCCGTAACTTCGTTCGCTTTGTTAGTTCGCGCCGGCCAAGATAACATGATCTCCACTTCATATGAATACCTGTTGTACGAACAGATTCCGATGAGTTACTGAATATATTGAAATTAAACTTTGTTAATTAACTGACTCACATTGTCTGTATATTTAAGAAAGTTTGTTTGAAATCGGTACAGCTGTTTTCTCGTTATACGTGTTGTACTATGGGAATGCCGGAGATTTCACAGATTGTGGTTGTTCAAAAAAGGCCTAAGCAGACTTTTATAATAAAATCAATGAGTTAGATCTGTTTTTTTTTGTAATCGCTACATATTGTAAAGCGAAGTTCCCCATCGCGTCAGGTCCCTTGAATGCGATAACCTCGGAAATTACTACAACGGACGAAGTGATTCCTAAGAGGTGAGGTTTATTTTTAACCGACGAAAAAACGGAGGAGGTTCTCAATTCGACGCGTATATTTTTTTTATTGTTTAGAGCCACAGCCTACCTCACTATATTTGTAAACACAATTTTAGTGGCAATAGGTAGGAAATATCTTTGACGTCGAAGTGATGCCGAAGCAGCAAAGATCTGACTGTTAACCTCACAGACTTTACTATACTATACTTATGCAGTGCATAATGTAACGTAAAATGACAGGTAATATAATTTCATTTGGCACAATGTTCATTTCCAACAATTAGATAATGATTATAGATTAGGAGCGGTGTGACATTTTTCAGTCCATTGTAAGCCAGTAATTATAAACTATAACGAATTTGGAAATGAATATTATAACATATATAACATACCCATACTGGCTTATACCGCGAACAGGGTTCTGTATTAATCTTATTTGTTGTATGTTTTCTAAAATAAATAAGACCAAAATAAATAACAGCAACAAGCAGACAGAGTTATTATGTAGTAACGCTCCGATTGCAGTTTGCGCAATATTGCATTCTGCAGTATAATCCGATGCATACGAGATATCCGTCGCAATATGCCACCAGACTCCCCGGAGATTATTATTAGCTTACATGTGCCAGATGGAAGATAGAGATGTACAAAATATTTGGCTCAAGATGATAAAGCAAATAGCATATTTGATAAGACGTGCATATTTCGTTGTTTGTATGTAAATGGTAATTTCTAGCAGCATGCATAGTACTATGTGCACATATGTACACAGTATGACATATTATTGTTTGACATTATTTATGGTACAGGTCGTGCAGCGACAGTTGATGCAAACGCGGTTTTAACACTGTCGCCTTGTAATGTGCGCAAATGACAAGGACAGGCAAAGGTAGGGACACACCTTCTACGTTTGTCTCTACATTTGCCAAGCCAGCCTTCTGCACTCTCCAACACTTTAGTGCAAGTCGTCCCTTCGATGATTGTTTATCATACGAGTATAAGCTATATACCTGCAATACGAGATGTAGTAAGTAGATTTTTTTTAATACGTCATAAATCGTAAACCGCAATTCACCTTTCATTCAATCAACTCAAATATAAACATAAATTACAACGAACTACAAGAACTTTTATATTATGTTACTTGCTGCTACGGAAACTTTCATGGGCGAGTCCGACTCGCACTTGGCCGCTTTTTTTCTTTATATCAGGCGAGCCGCATGCATATCTATCACCTGAGGTAGTATAAGAAAGAACCAGAGCAGCGGGGAAAAGTAACACACAGAAAATTAAATAGGTATGTCTGACTCAGTTACTTCAAGAGTTGATGGCCCTCACGCATTTCTATATCACCTAACGGCCGAGTACGTATACAGCTGTCCTGTTCCAGGTGCTTGCAATTTTCTTGAATTGCAAGCACCTGGAACAGAACAGCTGTACACTTTTAACGTTTTGTACGTTTTACTAATAAAAAAAAACCGGACAAGTGCGAGTCGGACTCGCCCACCGAGGGTTCCGTAGGTACGTAGTATCATTATTAAATTTGATATTTTTCATTATAAATAAGAAATAATACGTCGAAAAAAATAAATAAAATATATTTTGCAATGTGTACATCAAGCCCTTTCATATGATACCCCATTTGAACTAGTACTTTCAATTTGAAATTTCGACACCCTATAAAAATATAGACCCCCTATTTTTTTAGATCTATTTACAAATGTATAGTTTTGAGATTTATTCCTGTACTTGTAGTCTATAACGATGTTACTTGCCAAATTTCATAGTTCTAGGTCAACGGGAAGTACCCTATAGGTTTTGATTCCTTTGAGTGTGTCGAAATATGCGTTTTTTGCTGAATAAACGGCCGTAACTTTTTTCTACGTAAACTTAGCAGTTTGATTTTTTTTTAACTTCATGGGACCGTAGACCTGTGTATACAGTTCAAATTTCAGCTTGATACGTCCACGCATTCTCGACATAGAAATGTTTGACAGACAGACAGACAGACAGACAGACAGACAGACAGACAGACAGACAGACAGACAGACAGACAGACAGACAGACAGACAGACGGACAACAAAGTGATCTTATAAGGGTTCCGTTTTTCCTTTTGAGGTTCGGAACCCTAAAAATGAAAAATGTTTATTTCTAGCTTGTGTTCAGTTTCACCGCGGTGTCGGTAATCAAATATTACGAGTAATTCCAATGCACCCATTTAGTCACAGTATATTATTATTTTAATTTACGTTCAATTTAATATTCATTTAAACTAATTATTCAACTTAATATTCATTTAAATTATTCATTATTGTAATCCAATATGGCGGCCACCACAAAATGCGGTTTATAATTTCACGTTAATTATGCTATGGGTATCAAATGAAAGGGCTTCATGAACGAAACACGGCGAGTAAACAATTTAGAACTTTTTTTTATTAACAACAAATAAACCTTGTTTTATATTATAAAACTAACTGAAAAAATAGTACTTCTACAAAAATAACTTAATAGCAGACTAGCTTGTATTCGCTTAAAGTTCCTCTTAAATTCTAACCTCAAGGCAACTAAGGTCTCTTTACGGCCAGTGGAAACTATCTCAGTGACTGCACCGCAAAACACCGTGTTCCATTAGAGCCCCTTTAACTTTAGAGTTAAAGTTAAAGTTTGTTAACGGCCGCCGTCAATGCACTCAGGTCTAGTAGATGTTGCAAATGCCTGTGACGGCCACAACTATTAGCACTTAGAGGTGGTAGGATCTTGTATTATTACTGATACAAGTATCATCATCAGGTCCATTTTAGTCATTTTTCTATAGGAGCACGACCCTCTCTCGTCCGTCCTAGACGCAAGGAGGGTTTGGCCTACACTCCCCACGCTGGCTAAACGGGTTGGGGAGGCCTGATCGATGTTTTATAATGTATTTCCCTTAGTGGTAACAGAGTGATTCTATTCTAGTCTGCCGGAAACCACACGGCCAGATCCAAGTATACATGCTATAAAATAACTTGCAGTATGCTGATATAAAACGGTTCACGTAATTTATGAAAAAAGAACCATCTTTTTATCTGAAAAGAAAAAAAAATGGAGAATGGTATGAAGTACCCAAATGTTTAACCAAATGAACGAATTGGCTAATACTTGAATTCTATGTAATATTGCTACGAATCTTAGTACGCAGTGTAGCATTTTCTGTAGCAGCGTAGCAAATTCCGTAGCAGCTGCTACGGAAAATGCTACGCTGCTATGTTCCTGCTCCTGCGAGCTGCGAGTGTGAGAATTACTAGAAAGGAAGGAGTTGCTGTGTTGGCAGCGAAGGTGGCACACGACACACTAGCAATATAGGAAATATTTCCTGTTACGAGCGTTAATATGGCTACGGTAAAAGATTTAAACACCCAATCGAAGTAATCAAAGATACGACAATTTCAGATAACCATAGGAATTGAACAAGTTCTAGTTCGCAGTCGGTTACGTTCAAATATTTAATAATTAACTGTAAACTGTATGCCATTTGAGCAAATATTATGTCTTAAAAAAAAAACACCAACTGAACCTTAAGGCCTCTTTCCAATCTGCAATAAATAATTTTCCTTTATAAAACAAAATTGTTACATATCAAAATATTCATTGCATGCCGCGCGTCCGTCGTAAAACAGTAAGGGCCACGTTTGTTTCTATTCCGAGTTGATACAGGATTTATGTTTCGCTCGGACAAACAATATCCGCGCCGTGTATCACATACCGAGAGATATATGGCCCCACGCATGACCACGCGACGAGTTAATCAAACCCAGTGTACGTACAGACCATAGACATAAGAACAGAGGTTAGAAAGGTCATCACTGCTCTTTTTCTACAAAACCGATGTCTTAATTCTAAACCCTACAATTTTACTAATACACATGCAAAGTAATATGCACAAGCTTACGCCCACATGGGACGTCAAATCGCCTACTGTAATTGGTCCGCGGCTTCTCGTACAGACGCAATAATCAATTACATAGGTACTTTGTTTAACCCTTAAGCACTGATATCTTGTCTTTTGTTGTTTGTACTGATGTAGGTCCCTGAGACCTCAATAAAATCAATAAAATTTTACATAACAATTATTTTTAGGGTTCCGAACCTCAAAAGGAAAAACGGAACCCTTATAAGATCACTTTGTTGTCCGTCTGTCTGTCTGTCTGTCTGTCAAGAATTTCTATGTCGAGAATGCGTGGAGGTATTAAGCTGAAATTTGAACTGTATACTCAGCTCTACGGTCCCATGAAGTAAAAAAAAAATCAAACTGCTAAGTTTACGTAGAAAAAAGTTACGGCCGTTTATTCAGCAAAAAACGCATATTTCGACACACTCAAGGGAATCAAAACCTATAGGGTACTTCCCGTTGACCTAGAACTATGAAATTTGGCAAGTAACATCGTTATAGACTACAAGTAGTAGTTTTTGGGGTGTAAGTGGTTTATCAACATCTTTGAACCAAAGCCAACTTCACCTGCACGTGGTGCACCCTGCTGACTGACAAACGAAGCTCTGGCGAAAAGAGAGGTAGGGGGCGTAATTGTAAGCTACCCGACTGGGGAATGTACCTCCACCTCACAGAATACCGCAGCCAAATAACGGTTCCCTTGAGGGTTGTTGTGTTCCTGCGAGTGAGTGAGGTCACCAGAAAGAAAGGGAGATGCTGCGTCGGCAGCGGGGGTGACGGCGCGCGAGCAATATTTTATGTTGCAAGCTTTAATATGGCTACGGTAACCGCTTCACATCAGGCGGGCCATATGCTTGTCTGCCACCCGACGTAGTATAAAAAAAAAAAAAAAAAAAAAAAAAAAAAAAAGTACAGGAATAAATCTCAAAACTATACATTTGTAAATAGATCTTAAAAAATAGGGGGTCTATATTTTTTATAGGGTGTCGAAATTTCAAATTGAAACTACTAGTTCAAATGGGATATCATATGAAAGGGCTTGATGTACACATTGCAAAATATATTTTATTTATTTTTTTCGACGCATTATTTCTTATTATTAATGAAAAATATCAAATTTAATAATGATACTACGTACCTACGGAACCCTCGGTGGGCGAGTACGACTCGCACTTGTCCGGTTTTTTTTTATAATAAATTATGTATGGAATTTAGTATATACTAAGTAACGTTTTAGCATTAAATTTTATAACATTTCAAACAAATACAAAGTTTCCTACGAAATTTTCAGTACCAACATCAATTGTATGCACTTTTTCAATTCTTAAACTAGTCAACCTGGAAAGTTTATAACAAAATCTTCACAGATCAACAAGAATATTTACTTTTAGTATTTGGAATTCAGCCTTGAACTTGAACAATGAGATTACAAACAAATGACTGTAGTTAAATTTCACTTAATTTTTGGGTTTATAATTAACACATGCTGGCCTCAAGCAACTCATGCAAATAGGAAGTTTGCAATATGCGAATACATATTGTGTCTTCCTTTGTTCTTTATCTGATGCATACATGCGCCATCTAGTCTCTTTTATGTGTTCTCTGGTACAGATATACAGATTTAACTGATTGATGGGATTTGATGAATGAATGTAACATGTTATAGAGGAGTTCGATGGCGTCATTGCGCGTATTAGTCTAATTAATGAGCAACGTCAACCGTAGCTTGTCTATGGATGGGTTAATTTTGCTAGAGCTCTTCTCTGTGGTAGACACGGTAAGCTAGCAATTCAGGGTGTTGTTATTAGATGACAGTCTTTATGCAGATCATTGAGAGCGGTTTGAAAACAATGGCAAACACTTTCAATTGAGAAGAGACCAGACCCTTATCCGAGTAGTGGGATGCATATGCACAGACAAATAACATGTTTGTTTGTTTGTTTGTAGAAAA
Organism: Hypsopygia costalis; assembly: GCA_937001555.2. Taxonomy (NCBI): domain Eukaryota; kingdom Metazoa; phylum Arthropoda; class Insecta; order Lepidoptera; family Pyralidae; genus Hypsopygia; species Hypsopygia costalis. The sequence goes on along the minus strand of OW443345.2, from coordinate 24,665,072 downwards.
AAAGTGAAAAAGTGAGAGGGTAGGCAACACGACAACATTGTTCTCAGTAAATAATTTGATTTTAAAATAGTTATTTAAAAAATTCATAAGTAAATAAAAGTATTTCTGTTAAACCAACCTTGGTGGAACGTAAGAGCAGTATAAATAAATTCAAGAGCGTTAAAGTGAAGAAAATATTGATAAAAAGTGTCTGCGCATACATTTATTCTGGAATTGTTCGTGGAAAAAAAAAAAAAACTAATGAAGCCTCAGGAATAAACTGTGAGTTACAAATTAATAAATATATACTATTTAATGTGAATTCATATGGAATAACAAAATTTCAATCATATTTAAATCCCGATAAAATACATAAAATTCGAATACAAGAAGCGTTATTGCTAACGATAAGCATAACGTGGATAAGCATCTTGATTCGTATCAAATTCCATTTCATTGATCATAAATTAGTATGGCTAATACTTGTTCTGGATGTAATCAAAGGCTTCCTAAAAGGGAATTTTTGACCTGTTCCCTTTGTAAGGCGAAATACGATTTAGAATGTGGGAATGTACCTATTGTGAGGTTTAATAATACAATGAATGATGAACATAAACGATCATGGAAGTGTCAATCCTGTAGATGCAAAATGCCTAAAACTGGTAATATAAATTCTCCTGCGAGCCCTCACCCTATAGTTGCAACCAACTTAGCGAATGATGAAAAAGACCGAGGTAGCGCACCTACGAATACAAATGTTGATACAAGTAATGTAACTACGAGGAAAGGCTTAGTGCCACTAAGTAATTATGATACCTCTGCAATATCTGAAGATGATCAAAGCATTCTAGGAGAAACACAGATGCGCACTGATTGTATATCTATAGATCAGTTTGCAGACCTTTTAGATAGGAAGTTAGAAGAAAATAAGAAACATTTACTCCAAGAACTAAAAACTTCTATATTAAATGAAATCAAAATTACTATTACAAATGAAATAACTCAAAATATAAGAACCTTGTCGTTGGAACAAAATAACATGAAGAAAGATATAGATGATATTAATAATTATATTATAAAACTACAATCAGAAAATACTAAACTACATGCTGAAATTAAACAATTACAAAAGAAAATAGAATTGCATGGCAATGAAAAATTAAATCATAATGCAGAAAAACACAAGACTCTGGTTTTATACGGCTTAAATGAACAAGATTGGGAGACGGAATATGATCTGCATGAACGTATCATACACATTTTTAAGGATGTCCTAAATGTGGATCTGATGGGATATATAGAGGATATAACCAGAATTGGAAGAAATGGACATAGAAGACCGCTAAAAATAGAACTCCTAAGCAAAAGGATGGTGAGATATATACTGCAGAATAAAATCTACTTCAGAAATACTGGATTGGCGATATCAGAAGTTTTGGATAATGACTCATTGAAGCAACGAACGATTTTAAGAAGGGGTTTGATAGAAGCGAGACGTAGTGGTCATCATTGTGTAATTAGAAACAATAAATTAATTGTAGATGGTCAAGTCTACGATAATAGCAATGAAGATCAGACAAGAAGTGAGAGAATAAAAGAACAGAACTCAAAAACTAGAAGATCGACTATTTTAGAAACGCAAAGCTCTCATTCTCAAAACCGACCGGAACTGGCCAACCTAGACGTGGAAAACTATGCGTCCCATAGCTTTCGAGACAAAAAAATATGATATCTTGTTCCAGAACATGCAAAGTATTTTTAATAAACGAGATATTCTGTCCGCCTTTTTGGAGGACCAAACTGAAGAATCTTGCTTGGCTCTATGTATCTCGGAAACATGGCTCTCTCAAGCAAAGGCAAATATGATCCGTTTTGAAGGTTATCACTTGGCAGCGTCATTTCATCGTGAAAATTACAACGGTGGTGGTGTAGGTATTTTAATTAAAAATAATATTAAATATCTTGAACTTACAGATGTTATGTCCATGTCTATAGAATACGTCATAGAAATGTGTGCTATCGAACTCTTAGAATTTAATACGTTGTTGATTTCTTTGTATTGGAATAGAAGGGAGACCGACATTTTTTATATGCAACTTAAACTAGTTTTTAAAATATTTACAGAAAAAATTTGCTAAGAAAAGAATAATTATGGGCGGTGACTTCAACACTAACTTTCTGGTAAATTCTAAAGAAACAAGTGACTTAAAAAATTTTATGCTAGAATTTAACTACAAACAGCTCGTCCAGCATCCTACCCGCGTTGCTAAAAATGGTTCATCCTGCATAGATCTAATTTTTACTAATTTTGTTGAACAAAATACAATAACTGTCAAAGATTTTGGATTCTCAGACCATAAGTGTGTTATTTTTCATTTAAAAAACAAAATTATAAATAGCGACACAAACAATAACAAATGTTGGTTCGTACAAAAACGCATATATAACGAAGTAAATATAAATAAATTCAAAAAATATCTTCAAGGTATTGATTGGAATAAAAATATTTCACCTGAAAAAGATGTAAATTACAACTATAATCAATTCAATAAGATACTTTGCGATGCTCTCGATCAGTGTATACCTAAAAAACGCATAAAAAATTATACGAAAGTTAGAAGTACTTGGCTCACTCAAGGTATAAAAGTTTCTTGTAAAAATAAAAGATTACTAAAAATTCATGCAACGTACTCAAAAAACAAAACACTACTAACACATTATAAACATTATAGAAATTTATTAAAACACATTATTATAAAAGCTAAAAAACTGGAATCTATAAATAAAATGAAAAAATCGACAAATAAAATAAAAAGTATGTGGCAAATAATAAAAGAACGCACAAATAAACAGACAAAACAATCAACACAAAATATATCACTGCAGATCCATAATATGATAACGTCTAATCCGAAGTTAGTTGCAAACACATTCAATGAGTTATTTGCTACGGCCGGCAGCGCCGGGCGACCGGCGGCGGCGGGGAGTGGGGGCGCTGCGCCCACGCATACTTTGCCGCGGGGTCGGCCGGTACTGCGGCCCAGCGAAAACTCAATGTACCTTCGGCCTGTCGATATAAGTGAAGTGAAATTGTTGATGCGCAAGCTCAAAAGCAAATCTAGTTATGGAATAGATGAATTGCCCTCCGTACTTATTAAAAAATGCATAGATGAATTATGTGTTCCTCTAACGCTGCTTATCAACCAGTCATTTTCACAAGGTAAGGTCCCCGATTTCTTAAAAAAAGCTTTAGTAAAACCAGCACATAAAGGAGGTTTAAAAACAGACCCAAACAACTATCGTCCAATTGCACTTTTACCAGTTTTTTCAAAATTATTTGAAAAAGCGATGTGGCAACGTTTATCTTCTTTTTGTGAAAAATATGATATTTTTGATGATTCCCAAAATGGATTCCGGAAAAATCGATCCACAATATTAGCATGCTACAAGTATATAAATAACATTTTAAATATTTTAAATAATAAAAAATACGCGGTAGGAATTTTATTTGATATGTCTAAAGCATACGAAAAAGTTGATTTTAATATATTACTTGATAAATTGTACGGCATAGGGATACGTGGGTTGCCTCATAAATGGTTCGCTTCATACTTGCAGCATCGTGAACAATATGTTGAAGTTAAACATATGAATGTGAATGCACACGAAATTCAAACTATCAGGTCGGATGTCCAATTAATGACAGGTTCGATACCGCAAGGCAGCGTCCTTGGATGTATCCTGTTCATCCTATATATTAACGACCTACCAAAAATCCTAAAGGAATCGTGTGTGATGTATGCGGATGATTTTTCGGTCCTGGTATCTTGTAATAATAATATTGATCTAAACCAAAAACTATATAACTTAGTAAACGAAATTTCATGTTGGATGAGCGATCATAACTTGAAAATAAATTTTACTAAATCTAAAATAATGCAGTATAGGCCGCGACAGAAAAATGAATTAAATATTTCTTTCTCATTTAACAATATAAATTTAGAGTGCGTTCCAACGTATAAGTTGCTGGGAATTGTTGTTGATTCCAGTCTATCATGGAAACCACATATACAAACAATAACTTCTAAATTATCTCAATTTACGTACGCCCTTAGGGAACTGAAGAAGTCAACAGACACTAAGACCGCTGTCACTGCGTACTACGCCTATGCTCACGCATGGCTGAGCTACGGCGTCATGTTGTGGGGTAATAGTCCGCATGCGCAGGATTTACTTATTGTTCAGAAAAAATGTATAAGAATAATTACCAACATTAAACAAACAGACAGTTGTAAGCCCCATTTTAGAAATCTGAAGATCTTTACGTTACCTTGCATTTATATTTTGGAAGCGTGCAAATTTGTTAGAAAGTTTCCAAACTTCTATACTACGCTTGGCGATGTACCCCGTCGGTACGAATCGAGATATAAAAATAACCTCCTCAATATGCAATCTAATATGATATTACATAGTAGCGGCCCATATTCAATGTCTGTTAAAATCTATAATAAATTACCTTCAGATATAAAAAATGAAACTGTGTTTAATAAATACGTAAAATTAATAAAAGAGCTACTTCTTGAGAAAACTTATTATACTATCAAGGAATACCTCGAAGATAAAACGCTATAGATGTCTGCCTCCCTCTTATCCATATTGCTATGCCTGAAAAGGTACATGTGTGTGTATGTGCTGTGTAATACTATGTAACCAGTATATAATCAGTAACACATGTAATGCAATTATTGAATAAATAAATAAATAAATATACTGAAACATACATAATGCAGAAACATATATCAATATTAAAATCAGATCTTGGAACACAACTTCAGTCCTTCCGGGAGACATCACTTAATTTCTGGCAAATAACCCGAAGTCCTGTACTATTGCTTGACGTCTGTTGAAGTAATACAAACGGGCTACAAGTCAGTGTCGGACATGCTCAGAGAGCGAAACACTAATTTTCAGTTGTTGTCTATGGGTAGATGCTGTGCGTATACAAACGCGACAGACGTTTCAGCCAATGTATAATTGGAAGACATTACAATGTAATAAATGTGCAGCAATAACAACACTTGAAAGCTACTCTACTCTCAGTGATATTGACACAATAGTTTGGAATATTTTCGTCCAAACAGTCCGATCATCGAACTATTAGTAGAACCTGTTGGAATGAAGGCATACACCGAGGAAAATGCAGCCAAGATTCACTTCCGGTTACCGTTATCTAAAAGAATATATTAATAGTAGTTTATGAAACTGTTGCATAATAAGGGTTATTAAAATACGAGTGTGAGTTTATAACATGAGCCGAAGGCGAATGTTATAATATACCACACAAGTATTTTAATACCTAATTATGTGCAGTTTCATACACTACTTTATCTAATCTCATGAAATATATGATAATAATATTCTAAATACAACCATGAAGTTAATTTAACAGCTATAATTCTTACATAGAAATCCATTTGCAGATCGAGAATCGAGCATGCGTAGTGCACATGCGCGACGCGCCGCGCGGCGCCGCGTTCACAGATTATGTAGAAAAATTTTGCATAGTTGCAATGTATTTGCATTGCAACCTGTTTAAAATACCTGTATCCAGGGCTGAAGCTGTATCGAAATGGTAAAAAAGTTATTTTACGATACAGTTGTCCATAGAAGAGCTGTATCGAAAAATAACTTTTTAAATTTATTTTGATAGCTTGTGCGTAAAGACTGTCATTAAGATACTGTGTTTAGTTTTTTAATGTGTAAATTTCAGTATGAGATTAGATAAACTACTTTATTACATATTTTATAATATGTGGTGTATGTGTTTTTAGTTATTATTCAATTCATTAGTAATAGGTTACATCTTCGTCTATACACAATAATGATTCTTATAATATTACTATATTTTATTTTAATTCAAGTGTTTTGATTTACGAATTCTGCCCACTCCATGCACAAATTAAGAATTATGAATCAATAAATGAAATAATAAATTATTACAGAGTTGTTACACAACTCTGAAGTAATTTATTAATTCATTGTACTTTACATTTGTATTATGCAAATAAAGCATATTCTATCTATCTAAAAAGACAACAATCCTATAGACCTCTAGGAAACTGTGTGGCCTTCTGTGAAGTGAAGGTACTTGATCAGTGGGGCAGCTTATAATATTTACACTATACCCTATCTCATATAATATGATGTCCTACTCCAAATCTTGAATTCAATCAAACAGCATATCGTGATCTCTTGGAGTGTTATCTTTGGCGGCGGGAGCAGGACGACATGTTAATTTCCTTGCATGGTGCATCCGAGTTAATATATTATTCTGATTTGGCAGCAACAAGAGAGAATTACCAATCGTTCAGACGATTTTGCAATTCAATTGGAATCGATGTGTTAGGATGTGTTAACAAACTCACTATTTTAGGCCGCCAACAGTGTTAGATATTCCAAATGCGTGACTTGACTAGCCATCTCCGTAGGCTTTTAATGCCTTATTTGCCAAATTGCTGTCACTCACATTATCAAAAGGGGAAGTCAAATTCCAAAAGCTTCCTACTCCTACTAATTTCTTCTGTTAAAATTTGTTTTCATTTCCAAAGCAGCCGTTGTGTTATTGTTAGTCCTGGCTACACAGTAGTGGGAATGTGTGGTGGGTCCCCACCCCGTTAATGTAATGCCAACATAAAGTAGTGTAGGTAAACTTATTGTCTGTAAACATTATATCCGCAAAACATCAGAACAATAATGAAATAATAATTAGCTTGACCCATATTCTGTTTGAACTGTATACATTTTAACGGAAATTACATCATGAATTTATAACACACGATTTAAAACAATCCCGATTGTAATAAATATGAATCAAGTGCACTGCAGTGACGGTGCAGAATAAAATGCACATTGCAATTCACAATAACCGGCTTCGTTAAAAGAAACGCGAGTGCCCGCGCATAAGTATGCGGGAAAATGCATAAATGTGCATGAAATTGCAATTTCACCTGCGTTACCGTTTTGTGGTGGATAATCAAATTGCACTTACTTTAAACGGTAATTTTGTGCTATTTCATCCGTAGATAAATTCAAATAACAGGTAATGTGATCTACTCTACTTTGCGTGCTTACACCACCAGTTAGTTCATGCAAACTATTGTCGGCTGCCGCCCCGGCTGCCGTGGTTGTCTCAGAGACATGTGTTTCGCCTCTACGAGAAATATCATTAGGATATCTTGAAGTTGAATGACCGCAGCAGCTGCACCAGAGACTACCTAAGCAACCATGGCAGTTGTATGCATCTATTAACGGTTAGGGTAGGCAAGCGCAAAAAGTAGTATAAATCAAATTACATATAATAAAAAAAACCTGAATCAATTAACTACATTAAAATAATACGAATTTATTATTTTATACATTGACGGGCACAGGATATACGGCTCTTTTGATGTAAAACAGATAACCTATAGATACTTATTATATAATAAAAATTATGTAAAAAAAACTTTTAATTTAAACGGTTTTATTGAAAATAGTGTACTAAAAGCTAAAAAATAATTCGGTAGGTCGGAGGTTTCAGTCATCACACCCCTCTCCCTCATCAGTCTAAGGCATTGATCAGACAAAATAATAAAATCGTTGGGCGTAGCGTAAACTGAGTTGACTGGATGAAAACACGGGCCCAACGATTTTATTATTTTGTCTGATCAATGCCTTAGACTGATGAGGGAGAGGGGTGTGATGACTGAAACCTCCGACCTACCGAATTATTTTTTAGCTTTTAGTACACTATTTTCAATAAAACCGTTTAAATTAAAAGTTTTTTTTACATAATTTTTATTTTCAAGTTTTTAGTTTCTAATTTCATTGCATAGTACTTCTCGTTCTATTAAGTTTAGATTTGACTTTTGTCATTATTTTTTTACTTTTAAATTTGTCTTGTATTCAAATGAATACCCATATTGAAAAAATGGGTATCAAATGATACCCATATTGAAAATTGAGACGATATGTAACCGCGCCAACCGGCCATTTTGTTGACGGCCATCTTGGATTTTATAATATTCATCGTGAACTGTGTTCTACTAGTTAAGCCCTTTCATTTGATACCCATATTGAGGTAGTCGTGACAAAATTTGTAAACCGCCATTTTGTAGAGGCGGCCATCTTGGATTTTCATTTTTTTTCATGTGAACTGTATTCTTCTAGTCAAGCCTTTTCATTTGATACCCATATTGAGGTAGTCGTGACAAAATTTGTATACCGCCATTTTGTAGCGGCAGCCATCTTGGATTTTCATTTTTTTTTCATGTGAACTGTGTTCTACTAGTCAAGCCCTTTCATTTGATACCCATATTGAGGTAGTCGTGACAAAATTTGTAAACCGCCATTTTGTAGCGGCGGCCATCTTGGATTTACAATGAAACAGAATTTATTTAATTGTATTGTCACCAGAACTAAAGGTGTGTACCAAATTTCAGATCAATCTGTCAACAGGAAGGGGGTCAAATTTCAATTACTAAATTTGACCCAAGAATAAATAATAAATAATAAAACAAACGGGGTGAGCTAAAAAATAATAATAATAATAATAATAAAACCGTTTAAAAAACATTGCTCGCGCGACACGGCTGCTATCGTAGGAAACATCGACATCCACTAAACATCAGAACAGAGTCTTGCCCCACCGGAGCCTTCCTCACTCGGAGATACAACAGCCCTCAATATTATTGGTTATATGATTAGTGTATGTCTGCGGACTTCTGTGAGGTACATCCCCAGTCGGGATCGACATATCTTACGGCTCAACTTATAACTTCACTCACTCGCAGGAACACAACAATCCTCAAGGGTATTGCTGTTTTTCTGCGTACTTTTATAAGCAGCTTTCTTTACAAAAAGTACTTTAAAATTAATTATTATATATCCCTATTTAAATATTATAAAAGTGAATGTGACTTTATTTGTTACGCTGTCACGCTGAAACTACTCAACCGATCATCATGAAACTTTGTACACATCTTCTCAACTTTGTACATTCTCAAAGGTATTAGCTTTATTTAAAAAAAAGTAAACACGGGCGAAGTCGCGGGTGGAAGCTAGTATTATATATATTGAAGATCTCCGTCAGAAAACCCGCTGTAAATAACACATCATCGTCAGTCCTTATTCATCACACTGCTAAGATACGGGTCTCTTTATAATCGAAGGGGGGTAGAGCATACTCCCCCACTGTACTCAGCTATAGTTTGGCCAGTATTTTCCAGCCGCCTAAAGTCCAACGATTGTCATCTATTGACAATAGCCGGAATTGATAGTTTAAAGTGCCTTCCAAAATACTGATGAATTTGACATAAATAAACCCATTATTCAAATTCATGTCAAATTCATCAGTATTTTGGAAGGCACTGGACGATAACTTGCGTATTCGATTAGTCTAACACGCGTAGAGACGCCATCAAGCTCATTAAATAACTCTTCTAACTCCATATACGAGTATATTGCATTAGCGACTAAATGTAATAGAAACTAGGAGATTTGAATATATAACAACTGTATGAAATGCAAGCAAGTAATATGAATACACCGTGTGCAGGTCAACCGCGCACTGAAAACAGGCTTTGGCTGCGGGAATTGAAAATGTAATATTCAGGGCGGGCTTTTTGTGGCTCGTTACAGCTTCAGTGGACCACTCACTAAATACGTGATTTAATGTTCGCATTCATGAAGACTGCACGTTCTATCAATAGTAACACTAACGGTATTATTTGTATTTGTTTATAATAGAGGCAAACGAGCATGTGAGTCGCCCGAAGGTAAGCATTTGTCACAGCCAATGGACATCAGCAACACCAAAACGTAAGTGGTTTTTAGGAAAATAAAGGATATTTGAACGTTGATACTGTTGATTGTTGCCACTTGGTGGAATATTATTATCACAATCTATACTTATAATAAATCTGTAGAGAGGTCAATTCTGTACATGAAATATATTTCCAAAATAACTATCTGGGGGTGATTAGTGATCGATACTGATACCAAAAATGCAATCAGTAAAATTTTTGTCTGTCTGTCTGTCTGTCTGTCTGTCTGTATGTTCGTTATAGAAACAAAAACTACTCGACGGATTTTAACGAAACTTGGTACAATTATTCTTCATACTCCTGGGCAGGTTATAGTATACTTTTCATCACGCTACGATCAATAGGAGCAGAGCAGTGAAGGGAAATGTTGGGAAAACGAGACAAGTTACTCCATTTCTTAAGCTTCCGTCGCGTGTTCAGCCTTAATGGTTAAAGCTACACAGAAATCATGTATGACGGAAATGTTCTCCTTAAAATTATATAAAAATTATCCCACGACTGCATATGTCTATCTTTTATGGTTGAGTCAGAAACTTGCCAAGCACCGCACCCGTACACAATGAGTGCTGCCGCGCGGAGGGGCAGGGAGCGGGCGGGGGGGTCGTTACGCGGCGTGGTACCACATGAGTAAAAAACGATGGTAGTACGGCATAGAAAAAGTGTGCTTGCCCAAACGTGCAGACACGTGACAATTATTGTTTTTTCCGTTGCAAATGCATTATTATTCACTGCAAATTGTTTACAATTCGATTTGCTTACTTTAGTAAAGTCAAAGTCAAAGTCAAAATATCTTTATTCCTTGGACTTTATAAAGCACTTAGAAACGTCATACAAACTAAATATAAGAAACATGTGTAAATCATTACTACTCTAAATTCGCAGAGATTAGATTCACTTTCATCACACTATCTTGAATGTGAAAGTGAATTTAAGTGCCAGTTCCGGCGACGGGGCTTCTTGAGAAGAACTGGCAAGAAACTCAAGGCCGACTCTTTTAATTGCCAATATCGTTACATTAAATACAAATACAATCATTAATATAACATAACAAGAGCAATTCATTTCCAAATACTTTTATCATTTATGTAATCTGAGATACAATAGTAAGCCTTTTGACATAGTCTAGTTTTGATAAATCTTTTAAATTTACCCATGGATAATTTAAACGCGTCATTTGGAAGTTTATTGTAGAAGCGTATACATTGACCTGGGAACGAGTTAGAGATTTTATGGAGCCTAGTAATATGCATAGCGAGTTTGTTTTTATTTCTTAAATTTAATTGATGGAGATCACTGTTTTTCCTAAATTTAGTTTGATTTTTATGAACGTAAATAAGATTTTCATAAATATATTGAGAATGTAATGTCATAATATTTATCTCTTTAAATTTATTTCTCAGTGTCTCCCTGGGACTCATCATATAAATAGCACGGATAGCTCGCTTCTGGAGCACAAAAATTGAGTCTACATCCGCAGCACTACCCCAAAGCAATAAACCATATGACATAATGCTGTGAAAATAGCTAAAATAAACTAAACGCGCAGTGTCAACATCAGTCAGTTGACGTATTTTCCTTACGGCGTAAGCTGCTGAGCTGAGTCTACCTGATAACGTTTCTATATGTGGGCCCCATTGTAATTTAGAGTCTAATGTTATCCCAAGGAAGACAACCTTATTGACCAATTCCAATCTCTCATTGTCCATCACCACACTGGTTTTTACTTGTTTCACATTTTTTGTAAAAAATCTAACATATTTGGTTTTACTACCATTTAAAAGTAGGTTATTATCACTAAACCAGTTTACTATTTTTGAAAGAGCATTGTTTACATCGTCAATTTCTGATTGTTGTCTATTTACCTTAAAAATTAAAGAAGTGTCATCTGCAAACAATACTATTTCGTGATTATTCTTTACAAGATGAGGTAGATCATTAATGTACACGAGAAACAGGAAAGGGCCCAAAATAGAGCCTTGTGGCACCCCCATCGCTACAGTTGATCCATGTGATCGCTTTCCATTAACATCTAGTAGATAAGTTATTAAATATTGTTTTCTTTAGTTGGGTCATTGTTTTGTTTATTTCATTCGTTAAAAGTAGATTACTTTCGAGTTTAATTAGATGTTATTACGTCATTATTTTTTGTTGCACATTTGGATGCTAGGCAGGTACCTAAGAACGGTAAGTTAATTGCCCTCACCAAATATACAGTACTTTTTTGAGCGTTGTACAAACAAAGCATTTGACCATCTGTGAATGTAAACAAAAGATAAGAAAGCTTAATAGTTTTATGAATGAGTCTTTATGCCTTTGCATGCCGACTCAGTCAGAAGTCGCAATATCCGAAAAAAATTGGCATTCCGATTATTCTGCTCCGAAATTTAAGACCACAACTTTGCAATGGAACTCGGCTAAAAATAACCCAGTTGCAACAAAATATAATTGAGGCTCAAATTTTAACAGGTTGCGGTGCAGGAGAAACCGTCTCTATTCCCAGAATTCCCATAATCTAAATCTATAAAAGAAGAAACTGACTGACTGACTTATATATCAACGCACAGCCCAAACCGCTGGGTCTAGAGATTCTAAATTTGGCAAGTAGGTTCCTAATGACGTCTAGGGGTGCACTAAGAAAGGATTTTTCAAAATTCATCCCCTAAGCGGGGGGTCCAAAGTTTGTATGGGTAAACAAGAATAGTTGGACTCTTTTATCCGAAACTTTTCACGAGTACTTCTATACTTAAATGAGTAAACACGTGTTTCAGGATTTTCCAAAATTCAACCCCTAAAGGAGTAAAATGGGGTGAAAAACGTCATGGGTATTGTTTTTATGGTTTATCGGGTCGCTGATTACAAAATCATCAATTATTTTATAATCCAACATAGCATGTGTCGTTTTTACGGGTTTTCGGAACGCCAATCCATACTAATATTATAAATGCGACAGAATGTCTGTTACCTCTTCACGCTTAAATCGCTGGACCGTTTTAGATGAAATTTGGTTGAGAGATACCTTGAGTCCTGGGAAAGGACATACTTACCTAAGATAGTTTTTATCCCAGAAATTACCTATTATTGTTATTTCACCCTACGGGTGTAGGGTGAAAACGTGACCATCATCTCCTATTGGGGTGCGATGGCGTTGAAATGTATAAAACGCGTTGAAAAAGTGTGAAAATCGTCATAGGTATTGTTTTTTAGGGTTCCGTACCCAAAGGGTAAAAAGGAACCCTATTACTAAAGCTCCGTTGTCCGTCCGTCCGTCCGTCTGTCACCAGGTTGTATATCATAAACCGTGATAGTTAGACAGTTGTAATTTTCACAGATGATGTATTTCTGTTGCCGCTCTAACAACAAATACTAAAAAACAGAATAAAATAAATATTTATGTGGGCTCCCATACAACAAACGTGATCTTTTTGTTATTTTTTTGCTCACAATTGATAACGGCAATAGGTAAACGCCTGAAATACTCAGTCATAATATTTAGTTATATATTCACTTTAACAATAAATAATTAAATAAAAATAAAACAAATATTTAAGGGGGGCTCCCATACAATAAATGTGTTTTTATAGATAATGGTACGGAACCCTTCGTGCACGAGTCCGACTCGCACTTGGTTTCGTTTTATGGTATATCGGGTCGCTGACTACGAAAAAAACAACTATTTAATAATCCAACATAGCCGACGTGACAACTCTGTAGGGGTGCAATGGGGTTGAAATGTCATAATATCAATATGGGTGTCGATTCTATGGTTTTCTGGGACGTTAGTTAGGACAATGGCATCGATTTGAAAATATAACGTAGTGGACACGAATTACTTAAAAAGATTTTTCAAATTTTACCTCTAAGAGGGTAAAGGTCCAGAGTTTGTATGGGAAAATGAGATTAGTTGGTTTATATGGGAAAACGAGATTAGTTGGACTATTTTATCCTAAATTTTACACAAGTACTTCTATTGATTAATGAGTAAACATGTGTTTGCCCCGAATGTCACGCGAGCGAAGCCGCGGGCGAAAGCTATCTTAAATAAAAATAATAATTTGTTGACTTTTAACGTATAATACAGCCCCAAATATTTTCTTATGTATCTACATTAGTTCGTATTTGTAGTAATACGCCGGAATCATAAAGTCCACGCGAACGAAGTCGCGGGCATCAGCTAGTGTTATAATAAAACACTTGTACTGTTCCACGTAATTATATTTAATTTTACCGACCGGTTTCGCCGCTAAGTCATTATCCGATACCTTAAGGGATAGTGCCTTAATGGCGAAACCGGTCGGTAAAATTAAATATAATTACGTGGATCAATACAAGTGTATTATAACATTATGATAGGGTCTTTTCTTGAAGGCTCACAAGTCATATTTGCTTAGGATTTCCGTTGAGCGAAGTTGATTATACAATTTCACCGTCCGTGGTAGAAAATGTCTTAAAAACCGCACTGTAGTAGATGGCCAAACATCAAGGGAATGTGGATGGAATTTTAATTTTATGCGAGTGTGCTGTGAACAGCTGATTGGAGCACTCTCCGTGGTATAATTTGTAAAGCACACAAAGTTAAGCCACATCTCTGCGTGTAGAAAGTGAGTCCAACCAGTTAGAAATCACTAGATTACCAACAATTAGAAATCCTCGACATGATGCGATCAACTGGAGCAAGTAGATGTTGGGGACACCAGCCCGACAAACCTACATCAGCTGTCAACAATCACATGTTTTAACATGGACTTTAAATTAATTTTCAACAACACCAAACAGCCGAAAGGCAAAATCCTAAAAGATCTAATTATCACGATTTGTGCACGGAACTCTAAAAATGTGGCTTGTAAACTAATAAAAGATACAGATGTGTAACCATGGTACTATGTAGATATATAAAGCAGGATAAGTCTCTCTGCGGACAATTGAAAATACAATATTCAGAAGGTCTCCGTCTCGTCAGAGCCCGAGGTTAACATTTAATCTCGTGTGAACCGACTGCGGCCGCTTCTTTAATCTTTACCTAACTCCGCTTCTCTGAACTGGTTAAGCTTTGATTTGTTATACAATATTCAGCATAGGTTGCGATATCATTTTTCAAGTCCAGAAAAACATTCAATATCAAGGAGCGATAAAAAATATGTTTTTATAATAGGTCAGCTCTGGCAGTCACAGTCCGCCTAAAAATATACAGTTTCCTTCCAGATGGGCAATTCTTATTTTCTTGATTTGGGAAAACAAACAGTTGTACACTAAAAACATACATCTAAGTTTATAAATTTAATAATCTATACAAAATGCAACTTCATTCTCCACTACTCTTGTAATTAAAATATAGTCAAATTTCAGTTCTAATCCAGTCTCGATCTCGAAAATGTCACGTCTTCTCGAGCCACATTATGAACGTTCAAAACTTAATATCTAAGTATACATACAGCTCGCATTAAGGATTGATCTCAGTTGATTATTTAATTAAATTAAACGTATTTTTTGTCAAATCATAATTTAATCTCGTTTCGGTCAACTTTCATTCTGCAATTAAAAATAATTACGATAATTGGTCTTCTGGTAATCTCACTCACTAACAAGAACATAACAGACATACCTCTAGACTTCCAGAAGTTGTTACATGGCTACAGTCTTTTGGAAGGCAAAGATACTATAAAAATAACGTATAATATTTTTTATTCTAGATGTAGAACCCTACCCAAGATAACTATTTGCCAAGTTCGAAACGAAAACGATCGAGATCATTTGTGATCTCAACGCATAAATGATCTCAATCGTTTTCAACTTGGCAAATAGTTATTGTGCGAGGTGATATAATTACACCCCGCAGAATGCAAGTTGATCGAATCGAGATTGAATTACGAATTGACATGAAATTGTATACTTATTTCGTTAACTAATTAATGACAATTCTTATTGTGAGTAGTACAATAATTATTAGTTTGTTTGACTTTTAAGCATAATTCGTTATAATCACCCTTTGAAGTTTCGTTTTGTGTTACGAGAATACCAAATATGACGTTTGTGTGATCGGGACTACGTCGAATGAAAGGTCGATGAATTTTGAGTGTTTCTTGATACTACTGAGGTGATGAGCAAACCATACGATCCGTCTGATAGTGAGCAGTTATTAGATGCCTTTAGACATGCCGACTCTTTAAAAACGTTTTCACGCCTGTCTTGAAGAACCCTATACTGTATAAGTACACTCCTGGAAAAACCTCGGCAGGAAGTTCTACTGTATTTTAATTACGAGAATTGGCCCTTAAACTTTTGAGTTTCAAGTTTTTTTTTAAGTTTAGTTCATGATATTACTTTCAATCTATCTGGTGGATTACCCCTATAACTCAGGTAAAAAAATTCTGTCTTAAATGTCTATACACATATTAAAATAATAAACATTTTATACATAAAAATAAAGTTTAAAAAACTAAAACCCGACTACTAAAACACGCTCTAAAAAGTACGAAACAAGAAAATAGCCTCCACTGAAATTATTATGTACATACCATAAAACAATTACCGACTTTTAAATAAACAACTTACTTACAAGTAGTATATTTTAACGTAGTTTTTAGGGTTCCGTACCTCAAAAGGAAAAACGGAACCCTTATAAGATCACTTTGTTGTCCGTCTGTCTGTCTGTCACAGACAGACAGACAGCTGTCTGTCTGTCTGTCTGTCAAGAATTTCTATGTCGAGAATGCGTGGAGGTATCAAGCTGAAATTTGAACTGTATACTCAGGTCTACGGTCCCATGAAGTTGTAAAATAATCAAACTGCTAAGTTTACGTAGAAAAAAGTTACGGCCGTTTATTCAGCAAAAAATACATATTTCGAAACACTCAAGGGAATCAAAACCTATAGGGTACTTCCCGTTGACCTAGAACTATGAAATTTGGTAAGTAACATCGTTATAGACTACAATTACAGGAATAAATCTCAAAACTATACATTTGTAAATAGATCTTAAAAAATAGGGGGTCTATATTTTTTATAGGGTGTCGAAATTTCAAATTGAAACTACTAGTTCAAATGGGGTATAATATGAAAGGGCTTGATGTACACATTGCAAAATATATTTCATTTATTTTTATCGACGCATTATTTCTTATTTATAATGAAAAATATCAAATTTAATAATGATACTACGTACCTACGGAACCCTCGGTGGGCGAGTCCGACTCGCACTTGTCCGGTTTTTTTTATACTTCATACTGATAGAGATACGTTTAAAGGATAGCCGTGGTCGTATGCCACCTACTATAGCAAAACAGATTCAATATAATAATGAAATTAAATCAAAGTGGCATACGACCACGGCTATCCTTTAAACATATGTTTGGTTTTTATTACATTTGATGCCTGAATTTATAAATTCTTGCAATTATCAGGTGATTGCAAGCAAACCTGTGAGCAATAGCTAATAATATTCATACATTTGAAATGTGCTAACAAAGCTCTTTCATTTGATACCCTACACGACACCGTCAAGAAAAAATATTTTTTTTCATCTTTACTTTATGTCCCCTAGAGGGCGCTGTAGCAATTTTAACGTCACGTCATGTAGCCTATAACCAGCGGACAATCTAGAGGCTTCCAACGACACCTCATTTGTCTAATTATAATAACTATTTTAGAAGTTATGAGGGAACAGACGAACATCCATAGCCACATACATACATACATACAGGTTAAAATCATAACCCTCTTTTTTGCTTCGCCGTAGTCGGGTAATATACAAATCATAAACGAACATCGCGGCAGTAAAAATTGCTGCCTATAAAGCGCTTACTCAACACCTGCGCATGTAAAAATGCAGCACGTAAAGAAAAAGAACACATGAAGGTGTTTTATCTAAAACTTTTCAATGATACATAGTATTTGATTAGCGCTAACTTCTTGCCACGATTGTAAGTGGCCCAAGACTGATTGATGCCGGGCAATTACCTTGCTTTCTTCTTGCCACAATGAAAGCAAGTATAACGCACCTATGGGTCAAAATATCTCAGCCTGAAGAACAATATAAAATTTTAAGAGAAATATTAAAAACAACATTTTTTAACTCTAATAATTCTTGATTAAATTAAAAAGTTCTTTTTAAAAGTCATCTAACCCTAAACCCATTTTTTTAATCTTTGATAAATTACCAAACAAACACTTTTTAAGTCTGGGCTGGAGGATATTAATTTCAAGCCTCTGAGCTTATTTTATTTTAATACTGGATTAAAAGCTTTGGCAGACATAGTCGAGGGAAAAATAAATCATAAGAAAAGAATATTAGACAAAACAAAATACGGTTGCGCTGTACTAAATAATATCTCTAGCTTTTTCCGAGCATCTACTCCATATTGAAATAATACACATCATCAACAACATCTTCAGCTTGGCTTAAATTGTTACAATTATCAGTTTTAAATGGCCGTGTTCGCACGCGCTTTTTTTCGCTTGGAAATTTAATGAAATTCTCACCGATAGCAAAATATACCCCGGAAAAGCCTTGGCGGGTCCATTAATACTTAGAACACCAAGTTAATGCTCCTTTTGGAAAATTTATCAAAGAAATTTGCAGTAACTCAGTTCTTAATGAAACTAATTACCCTCCCTCTGGTCGCGACATCGGATCACAACTCCAACTTCAAAGTTGCAAGTTGCAGCGAGGACCTCTCAGCGACTTAGCCCAAGTGACTAACTTAGTTCCGACTTTGCTGTAATACTATGTTTTTTTGCAATAGATATCACGAGTGTGATATTTTTTTCTATCTAACTCATAAGCTAAACATTTATGAGGTCATTTCACATCAAGCGCCTTTTTTACACGTCGGGCGGCAGACACATACGGCCCGCCTGATGTGAAGCGGCGGCTCTCGAGGCCTTATAAATATCGCTCGCATGCCGCCACTCCCGCTACCAACTCAGCAACTCCCTCCAATCTAGTGACCTCACTCACTCGCAAGAACACAACAACACACAAAGGAATTGTTATTTCGCTGCGGTATTATGTATAATACAATACAAAATGTCAGCTTACAAAAGGCAAAAGGCAGCTTACAAAATGTCCTACATATTTTTTCGCCAGACCCTCGTTTATTACTTAACAGGGTGCACTACGAGCAGGTAAGGTTGGCTTTGGTTCAGAGATTTTAATGAACAATTTCCATACTTCGATCAATATAACGGATAATGGATAAAATCAATAAGTATTTTAAAAAATATTTCACTTATGGAAAACTACTCGTACATGATGAGCGAGTAACATAAACACATTTCATTGCCCCCGTGCGAGACCGGGGTGCGTCGTTAGTTATGACATAAAAAAACCGGCCAAGTGCGAGTCGGACTCGCGCACGAAGGGTTCCGTACCATTATCTATAAACGGCAAAAAAATCACGTTTGTTGTATGGGAGCCCCCCTTAAATATTTATTTTATTTTTATTGAATTATTTATTTTTAAAGTGAATATATAATTAAATATTATGTGAGTATTTCAAACGTCTACCTATTGCCGTTATCAATTGCGAGCAAAAACGAGCAAAAAAATCACGTTTGTTGTATGGGAGCCCCCTTAAATATTTAATTTATTCTATTTTTTAGTATTTGTTGTTATAGCGGCAATAGAAATACATCATCTGTGTAAATGTCAACTGTCTAACTATCACGTTTCATGAGATACAGCCTGGTGACAGACGGACGTACGGACGGAAAATGGACGTGTGATTGGCGTAGAATAACTTCACCCACTTTCACACGACACTCCATGGTG
The DNA here is from genome assembly GCA_937001555.2 of Hypsopygia costalis. Lineage (NCBI taxonomy): Eukaryota > Metazoa > Arthropoda > Insecta > Lepidoptera > Pyralidae > Hypsopygia > Hypsopygia costalis. The sequence continues at coordinate 24,645,464 of OW443345.2, read as the reverse complement.
GCTGTAAGAAGCCGACAGGAGAGAATAGACAATACAGGATGATGGACAGCAGCGTCATCTCGCATACCTCAACTGCACGGGCTACACCCTGTTTACTTTCATCCCTTCGCATTACATACCCATATCAATAAAAGTAGTTTCCTCTCACCACTTCCGTTACAGGTGCTACTTTCAAATGTTGCTCTAAAATAAACATTTCTAACTCTAGTTAAGCCTTCTATCTATCTCAGCATTCGCATCTCCGCTTCATATGTTAGCTACTTACTACTTATTGTCTCCATATCCCTCGGGCCAACAATTTATCGTTCTTTCAATAAGGTCTTTCAGTAAATAAATAAAACGTGATTACGACAAGTAAACCGCGGGGAGATCCGGGATTTATTTGGTAGATTAGCGTCACGCTGTAACCGATACCCGGCGGATATACTGCGGAGTGCGGACCATGCACCACAGTATATGGACATCACAGTACCTTATAGATGAAGATCCCAGGTCCATCAGACGTTACTTATTTTCTGCTGAATAAAATATGCATGATTGAGTAGTGTTAGGGTGTACTATGATCGTATGACTATCTGCTACCTTGGCTTATTTGGCTTATTGTGTAACATAATATCGCTCACTGGCTGTAACAACCTCATAATTAAAGTCAACATGCATTTTCCGAACGTTATTTTGGTATTTATTTTGATATACTGTTTCTACTTTCAGATTTTTTGTTTATAACATTTTAGAAGTAATTATTTTCTTATTGTTTCAATTAATAAGTCTTATTTGGTTGGATAATCGCAAAAATCTACGTGCAACACCATATTGCAGCCAATGAGCGATATGTAAAAATCGGCCAAGTGCGAGTCGGACTCGCGCACTAAGGGTACCGTACCATTATCTATAGAAACGGCAAAAAAATCACGTTTGTTGTATGGGAGCCACCTTAAATATTTATTTTATTCTATTTTTTAGTATTTGTTGTTATAGCGGCAAAAGAAATACATCATCTGTGAAAATTTCAACTACCTAACTATCACGGTTCATGAGATACAGCCTGGTGACAGAGGGACGGACGGACGGACAGCGGAGCCTCAGTAATAGGGTCCCGTTTTACCTTTTGGGTACGGAACCCTAAAAATCAGCTACAGAATTTAGATGAGGTGAGTAGTGTTTTTACGTACCTTGATTACCTGATACCTGGAGAATGGTCGTTTGGCCAAGGTAAGCAGGTAGTCATACGACACTAACAGTACTCAATCATGCACATTTTATTCACCAGAAAGTAAGTGACGTCTGGCGGCTCAGGGATCTTGGATTATGAACTAAACACCGGGATTGGTGAATACATTTATGTTTTCGTTTGTAGCAGGGGTCATTTGGTGAACAGGAGCTAATGCAATAACGCCATCTGTTGGTGCATAAGTCATATGGGCCTTTTCGTGAATACACTAAAAGTACCGAACAAGTTTAACCATCGCCAATTTGGACTCAATATAGATGAGAAAGATCTTTCACCTAAAATGAGAATGAACAAAAACAAATTAAACTCGCTTTTATTAGTTGAAAGTAAAAAACGTTTAGTTGCTATGTATCGCTCATCAGGGTCTTTCAAGTGATGTAACAAAGGTAATGTGGAAAATTGTGGCTATTGGTTTAAAAATGGCGGCATGAGTATGCGAAATTTCTAAATCGGACACTGGGATCAAATTTAACTTGCAAGATTTGATTACAGACATTTTTATACGACTATGGTGATAAAAAAAGGGTATGACCTGCCTGATGGTAAGCAGTAACACCTGAGGCATCACTCACGCATTTTGCAACCCCTAAAAACTCCTTTACGCTTTTCTTGCAGAACTTAATTCTGTAGTCTCCTGGGAAAACCTTGGAAAGTAGTTCATTCCACAACTTGAGGGTTAGAAGTACATAGAGAACACAGTGAAGTTAAATAAAAGCTTAAAATAAAAGTTTTTTTACACACTTTCTGCTTTCAAACTCCTGTGGATGGTTATATTGTGCCCGTGAGACGACTTAGAGCATTATCTGTGAATTGTAACCGGACCACGCCCCCTCCGGACAGGTTTAATAGCCACCGAACGAATGATGGCCGACTTCGTAATGTCGCCGGTCGGTGCTGGCGGGGCTGTGGCGGGGCTGTGGCGGGGCAGCGAGCGCGGATTTCTGTGTGATATCGCTTTTACATGTGAAAAATAGTACAATCTGCGAAAGCTTCTTTGCAATTTTTCTGATTTGTTCACCAAAATACATTCCGATATTAAAAATTCGTTATTTATGTTACACGTCAGTGTGTGAGCTCCAAAACTATATATGTGACTTATCATCACCTTTAGAATTTAAGCCAATCTCAGCTGCATGTGGTACATCTTACCGCTTAATTAACGAGGTTCATAGGAAAGGGTGGTGGGGAAAGTCGAGCCCTACTGGGGAAGTATCTGTGTCTAACAAAAGACCGCAATCAAATAAAATACCATCAGTGTTTGAAATTCGCGCCCTCGCTCATTCGCAGGTGAAGGCGTTTGATTGGCGTTGAACGGGTGGGTTGACGCGCGAAGTTCGTCCGGTCTCGCCGGCATTTCCGGCCGGCGAAGCGGGAAGTCTTGAGTAGTTGGAGCCGTGTTGAAGACGCGCTGGGGACGCGCCGGCTCATGTGTTTTGTTGTCGGCGGCGTGGCCGCGTGTAGGCGGACTTGATTGTCATCGCCGTCGTAGAAATGTTTGATTGTGTTGTTAAGCGAGTCTGCTTAAACCTGCGGTCAGAGGTCGCGCGGAGCGATGTCACGGTTGACGCGAGTGTAGTATGTATCATCGGCCATTGCTTGCCGGCGCCGTTCGCCGTTTGAAAACGCCTTCAGTGGGAATGTGCAGTGTTTGATTGTGTCTTGTTTTGATGTGCGTCAATTGAGAGTTGGTTGACTTATTTAATCTAATTGTGCAGAATTGTAATCGGTTTATCCGTGGTTGTATTGTGGTAAACTGTTAAAGACAGCGGTTGTGGTCGTTGAGTGTTATTGTTGGTGGTGGATTGGAAGCTCTCAAGAGGGAAGACGGGGGCCCCCTATCGTCAAGATACCAGGGAAATCAAGACGACCACGGTCAACGCTGTAAGTTTTCATGTAATCTTTGTAAGTTTTTTAATGATTTCGTAAACAATCAGGATTGTTGTGTGACTGAGTGAGAACCTCAGATGTAAACAGTTGCTATTTGGGGCATACGCTGCGGAAAGCGTATTGCGATTGAGTAGTAAAATAGAGGTATTTTATTACATAAAAAGCAATTACCACACGGTAATTGATTTTTTCATTTGATGCTGTGGCATACAGCGTATGCCGCAAAAAGCAATATTAAGCATATACTCCGTTAGCAGCGGAGATGCTATCACGTGAGCACCTTGCATTGCGATACTATCGTAAGTAGGTACCGTAGGTAGGTACCTATCTACGGTACCTACTTACGATAGTACCTACGGTACCTACCGTAGGTACCTACCGTAGGTAGGTAGGTAAAAGCTATCACGTACACGTGAAGTTAGCTTTGTCACAGCAGATGAGCTTAGGTGAGTTGCTGCAAACTACACGACGAAATAGATTGCAAGGTAATGTTCACCGTTGTTCCAATATTAAACGAGTTTAAATTCAGTTTGTTTCTGTTTATGTATCGAAGGAACTTGGATAATTGAACGATATCGAGTAGCGTTTGTACGAGCGGTGAATACTCGTATAGTCACAGACGGTTTAAGTCCGAGTAGGTATAAAATGCACTTGGACCGGCAAGGATGGTTGTCAAATTGTATGTTCATAAAATTTGACCTAGGTATGTTATGAAATTGGTCAAATTCGAGTCAGCCTCGCATACGAAGTTAGAGCAAAGAATGCCTAAATAACACGTTTCTTTTCGAGACACGTAAATTAATTTTTAATTCAATTTAAATTTCTCAACATGAAGTCCTTCAAGAAATGTGGAAAGAGATTTTAGGTGTTATTTTGCAGAACTCAAATTTAGAGATACTTTTATCTACCCGATTTCGTGCTTTATAGTACCTAACCAGTGCTCAGCGCGATTTCAGTAAAAGTTAGTATAAAGTACTCCGCACGATTTTAGTAAAAGTTAGTATATAGTATATAGGAAACGTTAAAACTGGGCTACAAATTCTGATTAGTAGATTTTGAGATATTCGCGCGCCTCTATACCCACGTCAGCCAGCCGTCGCGCCGCGGAGGTCTTCGCCAACTGCCCGTATGATCCCAGTACTTCCACTCGATGACGTCTGTCATCGAGTGGAAGTACTGTGTTTCTCAACCACTTCCGATTGCTTTAGGAAAAAGTGTGGGTACGTCACCTCCCTCCAAAGCAAGTCGATTTTGGTGATCACAACCACAATCTAATCATATCATAATATAATCATAATATTTGCTTGATAAACTAGATCGCCTCCAAAATCAGTGTATTAGGGTCGTTTATGGTTTACGCAAAAACGATCATGTGTCACAGTTTCGCAAGCAACTCGGCTGGCTTCCTATCAGGTATCGTAGGAATATCCATATACTCGCGTTATTATATAATGCTATTTTCAATCCATCAGCACCCTTGTACCTGCGTGAGGCGTTCCAGCTCCGAGACATTGACTGCCGCCTACGTTCCTATGGTACTTTGCTACTGCTTATACAAAGCCAAAATTCGTGCACACTCACGAATTCATTCATGGTAAAAGCGGCAAAGTTATGGAACTCACTGCCTGTTGAGATCAGGAGAGCGTCATCCTTAAATTGTTTTAAATCAGCGCTGAGAAGGTTCTTTGCCGAATCCTGATTTGAATAGTACGATATAATTTTATTAATTTGCGCAATGTTTATTATATTTTTATCCTATAATATTGTATTATTTATTATATGTATGTACATATGTATTTATAATTAACGTAGTAGTGATATCCCACAAATGTTTGGTACGATCCACTCGCCTATTCATGAAATCCTCTCAGATACTCTAAGGTTGACTGGAAGAGATCCCTGTTAGGGATAAGTCCGCCTTTGTACTTTTCCATTAATTTACTATATTGTAAATTTTATTTTATGTACAATAAAGATATTACAAACAAACAAACGAAATCTAACCTAGCCCAACTATATTGATTCTTACTTATTTGAGCACATTAACGGTATCACAAACACACTATTCATATGTTTACGGGGCATACAACGCACCGTCTATTTAGTAGCATTAAATATATCAAAATTAAGTTAAAGAGACCATCACAACGTTTCAATCCGCGGTGAACGACTCGTACGCAGATGGTATATAAAAAGAGACTCGTAATTGCGTAGGTATATTACAGACATGGTCCCTCTGGACAGTATTTAATCATTGGCGATGTAAACTGATGCTCCAACGTTAACTTAAATGACTCCATCAAAAAGCAAACAACCCGAGTGTTAGGTATACTACGATTTCAGAAACTATATCCAATTCCGAAAACTAATTAACGCCATTCGAGAGTTAAAATGATATAACTTTAACTAGATAATTATTTTGGGGTGTAAGTAGTTCATCAACATCTTTGAACCAAAACCAACTTCGCCTGCACGCGGTGCACCCTACTGACTGACAAACGAAGCTCTGGCGAAAAGAGAGGTAGGGAGCGTAATTGTAAACTACCCTACTGGGGAATGTACCTCCACCTCACAGAATACCGTAGCCAAATAACAATTCCCTTGAGGGTTGTTGTGTTCCTGCGAGTGAGTGAGGTCACCAGAAAGGAAGAAGTTGAAGCGTTGGCAGCGGGGGTGGCGGCGCACGAGCGATATTTTATATTGCGAGCGTTAATATGGCTACGGTAATCGCTTCCCATCAGGCGGGTTGTATGCTTGTCTGCCACCCGACGTAGTATAAAAAAAAATAATCGACGAAATTCGAGTCATATTTAAATCGTTAAGTTGAAGGTAAATTGAAAATTACAGCGCTGAGTGTCTATTGTACAAAGTTTCAGGCGGCCATAGAAATGAGGCTATTGAGGATAGTACCTACTTACAGATAAAACAATTTAAATACTTGAAGAAATGTAAAGGTGCACGTTTACGTACGTAGGAACAAGTTTGTTGCGTTTCATGATACGCAAAACCTTTGTTTCCATTCGCGTACCTGTAAGGAACATCGAAGTGTTTGTCAATCAAAAATGTTCGCTGGTAATTTAATTTCATACTTTTTTGGACGATTGCATAACAGCTTTGCGTAACAGGAAATTTACGTCCCACTGTTGGGATACGGGTCGCCCCTAAATCGAAGGTATTTAGAGCATACTCCACCACGTCGGTCAAGCTCGGGTTGGCAGAGGCCGGCGTACTTAACCTGTCCACTTGCCGTTGACTTGGTTTAATGGCGGTCGTCTAATGCCAACCGCCGGGATTTCAAGTCAGTGATTGATAAAATTAACTGCGGTATAAGTGACTTACTGATTACCATTATCTTTGAGCCAAAGCCACTTACATATGGTCCGCCCTACACTGCTCTGGCAAAAGACATATAGACTGCGATGACTGCTTACTATCATGAGTGTAGTATGCTTATTTCCCACCTTAGTAGTATAAAAAAATATAAATACACCTACCTTGGTTAATTTTTATTTCTTTACCTTGCTTCTATTTTGAATTTACTTAAATCAATCCCACAAACTTACAAAGTTCGCTTCACCCGTACACGTCCGCTCCGCTCATAGTCAAAAGCTCTTCCTAATTTGCGCACAGAACTAAGCTCTCCTTTTAAATTATTGCCGCGGAGCAGTTTTAATGTGAACATTACAAAGATTTCTATGAATAATGTACCGAATATATTTAGGAAAGTAACACGAACGCCCACCGGCTACCTGAGAGTACAGCTTCCTGAGAATATGCAGCTGGAAATAAAATGACCTTCCGTTGAAATTTGTATTTTAAATCTTATTATTTCTGACAATTAACTTGAAACCAGAAATGGAAACTTTAAAGCGACTTTAAAACTTGTACAGTTTCCTTGTCAGAGTGTTTTATAGCAAGTCATGAATTCAGACCGCAAGTCACTGCATTAACAGTGCGGTAGAGCAGCCATTTTTTTTAAATACTATTACGGATGGCGGACAGGCTTATGACGCGCCTGATGTGAAGCTGTAACACGTAGCCATATTAACGCTGGCAACATAAAATAACGCTCGCGCGCCGCCACCCCCGCTACCAACGCAGCATCTCCATCCTTTCTGGTGACCTCACTCAGTCGCAGGTACACAACAACCCTCAAGGGAATCGCTTAATTAAAAAAGATAAATAAATAAGATAAATAAATAAATATCCCTGGATAAATTATACAGTGACATTTAGTCACAAACTAAGCAAATCTTGCAATATGGGTACTAGGTAACTGATAAATATAATTATATACATACATGTATGTAATACATAGAAAACACCCACACTAAGACTAAGAGACATGTTCACGCACACAAATAGTTATCTTGTTCGGGGATCGAACCCGTGGCCTTGGTTTTAGAGCAGGCATTGCTAGCCATTCGAATACCGGGTTCCTCAAATTTATCATGGTCGTGACTGTGTGACGTAATTAATAAATTTACTGTGTGTTATTATTATTTATATTATGTATGTTGACTTCAGCCAAAAATTTCAAAGGAGAGCTCAAATGCCCCTTTTTTCACATTCCCACCATACCATTATATTAGGTTGGGGAAAAAGTCTTTTCGTATTTTATATGAAAATTCAAAATATTTTTTAATAAAGTTTATTTACATTTAACTAAAGTATGTAGGTGCCATTTTGTTCGATAACTTTTTGCCATCTTGTAGGTACAGACATGATCCCATTACTATAGAAATTTTGGGACTTCTGTTTAAAAAACCACGATAAGTGGTTTGGCAGTCTTCTCGTGATGTTAACCTGACATTGCCTAAAGAATTCTGAAGAGACCAAAACAGGTGGAAATCAGAAGGTGCAAGGTCAGGACTATACGGCGGATGCATTAACACCTCCCAGTCAAACTCTCTTAATTTTTGCTGAGTGGCTAAAGATGTGTGAGGTCTAGCGTTATCATGATGAAAAATCACACCCCTTCTGTTAATTAATTCCGGCCGCTTTCTCTCAATTTTTTGCTTTAATCTCATCAGTTGTTCGCAGTAGAGTTCAGAATCGATAGTCCTGCCTGACGGTAACAGCTCATAATGAATAATGCCCTTCCAATCCCACCATACACACAGCATCACCTTGTTGCGGGTTAACCCGGGTTTTGCCAGAGTCTGTGAAGCTTGACCGGCCTTTGACCACGACCTTTTTCGCACGTTCTTGTCGTACGTGATCCACTTTTCATCACCAGTTATAAGCTTCTTCAAAAACGGTTCGCTTTCATTACGTCTTAGTAAAGAATCGCAAATGAGTACACGGTTCATTAGGTTTCTTTCAGTGAGATCGTGAGGCACCCAAATATCGAGCTTTTTTGGTGTACCCAGCTTTTTTCAAATGCGCCAAAACTGTTTTGTGGTCAATTCCTAATTCTTCAGCTACGTCATAACTACTGATATGCCGATCTTGCTCCATCTGCTTTTTCAAAAATGGCATCAATTTTATCCGTAACAGGGCGACCAGAGCGACGTGCATCTTTCACATCAAAATTTCCTGATTGAAAACGCTTAAACCAAATTTGTGCTACTCTCACAGACACTGCACTAGGTCCATAAACGTCACAAATTTTTTTCGCAGCTTGCGTTGCATTGTTACCTTTTTTGTAGTAAAATTTTAAAATGAATCGAATTTCTTCATTAGATTCACTCATCTTGACAGTAAAAAAAAACAAATGAAAATCACACATTTACCTAATTTGAATTTGGAATTATCTTTTTTTTAAATTTAAACTTTTTAAAGATATCAAAACCTGCCAGATACAAATGGTATAACCAAAGAGATTTTATTACAAGTTCATACATACTATAATGCGAAAAGACTTTTTCCCCTACCTATTACATACTCGTACTATTTGAATGCATACATAACATGTACATGCGACGACCCTGGTGGTCGAATGGCTAACCATGTCCACTTTGACTCCGAGGTCGCGAGTTCGATCCCCGCACAAGACAAATATTTGCTTGCATGAACATGTCTGTTTGTCTTGGTCTGGGTGTTTTCTATGTATTATATGTATGTATTTACAAAAAAAATGTATTTAAGTATAATATCAGTTATCTAGCGCCCATAGGACAAGCTTTGCTTAGTTTGGGGCTAGATGGCACTGTGTAATTCGTTCAAGATTATTTATTCATTTACATTAGGTCTTATAAATATAATTACAGAAGCATTAAATACTATTGGGTGCTGTGAGTTTAAAGAGGAGGACACATTTTCTTTTCATGTAAACCAATTAAAGTTTAAATATACATAACTCTAGATATTATGAAATTCAGTCACGGCCACATTACTACCATGTCTCTCGTATATCCTAAATTAACAATAGTGAGCAAAAAATAAATTGCCACCTAAACATAAAGTTATTACTTAGTGAAGCTACTTGTTCAGAATCATTATATTCAAGTCTACGTAAAGCTTTGGCAAAAGCTCGGAAGACAGAGGCTGTATTTAATTTCCAGCGAGTCCCGACGAAAGCGCAAGATTAAAACGCTATATTTTGATGTTGAAAGAGGTCTATTTGGCTGTACAGTTCTTGGCATTTAATTTAGTACATCCATAATAATATATAAATAAAATAATTTTATTTGCCGTGTGTATCCGAATATGAACCTCAGTGTTTACGTTGCCAAACAGAATTACGTCTAGAGAGTTGTTTAGTCCTTATTCTTTTAAAAATGTTTAGTTTAGTCATTTAGTCAAAAATAATGCATTTCGTCTACATTATTAATTAATTAACGGATTCAGGTGTTATTTGCGGAAGGTAAATTACTGGTAAGTAGTTAAGGTACTTACACTTATACTACATTGCGTGCTTTCGCCACCAGTTAATTATTTATACACTAATGTGGCAAAAAGCATACGGTCCGTCTGATGGGAAACGGTAATCGCAACCTATAGACGCTAGTATCAACAACGGCATCACTGGCGTGTTAAACCCTGTAAAAACCTCGTTACACTATGATCCCTATACTGCAGTTTCTTGGGAAGACCTCACAAGTGAGTGGGTTGTGTCTTTCATAAAATTACGTGTAACGGATACATCGTTACACGAAATTAAATTTAAGATAGGTACGGTAATGCGTATTTGTACGCTGCCCGAATGGAGAAGTACTTCCATCTCACAGAATACCGCAGCTAAATAACAGTTCCGTTGAGCATTGTTGTGTTCCTGCGAGTGAGTGAGGTCACCAGGAAGGAAGGAGTTGCTGCGATGGTCACGGAGGTGACGACGCGCTAGCGATATTTCATGTTGCGAGCGTTAATACGGCTACGGTAACTGCTTCACATCAGGTGGGCCATATGCTTGTCTGCCACCCGGCGTACTATAAAAAAACCCAGAACCTAGAAAATATTATTTTTCGCGATTTAATATTGGTACAAGTTGTTAAAATAAAATAAAACTAAATCGAAAAACTGACGCAAAAATAACACCTAGAATTCCCTTAGTGATAATTTTCATAGCAATAGTTGAATCGCTATGGATTCTTGGATTTTACCTCTACTTTTAACGATTTCGTGAACAGAAATACATTTTGCTTGTTTTTCACAAAACTGGTACAATCCTTAGACTAGCCGCGGGAGTGCTTTGAGTAAATAAGAAAAGAGACTTATATCTTATACTCGTATTTTCCAACGACGTTCAATATTTTAAATCTCTTTGATTTCAAAGAGACTTAATACTGAAGGCTCTATGATTTCAAAGAGACTTAATACTTGAGAATTTTCACATGGCTTTATAAAGATCGTTAAATTGTAACGAGGCAGCAAAAATTTTACTTACAAAAAAACTGTTCCAGCAGACCATTGATTCTTTATAATGTTACAGATTTAAAAAATTATGTGACATAGTGCCGACTTGTGAAAAAAGTGACGTTTACGCAAATTACGTTTTTAAGCTATTGCATAGCTTCTATCGCGGGCCTTGAGCGCGGGGACCGAATCCAGAAATTCCGTAACGAAAAAACCTCACGCTTCCCACTCCGACGGGCAAGGAGGTGTGGCTTGAAGGCCATGCATCGTCTAACGTCGTTTCAGTTCGGCAGTCTTCGACACGGCGTTGTGTGCGTGCGATTAGACGTATTGTACGACTCTACGAAACTCGTTTTATTTATTTATTATTATTTATTTATTATTATTATTTATTTATTTATTATTATTATTTATTTTGGGGTGTAAGTGGTTCATCAACGTCTTTGAACCAAAGCCAACTTCACCTGCACGCGGTGCACCCTGCTGACTGACAAACGAAGCTCTGGCGAAAAGAGAGGTAGGACGCAATGAGGGGTCGTACTGTGCTTCGCTTTTATTATTATTATTATTTCTGATGGGAGAGGGGCACAGTGTGATCTCTCGTTCAAAGCTTGGCTAGCATCCGACTGGGAAAGTACCTCCACCTTGCAAAAGACCGCAGCCATAATGGCTTTGCCGTGTTCCTGCGAGTGAGCAAGGTCACCAGGGCTGTTTTTTCTGAGAGGTCGTCATGCTGACAACTGGGAGACCAGTGGCTGTCGAACCGCTGCCAGCGGTGCAGGCGCGGCGTGTTGGCGCGGCGGTCAGGGAGACCCGGTGAAACGGTTGTCCGCTGGCCGCCCGCAGGTCAGTAGGGTTCCCGAACCCGGGGATCACCTAATCTCCGCCCCGGGAGGCTGAACCGCCAACCTGTGTAAAGTCCCTGTTGTAGTAGTCGTGCCGGAGGAGGAGACCGGAGTGGACCCGGCTGCTGCAGCAGGGGGGGACCGGGGGCCCTTCCGCCCGCCGCGCTAGCAAACCGCACAACCTGCACTGTACTGCGGGGGTAGACACCGCGCTTTTTTTCTGTCGTGTTGTCAATGAGACGACTTCTCACAAACCTCTAAAATCTTTTTATGGCCGTGAAGAAAAACAGAAAGCATTTTACTCCAGCGGCGTCCTCTTCCACACTCAGTGTGGATTTCTGTAACATTAGAGGTCTTCACGCAAACATTAATGCAGTTCACCAACACCTTGAAACTGCACAGCCGACCCTGCTTTTTTTGACAGAGACTCAAATATCTTGTCCGGCCGACACATCCTACTTATTATACCCTGGGTACAAACTCGAATATTCTTTTGTACGTCGAGCTGGGGTATGTATGTACGTCCGGGAGGATATTTGCTGTCGACGCCTTCACGGCCTAGAAGACAGGGACCTGTCAATATTGTGGGTGCGCGTGGATCAGGGTGGCCACACCTGCATCTACGCGTGCCTTTACAGGTCTCATAGTGGTGATTCAGACACAACTCGGATGATCGAGCACCTACAACTGGCGACTGACAGAGTCATGGAACAGTATCCCTCCGCGGAGTTAGTGATTTTGGGAGACTTCAATGCCCACCACGCCGAGTGGCTTGGCTCTCGGTCCACTGACTTCGCGGGGAGGACTGTTCACGACTTTGCACTGGCTTATGGTTTCTCGCAGCTGGTACATTCTCCAACGAGAATACCGGATATCGAGGACCATACGAGCTCTCTTCTGGACCTTCTGCTAACCACACGTCCGGATGGGTACAAGATCACGGTAGACGCTCCGCTTGGGTCGTCGGACCACTGCCTCTTCCGGACCCAGGTGCCATATGCTAGCTCTGACGCGCCCCGGCCTACCGGATGGCGTCGTGTGTGGCACTACAAGTCGGCAGATTGGGATGGATTGCGTGAATTCTATGCATCGTACCCGTGGAGGCAGCTCTGCTTCGGGTCAGAGGACATCGATTCCTGTGCATCTGCTGTGGCTGGGACGATTTTGGATGGGATGGAATTATTCATCCCAAATCGACTGGTGGCCACCGCGGGTGTTAAAAAACGGCCGTGGTTTAATCGGTCTTGTAGAGAGGCTATACTTCGCAAGCAGGCTGCATACAAGACTTGGACCGCGGCCCGTATTAATGGGGATCGGAATGTTTCTGACCTGAAACATGAGTTTAATGCTGCCTCGAGGTCCAGTAAGAGAGTGATTGCTAGGGCAAAGTATGATTTCGTCGGCAGAATTGGTGAGCGCCTGGCTAAGCATCCATCTGGGAGCCGTGCTTTTTGGTCGCTCGCTAAGGCTGCCGAGGGAAACTTCTGTCGGTCGTCTTTTCCACCACTGCAAAAACCGGATGGTAGTCTGGCCTATAGTGCTAAGGAGAAGGCCGACTTACTGGGCAATCTCTTTGCCTCTAATTCGACATTGAACGAGGGAGACGCCGTACCACCTACTATCCCATGGTGCGGTAACTCCATGCCGGAGATTTCGATTACACAGCGAGATGTCCGGCGGGCGTTGCTCTCCCTCGATATTCACAAGTCGAGTGGGCCAGATGGCATACCGGCAGTGGTGTTAAAGGTGTGTGCTTTTGAGTTGTGTCCTGTCCTTACGCGCTTGTTCGCGCTTTCATACTCCACTAGGCAAGTTCCGTCTATGTGGAAGACTGCGAATGTGCACCCTGTGCCTAAAAAGGGCGAAAGGTCAGATCCATCGAATTACAGGCCTATTGCTGTTACCTCCCTTCTCTCCAAGGTGATGGAGCGTGTAATTAATACTCGGCTCCTTGGATACCTAGAGGATCACGACTTGATCAGCGACAAACAATATGGCTTTCGCCATGGTCGCTCAACTGGTGATCTTCTAGTGTATCTTACGCACCGATGGGCTTTGGCGGTGGAGAGTCAAGGTGAGGCATTGGCGGTTAGCCTGGATATGGCAAAGGCGTTCGATCGGGTCTGGCACCGCAGTCTTCTTTCGAAGTTACCTTCATACGGTCTGCCCGAGGGGCTATGCGAATGGGTTGCTAGCTTCTTGTCCAGCAGAAGCATTAGAGCCGTTGTAGATGGCAGTTGCTCCGATAGCATGGACATCAATGCTGGCGTCCCGCAGGGTTCTGTATTGTCCCCGACGCTGTTTCTGCTGCATGTTAATGATATGTTGTATAATGACAGCGTTCATTGTTATGCGGACGATAGCACCGGGGACGCTTATTACACGGGCCGCGCAAATATCCCTCGTTCTTTGGTGGAGGAGAGCCGCGAACAACTTGTGTCGCAAATTGAGAGCACACTAAGTAGAGTGTCCGACTGGGGGCGACAGAACTTAGTGCGATTTAACCCCTCTAAGACACAAGTCTGCGCGTTCACCGCTAAGAAAACCCCAATTGCTGTAGCTCCACACTTCGAAAACACACCCCTCACCATCGCCAATAGTATTGGTATTCTAGGAGTTGACATCTCCAGCGACGTCCAGTTTCGATGTCATCTGGAGGGGAAGGTCAAGCTGGCATCGAAGAAACTAGGTGTGCTCAACAGGGCGAAACATTACTTCAACCCGCGGCAAAGACTTATGCTTTACAAAGCTCAAGTTCGGCCGCATATGGAGTACTGTTGCCATTTATGGGCGGGAGCGCCTAGATACCAGCTTGCACCCTGTGACTCGATTCAAAGGCGTGCTGTGAGGATTGTTGACGATCCCAAACTGACAGACGGTTTAGAACCTTTAAGTCTGAGAAGAGATTTTGCGTCCCTTTGTGTGTTCTACCGTTTGTACAATGGGGTGTGTTCAGAGGAGTTGTTTGACATGATGCCCACGGCTTCCTTCTACAGTCGCACCGCTCGCCATCGACAGGGAATTCATCCTCACACTTTAGAACCGAAATGGTCACGTACTGTGCGGTTCCAGAGAAGTTTTCTTCCACGTACTATCAAGCTGTGGAATGAATTGCCTGTTGAGGTTTTCCCAGGAGACTACAGCATGGGGTTCTTCAAAAAGGGCGTGAAGAGGTTTTTACAGGGTCGGCAACGCGCATGTGATGCCTCCGGTGTTACAGGCGTCCATAGGCTGCGGTAACTGCTTTCCATCAGGCGGACCGTATGCTTGTTTGCCACCTTAGTGGTATAAAAAAAAAAAAAAAAAAAAAAAAAAAATTTAATAATAGAAAAATTTGTTTTCTTATCGGTCACCACGCTCAAAAAGTGTAACTTGAATTAATATCAAAGAAAAAGCAATACTGCATGAATAAAATAAATAAATAAAATTATAATTGCATAAGTTGATACAAAATGCTATGCAATAGCTTTGCCGCGGCAGTCCCCGAGTGCCACACGTCACAGATTTTTTTTATCTAAATATTTAAAAGAAGAAACTTACTGACTGACTGACTGATATATATATCAACGCACAGGCGAAACCGCTGGGTCTAGAGATTCCAAATTTGGCACGAAAGTTCTTTATGATGTCTAGGGGTGCACTAAGAAATATTTTTTCAAAATTCAACCGTGTGAAACGGGGGTCCAAAGTTTGTATACAGAAAGAAGATTAGTTGGACTATTTTATTCGAAACTTTACATGAGTACTTCTATAGATAAATGAGTAAACATGTGTTTCAGGATTTTTCAAAATTCAACCCCTAAAAGGGGTAAAATGTAATGGAAAAGTCTGAAAATCGTCATGGGTATTGTTTTTATGGTTTATCGGGTCGCTGATTACGAAAACAACAACAATTTTATAATCCAACATAGCCAACGTGACATAAAATCACCCCTATGCGATGGGGTCAAAATGTTATAATATCAATATGGGTGTTGATTCTATGGTTTTCTGGGACGTCAATTACGAAAATGGCATCGATTTGAAAATATAACATAGTGGACACGAAATAACTTAAAAGGATTTTTCAAATTTTACCCCTAAGAGAGTGAAACGGAGGTCCAAAGTTTGTGTAGGGAAACGAGATTAGTTGGACTATTTTATCCTAAACTTTACACGAGTACTTCTTTCTATAGATAAATGAGTGAACACGTGTTTCAGGATTTTTCGAAATGCAACCCAAAAAAAAGGAGTAAAATGGGGTCAAAAAGTCTGAAAATCATCAAGGATATTATTGTTTTTATTTTTTATCGGGTCGCTGATTACGAAAACAACAACTATTTTAAAATTCAACGTGGCTAACGTGACCATCATCATGTCATTTTTTAAACTTTGATTAATTCTTTTTAAGCTGATGGTTATTCCATCAGATCTGTTGTGTTGTGATGTAGCTAGCTCAGGAGTAAGTTCTCCTGGAAGCCTTGCAATTTTGGCTCCTGGTGCGAATGCCAAAAATATTGTTTACCGGGACGTCTTAACCTAAATGGTGTATGTTTGTAATAATGGTCAATACGAAACAGTCCTTTATGGGGAAAAAATGAAATATCTGGAATCGTAACAAAAATAGACGCAAATCAGGAGTGTTTCCGTAGCGAAGCACGGGTACTTTGCTAGTATAGTGGAAAAGTCAGAAATCGCAAAAACTTTTGTAATAATATTTCATACAAGTTAATTAAAATTAAAGAAATGTGTTTTGCAAAACAATAAAATTTGATAAGTCTTTAGGCTTCTCAATTTAAATAAATGATTACGGTCATTTATTACTTCGTTTTCTAGTTCGGCAACACTATAGACGTCATACGAGTATTTTTTTAATGGCAGCACTAGTATGAAATGAAATTATTCAGATTTTTTTAAGTAAAAAGCTCGAATCACCCAGTAAAAAGTAGTATTAGTAGAAAGCTTTGATAATAGTAATGCAACTACGACTGTTGCATCTATAAGGTAAAGCTTGTCTAAATTTTATTTACAAACAAAAATATATATTATTATAATAAAATGTACACAATATCCTGTTAACTTTTAGTTAGGTGATATTTTGTGATCATCTGCATGTACAACTACCTACTAAATATTGGCCAGCCATTATTTCCAATTCTCGTCTCCACTCTACACACTCCACGGTCGCCCCAGTTTCCAACTGCAGGTGATTAGACCAATACATCGTGGACTCGTTGCGACTTTTTGTTCAGCTGCGAGACTGCGAGCCTGCGACCCGTGCCGCGCGCCATGTTGCTACCTCTTTTATTGGTAGCTTGATTTTGAAAATCCCGTTTTACTTTACTTCGTTCCTTTCTATTTATCGAGCAAAACAAAATATTCTAAACATAAAATTTCGACGCGATACATCGAATTCATCGCGACCTAATTATTATTTGGGGCATCCTAATCGGATAACAGTATTGCGTTTTACTAACATATGCCCGCCCGTGCACGCGTAACTCTCTTGGTGTTCCGTGGGAATTCCAGTGAGAGAGGGAAAAATCTTTTCTTAGCTTATGCCTACGTTATGGTGTATCCACACATGCCTGACGGCACGGCCGGTGCCCAAGCCGGCGGCCGGGCCGCCCCGTCACGCGCGGCTTTACGTGTAACACATGCGGTAAGCCAGCACTAAGGCAGTCTCCCAGCCGGCAGCAAAGTCGACGGCTTTTGTGGTACACCACTATACGTATATCTGCCTGTATGTCAAGCACTTTCAGCACTATCTGAACAGATCCGGTTGAAATTTGACATAACATTGTTAATAGATTAGACAGTAATGATTGCCCTTTGAACCGACACCAAAAAAGGAGGAGGTTCTCAATTCGGCTGTGTTTGTCTTTTTTATGTTTGTTACTTAATTACTCCGCGATTTATAAACCGATTAGAAAAAAACTTTATTTTATTTGAAAGAGTATACTTCCAGGCTCGCATACATTACTCGCGCGCCACCACCACCGCTGCCAACGCAGCATCTCCGTCCTTTCTGGTGAACTCACCTGCGAGAGGCAGGAACACAACAACCCTCAAGGGAATTGTTATTTGGCTGCGGTATTCTGTGAGGTGGAGGTACATTCCCCAGTCGGGTAACTTACAGTTACGCTCCCTACCTCTCTTTTCGCCAGAGCTTCGTTTGTCAGTCAGCAGGGTGCAACCGCGTGCAGGTGAAGTTGGCTTTGGTTTAAAGATGTTGATAAACCACTTACACCCCAAAATATATACTCGTATGTCAGTAACGGCCTTTTAGAAATACAGAAGATAATAGAAAATATACATACTTACAAAGAGATACCACGCTGTATGCTATACATGCGACCTGTAGTGCCGTTACCATAGCCAAAAGATAGATGCATAATTATCATCTATTGACTGTACATACACAAACTGCATGTATACAGCGTGCTGAAACGGTGCAATGTCAATGAAGTTTGACCACAAGGAAGCATAATTCCTCGTAGTCAAACCAGTTGGACAAAATAGTTTGACTACGTGGAAGGATTGATAAAATACAAGGAGTGATGCTAACGCGGCATCTCCTAACATCTAGTGCATATCTTTATTTCAGCATGGAGTCACATTCACTCGCACCATAATCCCGAAGATATTGTCATTAAGCAGCGTAAGATGGAGGTACTTCCCCAGTTGGTTTCGACATGATCTGCCTCTCTTTCGCCAGATTTTCGCCATTACTCATGTAAATAAAGTCATAAAAAAGTATGCAGATTGAGTAACAAATGAATACAATATAAAATATTATTGGAATATATTTATGCAAAGGCTCTTTGTAACATTTGTTCGTCATCATCCCTTATTCATTCCACTGCTGGGATACGGGCCTCCTCTCAATCGAAGAGGTTTAGAGCATACTCCACCACGCTGCTCAACTGCGGATTGGCGGAGGTCAGTGTTTTCAAGCCGCCGCCACCACTAGACTAAAGACTTGGCTTAACGACTGTCATGACAACAGAACCTAAATAACCTAATGACAACTGCCGGGACCGATGACTTAACGTGCCCTCTGAGAGCACGGAGGAGCTCGAAATAAATAAACCCATCCGTGAGCAGGCTACCGTCGGCTTTGCGTAACTTGCGTGTTCGAATAGACTGACACGCGCAACATCGAGCTACTCACAGGTGTCTCTCTCTCCCCGCAACAGTCAGTAACCTAAAATAATTATTATTTTAAATGTTTGTCCCAGTCGCGGCGAGATACATCATTTACAACATATTTTCGAGACCGAAACTGAATATAAATCAAGCTATTGACATTTTCAGGTATTTGTTTTTAGTATGTTAATTCTATTTTTAAACTGACATAAATCTAAGTATATGATTTATTTTGGTATTTTAAAATAAATTCCAAAATAAATAAATAAAAATCTATCTGGTTACCGCGTCTTTGCTCGCTTAAAAAGTAAGAAACATAATATATACGTAAACGAGTAATCCATTCATTCTCACAACCATTTACATCTATAATCTTAGTAGCTATATGATGTATGTTTGTCCTCAAGACATTATAATATGAGCTATGATATTTTACATATATAAGCGAAGCGCACGGCAATAAAAATTGGTTATAAAGCGCTTACTCAATACTTACTCGTATATATAATACATGCAGCAACGTGAATAAACTGTTAAAAAACCTTGTAAAATAAACGTGAATAAGTTGTAATACTTTTAATTAGTGCTAGGTTTTAATCTTGCCGTGACGGTAAATGGCGGGAGACTGAGTGAATGCCGGGCAATTGCAAACCTTGGTTTCTTCTCGCCGCAATAGACAGTTAGAACGCATCTATTGGTTAAAGCATCGTAGAATATGGGTATATTGTTTTCCATATATGTTTTACCTTCTTTTAAGTCTATTATTACTATAATATATAATTAGCTATACCTAATGATAAAAACAAATATTTCTAATACATAAATTTAGTCGTACGAGTTCTTACAATCCTTTCCTCTTTTCTATCAAATTAAACAATAAAACCCATGAGCCGTATTCTGTAAATGTGACCTTTTTTGTAGTCCCGACGTAGCATCTTGTCGGGCCGCCGCTGGTCAAAGTGAAATAAAAGGAAGCAGGCCGTCGCGCCCACAAAACGAGTGTCAATAAACGTCGACCGCGGACGAATACTAAGTAGACCGGCCGGACTCGGATCAACGAACAATGTAGATACCACTGAAAGTTATTATTATATTTTTTTATATCACTCCGTTAGCTAATACGACCTCATCGTGAATCCGTATTCATCCCACTGTTGGGATAGGTATCTCCTCTCAATCGAAGGGGTTTGGAGCATACTCCACCATTCTTCTCAATTGTGTGTTGGCGAAGAAATACTACCTGTCTTATGGTAATTCATTGTAACCTATAAATTGTCCATCAGAGGTGTTACGAGATGCCTAGCCTGTAAAAACCCCTTTACGCCTTTTTTAAAGAACCCAATATAGTAGCTTCCTCGGAAAACCTTGGCAGAGAGTTCATTCCATAAATTGAGAACTCGATTAGAATTTGAGATGATAAAGGTTGTAATCGAAGCAGTAGATTATGGCAAAAATACACAAGGTATATTCTTTAGGGACAAATGGGGTCACGTGATTTGAATTTCCTAACGTCATCAGCTATATTTTTAATAACCAAACTCGTGACCTAGCCTTGGCAATATACGGGAAGAAGCTTGAGATTGTCAATAATCCTCACAGCTCGCCTTTGAACTCAAGGCCCAAGGCCGTCCGTAATGAAGTCAGACCAGCCCCTTACCACTATCTCTTATTGCGATTCAATAATAGAATGCTTATTCAGACCAATGATAGATATTCATACCAATGAATAGAGTCGCTTATTCATTGGTATGAATAAGCATTCTATTCAGTTATTGAATCGCAATAAGAGATGGTGGTAAGGGGGCTGTGCTTTGTAAAATGTGAAGCTTTTGCTACGAGCTGAAGTACTTTTTTTGTTTCTTCGACACCAAGTTTCTTCGACACTAACTTGATTTGCCTGATAGAATCATCACTATAGCATGACCGATCCTTTACGTTTTTCTTAAAGAACACTACTGCAGAGTTATTTAAAACTTCCACAGGGAGTTCATTCCACAACCCGAGAATAAGCGAAAAATGTCTATCTAAGTTTTATATTGACCTGTGGCGCCGGATCGCCGGACACGGACAAACACACGGCGCCTTCACGGAATTACAATCAGGCCGGCATGGTTACATGGCCTCCCAATAATTGGTGCACTGGGGAAAAAGGAGTGATACTTCGTATATTTATATCCTCCTATATCTTTCTTCCGCCTTTCTTTTTATTCATTCATTTTCGAGGGAACACTTGTGGGATACCTAGCTTAAACTACACAGAGTCACCCGTTCAGGCGTGTGGTTCCAGCAGAATACCAGCCTGCTGTAGCTAAGCATCAGCTACACTAAGCTGGGACGGTATTGGCGACACATGTTATGGGTTGTGATTTTTTTTTGTAATACCTAGATTTTACTTTCTTCTTTCTTATATTCTCTTGCTGTTGGCCGCGACTTTGTTCGCGAGGAAACTTTGATGTGTATGTGTGAGAATTTACGGGCCCGGTCAAAATGTGATCAATGTGAACGATGACTGTAAAAGATTTCTTTTTGGAAGAAATTCAAACAAAATTAAGACATTTTTTATACTACGTCGGGTGGCAGACTAGCATACGGCCCGCCTGATGTGAAGCGGTTACCGTAGCCATATTAATGCTTCAACATAAATATCGCTCGCGCGCCGCCACCCTAGCTGCCAATATAGCAAC
This sequence comes from Hypsopygia costalis, assembly GCA_937001555.2. Taxonomy (NCBI): domain Eukaryota; kingdom Metazoa; phylum Arthropoda; class Insecta; order Lepidoptera; family Pyralidae; genus Hypsopygia; species Hypsopygia costalis. The sequence continues at coordinate 24,623,892 of OW443345.2, read as the reverse complement.
TCCTTCCTTTCTGGTGACCTTACTTACTCGCAGGAATACAACAACCCTCATTATTTGGCTGCGGTATTCTGTAAGGTGGAGGTACATTCCCCAGTCGGGTAGCTTACAATTAAGCTCCCTGCCTCTCTTACTTTTGGTGCTGCGAAAGTGTCGTTTAACCTTAAGCTATTAAGGTTTAGTCAGTATCAGACGTTGTCAATTATAATAAAAAACAATGATTTTAAAAGTTAGTAAATATGACTAATATTTATATTATGATGATGTTGTACTATTCCGAAAGTCCCACTGTCACCTTCTGGAAAAAGTTAAGATGGCGCCGAAAAGAAATTCGTGCACAATAAACACAGCTGGGAGGCAAAGATTTTTGCGTTGCAAAGTTTACACAAGTTACAGATTTATTGCAAATCGACCAATTATTCACCTGAACGAAGTCACGGGTAGAACTAGTAGTATTATTCCCTCCTACGCACTCTCCTACGCACGCAATCTGTTACGTGCAGCCAATTTACTCCGTCGTATTCTATGTTCGTAAAAATAGAAATTTCATAATTAGTCACTGCCTGTACCATTCGCCATGGTATTTTTAGGACCGACCTTTCGTCAGACGTTTTGACATTTCCACTAATAGACGTGAGTATTTTTGAAATTTATGGAAATATCGCGGTAATAACTGGAAATGACTGGTAAATAATTGTCTGCATGTAAACATGTAATTGTACTCATTGTAACGAACCTAGCCACGTACATATTTCGAGCACTGTTTCATTATGTAACTTGAAAAACAATGTTTCAGAACTCATTGACTTTAAAATCATTAAAATTTAGAAACGAAAAAGAATTGAAGTAATAAATGAGTTCGGAGAGAGAAAGAAGTAATATGTAGAAGACGAAAGGAGGAGGAATGTCTTCCACCATATGCTATCCTCCGAGTTACATATCCACCCTCCATTTGTGACGAGCTCGGTGGCGTAGCGGTCAATGACGCGGCTTCGACACCAACGCTCGTGGGTTCGGTTCCCACATAGGACAAACATTTGTGTGCATGAACATGTCTGTTTGTCTTAGTCTGGGTATTTTCTATGTATGATAAGTATGTATTTAAAAAAATATATTTACGTATGTTTATCCGTTGTCTAGTACCCATAACACAAGCTTCGCTTACTTTGGGGCTAGATGGCGCTGTGTAATTTGTCTGTCAATATTTATTTATTTATTATTTCTGTAAGAGACCGAATTCGGAACGAAGAAATTCGACGGAATCCCAAAGTGGTCGACATTGCTCCCAGGGTCAACAAGCTGAAGTGACAGTGGGTTGTCCACATCTTTCGAGTCAGCGACGGCAGATGTAAGGTAAATTTTTAGAGTAGAGGCCGCGTATGGGGCGATGAGGCGTAAGGCGTTTCCGCTTTGGACCGATGTCCTCAACAACATGGCTGGCAGCGGATGGATGCGGAAAGTGGAGGATCGTATATGGTGGGAAAACATTGAGGGAAATTTAGGTAAGGCCTACACCCAGCAGTAAAATCAAAATCAAAAGCACTTAGAAACGTCATACAAATTAAATATAAGAACATGTATAAATCATTACTACTCTAAATCCGCAGAGCTTAGATTCACTTTCATCACACTATCTTTAATGTGAAAGTGAATTTAAGTGCCAGTAGGTCCATACATGCTAATAATGATGATGATATAAGCTTAGCAATATGTAAGGTATAACTAAAACACTAGTCATATCAAACCTAAAAATAACCGAAGCGTTAAGTAAAAACGGAAATGTCAAAATAATTAGGAGAATGTCCCTTTGATGCGTACCCGAGGGCGAGCCTCCGCTGCTTTATTGCTTTTTGATATCACAAAGAAATCGACCCAAATTATATTATGGCAGTTTTTATTCAATGCGGGTATTTTGCCTAGAAATGTATTCGTTCGGATGGTTTCATAGGATTTATAAATTGGCGACAAGGCCTTATCGTAAGGTCGAGATGCCGCGAACAAGGAAAATATGAGGATGAATGCAAGCGGCGGAGAAGGAAAACAAATTGTAGGGATATTGGATTGTAGGGAAACGGTGAGGTTATTTTTAGAAATGCTGCGATATTTTTTTTTTAAGTGAAAACTACTTTAGGCACACTGATCACTTTAGTTTGTGGCTAAAGAATGAGGCGGAGTTTACTAGTCGACTATTACTTATACTGTAGCTCGAGTATCGTCATACTCGAGCCACAGTATAAGTAATAATCGAGGCGGAGTTTACTACTCGACTATTACTTATACTGTGGCTCGAGTATGACGATACTCGAGCTACAGTATAAGTAATAGTCGAGTAGTAATGTATCATACTTAACTATGTAATGCTCGTTCGGGTAAAGTCGGGGAGGAGTGAGGGAGTTCCCTACCTCTTTTTTGGCCTTAAGCACACATCGAACCAAAGCCAATCTGACCTGAAAATGGCTATATATTCAAATGAGTAACGCGGCAACGGGCATGTGATGTACCTGGTGTTACAGGCGTTCATAGGCTACGGTAACTGCTTTCCATCAGGCGGGCCGTATGCTTGTTTGCCACTTTAGTGGTATAAAAAAAATGAGCAAATAATTTCCTGGCGAAAGTGAGGGTGTGTCTAACAGGCAGGACTAAAGTAGTACTTTACAGAAACCACAGCCAAGTATCAATTTATTTAGACGTTGTTGATATTATTGGTTGTGATCCTGCGAATCTGTGAGTTGACCAGTGTGATCCAGATGCGAGGATAAGCTGCAGCGGAACGCCAATCGGTTTGTTATTACATCAAATCTTTTTTTTTTACCAGTGGGATTGTTCTATAATCGATCAATCATCGATCGAATGTCGAGGATTAATCTACGGCAACCCTGTGATTTTATACATAAATATATATAAATTTCTTTCTTCGGCCATATTACCCGAAAAGAAAATTCTATGGAGCGTCTTGTAGTCCAGGGTAAGGTGGAAGGCAAGAGACCTCGCGGCCGCTCTCCAACCAGGTGGGGAGATTTAATTAAGTCTCTCACAAGGTCCTCCATGTCCGAATGCTCCCACAATGCCTCCAACAGAACCAAATGGAGAAATATAACAGGAGCCGCCATTCGTAGTGACCTGCCCATGATCACGACCACTCTGCCAAGAGTGTCCGACTGAGAAGAAGAAGAATATATAAATTCTGTCGAATTCTATATTTTGTTTCTTTTGGGTTGCATTAGAAAATGCTATATCTTTAGCGTTGTTTCACACGTACCACAACCACACCACAGCATCACGGCGACAAAATGTAGTCAAGAAGAGGTTACGTGTGAATTGTATCGCTGCGGCATAGTATTATGGCTGCGGCTTCATGCAGTTGCGTTTTGGTAATTACATGTCGATGTGGTCGCGTTGTCGCTACCAGGTGCGATGTGGTTATAGACAGAACAAAACGAATGTTTTTCTTATAAAACCTTCGACCGCTAACTACCCGGTGTCGCAGGTGGATACGGTGTGGTCGGTGTGACGACCACTTTCGACCGGTAATTAAGAAGATAACAATTATAGATAATATTCTAATGCTCACTTGCGCAGACGGGAGCTCGCCACGCCGGCCGATCATCAAGTGCCACCGTCAGATCGCCGCGCCATCCCAGGCAACGTGTGCTCAGCTACAATACTTTTATTTAGAACGACACAGTCGGTATCGTTCACGCAGTTGAATTTCGCGACAAAATATGGTCCAGGTGAAATAAATAAAATAAATAAATATTCCTGGACAACTTACACACAGCCATCTAGTCCGAAACTAAGCAAAGCTTGTACTATAGTACTAGATAACTGATAATATACTTATTTTTTTGTTTTTTATTTTACATACCTACATATAATACATAGAAAACACCCAGACCAAGACAAGCAGACAAGTTCATGCACTCAAATATTTATCTTGTGCGGGGATCGAACCCGCAACCTCGGAGTCAAAGTGACAATTGCTAACCATTCGACCACCGAGTTCGTCTAATTGAACTTTTCACTTTCATACAAAGTACCCGCCCACGTGTTGTGGCTTGGTTGTAGTTGTGGTGTGGATACGGTACTCGTACGTGTCAAACAAGGCTTAGATAACTTACGGTTTCGTGATGAAAGTTTGAGCCACGAAATACGTTTAAATTCTTAAATACCAAAGTGTCATCTTCTGTAAATGTTTCACTAAACCCTTTTTTGGAGGCGACCTGAGAGAGGTGAACAAGGCAATGAATTTCAAGGCTCAAATTCATTGCCTTGTCTCAGCTATCTACCTATCCACCTACATACGAATATACTTACACGAAATTATTTATTACCTATTTTAAATACCATTGGTAAAATTTTCATTTCATAATCGTAACATAAACTGTAATGTATATGGAATAAAGTCGATATTCGTGTTAAGACATTTTTCTTGGAGCTGTTCTTTGTAACGAGCGGCGGATATTCAATAAAATATGTACCGTTTTTGTTCAGTTGCCTTTATCCCGAATAAAACAGGATATAATGTCGTTTCTGTCGGGTTTAATAATATGGCCAGAGCTATTTTATTTTATATTATTCTTTAGCTCGAGGTTGCCGTGGCACTTATCAATCTAACTGATCACGCAAGTTAAGCAATGTCCATAGTAGGCTGTCTATTGATGGATTCACTTATCTCAAGCTTTTAAGAAAATTAAGAGACAGTGAAAAACATTATTAGCTAAATACTTATATTTTCTTTTGTATACTACATCGGGTGGCAGACAAGAATACGGCCCACCTGATGTGGAGCGGATACCGTAGACATATTAACGTTCGCAACATAAAATATCTTCTTCCTTTCTGGTGACCCCACTTACTCGCAGGAACACAACAACCCTCAAGGGAATTGTTATTTGGCTGCGGTATTCTGTGAGGTGGAGGTACATTCCCCAGTCGGGTAGCTTACAATTACGCTCCCTACCTCTCTTTGTAATTGATCTAATCAAAAAACTGTGTTACACATTGCTTGACATCTTGCCCACTGCCACTTTCTACAGTCGCACCGCTCGCCTTAGGCAGGGAATTCATCCTTACACTTTGGACCCTAAATGGGCGCGTACTATACGGTTCCAGCCCCCTTACCACCATCTCTCATTGCGATTCAATAACTGAATAGAATGCTTATTCATAATAATGAATAAGCGACTCTATTCCATTTGTAATAGAGTCGCTTATTCATTGGCAATCGCAATAAGAGATGGTGGTAAGGGGGCTGGGAAGGTTTTTACCTCGAGCAGTCAGGTTGTGGATGAACTCCCTGCCATGGTTTTCCCGGCAGACTACAGTATGGGGTTTTTCAAGAGAGGCGTTAAGGAGTTGGTGCAGAGCAACGCGTGAGTGAAGCCTCTGGTTTCGCAAGCGTCCACAGGCCACGATAACCACTTACCATCAGGCGAGTCGTACGCTTTGTTTGTCACTCTAGTGGTATAAAAAAGCACGATTATCTATTAAACCCCATAGTCTATTTATAATTACATAATTGCTGTAAGTGTGGATAGAGGTAAGTGAACAAAAAAAAAAACAAACATACAAGAAATGACTAGTGTATGGACGTATGAATGCTATGTCTACATCAGGGCTGTCCAAACCATATACAATACCGGGGCATAAAAAAATACTAAACAGATTAGCGGGCCGCAGAAACAAAAACCTACATTTACATTTTTACTACCTACTTTGCAAGTTTGAGCTTAGTTAGTTATAAAACTTAAACTTTTCTAAAAATATATAAATTTCAGTCATATTTGTTGAAAAAACTGTATAAAAACCGGTATATGAAAACCTACCTTTACCTACCTACCTACCTTTGAACCAACCTCCTCACCCGCACTGTAAATTATTTAACGAGCTACTCAAAGAATCGGCATCAACCCACAATCATCCCACTACTGGGATACGGGTCTCCCCTCAATCCAAGGGGTTTAGAGCATACTCCACCACGCTGCTCAACTGCGGGTTGGCGGAAAACTCAAAGAATACCGCAGCCAAATAACAATGCCCTTGATAATTGTTGAGTTCCTCTGCAGTGAGGTCACCAGACGTGAGGAGAATTACAATTTGTTTATATGAAAGAGCTTTTGCCCCATTGAAGAGAGTAATGCAATCACCACCGCTCCGATATCAGCAACACCCATGGATTACCTTTTAAGGGAAACACAGACTCTGTTCTTGAAGGATCCCATGTCGTAAATGTTCGAAAACACCGCTGAGGAAGTTGATTCTACAATTTCACCGTTCGTGGTATAAAAAGTCTTAAGAAATATACTGTGGTAGATCGTCGATGATCAAGATGATATGGATAGAATTTTAATAAATATTATATCATATTTTATAAATATATATATTTTGATAAATATTATAGAATTTCATAACTAAAAATGTTCAAATGATACATTAAATTACTCTAATGGAATATATTGAGAGCTCACAATTCTCTTTGATGTAAGTAAAATTATGAATAGCTTTTATTAAAAATATTTCTAGAATTCCCATTCATTCTCGATTGGTAAAAAGAAAACAGAAAACTCGATGTAAACTTATTGCAGGTAGACTAGAAATAATTGTATTAAATTATTTCGCAAGAACGGTAGACGCTGCTTACAAATTACTTCTAATGTATACCTATTCGTTTGCAGGTTAATTCGATATCTCAAAATCGAAGCCGTTCTTCCACTTAGGTAACTAAACTTTCATAACCAGTTACAAGAGAAGAACTTTTTTTATTAGTTATTTTTCGTCAAATTTTACTTCCCAAAAAACTTATCGCGCTAGTTTCATTTCCCAAAACAAAAGGTTTTCAATTTTTTTTCGGCGAAGCACTTGACATTTTATATATAGACGGGCGAACATCAAGATAGTAAAGATTAGCTACCAAACGCTTACTTAACACCTACGTATATTACGTACATCCAGTACGTGAAGAACGTGAACACATAGGAATACAATTTATTTACAACTTTTCAATAATACGGTTTTCAATAGACGGTAAATGACGAGGGACTTTGCTTTCTATTTGCCATAATGAAGGCAGGTAGAGCGTATCTATAGGTGAAAACATTTCAGGCGAAGGAAACATCTCAGGAGAACCTTTGAAAAACTAAACATCATTTCATAATTTGTAGGTTGTTGTTCTAACCATCAACATCCTGATCGCTTGAGGATGCCTCGTGTAGAGGCGAAACACGTGTCGCAGAGACGACCACGGCAGTCGGGGCAGTGGCGGTCGCATGTTTCTACAACTACTAACGATAGTGGGCGGGTGCCGGCCGGCAGTAGTTTGCATGAACTAATTGGTGGCGGAAGCATGCAAAGTAGTGTAGATCAAATTGCCTGTAAACTAAACATCCGTTAATTTGATTTGATTTCTTTATTACAAGTAATACAATGTAAGCAACACAACAATAAAGCCATATAATATACTTTTATGTACATATATATAAGTATACTATATTATTATATACATAATATATATATATATATATATATATATATGTGTGTGTGTGTGTATATATATATATATGTATATATATACACGTTAAGCCTATGGGTGGCTTGAAAACACGGGCCTCCACCAACCCTCAGTTGAGCAGCGTGGTGGAGTATGCTCTTTATGGAAATCATTGCAGTCATTAGCATGATCATCGCATCATATAATGTAGGAGTTGTTTCGAGTGAAACAAGAAACTTGAGCGGCACAAAAATCTTTTCTAAAGCAGTTTCAGCTTAACCTTTTGTCCTATAGCAAACGTTTGCCTGTGTCCTGCCCACTGCCCGGCGAATACTCCCACATTATCCACTAATGAAGGTAAGAGCAGTGGGTAAATGCACAAAGCTTGGAATTAAAACTGCACGGCGGCCGCAGCGGGTGCAGCGCAGTCATTACTTTGAAAGTATCTGTGCGGTCGCCCACTACTTTTGACGGTTGACTGACCACTGCTAGGGGAAGGCTCACATGTGGAGACAAATATATTGCGCTTGCCTTTTTACCCAACCGACGAAGAAGGTCATGTTTTTCGAGTATATTTGTATATGTGCAATTTGTTTAGGACGCTCTAAACCGCTTCAGGGATTTCAACATAATTATGAGGTGTCATTCGATTCGTATTAGCTGTGAAAAAAAAAGGAGAAATAATTATGGATAAAATAAAATAAAAAACGTTAATGTCAGACAATTGTCAGACAAATTACACAGCGCCATCTAGCCCCAAAGTAAGCGAAGCTTGTGTTATGGGTACTAGACAACTGATAAACATACGTAAATACATTTTTTTTTGTAAATACATACTTATGATACATAGACATATATGATATGATATAAAAACATTAATATTTTTGTTTTATTTTGTTTAGGGTACATGGTCCGCCTGGTGTGATGTAGATGCTTACACCGCAAAAAGAATAAAATAGAAAAATATTTGTTTCATCAATCCACAACAACAAAATGTTGCCACTGCTGTTGCTGTCGCAGAACCATGCGGTTTCTATCACTTCCAGGTGATCTTACTCACTTACTCGCAGAAATATAGCTGCACTCTAGGCGTTGTTATTTTCTAAAGCCTGGGGAATTGTTATATGGCTGTTGTTTTCTCTAATGTGTTCTTTATTTCCTCATCGGCTTGTTTGGTGTAATAAATCTCTCTCTCTAATGGTAATTTTTAAGATACGCTTAAAAATTACCATTAGAGATTCATTTATTACATATTACGTACGTACATTCATGTAAACTTGCGTTAGTCAAAATAAACACCACCAAAGAGGAGTTGCATTGGTTATGGGTACATGCTGGAAATCTGAGATGTTTTAACTATAGATTAGGGATTGCAATCCGGCATCATTTTCAGTCCGGCCGGATCCGACTGGATTTCCATCGATAAGGCCGGATCAGACCGGATCCGGCCGGATTGATCAAATCAGAATGATTTTCGCTTTTCGGTTCAAAATGAACTGTTAGTAAGTTAATCAAGTGTCATTGTACATACTTAATATAGGTCGTTTAAAAATAAAAAAAACAAAAGATATCTATACTAATGTTATAAAGCTGAAGAGTTTGTTTGTTTGGTTAAATGAGCTAATCTCAGGAACTACTCACTCGAATTGAAAAGTTATTTTAGTTTTAGATAGCTTATTTTTCGAGGTAGGCTATAGGCTATATAACATCACGCTACCACCAATAAGAGCGGAGCACCAAAGAAAGATGGGCAAAAAATATTCCTTTTGAGAGCTTCCGTTGCGTGCGTTACGCATCAATTATATACGACGGTATAGGACGATATTCACCATAAAAAGATTAAAAAAAGTCCGTGATAGAATATGTCTACCTTATAAGATTTGCTCACTATATATATAACCTTTCAAATGGTACGCCTTACGCTTCACTCTCAACGCTCTGTCACACGCAGTTGCGCGAGTCAGCTAGTAAATCAACTTTATTTCCAATCCAATGTTAAGATTACACAACGAGCAAATCTAGTAGTGTAGCCCTTTCACCTTCTACACTTGTCGACTTTGTTTAGCAAATAATCGTGAATGGCAGACAAGTATTCTCCTCGAACTCCATCACTTTCAAATGCAGTCATTTCCTTTTTTAGTACTTTATCAAAATCATTCTCTTTTTTGTATGTATTATAGTATAGCATACATACTAAAAATGAGAAAGATTTTGATGACACGTGTTTCTTGCTGGATTTGTAATTGTAACTCTTCCTGTAGGTAATGTCAAATCTTTCTTTAGTGATGGTGAATCTCCGAACCGGATCCGAGCACCGGATCCGGGAAACGTTTAATAATGCCGGATCCGCCGGATTACCGGATCCGTTTTTCCGGATTGCAATCCCTACTATAGATGCGTTCGCTATGAAAGCTAGGTAATCGCCTAGCATTCAGTCAGTCCCGCGCCATTTCGCGTCGCGGCAAGACGCTAATACAAGGAGGTTGCGCTAATGAAAAACAATTATTAAAAAGTTGTAGATACGTAAAATATCTTGCTGTATGTTCGCGTTTTTTTACCTTTCTTTGTATAGGAATGCGTAAGAATTGAGTAAGCGCTTTTTAGCCAATTGTTATTGCCGTAATATTCACCTATGGGACATCTATATATAAAACGTCATAGCTAGAAATACTACTACTCTCGCAACGGTTTCCACCGCTGCATTTTACATTAGACAGGACGAATGTGTGATATTAATAGTTCGCCTGTATGAAGATATTCAGTTCATGTAAGCCGTCCATTACGTACGTCCGGTACGAGTCGGAGTGTGCTGCGGCTGCGGGATATCGCAGATGGAGTTGCGGACAAATTGCAAAATGGATATATGGCAAATATATTAAATAGTATGTAAACAAGAAATAAACATTTATTCTATTCTATTAGCTGCCCCCTTACCACCAACTCTTATTGCGATTCAATAACTGAATAGACTGCTTATTCATACCTCATACTCTATTTCAACTTTATTCATTAGTATGAATAAGCATTTTATTCACTTATTGAATCGCAATAAGAGTTGGTGGTAAGGGGGTTGGACGCTAAACTGAATATCTCACGAATATATATAGCTGGACAAATTACACACCGCAATCTAATTTCAAACTAAGCAAAGCTTTGTACTATGGATACTACATACCTGATAAATACTCTTGTGAGGGAATAGAACCCGCAACCTCGAAGTCAAACTAGCCATTCCCAGCTAGCTATTAGACCACCAGGCTCGCCTCTCAATAATATATTCCATTTGTGAGGTATTGTGATATTCGTATTTGTGAGGCTTTTAATGCCTTATTTGCCATATTGCTTGAGATTGATGGCAATTGCCATATTGCTGTCTCTCACATTGCTAAGAGGGGAAGTCAAATTCCAAAAGCTTCCTACTCCTACTAATTTCTTCTGATTAAATTCGTTGTGAGTTCCAAGGCAGCCGTAGTTTTACCCCTGGGACTGCAATGGACTTCATTGTTCATTTCCCTTTTTTGGCGGTCGCCGCTGTTAATCCCGGCTACACAGGAGACACAGTGGTGGGAATGTGTGGTGGGTCCCCGTCCCTATTGTGAGGTATTGTTATAAAATTGCAGCACGACATGATTTTGGGTGTACGGACTTTCCTCCCCTATGTACCATCGCTGACTTGTGGCCCGCCCACTGTCAGTTCTTCGTCTGATTTCCTCGTTCCGGATAAGAGAAATCCCGAGCATAGCCCTCTCCATTGAGAGTAAGCTAAAAGTCGTACAGTAAGCTATTGCTTACTGTACGACTTTTAGCTTACTTGCCGTGACCTTAATGATTCTAAAGTGAGAAGATTCTGCCCATGCATCGATGCAAGCATCATATGAAATAACTTCAGCCTCGCCTCTCCGTATATTAATGACCTTAAGGTTCTGTTTAGATATTATTTATGCCGGAGACGTAGGAACTCCGCTTTTGCTCCGTCAAGCTTGAAATGGGATCCACGTCGTCTCCATAATAATGCTTCATCACAACAAAATCATACCGCGATCGGACGGGATATTACATTGGCTTTCATCTTCGTGATTCGAACACGCGCGCCATTATGGTGAAATTGGGACGAGATCAAAGATTACTAAAATAGGCAATCTGAATATATCGACACCTACTAAGTATAGCGAGTTAACTGCAAAATCACGAATTTACAGGAGAGCGATGCAAAAGTGAAATTACACACAATTTAGTGACCCCGGTGGTCGAATGGTTACCAGTGGTTATTGGAACCAGAGGATATGATCCCCACATAAGACAAAATATATTGGAGGGCATGAACATATCTATTTTTCAAATATATTTCAAGAAAAAACTAATTCTAAAATTCAACAAAATACCTACACAAAGTCTTACTTTTATACTTGCGCCTTTTGCGATTAATTTCAGAGAATTTCAGAGTGATTAATGCCTTTTTTTATTCTTATTATTTTTCATTCCTTAAAAACCTGTGACAACGTTTGTTCCAAAAGAAAAACTTTGTGTTTTCTGGCATAAGTACTTACCCAGTAATTAGTAAATCACATAAAGCTATCCTATCCTAACGAGCAGGTCTTAGCGCTGTCGTCGGCCGACATAATTATCGCTGTAATTCACCTTCGGCCTTAGCCGCGGCCTTCGAACGAGCCGACGGAGCTCGTTAGCAGTAATCGCGTTATATTCATTATCGACAATTATTTCCATGGGACCATAAGGACTGGGTACAAGGACGCTTTCATGTGAAATAATAGCTTCAGATACAAAAATAATGTCAAATATTTTCTGTTACAGATATTTTTTGACTTCCCGTCTTAGTTGACGGGGGTCCACCACACCTTCCCACCAATGTGTCTTCTGTACACAGAAGACACATTGGTGGGAATGGCTACAGCCAGGATTAACAGCGGCGACCGCCAGAAAAGGCAATGAACAGCGAAGTTCATTGCAGTCACGTAAAACTACGATTGCCTAGGAACTCACAACGAATTTAATAAGATATTAAGCTGATAAGGTAACGAGCCCTTCTTAACAGTAGTTACATATCACTGAGCAAGTATATAGTAGACATGGGATGTAGGCGTGGTGCGCGTGTCTTAAGTAAGAGTCCGGACTCGTACCCACGAGTTGATCTGTGTCAGTCGCATACATAATGCTACGTTTACACTCAGCCCCTGCCACTCGTCCTGCCGCTGCCGGGAATACTTCCGCAGCAGTGTCGACACGAATGAGTGTTCACACTCAGCCTTCATACTCGTACTTCTTTTATTGAACGACTCGCAACAATGGCTGACGTCGAGTTTGTTGCGGCGACAGCATTATGTCTGATCAGTTTATCTAACTATTTATGTGTTTTGAAAAGAAAGAAAAGACGCCGTGATATTTATCATGTGGATCCCATATTACTCGCTTAATTTCGTAACGCTCCAAAAATTTTATTATTTTCTCATTACTCCACTCCGTAATGTCGACTCCCAATAGAATACGCAAAGAAAGAATATGCAGTACAGAATAATAATTAATTACCGTAGTACAAATAGAGGACACGTGAACCAGAGTGCTGAATGTAAACACTCACTCGCACTCGCGCTGCCCGTCCTTTGACTTCCGCGCGAAAAACCGACAATCGAGGGAGCGCCGGGCAATGGCAGCGGCATGAGCAGGAGCAGCGCGAGTGACCTGTTTACATACTCGCGCTGCCCACTTCCCTGCTCCCTTGCCTGCCCAACAGGGCTGAGTGTAAACGTGGCATAATAAATCGTAGTAAGTTGTCTCGCGAGGACATGCAAATTGGCTTGATTGTGGCGTATTATACTGTTCTTGAATACAGAATCAATAGTTAAAGTACGAACTTACTTCATAGATGTGTTGTGTCGTAGATGTCTTGTTTAATGTATTTGTTGCTCTTTATGAATGCATTTTCTTAACATGTTAGAATAAGTTCTGTACATTTTTTTATTTAAGACTTTATTTCATTTGTGCAATCTGTATTTTACGTGGCCTGTTCTTTTCTTAATACTCAAAATTTTGTTTACGAGAATAAAATTAAAAATAGATGGAATTTTTAATTTTATTCTCGTAAGGATGACTCGTCAGTGCAATGAGATAGCTAAAAGCAACTTAGAATTTGATATTTTTAATCCTAAGCTAGTCTCATAATATAAGGATATTAAAGGATATTCTGTATTGCAAATAAATGAATAAATATATATTGCAAGCTCACGTTTGTAACAGTGGTGCAAATGTGAGCTTGAATTATACGTAGTAAGGCATTGATTTATCCTGTGATTGTACTTATGATTTACTCCCATCTCTAACGGTGGAAGGTGGCTGTTATTACTTTGTAAAGCTTAACTAACACATTTTTGTTGCTATATCAAATAGTAAGTGTTAATGAACCCTCTTATATGTATAACTTTGTATGAACACACATGTTCGTGGATTACAACCTAGATTGTAACTTATTAAAGATTTCGTATGTATAATTTGTAATAGTTGTAGTCTGTTTTGTGTGAATAAATAAATAAATAAATTCTTTTTTTTTACTTTAATAATTTGAAAACATCATTAATAAAAAAAGAATGTCATGAAATATTTCAAAAGCTTTAAATGTGTAAGTATCCTCCAAAACATTCCGAAATGATAACGATGAAATACAATCTGTAATTTTGTTTTATATTAATTTCACCTGTGTCCCGTTTTCAATAATTCATAATTGCCATTTGTCCAATATGTTCAATGTGAATGAGTCATTTATTTCCAATATAAAGCTGAGCTATAAGTCAGGGAACAGGGATGCCGAGACCTGCAATTATATAATCAAAGAACCAGCACAGTACCAAAGGCAGTTATAACGCAAGAGAGGTTCAGGTACATGTATAGTTTGATAATTAAGTTTTCGATCTATGTTACGTTAATATGACTTAATTTTAAATGACGATTATTATTATTATATCACGGTTACACGACAAGCTGGAGACGAAGGCCCTGACCGATTCCCTGGAGATTCGGTATCCGTGGTGTCGTTACTCACCAACAGCTCGATACAAGCTGCCCTGTGGGCTTATTATTAATCGTGAGGTCTCAGATAGCGGCGAAAGACTACTCCAGTAATATTAACATCAACATTCAAATTCATCCGAAAATAGGCGCGAAGCCGAGATTACAGACGATGGTCGACCGCTAGACCTACAAGGTTTAAGCACAGTAGACGTAAGATTAGTACACTACCTTCGTGCAAACGTTTTCGAAATCGACACTGTCACATAAACATACAACGCTATAAGATCGCGAGCTTCGCTATCCCGAATATTCAATTAACTTCTTTCTCCTTCTTCACCTGCAGTTCCTCCTACAGATGACCTACTATTTAAGGTTCGTGTGTACGGTCGATTCGTAAGCACCGTCAAATTCACTATTATACCTTTAGACTAACAAATTTACTGGAAAATCCAGAATTTTGTGCAGGTTTATTAGGTAGGCTGATGACTGTTATTTTTGTTATACCACATCGATGGCAGACAAGCTTATGGCACGCCTGATCGTGAAGCGGTTGCCATAGCGATATGAATGCTCGCAATATGAACTAAACGTATCTATCTATCTATCGCTCGCGCGCCGCCACCCCAGCTGCCAAAGGAGCATGTTCTTCTTTTCTGGAGACCTCACTCACTCGCAGGGATACAACAAACCTCAATGGCATTGTCATTTAGCTGTATTCTATGTGGTTATTAGTAGTAGGTAGCGGGCGCAGTGTAAATACGTCGACTTCTAACACTGAATTCATACTGGTCAGTTTGTCTACTGTGGTTCACAATTCACACCCATATGGCTTAATGTGTGCGGTAAGGCTCCGCGTCCACTTGGCTTAACGTGCTCGGCGAGCTCTCGATAGCACAAGATTGATGATCGACGAATGTAGCACGTGGATTGATCGCGCCATTAACTGTTTTATAACATTTTTACTTCATTTGTCAGTTTCTTTGCAGCATTAGATAACTTATTAAGGACAGAAACTACCTAATATTAATTTAGGGTGTAATTGGTTCACCGACATCTGTGAACCAAAGGCAACTTCACCTGCACGCGGTGCACCCTGCTGACTGATAAACGAAGCTCTGGCCAAAAGAGAGGTAGGGAGCGTAATTGTAAGCTACCCGACTGGGGAATGTACCTCAAGCTCACAGAATACCGCAGCCAAATAACAATTCCCTTGAGGATTGTTGTGTTTCTGCGAGTGAGTGAGGTCACCAGAAAGGAAGGAGATGCTGCATTGGCAGTGGGGAGTGTAGGCCAAATCCTCCTTCTGTCTGGGACGGCCGAGAGAGGGTAGTGCTCCTGTAGTGGAGACTAAAATGACCTGATGATGATGAGTTTAATCTATTTGATAAACAAAAAACTGAGAAATATTTTTTTGTATATAGAGATGAATTTCTTCTTCGCTCGCGAGTACGTCGGTCATTGCGTCAAAAGCGCAAATTATTTCATTTTTCATTTATACACAGGTAATATTTCTCCGCGGACCCGCAGTTCATCGGGTGCAGTACGCTCCAACAGTCTTCGATTGAGGGGAGACCTATGGGTCTCCCATTTCGATATTATTCGAATACGTCCCAACAATACGGGTTGATGCAGAAGTACAATAAGAAAAAATCATTAATTCGTCTTCTTTGTTTCGGTTAATATTTTCTTGTTAGAAGCACGATATAATTTAATATTCTCCTATTTCCTTATTTTCATCATGTTTCAAATTTTCCAAGTAAACTCAAGGTCACAAAGTTTTTACATCATCCTTCCTTGTTCGTTAATGGATATTGTTTCGTATCCAGTAATTACCGGCAACATTGGATTGCCACAGTATAAACAAGCAGTGTGTTTAATTGGAGTATTCTTTTAATTATTTAAAAAAAATATTAATAAAATCATTACAATAAACTGGTACAGTAGGCGAACTGGATGCTAATTGCATTGGGTTGTATGGTCGACACGGGCGTTCAGTCGCGTATATGTAGCTACCGCCGAGGCCCTACCGCCGAGGCCCTACCGCCGAGGCCCTACCGCCGAGGCCCTACCGCCGAGGCCCTACCGCCGAGGCCCTACCGCCGAGGCCCTACCGCCGAGGCCCTACCGCCGAGGCCCTACCGCCGAGGCCCTACCGCCGAGGCCCTACCGCCGAGGCCCTAACGCCGAGGCCCTACCGCCGAGGCCCTACCGCCGAGGCCCTAACGCCGAGGCCCTACCGCCGAGGCCCTACCGCCAAAACTAAAGCCGATTACCATCGGAATTTTTGATAGTAAAAATCAAACTTCAACTTAGATTTATGCTACTTGTGTTTAGCTCATAGTTACCCTGGAGCTCTATCGACTAAGCTGAAGATGTTTATTAATAACTTAAACGTAAGATCTATTTTTTAAATCAAAATATTCGATGGTAATCGGCTTCAGCTTCAGCGGTAGCAGCCCCTGATCCCTAAAAAAGGTGCGTTTACTTGGCTCCTAATAACAACAGGTAGGCTAGGTCCAGGCAGTCCCAGTTCTACCGTCTGTACAATGGGGTGTGTTCAGAGGAGTTGTTTGACATGATGCCAACGGCCTCCTTCTACAGTCGCACCGCTCGCCATCGACAGGCAATTCATCCTCACACATTGGAGCCTAAGTGGTCACGTACTGTGCGGTTCCAGAGAAGTTTTCTCCCACGTACTGTCAAGCTGTGGAATGAACTGCCTGTCGAGGTTTTCTCAGGGGACTACAGCATGGGGTTCTTCAAAAAGGGCGTGAAGAGGTTTTTACAGGGTCGGCAACGCGCGTGTGATGCCTCTGGTGTTACAGGCGTTCATAGGCTTCGGTAACGTCTTTCCATCAGGCGGGCCGTATGCTTGTTTGCCACACTGGTGGTATAAAAAAAAAGTTTTCAGGAAACTCTCTTTGTTGAAATTATATTGATATCTGTTTAGTACATAACACAAAATAATCAATTAGTGATCAACGTTTATAAAACATCTTCAATAAAATGCTTTATCATAGAATAGTGTAAGTCTCAGAAGGTTGAGAAGAAATGCTTCATATTAAAAAATCATCATTATTATCAGTTTGTTAATGTACTGCTGATGTAGGCCTTCCCATTGGGGAATAAATAAAGCATTGGCTTTACATCATACGCGATCATCCACTTTCCTCATTCAGCTACTTTTTTGAGATCATCGGTCCATCTAGAGACGGGTCCAATACTTCGTCGACTCAAACGCGGCCTCTACTCCAGGACCATCGTCCTCCATCTGCCATGGCAGCAATCAGCAGATGTGGCCGGCCCGCTGCCGTTTTAGCATTCATATTAAAAATATTTAAATGTATGTATCAGTTATCTTACTCTCGTGTGGCCGTGTGGTTTCCGGCAGACTAGAATAGAATCACTCCGTTTCTTCCCGTGGATGTCGTTCAAGGCGACTAAGGGAAATACAGTATCAAATATCGATCACGCCTCTCAACCCGTCTGGCCAGCGTGGGGAGTGTAGGCCAAATCCTCCTTCCGTCTAGGACGGACGAGAGAGGGCCGTGCTCCTGTAGTGGAGACTAAAATGGACCTGATGATGATGATGATCAGTTATCTTAAATATATAAAAGCATTGCTCGTATTTAGATAGAATTGTCGAGGCCTTTTTGAAATAAGTTTTCAGAAAGTAAATGGCTCACCACGACATTTAGTGTCAAAGTCAAACGCTCTTGCACGTGGAGCACCCTGTCCAAAGCGAAAGAGGCGTAGGGCACAGCGTATTTGTAAGCTGTTGGACTGGTAGGTACATACACCTCACAGAATATTACAGCTAAATCACAATTCCCTTGAAGGTCGTTATGTTTTTGTGAGTGAGTGAGTTCACAAGAAAGGTAACAACACCCGCTGCCAACCTAACAACCCCTTTATTACGTTGGCAGCGGGAGTTTTCATGTTACAAGCGTTTATTAGACTACGGTAACTGATTTACATCCGACCATATGCTTGTCATTCGGATTAAAATAAAAAAAAAACGATTACACTTGCTGTTTAAAAATGTCAATTTTAGTCTACATTTTAAGAAATATCTGTAAGTAATTCACGTCGGCAATGCGTAGTACCAACCCGACCTTCTGTAACTTTAAACTCATTGAGAGCAATAATTGATTCCCCGCTGCCCAAACAAGAGTATTCAAGTCCGCGTTAGCAGCCATTTTGTATTTAACGAGCGCAATCCCTGCTTTGCTCAGCGAGCTAATCACTTTAATTATCTAAACTAATGTACAATACCTGGCGATGAAATTGACACATCTTTTTCTCTTAAGCCTAGCTTCGAGTAGACTTAAATCGGTAGAATAGGTTTACCTTGACTGCTGGTCTCATTGTTCCTATTATTAGCATGCTGCTAGCTCAACAATGGACTTCTCGGCCTCAACCTTATTCAACCCACTGTTGGAATATGGATTTCCCTTCAATTGAAGGTGTTTTAGAGCGTACACACCACGCTGCTCAACTGCGGGTCGGCGGAAGGCAGTATTTTCAAGCCGCCTAAAGGCCACTGACTTGGCTTCACGACTGCAGCCGGGACGGCATTACGTGTCCTCCGAATCACGGAGGAGCTCGTGATAAATATACTATTCCATGGACAGGTTGCTGCAGTGGACGATGCTTAACTTGCATGTTCGATTAGACCGACACGCGCAATGACGCAATCGAACTCCTCACGCTATCGCTCACTCACACTAACTCACTGGCAAAAATACAACAAAACAATCTGCAGGTAGTGTTATTTGGCTGCTGTGGTGTAATGACTTGAATATTATATAATAAAGTCAGTAATAAAGAAGCAGTCGAACGGTATTATTACCTAGTCCCTAACATGATATGGCGTTCTTGCCGGAACCTGGAGTGTTCTGATTCTAGGTTCGAATCCTGGCAGGAGTGGCCAGTGTTGATCAAAACCATTCAGGACGTAGGTACTTGCGACGTCACTCGCGATCGTATTACCGTGCGTGTCTGTCCCGTTCACGCGTGATCGAGCCACGTCGTCGCCCGCCCAATTACTTACATTCGCGACGTGGAGTATTAGATACGGACTCTTACCGGATAAACAGTCAGATGCGAAAAGCGACTTTGTTTTGTACTACATAGAGATGCCCTTTCGAGTCTAATCCCTCACGCGTATAGCGGCGTATAGTAAAATCTAGTATGGTTCGGGCGAGGATCGCTCTACGTTCCCAGGATAGTGCCTCCAACGTCTAAATTTAGCTCATGCCTTTTAGTCCCCTCGACCTATACACATATGTGCGATGTTAATTGACATAGACTGTACTCCCAAAGGCCTTTGATGTAGTCGCGTGTGGCGAATTATTTAACGGTTAATCTTCGCTGCGAGTTGGCGCCGAAGTGGGTGAATCGCCGCTGACCGAAAAATTGGGAGTGACAGTGACGTGACGCGATGCTCGATCGGGTAGAAGACTGCGGCACACGGGCGACTTGTCGCTGGATATGTTTAAATCAACTTGAAGACATCTGCTTTTCTAACTGATGCATGTTTACAACTTTGGAATTTGTTGGGACAATTAAACATTGGTAGGAGATTCTATATTTTCTAATTCTTAATGCCTAAGATCATTCCTATGGCTTTCTATGAACCACAGACTTAATTTTTTAAACCTGATGGTCGTTGCACCTCAATTCTTCAAGTCTAATCGTAGATTTTGTTACATGAATTACCTATATATTTACATTTTAATATTTTACATTTATATTTTGATGTTTTGTTTATTTTGATAAGGGGGGGGGGGGGTCTGAGATTAATAGTACAGCCTAAGATTAAAATTCCAGATTCAGTAATATTTTAGTTTTGCGAATACATTTTCATAGTTTCTAAATTGAACAGCTTTAGTTTTTGTCAGATTGACTTTAAACCCCACCTGCCATCGCTGACTCGGCAGATGTGGCCAGCCTACTGCCACTTCAGCTTGCTGACTCTGAGAGTCATACAGCGATCTAGTCATATCGAGATTTAGTCATAAAGCGATTTAGTCATACTGCTATCTTGTCTTATCGCGAAGTAGTCCTAAAGCTTCTAACCCAATGAATAAAATATAACAGTCTAACATAAATTACCTTACTTGACCTGCTGTATAAAATATTCTACATAAAAAGAAAACAGTTTCGACGTAGAGTTTCAAAATTGTCGTACAAAAACGTCGCCCGTCTGTCCAGTTGACTACAGTTGACGCGATCCGGTCGCATCTCACCGGCAATTTATCAAAGTTTCACGCCGAGCAGCGCCACGAAATACATCAGGCGTTCCCTCCGGACCGGAAAAACTAGCGCCGGAGATATATTCTATACATACATAAAGAGGCTTCTGACCGAAAACCTCAATCTCGACGAACAGCTGGCGTACGATGACGCGAAATGTTTGATTTTAAACATGTTTTCTGCATCACTGTCCACATCCATATTCATTCCGCTGCTGGGTTCAAATAGGGTTGCTATTCGTCCGGGTTTCTCCGGATTTGTGCTACTTTGGAGGACGTCTGGGGAGCGTCAGGGTGGAGTTTCATTTGTAGTCCAGAGTTAAAAGTTTTAAATCACTACCGCTCACTTCATGCAGTGAATTGCTAAATGTTTACACAGAAGTCTTGTCACAGAATAAAAAATAGTACTAGTACTAAAAACATTGACGACCGACGATGTCCGGGTTTTAAAATTAAAAATCTGCAGTTTTCACGGATCTTATCCTGGTTGCTAGCGATTAAATCAAATCAAATCAAAATATCTTTATTCCTTGGACTTTATAAAACACTTAGAAACGTCATACAAATTAAATATAAGAACATGTATCTAAATCATTACTACTCCAAATCCGCAGAGCTTAGATTCACTTTCATCACACTATCTTGAATGTGAAAGTGAATTTAAGTGCCAGTTCCGGCGACGGGGCTTCTTGAGAAGAACTGGCAAGAAACTCAAGGCCGACTCGATTAGAGATGGTAACCCTATGTTCAGAGCATATTCTGAACATACATACTGGAGAAGTACGATACCTTACTGAGTTGAATGCATCTCATCATCATCTATTTTTATCTGCACGTGGTGTAAAGTGTGCTCATTTAGCAAGGAAGCTCTGGACAGTGCTTTCCTGGAAAACGGGGACGTAGTTAGACTATTATTATTTCAAATATGTCTTGGTATAGATATAGTTTAGTTTTAGCACAGTGACAGGATATTACCACGCTAATCGATCGATAATCGGTTGATGCCATCCGTCGATACCTATCAATCGTGGATCGTATCTAGAATAGATCAGGTAACCTCGGTCGGTACGTTATAACACCAATTATCAAAAATCCCGCCCCGCTTTGATGTCTATCTACGGTCGCTAAATTATTAATCGATAACCGGTCAATCACCGATCGATTATTGATCGCAGTTTCATCGACCGGCATCCCTTGTTAAGATTGATGGATTGGAATGGTAGCTTTATCAAGCTACCATTCCAATCCATCTTCCATCCTCTAGTATATATTCCTTCCATCCATCGTCTAGTAAGTCACACTTCAATACAAGAAATTATTAACTAAAAAAAACCCGATCTTTTTTTATACCTACTACTAAATAGGCAAACAAGCATACGGCCCGCCTGATCAAAAGCAGTTACCGTAGCCTATGTAGCCTATGGAGGTGACTTTTTTTCAATTTTTCAAAATATTTATAATATATTGTAACATTTCTTTTTGTATTATCCTCTATTGTTTTTTCAATAACATATATCAAATTAAGTACATACCCATATGTCATTCACACATCTAAGACGAATTAATGACATCTTGTTGAAATGTGTCAAGTGGTTTAAGCTGTAGAATGTGATAAAGAAATTAAATACATACACACTCTCGAAAAACATTACCCTCTCTACTTCGCCAGTCGGTTAATTAGTTCTTGCATCAAAAGTTTACCGCTCACATCAGGCAAGTCACAAACCTACTTTATAACGTCGTATAACTAAACACATTCGTGACAAACATTCAATATACTTTGTCTTAAAACGCAAAAGGGAATTAAACTCGGCAGATTATCGACACACGCTCGCAATCATTACTTTTACGGCGGCGTTTCGAGCGAACGGCCGGGTTATATCAGAAAATGTCGCGGCGACGCGCGACGGAGCGATGAGACGGCGGAATTATCGCGTGCTTTAATTTCACGTTCATTGTCACGGCCGTCGAATATTTTCGAGATATAATAAAGGGCTGCCACAGACGTACCATTTTGTTCTATATTTAAGAGCGAATTTGTAAACTCAACTACTTTCTGTCCGATTCGGGTGTGTGTGACGTGGCATATAACTTGTACTGTATTTTTAATAGTATATTGAGCCTATTTACTACTAGTAGATCATTGACGATCATTAAAACTTCGTACAAATTCACCTGTTAGTACTGACATGCCGTCTTTATAGATATAATTGTCATGATAGCGTACGTAATCAACGGGGAATTCGCTCGCGTGTAATCCTCCGTAATTGTTCCCGTCGTGAATGTAATGGAATGCTCCGCGGAACGACAGCTGGCCGTTTGGAAAAATGACCGGATGATGTGTACGACGATCTTTCGGAGGAATCGCTATTGCCGCAGAGACGGATGGTGTGAATTGAATCTTTATATAGTTCTATTCGTTTTGTACGTCACTGGTTTTGGCAATATACGCGTAGCTATTGTTTATTTAAGCTAGTGGATCGGAAGCCACGTCAATATAAATGAGACAACTCGATGTAATATTGGCGGCTTAGCTGACTCGTGACTGCAACACTTCTAATTTAGATAGTTAAATGATTCAGGTGTTATTTTGCAAAAGTCAAATTTACAGGCAATTTGATCTACACTACTTTGTGTGCTTCCGCCACCAATTAGTTCATGCAAATTACTGCCGGACGGCACCAGCCCACTACCGTTAGTAGATGCATGCGACTGCCGTGGCTGCTTTGGTTGTCTCTGCTCCAGCTGCTGCGGTCATCTCGACGAATCTTCAACAACAGAAGAAATGTATGATGGCCGCCGCCCCGACTGCCGTGGTCGTCTTTACAACTCGTGTTTTTTCTGATTTACCAATCGAAATCTTAGATACTGCATTTTTACTATTATTAATATTATTATAGATGCGGAAGTGGTTCCTCCTCACCCAGCACGGGCACTAGTTTTCTCCTATAAGGTTTAATTTTACTCAGTTTGTTATGTAAGACCAACAACAACTGAAAGCCTTCGGAGAGAAAGTGAGTTTATTTATTTGTTCTGCAATCACGCCTTAACTACTGAAAAAAATAGTTGTTCACAAGGGATGACCAAACGTTTGTCCATTTGGCGCGTATCACGACAATCATGCAGGCGAACCCCCGGGCGGAGGGTAGTTTCTAACTAATAAAACAGTATTAAATATAATATTAATAAAATATTAATAGAAATAGAAACCTTATGAAGAATAAAAGGTTCTTACACAAAACGATATAATTATAGGAAGAAAAAAATAGACAAACTACATTCCTGCATTAAATTCAAGTTGTGAAATTTATTTACATTAATCAAATAGTGTCACCACGCACTAAAGGTACTTCGCATTCGATACCGCGACTCAACGCAATTCATGTGAACAATTGTATATTGATTGTATGAAGGAGATACGCGTTTTGAATACGCACGTAAAGGTAAGACTCACAAGTGTTCATGTCAGCCGACTCATTAAAACAAAGCATAACAAATTTTGCGAGAGGATTGAAGTAATGTGCGTACACAAAAACAGACAAAGAAAAAAAAAATTATATGTAAAACTTGTCTCAGTTCAGTGCACAGCATCAGTGCAGCAGCCCACAAGGGATGAAGCAAACATCATCCCTTGTGGGCCTTTAGGTGGACCGATGACCAAATGGAACGGCCCTAAGCGGCTAGATGCGGAAAACGGAGGATCACATATGGTGGAAAGCATTAGGCAAGGTCTGGACATAGTGAAAGCAAACTCCATAAATTCGGTTAGTTATGAAATTTATTTTAATGATAGACATCCGGAGACTTACAACTTATCACCGAACCACAACACAATGATAACTCACGGTGGTTAAACTAACGATGAATATAATAATTATGTACACTGTACTAAACATAAACACAACTATTTGTGAACCTCTCGCTGCGACTGCACGTAATCGAATGCCCAAGCGCTCCTCAACGACCATCTGCTGCCATCCCCTCTACCCGACCATATTTCTAAAGCGGAAGTCAACCGCCATTGGTGCGCTGTGCGCAAATCGGAAATCCAACTGCGCGGCAATAATTTGGTCAATTTCTTATAAAATCCATGAAGATTTATAAAGTCGCTAACAATAGTGTACAGCAGTGGATAGATACAGGCTGATGATGATAATGATGATTTTTATGGCGGCTGCCATTTAGTTTCTCGTTAATTTGAGAATAACTATAAACAATTCTAAAGCTTACG
Source organism: Hypsopygia costalis (assembly GCA_937001555.2). Lineage (NCBI taxonomy): Eukaryota > Metazoa > Arthropoda > Insecta > Lepidoptera > Pyralidae > Hypsopygia > Hypsopygia costalis. The sequence continues at coordinate 24,598,901 of OW443345.2, read as the reverse complement.
CTGGCTTTCAATATATAAATTGTTAATATTGATATTAAGCAATAACGAATTTCATTTCATTTCAATTGTGCACGTGACTCATGTATGGCCACACAGGGTACAGGCAGTGACTTCCCGTCGTTTGCACACACTCGTTGGTCGTGAAGTCAGTTCGTGAAGTTGTTTTCTGACCGAAGTATTAACTTTTATTTGTATGTGCCCATAGTCAAGTGCCATAATAGTATGGCACTTGACTATAGGCGCATATGGCGCATATGCACTTGAATAAGTGCATAGGCACTCACTACAAAGTTGCACGTAAATACATGCAGCTTTACCGCGGCAAAGTGATCCAGTGTGAGGTTAAACGTGCTAACAGCTCATTACATGCTATGCCGAAGTCTAGAAAAAATACGTGTGGCACTCGGGGACTGCCGCGGTAAAGCTATTATTTTAAAGCATAGCATTTTTTATCAACTTATTAATATATAATTATTTATTTGACGAGCTCGGTGGCGTATCGGTCAATGACGCGGCTTCGATACCAACGCTCGTGGGTTCGATTCCCACATAAGACAAACATTTGTGTGCATGAACATGTCTGTTTGTCTTAGTCTGGGTATTTTCTATGTATTATAAGTATGTATTTAAAAAAAAATGTTAATTACGTATTTTTATCAGTTGTCTAGTACCCATAACACAAGCTTCGCTTACTTTGGGGCTAGATGGCACTGTGTAATTTGTGTGACAGTATTTATATTTATTTATTATATTATTTATATTTATTTATTTATGCAGTATATTTTTATTTTATTTAAGACATTTACACCTTCTCAGTAGTCATACAAAACCCAAACTGATATAGAATTGACAATAACATACTTATATTTGAAAATATTTGAAATAAAATGTTAATCCGAATGTCTTAAGGTAGCACTTAAGCTCTCGTGAAAAGTAAGGTTAAACGCCCGAAAAACTATATGTCAAAGTCGAATTTTCGTGTCGGGCTCGTATGATCTTATTAAATCACCCGTAGCAGTAAACGTCAAACTCCGTTTTCGTTCCGTTGACGGGCCCGTAGTATTGTCGTGGTAGGAAACAGCGCGAAAATACGGAGCTTCGTACAGTCGTCCCATATACATACACATGAACGCTCGGCCGAGCTACATGGTAGGCGGAGTGGGGGGGTGTTAGGTTTTATTTTCGTTACGGAATTTCTTGATTCGGTCGCCGCGCTTAAAGCCCGCGATAAAAGCTATAGCTTAAAAAAATGTTCGTAAACAAATGTGCTGTGATCCTCTGGATACAAACTCCTACAGAAAATATGTACAGCACTTTTTGATTACAGAACGTTTTCAAAAAGAAAACACAGACAAATCGCGCAATCAAAATCTATTCAAGAAACTCATTTCAGAACGAAACAAGATTCTTAAATAAGGAGATCAGCTATTTTTAATAATCATAAAATCAGAACATCAAAGTCGGGCCATAGAGTTGGCTGACGACCGCGAGATTTTAAAGGCAAAGAGAAATTCGTTCTGAAAGGATCCATCCATTTATTGCAGCAGAGTAACTCCTTGTAAGATTTTTTTTGTTACCTATTTTTCACCTTTTCCCTTTTACGAGACGATTCAATTATGGTTCCATTATGCTGTATGTGCGGGCCACGAAGTCGGTGACAATTATAATCTTTACTGAATTATTATAATCTTTACTGGATTATTCGTACATCACATATGAATCACTAGTTAATTCTAACTTCAATTACATAATTAATATACTTTATGTTTACCTGAGGTGGTAATATTTAATGTTTAACCACAGTATAGTGTAAAAACAAATGAATTGTGGTTAAAATCACTTGACTATGAGGGAACATAAAGAATCTTTAAATATTTTTTTTTTTAGTTTTTCTGTGAAAATTACATCTATAATAAAGTTACAAATATTATCATAAATTGAAATCGAAAACAATATAATACTCGTATTCGACCAACTTGTGTCCTTACACAGACAAATCTGAAACTAAAATCTTTGTGACCATAAACAAGAACGTAGAGGTCTCTCGCCGGTACGGAAACAACCATATCATAAAGTACCGATCTCTATCTCAGCTTAGATTTAAAATAGTATCGGCTCAATGCGGATCTAAGGATTCATATCCTCCCAGACTCGCTTTTAAAGACTCTTCCGTATTTCTTCGGTTTAAAGAGATCTCTAGGATTACCAAAGCGATTTTATGAATCTTAAACATGGTTTGGGGTGTTAGTGGTACATCAACACCTTTGAACCAAAGCCAACTTCACCTGCACGTGGTACACCCTGCTGACTGACAAACGAGGTGAAAAAATAGGTAGGGCGTATTTTTTAAAGCTGACCGACTGGAGAAGTACCTCCACCTCACAGAATACCGCAGCCAAATGACAATTCCCTTGAGGGTTATTCCCAGGAACACTTCTGCGAGTGAGTGAGATCATCAGAAAGAACGGAAGGAGTATAAGGCTGGCAACGGTTCGGCGACCCCTTGATGTTGCTGATCTCTATGGGCGGTGGTGATTATGCCTCTGGTGTTGCAAGCGTCCATAGGCTGGGATGACTGCTTATCATCAGGCAAGTCATAAGCTTGTTTGTCCCCTAGTCGTTTAATAAAAAGCTTTTATGTATAAAATTATTATTTAAAATAACGTCCGAGTCGTAGTTTTTCTATGAAATTATTCAATGGATTTGTTCAAAAAATAACAAGAAGAAGAACAAGACTATCAAACTTCTTGTCCACGCGACTGCGACTGGCGGTGCAGTCCCGTCGTGAACCACGGATTTAAACTGAAAAAAAGATACTGTATTAAATTGTTGGTAACTTCCATTTTTACTCCGCATCAAATTATCTGGGGGAAAAAAATTAAGGTGTGATATCAAATCTCTAATTTTATGGCCCCAATATTCTTATTAGAGCCAGTCATGGGCGCCTTCTTCGCGGACGCGCTGTAATTAGCATTTTAATTGGAAGCAGTTAGCGGGCACAGCGGGGACAATGACATGCCAGCCTGTAAACCAGTGTTTGATGCAGTTCATATTTTTGGAAAGAAAATTGGTAATGTTGGCAGAGCATTAGAACTAAAGCCTGTGCACGCTTCGTGTTTGTTACAAACACTTGAATCATCACATTGCATGCCAAACACCAACTACAAACACAAACATTGCTCCATACGCTTGGTGTTTGCCGCAAACACAGAACGCCTTCTGGCGCACACAAATGCAAACAATAACACCCATACGTCAATAATAATACGTTTGTCAATGCATATTATGTTGCCAATCATGTGGAGCCGGCTTAGTAGTGTTGTTTTTGAAGAACTAGGGTCAGCCCGGGGGTGGGGTGTATGTGGTTCTTCAACATCTTTGAACCAAAGCCAACTTCACCTGCATGCGGTGCATGCCTGCTGACTCACAAACGAAGCTCTGGCGAAAAGAGAGGTAGGGAGCGTAATTGTAAGCTACCGGACTGGGGAATGTACCTCCACCTCACAGAATACCGCAGCGAAATAACAATTCCCTTGAGGGTTGTTGTGTTCCTGCGAGTGAGTGAGGAAGGAAGATGCTGCGTTGGCAGCGGGGGTGGCGGCGCGCTAGCGAAATTTTATGTTGCGAGCGTTAAAATGGCTACGGTAACCGCTTCACATCAGGCGGGCCGTGTGCTTGTCTGCCACCCGAGGTAATAAAAAAAAAGTCTGCAGCTTCGTCCCGTGTGTACAGACACCTTGTTGTATATTCATCCCACTGCTGAAATATGTGTCTCCCTTCAATAGAAAGAGGTTTAGAGCGTACTCTATTACATTGCTCAACCGCTAGCTGACGCAGGCCTATGTTTTTAAGCCACCCAAAGGTCATTAACTTGGCTTAACTTTCAGAATAAACTCGATGTCGGCTAAATGAGAAAGACTAGCTCGTTTAATTGAAGCAAGAACAAGAGATTATAATGGCGAAATTAACCAAATGATCATTTACAAATAATCGTTAATATCAAAAGGTATATTTCAAAATTATTAATTAAGTGCGAAATTAAATGAGGTCATTAACAGGATTACTTATGTACCCTAATAAATCAATGATCATTTGAATTTTAATAAGCTTTTATAATACTAGAGGCGACCCGCGACTTCATTTGCGTGGAAATTAGAATACCAAATAATATTAATGTATGCTTGTTTACCACGTATTAGTTTAACAACTAAGAAAGGTTCAATACTTTTGTTGTTTGTATAAAAAAAGTTTACTTACGAGGAGATCGATGGCGTCGTTGCGCGTGTCTGTCTAATCGAACACGCAAGTTAAGCAACGTCGATCGTAGCCCGTCCATGGATGGGTTTATACTATCTCAAGCTCCTCCCTGCTTCGGAGGGCAAGTTAAGCCGTCGGTTGCGATTGTTGACAGCCGTTAATCCAAGTCCTGTGACCTTTGGGGGGCTTGAAAACACTGGCCTCCGCCAACCCGCAGTTGAGCAGCGTGGTGGAGTATACTAGAGCATACTCCAACTCAAGTCACAAGCCCTATAGGATGAGGGTCTCCTCTTCATCGAAGGATGATAAATCATCCTTCGATGAAGGGGAGACCTCTCCCATGGAGACCTCATCCCTTCATCGAATGAGGGTCTCCCCTTCATCGAAGGATGAGGATCTGGGATGAGGGTCGCCCCTTCATCGAAGGATGAGGATCTGGGATGAGGGTCGCCCCTTCATCGAAGGATGAGGATCTGGGATGAGGGTCGCCCCTTCATCGAAGGATGAGGATCTGGGATGAGGGTCGCCCCTTCATCGAAGGATGAGGATCTGGGATGAGGGTCGCCCCTTCATCCCAGCAGTGGAATGGGAGGGGTTGACGATGACGATTATATTTCGTTCATCAAGTCCTTCCCCTTGATATGTATATAGGGCTTGTGACTTGAGTTAATATCGAAATTACAAAAAGATATTTTAAGGCAGACGCCATAATGGCGGCACATACTATGCATTTTTTATTTATCAAAAAGAAAGAGTGAAAATCGCAGAGTGGAATGTGGAGATAGTCACAGAGTTACGACCGAGCGTGTGGCGACGCGTTGACACAATAACAGCTGACGTAACCCGCCTTGTCATAATTCACATCAAAATAAGAAAAATCTATTTTTTGTATATTTGTACGTTACCAACTTAAGGGAAAAATATATAAAAAAAATTCACTTTTCAGGTTAGTTAAGATGGACATAAGTTCACGCTGATCCAAGCCACAGCTACTAATTAATAAATGAAGCTAGTAATTAATCAAACAGTAATTAGTATTTAATTTTATGAAAATAAGAAATTAATGAATAGTGGTTTTGACGCAGAATTTACTATTATTTATTTATTATGTGGCAGAATGTCACCTTCGTAAACTTACGCCGCAAAAAAGTAGAATCGTCAATTTTTCACAAAATCATTTGCACACGAAGACAAAAACTCTCACTCACAAAAACAAAAAAGAATATGTACAATATCACTTTAACCATAAGTATTTTTGACAGAATGCCATTTACTAATACAAAAAAAAAAAACAATCTGGAAGTATACTCTTTCAAATAAAAAAATGATTTTTTCAAATCGGTTTATAAATGACGGAGTAATGAAATAACAAATCTATCAGTAGGTAGATACAGGCTGATGATGATGATGATGATGATGAAAAAAATATGGGCCCAATCTGGAAGTATATTCTTTCAAATAAAAAACCGGTTCAAATCGGTTTATAAATCACGGAGTAATTAAGTAACAAACATTAAAAAAGAAATACAGCCTAATTGAGAACCTCCTCCTTTTTTGGAGTCGGTTAAAAATAGAAATACTAGACATATTGCTCGAAAAACTAAAAGGCATTTGTTGCCTCCCCAACCCGTGGCCAGCGTGGGGAGTGTAGGCCAAATCCTCCTTTTGTCTGAGACGGAAGGGAGAGGGTCGTGCTCCTGTAGTGGAGACTAAAAATGACCTGATGATGATGATGATGATGATGATTTGTTATAAAATGTTAAATTTCCAAATCAATAAGTAGGGTGTGCTCGGGCGCGACCTGATCCAGGATAAGCAGCCCGTCGCCTCCAAATCTGGCTGATAACTGGCTGAGAACTCACGCCTCAGTTCTCATGAATACATCATTTCAATAAAACGCATATTTGAGAACTTCAGAAGGATTACTTTAAAAATTCAACGAACTGCAAACAAGTCTGACATCTGTCTAAAGGTGAAATATTATGTGCCTTTTTTATTACGTCGGGTGACAAACATACGGCCTACCTGATGTGAAGTGGTTATATCATACCGACGCGGCGAGGCTTGTAGCATAAAATAAGGCACGCGCGCCGCTGGCGCCCGTGTTGCCATCTTTCTTCCTGGTAACCTTACTCACTTGCAAAATCACAACAACTCTCTAGGCCCCTAAGAATAGTTTTTTTATACTACGTCGGGTTGCAGACAATCATACGGCCCGCCTGATGTGAAGCGGTTACCGTAGCCATATTAATGCTCGCAACATAAAATATCGCTCGCGTGTCGCCACCCCCGCTGCCAACGCAGCATCTCCCTCCTTTCTGGCGACCTCACTCACTCGCAGGAACACAACAATTCTCAAGGGAATTGTTATTTGGCTAAAAGTCAGTACACACACCACCAAATAACAAATACACGATCAAAAAGAAATAATAATGCTGAATTTTAAGAATGTCGCCATTAGATAGTTAATTGATCAGGTTTTAATGTTGTACGCCCGCCGTGACCCGTTCCAGGATATGTCAATGGAACGATATACCCATGAGCAGGTCTCGGCACGCGTCGAGACTAATGCGAAGTGTGATGGAAAATAAATGGGCTATGGAGATGAGATCTGGGTGAACTTAATAACGGGCTATTACAGAAGAGGGACGGACGTCTGCCATAACTGCTTTCATTGCTAGTTATTTGCGGCAGGCGGTGGCTTGCCATTCAGTAGATGGGCTCCCGAAATGCCAGGAAAACGGCCGGGGGCAACACCGGTGTGAGTGACTCAGGGATGTCGAGAGATGTGCTGCGCTTTCTCTGAAGTTACTCGCGGTGTGATGCCCTTTAACACTTCCACCCCTGGAGCATATAGCTCTAGCGGCTCCTCTCTGGACGGCCAATGAAGGCAAGCCATCCTTGTGCCTTCTTCGTGTTTACACTCCGACCGATGAAGACACGTCGGAGACGAAGGCCCTTACCGACTCTCTGGAGACTCGGGTCCGTGCTGTCGCTACTCACACAACAGCTCGCAACAAGCTGCCCTGCGGACGTATTATTATTATTAATTATTAATTTGGTAGCACATGAAAGGCAAGGCTGTTTGTAAATACGTCACGATGATTTATCTCGTTGTAATAAATACGTATTTTGTTAAAGACCGATAGTAGTTTCCTCATGCATTGGAGGGTACATAGACGTGTGTTGCTCAAGCTATCGAGTAGGCACTGGCCTGGCCACACGCTTGTTTGTCACCGTAGTAGAATGTCTATATTCATCACAAATTAAGTTAGCTGCTCTCTCAAGCTCTCTCTGAAACCTAGTAATCTAATTTGGACAACCCGAGCCGATAAAATCAATTCTGACGAAAACAGAAACTCAGCTGAGCGTCCATGTAGGTACACAGTCAAAGAATCAAACAGTATGTTAGTTTAATTTATAGACATAATAAAATAATTGACGCAGATGTACAGTAGAAACCTCCAGAATTGTAATTATGTGTAATTTTGAGTTTATATATAACTAGCGACCCGCCCCGGGTTTGCACGGGTGCAATGCTGATACTAATGCTACAGAAGGTTTTTGCGCATTGTCCTATCCAGTCGATAGTCAAAGGCACGCGCCGCCGACGCGGCGTCCCGGCCGGTACCTCCACAACCGTTATGTCCCTACATTTTAAATCTGTAATATCTTCGAAAATATTCATTTATATTACATGCTGTAAATGGCCATATTGATCTATATGAAATGCACAATGTATTTAAGGCACTTAATTGGATAAGGATTAATGCTGTATTGCTTAAAATCGCATCGTAAATAAGCCATTATTTCTCGTAAAATTTAAAGGATAAAAAAGGGTTATTGTGGGTTATCCCTAAGAGATAGACATATATCATCGCGGACTTTTTTGTAGACCATTTTAAAGTGAACAGTACTGTTCTACATTATTTTGATCTATCTCGTAGGGTTTAGCCAGCGTTTGCAATATAAGCGCAAACAAATGTGTTTATTTACGACATCACATTGGAAACCTCGAAAATTATCAGTGTTTCTCTACTATGTTATCCATGTATTATACATATAAACTTTTCATAATAAACACTCTATCTATTAAAAAAACCGCATCAAAATCCGTTTAGTAGTTTTAAAGAACTAAGCATACATAGGGACGGACAGTCAGAGGAAGCGACTTTGTTTTATAATATGTAGTAATATATAAAATTCAAAGTCCTAACTGACTGATATATCAACGAACAGCCAAAATCGCTGGGTCTAGGATTCCAAATTCGGCACGTAGCCAAATTTGGTAGTAACGTTGCACCACTTATTATTTTATTTTATTATTCTATTATTTTATTATTCTACATTATGTAATTTCATATTGTGGTGATGTCGCCATTTGTGAGATCGGGACTTGATAAGTTGTCTCAGACATATGCATGCCAAGGCAATTTCTTCAAATTTATGATCAAGAATAAAGTGAGTTACTGTTCTATTGTAATGTGACACAGGCTCTAAACGATGTTCCTAAGCCGATTCGCTTGAATGGCGAAATTCAAGAAGCAAATTGGTAAGCCAAAACGTACAGTTACTAAAACTTTATCAAATAGACCGTTCAGAGTTATATGAAAAGTAACGTTTGTTTTTGAATTCCGGTTTAGTAAAGGATTAAGAATGATATTCCCAACATGATCATAAAACAAGGCAAATGTTTTTATTAGACTATACTAAGGAGTAGGCGATAGCTCGCTCTGTCACTCTTCTGGTCTCCTGCGCACTATTCAAGCTTTATGGTCCACCTTAAAGCTAACGATGTATTCAAACTGACGTCGTCGTCCGCAGGAAGACGTCTTCAGGAAGACGTTCAATTTTTCACACATTCATGAATCCATTGCATATGTCCGCTGCACGGCCAGTGTTACCAACGCCCAAATTTAAATTTAATGCCTAGTGCATTGACTAACTAAGGGTCGGCAACGCAAATGTTACAGTCGTCCATAGGCTACGGCAACTGCTTTCATCAAGCAGGCCGTTTGCTTGTTTGCTTGTTATAACAAATACACCTTTGACCACAAATTTTGTCAAAAATGTTTTTGAGCAAGGACGTTGGTCAAAACAATGTATGCGTGATTTTTACGGTTAAAAGTGGTTCACACCGGTTATGAGTTTGACCGTAACATAGACACTATTCATTCAGTGGCGAAAAAAGATTTTCCTTTCAATTCCTCTGATATGTTCAGTTATAGGCTACTGTAGCCATTGTTCAATTTACAGCTTCAGCTTTGCAAAGCAACTTTATTTCCCTTTTCCGTTCAACTTAATTTTCGAGGTGGTAACTTTTACGCTCAGTGGTTACGACCGTCGGTGTCGATTATATTAAATTAAACGAGCATTATTAAATTATTAAATTCTGTTATAGGGTAAACTTGTCATTAATGGTCAGTAAAATATACTATTACAATGTAAGAACGATAAGTTGGCCGACGCTTTTGATGAATAGCCGCAATCGTGTTGCTCTGCACTCCCAAAGTTTGACTGGTAGATAATGCAATAGCATTAAGTCCGCCTTTTGTACCCTTTTACTGTGGTCAATAAAGTTTTAAATAAATAAATGTTTCGTGAAATGTCGCTTGCGTCTAGACACACGTCCTTAAAACAAAATTAAATAAAATAAAACAGTAAAATATGTCATCTTTTAACGGTGTGTACCGAGTACAGCTAAGAGCAGTATTTTTTATTTGGTATTAATATTCTAAACGAAAGCATGAATAATGCTTTTGAGGATTGTTCCTATCGGTGAGTGGTCGTCTAGACCTCATACTGTGTTAGCGGCGCGTGAACAATATTTCTTGTATTGTAAACGTTTATATAGGTTACAGCAACTGCTTTACATCTGGCGAGACGTATGCTTGTTGCTACTCGATCAGGTATAAAAAGGAGACCTTTTTATTAGTAGACTAAGTTGTTATCGAGGGCATACAACTTAATGCTTAATGATTCTATCATTAGAATGAATAAGTTAGAATTAATAACTCAACTAGAGATTTTTAATTACTGAGATATACGATGTCTACCGTCATCGCAGGCTAAAAATGTTTTACCGAATGACACAACCAGATGATGTCCAATTAATGGCTATTTTACCTCACGAAATAATTTATTAAAGTTTAATTCCAACAGAAATGGTCATTTGGTAATCCGGAATAAGCGAATTCCTCCAGGCGCTGATATAATTAATTATAAAACCCCTCGAACTCCAGTGTCTATATAATTAAAACTGCTGGTAATTTTTGGGCATGAATTTGAATCTCGCCTTGTCTTTGTAGTTGTTGGAGAATTATGTTTTGAGAGGACCCTTCGTTCCTTTGTACAGCGGTTAACCGACCGTTAAATTGTGTTATTACCTACTCGGTTGGTAGGGTTTACTTCGTCATCGTTATTCATACCAATCTGCAACACGGGTCTCCTCTCAATCGAAAAGGTTTAGTGCGTACTTTTGGCGAAGGTTACTGTTTTCAAGTTGCCCAAAGGTTGGCTTAATGACTGTTATCTAATGATAACAACCGGGACCAAAAGGTTAATGTACCCTCGAAAGCACACAGAAGCTCGAGATAAATAATCTCAACCATGAACAGGCTACGGTCGATCTTGCTTAGCGGTGCTTACTAGCTGCTTTATATCGGCGGGGCGTATGTTTATTTGCCACTCGTCGTAGTGTAAAAACACTGAGATCCATGTCAAGATTGCGTAGTTTTTTTTTAATTTAAGTAACTATTCTTGGACCGATTACACACTGCCATCTAGTCCCAAACTAAGCAAAGCTTGCACTATTAGTACTAGATAATTGATATTATACTTAAATACATTTTTTTTTTGCAAATACATAGAAAACATCCAGAACACGACAAACAGACATGTTCATTTACATTACACAAATGTTTGTCTTGTACGGGGATCGAACCCGTGACCTCGGAATCAAAGTGACTTTTAACCATTTGACCACCGAGCCCGATTTATCCGAACCAAACATTTCATCTATCTATCGAACTATCTATGACAACGATTTCAGAACTCTGCTCCATCCTGCCGTTACAATGTAATGTAAAAGTAATTAAAACATACAATTTAGCGTAGACTCAAAAGTAATTAGATTCAACTGAATTTAATGTGGGCAATAAAAATGAGACATCTGTACGACTTGTTGAGCCAATGAATATTTAAATTACAGAAGGATTAAGACATTTACATAATCTAAACTCGATATTGCTGATTTATATTACGAAAACGCAGCGTGACGTTTAATATTTTTTCAACTCTGTTATGTCTTTATTGACTGGGTGAGCGAGGCTTTGAATATATGTTAATGAATAATAATGTTCATTTTTATTAAATTTAATTTTAAGTAGGAAATTTGAGGTGTAAGTAGTTCATTGAAATATTTGAAGCAAAGTAAACTTCACCTGCACGTGGTGCACCCTGCTGACTAACGGAAGAGGAACTGGCGAAACGAGAGGTAGGGCGTAGCGTATTTTTTAAGCTGCCCGACAGGGGAAGTACCTCCACCTCACAAAATACCGCAGCCAAATAACAATTCCCTTGAGGGTTGTTGTGTTCCTGCGAGTGAGTGAGGTCACTAGAAAGAAAGGAGTTGCTGGGTTGGCAGCGGGGGTGGCAGTGTGCGAGCGAGCGGTAACCGCTTCAAATCAGGTGGGCCGTGGCTTGTCTGTCACCCGATGTAGTATAAAAAAAATATATTTAAATATATATTTAATTAAAATTATAAAACATAAAATTAGTTTTTATAGTTTACATAATTTACCATATTTTTTTATACCACTAAGGTGGAAAACAAGCATACGGCCATAAGATGATAAGCAGTCATCGTAATATGAACGCTTGCAAGACCAGAGGCATCACATGTGCGTTGCTGACCCTGTAAAAACCTATTTACGCTCTTTTTGAAAGGCAGTTCATTCCACAGCTTGACAGTAAGTTGAAAGAAACTTCTCTACAACCGCACAGTACGTGACCACTTCGATTCCAATGTGTGAGAATAAATTCGCTGTCGATAGCGAGCGATTATAAAAAAGGCCATGGGCATTATGTCCAATAACTCATGTGAACACACTCAAGTGTTTCAGATGTACCTAACACCGGAGAAGACGATTACGATGTGGAACCATTAGGGTTTCGGTTGCAAAGGACCTTTTTCATTTTCCAAAGGTGCTGCCTTTCCAAAGGACTTCAATACCAGCACACCCCGGTCACTTCATACAAATGTCGCAATATTTCACTATTACATTAACAATGACGTATGTACAGAGCGAAAATGAGCGTGTGTGCTTGCGGCGCCATATAAACTGTTCCAGATTTGTTTCAGAGGAGAGGTGAGGTCGACACGAGACAGCGACAGGGAGTGGCCATACTGCACCTTGTACTATTATTTATACTGTGATACAAGTATTGATCTCGATGTCACTGTCGCAGATGATAGAAAGCCAGGAGACAAATAAAATCTTGAAATCAGTACACGCCTACCTAATTAGGTGGATGTGATTTATTGTCAGAATAAATATTCTCAGACAAATTACACAGCGCCATCTAGCTCCAAAGTAAGCGAAGCTTGTGTTATGGGTCTAGTACCCACAACTGATAAACATACGTAAATACTTTTTTTTTGTAAATACATACTTATGATACATAGAAAACACCCAGACCAAGACAAACAGACATGTTCATGCACACAAATGTTTGTCCTATGTGGGAATCGAACCCACGAGCGTTGGTGTCGAAACCGCGTCATTGACCGCTACGCCACCGAGCTCGTCATTTTATATTTTGACATTTTAGATTTATATAATTAAGTGTGATTTATTGAATTAGGTAGGTAGAAAGTTCAATTGGACTTTCTGTGTTTTTGTTGGTTTTGTCTCTTCCTCGCATAATTTATGAGAAGTTTCATTTTAACTAATTTTCTTTACAGAATGATATATTTTAACTTATTGGAGAGTAAATAAGGTTAATTTTATTATGTAAATATAATCTTGTCCGTATTAATTTGCAAAATAAGATTTAGGCAGCCAAGTAATAAGTCATCTAATTGTTACTATTGTTTATTTCTTTACGTGAAGGTTGTCTGAAGGGTTTGTTTTGGTAACACCGCATATCTAATTTGATTTCAGATGATATACGACCTGAATTAACGAACTATTATATTTAATTACCGCCTAAGCCCGACTTAATTCAATAACACCGTTATTAGTTCCATAATGTACTGGCGAACCTTTTTTTATTTTTACACTACGCCAGATGGAAGACAAGCATATGGCTCGCTTCATGTCATTTTGACGAGCTCGGTGGTCGAATGGTTAGGAATGGCCACTTTGACTCCGAGGTCGCGGGTTCGATTCCCGCACATGACAAACATTTGTGTGCATGAACATGTCTGTTTGTCTTGGTCTGGGTGTTTACTATGTATTATTAAGTATGTATTTACAAAAAAAAAATGTATTTAAGTACATTTATCAGTTGTCTAGTACCCATAACACAAGCATTGCGCTTAATTTGGGACTAGATGGCGCTGTGTAAATGTCCAGAAATATTTATTTATTTAAGTGAAGCGGTTACCATAGCCATATTAACGCTTACAACATGAATATCGTTGGCGCGCCGCCATCCCCACTACCAACGCAGCAACTCCTTCCTTTCCGGTGACAACACAACAACCATCAAGGGAATTGTTATTTGGCTGCGGTCTTCTGTGAATATATATAATTTCTCGTAAAGAATGTTTGTACAGCACTCGACTTGTCGGCGAACGTCTTGCGGCATCTAGTTTACTTTATGTCTCAGATCTTAACACAGTTTCTGACGTGTCCAGCCAACTTGGTCCTTCGAGCTCGCCAGCCGTCCGACTTGCATCCAACCGCGGCAAACTTCACCGAAGCCAACTTTCCACCGAATCAATGTGCCATTCACGACCGGACAATGCGCAAATGTGCATTGTGAAGACAACTGCACTTCTAGTTTGCATACTCTGTCCACGAAGTAAATCTAGTCCGTTCGTTAAATTCCATCTAAACTGTTGTTCTTATTTGACAAAGTCAGTTTTCTAGTCTTATACTAACTACACCACGTGCCAAATACGCAGACACCCCACCTGCCTGATATAAATCGGTTAGCGTAGATTATAGACGCAAACGACTGCAACACAGTTTAATACTAACGCGGTCGTTTACGCACCTTATTGATTTTATATACGTGCTTATATATCATATATAGGTATATATATATATTTTTTTCCTTGATACTGTTTTTAATCTACTATATTGGGTATAAGCTAGAAAGATAATATTTACAATAAGAATATTTACAAATAAAATATTTACAAAGAGGTAGAAAAAAAAGAAGAAAAGAAATAAAACAAAAATTATAAATAAAAAAATTCCCCCAAATCGTTGCCCGTTGGTAACGTACCAAGAATGCTGGCAGCATTACCTCGCTGAATAGCGATGCTAATCCTCTGAGCAAGGTAATGGCCAGCCCTCTGGTCACCTGAAGCCTCGACCAACCTCCCGCATATCTCTTTAAAAAGATTGCGGGCTGATGGACCCCACGGCCCTAACGTCTCTACCCCAAACGGCTCAAATATGTAAGTGTTAGTCAGTCCAGCATATTTGCGCCGTTTGAGTGACTCTGCTGATGTCGCAGCCATACCGGCCTTAGACTCAGTGACCGGGAGATGGGAGGGAGCCAGAGTGTCAACACAAGTGGCATCCCACACTAAGGCACGCCCCAACCTCCAGGGCACTAAAGTCATTCCATCTGGTCTATTGCCATCGTCCCGAGCCAAGCCGTTCGGTTCCAGAACGGCAGGGGCGGAGACGCTGACAAGAGCCCGACGAATTATATCGTTAAGGCCGGCATGACGTGCTAAACGTCCTGCACTTCTAGGACAAGAAAGGCCGTGGTGCCCGAATTGGTCGACGGCGTGACCACACGGGCAACGATGAGGGACAACGCAAGGAGCCCCGATACGGAGGCATGTGGCCAAACGAAATGTGGTGTGGTCTAGCAAATTACCTACATTAGATGAAGGCAAAGCCTGCAGCCAGAACCCCGACTCCCACTCTGATACAGCTAAAAGACGAGCTCGCTCCGCAGAACCTACGGACGTTTGAATGAGATTATCCCACACGATTCTGCAAAGCGGCTCGTCCCACTGCCTCTGAGAAGAGATGTTGTTATTGTTTGTGTTGTTATTGTTATAAAATTACAAAAAAAAAAAAACACGTGCTTATTGTTGTTAAATAAATTCTCTTTAATTCTTTAAGCTAAGCGATAAGGCCGCCTTTTGTACTTTACATGCTAAGTAACTATTGTTAAAATTTTACTAGTTTTAGTGTATTTTTTTTTATACTACGTCGGGTAGATAAACGAGCATACGGCCCGCCTGATGTAAAGCAGTTACCGTAGCAATATCAACGCTCGCAACATAAAATATCGCTCGCGCGCCGCCACCCCCGCTGCCAACGCAGCATCTCCTTCCTTTCTTTCTGGTGACCTCACTCACTCGCAGGAACACTACAACCCTCAAGGGAATTGTTATTTGGTTGCGGTATTCTGTGAGGTGGAGGTACATTCCCCAGTCGGGTAGCTTACAATTTCGCTCCCTACCCCTCTTTTCGCCAGAGCTTCGTTTGTCAGTCAGCAGGGTGCACCACGTGCAGGTGAAGTTGGCTTTGGTTAAAAGTCTTGATGAACCACTTACACCCCAAATGTATGTAATGAAGTATTGTGTGCTTTTTTAATGAATATATTTTAGAAGTAAGATAAAAATAACATTGCGATTTTTTTCCCTCGTTCCTCAAAGCCCTCAATGTTTTTCCATGTAACCCTTTGTTAATTAAGCCGGTTTAATGACGTTATGTAGATGTGCCGGTGCGAAACCGGCCGGTGCGTCGGTTTGCATACGTTTGACAAAAATCACGTGGATCACAGACATCAGGCTAATGTAATTTATACACAAACGAAGTTGGTATCGTGTACTTTGATCAGAATCGTGATGTCACGCAGTATTAAAAAACCGGACAAGTGCGAGTCGGACTCGCCCACCGAGGGTTCCGTAGGTACGTAGTATCATTATTAAATTTGATATTTTTCATTATAAATAAGAAATAATGCGTCGAAAAAAATAAATAAAATATATTTTGCAATGTGTACATCAAGCCCTTTCATATGATATCCCATTTGAACTAGTAGTTTCAATTTGAAATTTCGACACCCTATAAAAATATAGACCCCCTATTTTTTAAGATCTATTTACAAATGTATAGTTTTGAGATTTATTCCTGTACTTGTAGTCTATAACGATGTTACTTACCAAATTTCATAGTTCTAGGTCAACGGGAAGTACCCTATAGGTTTTGATTCCCTTGAGTGTGTCGAAATATGCGTTTTTTGCTGAATAAACGGCCGTAACTTTTTTCTACGTAAACTTAGCAGTTTGATTTTTTTTTAACTTCATGGGACCGTAGACCTGAGTATACAGTTCAAATTTCAGCTTGATACCTCCACGCATTCTCGACATAGAAATTCTTGACAGACAGACAGACAGACAGACAGACAGCTGTCTGTCAGACAGACAGACAGACAGACGGACAACAAAGTGATCTTATAAGGGTTCCGTTTTTCCTTTTGAGGTTCGGAACCCTAAAAAGAAAAAGGTTCCCTTGCAAACCTATTCATTGCTTAGCAAAATCTAGAAAAGGAGATGCCGACTTCAATGGGGAAATAAATTTTATAGTTCATAATTCATTTATTTGTTCATAAACATGGATAGAGGTATTAAATATGAATGAAACAGTAGGAATAACCATGATTCGGCTTATTGCCATATAGACATTTATAAATAAATAAATAAATATTGTCAGACAAATTACACAGCGCCATCTAGCCCCAAAGTAAGCGAAGCTTGTGTTATGAGTACTAGACAACTGATAAACATACGTAAATACATTTTTGTTTAAAATACATACTTATAATACATAGAAAACACCCAAGCCAAGACAAACAGACATGTTCATGCACACAAATGTTTGTCTTGTGCGGGAATCGAACCCGCGCCCTCGGAGTCAAAGCCATTGCTAACCATTCGACCACCGAGCTCGTCGATTGATTAGAATTTATAAGTGGGCTGGCCCCATCTGTCGAGTCAGCAATGGCAGATGAGGGAGGAAAGTCCTAGAGTGAAGGCCACGTATGGGGCGACGAAGCGCAGGGCGTTCGAGATGGACCGACAATCTCAAAAAAGTGACTGGTAGCAGTTGGATGCGGAAAGCGGAGGATCGCATATGGTGGAAAGCATTGGGAAAGGCCTATATCCAACAGTGGGTCGATACAGGCTGATGATGATGAGTGCTATTTACATATTATATAAAATTCTATTCGAACACAAAACAATGAGAATTATATAAAAAAGATTGTCAATAAATATAAAGAATGTCATGAACTCAGAGGTATAATTTTGATTTTATAACAAATTT
Organism: Hypsopygia costalis; assembly: GCA_937001555.2. Lineage (NCBI taxonomy): Eukaryota > Metazoa > Arthropoda > Insecta > Lepidoptera > Pyralidae > Hypsopygia > Hypsopygia costalis. Next base: position 24,581,118 of record OW443345.2, on the reverse strand, counting down.
TATGGATTTTATGAATTTGACTATTGTTGCAGAATGACATTTCATGTTATATTATTACTATATTTTTTTTTATTTGACTTATTTTTATGACATTAATAATAAATAAATAAATATAAATAAATTGTTTATTTGCTCACAAACACGATATAAGGATCTTGATATATACATTTTTCGCATGTTTGGCTGATACAGTCAGCATGCAAATTTGTATTGAATTAATATTAAATTACAACTATTTTATTTAACATTGTAGTGATTGTTTAAATTATTTGACGAGCTCGGTGGTCGAATGGTTGGCAATGGCCCCTTTGACTCTGAGGTCGCGGGTTCGATTCCCGCACAAGACAAACATTTGTCATGAACATCTCTGTTTGTCTTGGTCTGGGTGTTTTCTATGTATTTACAAAAAATATATATATTTAAGTACATTTATCAGTTGTCTAGTACCCATAACACAAGTTTTGTGCTTAATTTGGGACTAGATGGCGCTGTGTAAAATTGTCCAGAAATATTTATTTATTATTTTATGACAAAGGTGACTTGTTAAAAAATAACCGTAAAATGTATTATATTAATAATATTATGATTATAAGTTTATGATTAGTTTAATGGCACTATCATAATAATTATGTGATTGCGTATTTGCTACACTGTCGCATTGGGCTGAAAGTCCTGTAAAGATAATTGTGTATGTGGATAAATAAATAAATAAATAAGAAACCTCCAAACCTATTCACCGATGAAGTCGAACTATCATTATTCTTCGAAATCCGCTTGTTACTCGTAGCTACGACCACAAAATTCTTATTAAATTTATTAATTTACTACACAGATGGATGTCGGGAATCTATTACACGGGAAATAAGTGCAGGCGAGAGACAGCGCCGAGTCCTCCTCGAGTAAATATTGAAAACAAATTGAGGCGCTCGGAGACTGCCTTGAATAAATTTGCCCCTTATTCTTTTTATATAAATAAGCTAGGAAGCCAACAGACATTATCCTGAAAAGTATTCAGCTATTGTTATCTATAAAACCTTCATAAGGACTAAGGTAACGCGTCAATAAGAAGGTGGAACAAAAGTTATTTCATTTTGATTCCTATTTCGGTGCCTTCATCGGGCATAAGGATCTATTAGACTACGAGGAGTTCACACCATATCATGGTGTCGTCTCGCTTAGACCTTTCTAATACGAGCAAGACGACACTATTACATCTAGCCAGAAAACCTCATTACGTAGTTGTTCTTGTTAAAATAAATCCCTTAGGATCAGTAGTACCATTGACTAGTACCATTGATGGTACAAGTGACACAACTTTGTATCTCAAATAAGTAAAGTTGGTTTACGGACGAAAATTATACGTCATAAGAAAACATCGGCCGATGGAGTGGAAGAAAGATTGATGCGTCACAAGTCGAACGCTTTGGCCGATCGTGCCTCTCTATCTTCTGTTCTGCTCTCGCTTGCACGCTCGGCTCAGGCGGAACGTGACAATGAATAATTTTTGTGCGTGCAGCCGGCGTTCATCGATTTAATCCGGCGTTCATCGAAGACGTTATCATGTCCAGAGAGGTTCTGGACAAAGAGAAGTATGGCATATCAATCAAGCTCGACTGGGGAAGTACCATCACCTCGAAGAAGAGCGCAGTTAACTACTATACCTTTGTAAGATTATTTTCCTGCGAGTGAATGAAGTCATCAAAGGTAAAGAGATGCTGGATTAGCAGCGGGACTGGCAGTGCGCGAGCAATACTCCTAATATTGCGAGTGTCTATTTGTTTACAGTAACCGTTTTAATCAGGGCGGGTCGTACGCATGCTTGGCGTCGTATCATTATTATCAGCCCATATCTACCCGCTGCTATATATAAGCCTACCCCAATGCTTGCCGCCACATTTGATCCTCCACTTTTTGCATCCACTCGCGTCTAGCTGCTTTTTTGGTCATCGGTCTATCTAGACCGATGACCTCAATAATGCAGCTGGAAGAGAAGCAACTCCCGAAGGGGAATTCAACCCTTCGCTGCCCACTTCAGCCCCCTTACCACCATCTCTTATTGCGATTCAATAATTGAATAGATTGCTTATTCATACCAATGAATAAGCGACTCTATTCCGTTTGAAATAGAGTCGCTTATTCATTGGTATTAATTACCAATCTATTCAGTTATTGAGTCGCAATGAGAGATGGTGGTAAGGGGGCTGGACGTGGAGTCAGTGATGGCAGGAGAGATGGATGTATGGTCCATCTCTCCTGCCATCACTGACTCCTCTGATGTGGCCGGCCCACTGCAATTTCAGCTTGCTGATTTTGAGAGCTAAGTTGACAACTTTCGTTCTATGTCTAATTCCTTCGTTCCAGATTCGATCCCTCAAAGAAACTCCATGGAGCGATGTCGTATAAAATAGTAGTTTATGAAACTGTTGCATAATAAGGGTTCTTAAAATACGAGTGTGAGTTTATAACATGAGCCGAAGGCGAATGTTATAATAGACCACACGAGTGTTTTAAGACCTAATTATGTGCAGTTTCATACACTACTTTATCTAATCTCATGAAATAGATGGCAATGATATTTTAAATAAAACCATGAAGTTAATTTAACAGCTTCATTTCTTACTTATAAATCCATTTGCGTTCAGAAATTATGTATAAAAATTTTGCAACGTTGCAACCTGTTTAAAATATCTGTATCCAAGGCTGAAGCGAAATGGAGAAAAAGTTATTTTTCGATACAGTTGTCCATAGAAGAGCTGTATCGAAATAGTAGTTTATGAAACTGTTGCATAATAAGGGTTATTAAAATACGAGTGTGAGTTTATAACACGAGCCGAAGGCGAGTGTTATAATAATACCACACGAGTATTTTAATACCTAATTATGTGCAGTTTCATACACTACTTTATCTAATATCATGAAATATATGATAATAATATTTTAAATACAACCATGAAGTTAATCTATCAGCTATAATTCTTACATAAAAATCCATTTGCAGATCGAGCATGCGTAGTGCGCATGCGCGACGCGCCGCGCGGCCCCGCGTTCACAGATTATGTAGAAAAAATTTGCATAGTTGCAATGTATTTGCATTGCAACCTGTTTAAAATACCTGTATCCAGGGCTGAAGCTGTATCGAAATGGTAAAAAAGTTATTTTACGATACAGTTGTCCATAGAAGAGCTGTATCGAAAAATAACTTTTTAAATTTATTTTGACAGCTTGTGCGTAAAGACTGTCATTATGATACTGTGTTTAGTTTTTTAATGTGTAAATTTCAGTATGAGATTAGATAAAGTATTTTTTTTAAATTTATTTTGATTGCTTGTGCGTAAAAGACTGACATTAAGATTCTGTGTTTAGTTTTTTAATCTCTAAATTTCAGTATGAGAGTAGATAAAGTTTTTATGAGTAATGACATTTATTTATTGAATAATTTATATAATTAAAGAAGAATATACAATTAAATTAAAAACTAAATATGGCTAACTATATATACAAATAAAACGTAAATGACAAAAACTAATTAAAAGTAATATAATAAACTAAATGGCGTCAAAATATTCTTCCGCATCGCCGTCAAAAGGTAAAGTGGCCAGAAGGCTAGCAGCATAGCTAGTAGATAAAGTATATTTATAGATAACAAGTGACATGCTGTCTTTCCTGACCCGTAGAGAGTCACCCCGCGGTATTTGCCCAAGCTATTTGCGCCCCTGTTATTCCGCCGAGGGCACCACTTGTCTCCGCTGCGGTGAATTGACCCAATTCATTTGCTCGAACACTGGCTCGTGATTTGTTGAGTTGGAACCACAAAACAATGTTTACAGAAGTCAAAACGAGGTTTATAAATTGTTCTTTTCAGTTAATTTGGTCGTACATTCAATTTTATTGTTAAACAAGTTTCCAGAGTTTCGGCATAGAACTGGTAGTTTCGGATTCAATGTGCTATTCAACCAGAACGAATTTATTGCTGTTTTATACCACTATAAGATGCCAAACATGCATACGGCCCGCATGATGGAAAGAGAAATCCCGTTTGAAATCGCACTGTAGGCAACCACTTCGGCTCCAAAGTGTAAGGATGAATTTCCTGCAGATGACGAGCGGAGTTATTGTTGAAAGAAGCTGTGGGCGTTGTATCAAACATGGTATAATAAATAGTACAAGGTTTGTTCTTTAGGAGCACGATGGCGACGTTGCACGTGTCAGTAAGCGAACACACAAGTTAAGCAACGTCGGCAGTAACCTACCCATGGATGGGTTTATTTGTAAAAAAAACCGGCCAAGTGCCGTCGGAACCCTTAACTTCGCCTGGGTTTTGACACTTTTTTAAAAATATTTTTCAGATTTTAAAGTATTTTGAGTAACAATGAATGAAAAACAATTTTTCGTATCTGTGGCTAGTGGAATAGACTATTGACGCTCTAAATTTCATTGTCTAAGTGGCAATAATTTGGTCACAAATATAGTAGGCGAAGTATGGATATTTTCCCCTAACTTTGCCTAGGTATGCTGCAACGTCAATAATAAACATTTTGTTGATTTAAAAGAGTCTAAATAATGTAGTATGTGAGAGGTGAATAAGCACCTTACTTATAGCACAACATGGTCGTATTTTCTTTAAAAAATGTATGGCAGGCGAAGATAGGTAACTGTCTGAACTTAGCTTCATACGTTTGATAAAATGTTGATAGGGCTGCCAAAAATCATGTGATCTTACCTAACTGCAAAATAAAGGAGGATAACTGTTTTGTGAGTAAAAATTAAATAAGGTTACATAAACTATTTATTGTATTTATTTTGTATTTATTTATTTTAAAAAGTCAAAAGGTAGGTATATTTTTCAATAAGTAGGTACAAAATTGTAGTCTAAAAATATATGATTCAATTTAAAATCGTATATTTTGGACTGCAATTTTGTACCTACTTTTTTTAAAAATTACAGCAGTTTGTCTTACATTTTTGAACCAACAATTATCTTATACATTAAATCAGTCTCATTTATGTCAAGTCAGCCCCAGACATAGGAAATTGTTTTTGGTAATTATTAATTAGCTTTTAGTTATAGGCAGGCGTCCAAGAAAACAGAATTAGTGATCGACCTTTAGTTTCCGAAATATTCGCAATTCTGTAAAGTTTAAAATAAATATGGCATTCTATGGTATAAATTGATTATACCTATTATTTAATTGGGAATCATCTGCAAGTATTAGTATATCTATGTCACAAGTAGAAGTGTTTATTTTCTATCAAGGTTTAAAAATACTTTATTTCAACTTTCCGAATTTAAAATTTGATTGTATAAAAAAATATAGGTATACGCCAATGTTTTTTTTTAATCTTTAATGTTAACTGATTATTTTACATTTAACTCAATACTACTAGACCTTTTTGCAAAGATGATCACATAGAAGGCACAAAAAAACTTAGAACAGGAATTGACAACCCTAGGGATGGGCGAAGTTTGGCAACAAGATAGCTGCCGCCATCACCTGAAAAATATTTTAAACAATTAAGACATCTAGACACAACTTATGGATAAAATAATAATGTCATAAGAAAGGAAATTAGTTATAGATTACAATAAAATGAAAAGTTCAGCATTACCTGTTATTTATCACTGCTTAAAACTGAAGTTAAAACACCGCCAAGAAAAAACGTCACGACAATCCCACGGATGAAATGCATTGGTCGCCAGTAAAGTGAAGTTAGCTACAATTTCTCTACAAAATGTCGCTATACACGAAAATTACTTACTATTTAGGATTTTTAATCGCCATTTGCGCTATAAATCTTTTGGAAAATTCAACATAATTGAAATTAGGCGAAGATAGGTAACACAGGCGAAGATACGGGCTTATACGGTGCGACTCGGATTCGCGCACGAAGGGTTCCGTACCATTATCTATAAAAAAATTGAAAAAAATCACGTTAGTTGTATGGGAGCCCCCCTTAAATATTTGTTTTATTTTAATTTGATTATTTATTTTTAAACTGTACATCTGGTTATGAACCATATAGTTACCAACGTGGCTGAAGGGCATAACTAATATAATATTCTGTAATATTTGAAACGTCTACCTGTTGCCGTTATCAATCGAGCAAAACGAGCAAAAAAAAAAAAAGTTTCTTTTATGGGAGCCCATTTAAATATTTATTTTATAGCATTTGTTTTTATAGTGATAAGAAATACATCATCTGTGAAAACTTCAACTGTCTAACTATCACAGTTCATGAGATACAGCCTGAGGCCCTACCGCCGAAGCTGAAGGCGATTACCAACAGATTTTTGGATTACGAAAATCCAACTTTAGGTTAGATTGGCGGTAATTGTGTTTAGCTTAACTAGTAGAAACCACAGAGCTCTACCGACTAAGCTGAAGATGTTTGTCAATAAACTAAACCTAAGGTCTATTTTCGCGATCAAAAAATCCAATGGTAATCGTCTTCAGCTTCGGCGGTAGGGCCCCTGGCGACAGACGGACGGACGGACAGTCTCAGTAATAGGGTCCGTTTTACCCTTTATAATAAACAAATAATAATAAATTGTTTATTTGCTCACAAACACGGTATAAGGATCTTGATATATTCATTTTTCGCATGTTTGGCTGATACAGTCAGCATGCAAATTTGTATTGAATTAATATTAAATTACAACTACTACTTCATTATAATCTAAATTATACGTTATCACACAAACTTAATAATTAAATTAACATTTGTTCATAATAAATACTACACATTTTTGCATAAATATATATACTATAAAAAATTTCCATTTAATAATTCATTCGTATCATAAAAGTTATACTTCTTAAGCCATTCATGCAGTCTATGTTTGAATGAATTGTGATTTTGAATTTTCATATCATTTGGTAACTTATTGTATATACGTACACACATAGCGACACAACTCTTTACATATTTAGCTGATTTAGGATTATTGGTAAATATAAGCTTCTGTGGATTCCTTTTAACTCGTGGATTTGTTGTACCCGATAATTTAAATAATTCTTTATGCTTATGTACAAAATTACAGATTTCATATATGTAAAGAGCTGGTAGTGGCAGCAAACCGAAACTCTTGAACAGTGGTTTACACGATTCGTCGGGTGGAATCCCTCCTATTGCTCTCATGCATTTCTTTTGCGCAATAAATGCTCTGTGTCTATCTGTGCTGTTACCCCACAAAATTAATCCGTAACGCAGAATACTTTCTACGTATGCATGGTAGGATACAATAGCCGTTTTTGTGTTAGTTACATTTCTTATTCGGTTAAGGGCATATACAAACTGATTTAATCGTTTACTTACGTTATCTATATGCAATTTCCAATTGAGGTCTTGATCAATTATAACACCTAAAAATTTTGTATGTGTGACTTCTTTCATTGTTGGAATATTCATTTTGAAATTGTATTTATTATATTTAGATTGATTAAATTGTATATAATTGGATTTTTCAAGATTGATTTGTAAATTATTTTCTTCTAGCCATTTTATTATTTTATCTATCGTATTGTTAATATCAATTTCATGATTACGTATTTTTGGTTTTTATTTGTTGATACAATTATTGATTTGAAATAGAATACATTTATGATGTGTTATTTGAGTAAGATCGTTTATGTAAAGTATAAACAGTAGCGGACCAAGTACGCTTCCTTGCGGAACTCCATATTTGTTTTCTTTATATTCAGATAAATACGAATGTTTCTCATTTTTTACTATTTTATTAACAACAACACATTGGCGTCGATTTCGTAAGTATGAAGAAATCCACTGTAAGGCGGGACCTCTGAAACCATAATTTTCTAATTTCTGCAAAAGTCTTTTATGATCTACAAAGTCGAATGCTTTAGACAGATCACAGAAAATACCTGTTGTCAGTTTGTTGTCGTTGATGTTAGTAAGTACCGTATTTATTAAGTTGTAAACTGCTAGCGATGTCGATTTTTGCTTTTGAAATCCAAAATGATCTTTGTTAATTATTTCATATTTGTTGCAAAATTCAAGAAGTCTTTTGTACATACATTTTTCTAAAATTTTCGACAAAATTGGAATCAGTGTTATGGGACGATAATTATTTACCTCATCTTTATTGCCTTCTTTATATAATGGTTTTATTAATAGAAATTTCAGCACTTCAGGGAAGGAACCCGTAGAGAAAGACAGATTAATAAGATGCGTTAATACATCTACTAATTCAAGAACACAAGTCTTAATTATTTTTGTGCTTATTCCATCATATCCCTCTGAGTTGGTATTATTTAAAGACTTGATTTCTTTCTTTACCTCGTTTACTGTCATTGGCTTAAGAAATAATGAGTTAGACAATACTTTATTCGTGTGAATATGCCGATTATTATTTGATACAGAACCGTCAGCCAATCCAGTAAAGTGATCATTAAGGGCAGTAGCTATTGAGATTGGATCAGTATGAATCATGTCATTTATTTTAATTGTTGAAATATTATCGTCTATTTTGGTATCACAGATCTCATTTTTTATAACTGACCACGTAGCTCTACATTTATTTTTACTTCTGTTTATTATTTTTATATTGGATTGTTTTTTTGACTTATATATGCATTTCCGTAAAATATTAGAGTATGTCAAATATTGATTTTTATTAGTTACTGTTTTATTTTTATAATATCTAAATCGTAACGATCGTTTAGTTTTACAACAGGTTTTAATATCTTTAGTTAGCCAGTCGCGTTTCTTCTTATTCATGTTATTGATCTTAATACGAAGTGTTGGAAAACATAAATTGTAGAATAGTAGTAGTAATTCGTGAAAATTTCGAAGCCGTAGCAGATTTGATGTTACTTATTATGTGGTCTATGCATGATTCCTTCCGAGTAGGAACCCTAATGTGAATTTTTAAATTATAGTTGAGACAAAGGTCTTCTAGATATTTTGTAATGTTCCCTGGCTTTAGAGTGTTTATATTGAAATCGCCAGTAAGCACGAGATTGGTATTCGGTTTATTTCTTAATAAATCGTGCAAGACCTTACCTAGTTTATCTAAGAAAATAATAGGGTCAGATGTAGGTGTTCTGTATATGCAAAGTATTATCAATTTATGAGCTGGAACTTCTATACCACATATTTCAAATATTTTTTGTGTAGCATATTGTTTTAGTGCTGTTAGTTCTTTGTAAATTAATTCATTTTTTGCTAGGATGCAAGTGCCACCTCTCTGTTTCTCTCTACAGAATGAAGTAGCTAATTCGAAGTTACAAAGTTTTAAGAATCTAGTTTGATCAAATTTTAAAAATGTCTCAGACAAACAAATTATATCCGGTTCATTATTATTTTCGCCTAGTTCTTGCAAAGTTACCTCCAATATATCCTGTTTTGAGAGTATGCTAGCTATATTTTGATGCATAATTCTAAATGTTGACTGTTTGTTTTGATTTGTCTCGAAAAAAATAATATGGTATGGTACCTTTACTCGCCTGTCTTAATTTTTTTTCTGAAGGTTGGAGTAGAGCAGCAGTGATTCCCTCCGACTGAGTACGAGCAAAATAATATGGGATTGTGCCTTTCTGGTATTTTAGTTTCTGTTCATTATTTTTTGAAGCTACTATGTTACGGCTCGCTATTAGCTTTTTTAATTTTTTTACATTTAGATATTTATTTTCATAGTCGATACAGTCTATTACATGGTTTAAAGACTTCGCAATATCATTCAATTTGCTGCTGTTACAATTTATAAAACGACATTGTTGATATTCTTTGCAAATTGATCTGATGTCATTATTCAAACAATGAGTGTCAATATACTTATTATGCAATACATTTCAAAGTCAAAAGTCAAAGTCAAAATATCTTTATTCCTTGGACTTTATAAAGCACTTAGAAACGTCATACAAACTAAATATAAGAAACATGTGTAAATCATTACTACTCTAAATCCGCAGAGCTTAGATTCACTTTCATCACACTATCTTGAATGTGAAAGTGAATTTAAGTGCCAGTTCCGGCGACGGGGCTTCTTGAGAAGAACTGGCAAGAAACTCAAGGCCGACTCTTTTAATTGCCAATATCGTTACATTAAATACAAATACAATCATTAATATAACATAACAAGAGCAATTCATTTCCAAATACTTTGTGAACGAGTTGACCTGGGAACGAGTTGGAGATTTTATGGAGCCTAGTAATATGCATAGCGAGTTTGTTTTTATTTCTTAAATTTAATTGATGGAGATCACTGTTTTTCCTAAATTTAGTTTGATTTTTATGAACGTAAATAAGATTTTCATAAATATATTGAGAATGTAATGTCATAATATTTATCTCTTTAAATTTATTTCTCAGTGTCTCCCTGGGACTCATCATATAAATAGCACGGATAGCTCGCTTCTGGAGCACAAAAATTGAGTCTACATCCGCAGCACTACCCCAAAGCAATAAACCATATGACATAATGCTGTGAAAATAGCTAAAATAAACTAAACGCGCAGTGTCAACATCAGTCAGTTGACGTATTTTCCTTACGGCGTAAGCTGCTGAGCTGAGTCTACCTGATAACGTTTCTATATGTGGGCCCCATTGTAATTTAGAATCTAATGTCATCCCAAGGAAGACAACCTTATTGACCAATTCCAATCTCTCATTGTCCATCACCACACTGGTTTTTACTTGTTTCACATTTTTTGTAAAAAATCTAACATATTTGGTTTTACTACCATTTGAAAGTAGGTTATTAGCACTAAACCAGTTTACTATTTTTGAAAGAGCATTGTTTACATCGTCAATTTCTGATTGTTGTCTATTTACCTTAAAAATTAAAGAAGTGTCATCTGCAAACAATACTATGGGAGCTCTGCACAGCGCGAACAACATCGGCCAACTGAAACTCTCCATACAGTGCACCGACATATATTTATTACCTCGGTGCGAGACTCCCGATCATGCTATCTCTTTCTTCTAATCGGAACACAAGTGACTTCTACGTTGGTGCGAGACAACCGATATTGCTGTCTCTTTCTCAACTTGTATAAATATAGGAAATGTACCCAATAAAGTTCAGTTCGCAATCCGACCTCGAGTTTCACTCTTCACTTCTCACAAGAATAGAACCCACTACCCACAAAAATTGGTAACCCCGACGTCTGAAAGAAGAAAGAAAATGTCGACTGAAGCGAAAGAAGAGAAATTTAGCTACGATCTAGCAGCCGTCTCTGTACAGTCAAGACTCCTACCGATTTGGCGCGATATTCCACGGGCATGGTTCATCCAATTCGAGGCTGTCATCGATCCACTGAAGACTTCAGACGACCAGAAGTTCCGCTACGTGTTGCAGCAACTCCAACCGACAGATCTACAACATCTCACAGATATTTTGTACAAGCCGCCAGACACCGATAAATATACCACGCTGAAGAACCGTTTACTCGCCGTCTACGAAAAATCCGAGGTGCAAAACTTTCAGAAACTAGTAAGTGGTCTAGAACTCGGTGACCAGAAGCCCACACAGCTGCTCCGGAAAATGCGTGAACTCGGCAGCGGAATGATTACTGACCAAGGCCTGAAGATCGAATGGCTAAACCAACTGCCGCCGTACATTCGCTGCGTCCTCTCCGTCAACAACGAATCTTCGCTCGACACGCTCGCTGCAATGGCCGACAAGATGATGGAATACTCAGGCAATACTAGCACCAACACTATTGCTGCAGTAACAGACCCAGCACCAGCTCTTGCCGTGCCGACGCAACTGGAAATACTATCGAAACAACTCGAAAAGCTGACATTCGAAGTAGCCGAATTACGTGAGCACTCCAGTCGACGCAGTTATCGCCGTCCATTTCACAATCGTCGCTCTCGCTCGCGCTCCAACTCAGCACAGCGCCGACCACAACCGAAGCCCGGCGATACAACTTGGGAATGCAAATACCACTTCAGATTCGGCGACAAAGCCAAACGTTGCGAGTCGCCGTGCTGTCGAAGAAACAAATCGTCGGAAAACTAAGTGAGACACTGACCGTGGCGGACGTCGGTGTCAACAGCGTCAGCAACCGCCTTTGTGTTCACGACCGCAACAGCCATGAACGTTTCCTCGTGGACACGGGCGCAGATATCTCCGTGTTAGCCGCCACACCTAAAAGAAAAATGAAAACTTCGAGCACCTACAAACTCTTCGCCGCAAACAACTCTCCTATTAACACGTATGGCGAAAAAACCATCAAGCTAGATTTTGGGCTACGACGAAGTTTCTCATGGACATTTGTGGTCGCCGACGTGAAGACTTCTATCCTGGGAGCTGACTTTCTACGCCACTACAAACTCTTGGTAGATCTGCACAAGAAGAAGCTAATTGATGAGGTCACGGAACTTACCATCGACGCCGTAGAAATATCGACCTCCATCGAATCAATTCGCATCGTAAGCTCTGATCAAGTATACCACGACGTGTTGAAGCAGTACCCGAACGTTCTTCGCCCCATGTCATTGAAGCAACCTGCAAAACATGAAGTCGTCCACCACATCGATACGACGGGTCCTCCGCTGTACTCACGCGCACGCCCTCTGCCGCCCGACAAATACCAAGCTGCAAAAGCTGAATTTGAACGGATGATAGAGTTGGGTATCTGTAAACCGTCGAAGAGTCCATGGGCGAGTCCCCTGCACGTGGTGAAGAAAAAGGATGGAAGCCTACGTGTGTGCGGCGATTACAGAAGATTAAACGCAGTCACACAACCCGATCGCTACCCTATACCGCGTATTCAAGACTTCACTTACGCGCTACACAATATGAAGATATTTTCGAAGCTTGATCTCAAAATGGCGTACTACTGGATTCCACTGGCTAGCCAAGAAGATGCGCAGAAGACAGCTATAATCACACCGTTCGGCTTATACCAATTCAATTGCATGACCTTTGGCCTCCGCAACGCCAGCCAAACTTTTCAGAGATTCATGCATCAAATACTCAGGGGCATCGAAGGCTGCTTTTGTTTCGTGGACGACATCCTTCTATACTCAGAAGACGAAAATCAGCACAAGGAACTACTTCACAGAGTACTGCAACGCCTCGATACATACGGCGTAACACTTAACGTCGAAAAATGCAAGTTCGGTGTAGAGAAAATTAACTTCCTCGGCTACGAGGTTTCGGCGAGCGGAATCAAGCCTACACAAGAGCGAATCGAAACAATATCTACGTACCCGAAGCCGAAGACCGTCGTTGAGCTACGCCGTTTCCTGGGCTTAATTAACTTTTACCGCGACTGTCTGCCACATCAAGCCGAAATGCAACATGAATTGAACAAGTACATACATAACAAAAAGAAAAACGACAAAACGCCGATCCAGTGGACACCAGCAGCAGAAGAAGCCTTTGAAAAATGCCGCCAAAGCATCTCGGAGGCAGCCACGCTCAGCTACACAGTTCAAGGTTCCACCCTGGCCATCATGACGGATGCTTCAGACCACAGTCTCGGTGCGGTTTTGAATCAGAGGATAGAAAATGTATGGAGACCGCTAGCATTCTTTTCGAAAGCAATGAGCGCTACACAACGCCGCTACAGTGTATACGATCGCGAACTATTAGCGATGTATGCAGCTGTAAAACACTTTCGTCGATTGATAGAAGGCTGTGAAGTCATCATCTACACCGATCACAAACCTCTCACTCACGCGCTAACAAAATCACCGAGCAGCAGCGACACCCCGCGGCGTGAACGTCAACTACACTTCATAAGCCAATTTTGTACGAATATCAAGTACACGAAAGGTGAAGACAACGCAGTCGCCGACGCTCTATCACGCATCGAAGAAATCCAATGTCCGACTGAAATTGACTACAAGCAACTAGCAATCGACCAAGGCAACGATGAGGAGCTCAGACAATTGAAAACAAAGCAAAATCTTAAATTCGGTGAAGTTGCGTTACCCGGACTCGAGCGACCAATCACATGCGAGCTTTCAATTACATCGCCTCGTCCCTATCTACCTAAGGCATACCGATTTGCTGCATTCAAAGCACAACACGGTTTATGCCACACGGGGATTCGAACAACACGGAAGCAAATGAGGACTAAATTCTTCTGGCCGGCGATGAACACAGATATATCTACATGGGCAAGAGCATGCATCAGCTATCAACGAGCTAAAGTGCAACGACACGTCGTTACCCCGCAGGCAAGATTTCCGCCGTCGCAACGCCTGGAACACATACATATCGACATTGTAAGTCCTCTGCGCCTATCACGGGACTACCGATACTGCGTGACAATCATCGACCGAGCTACAAAATGGCCCGAGGCAGTCCCAGTACGAGAAATCACCGCTGAAATAGTCGCAACAGCGCTGTACGAAAATTGGATAGCACGTTTCGGCTGCCCGCTTCGCATATCAACCGACCAAGGCCGACAGTTCGAGTCTTCATTATTCAATGCACTTATGAAGAAGTTCGGCATAACTAGAATTCGCACAACGCCTTATCATCCGCAAGCAAACGGACAAATCGAGAGATGGCATCGCACACTGAAAGCCGCGCTAATGGCTCGAGGCGCTACTACGCAATGGACCGACGAATTGCCGACCGTACTGTTGGGACTACGCACCGCACTACGGGAGGACAACAACTTATGCCCTGCATTGATGACCTACGGCACTACTCTACGCATTCCATCCGATTTTTTCGTTCCGACGCAACCGCAAATCGACGATGCAGACTTCGTGCGACGTCTCACTCAAACGATGGCGTCACTAACACCGACGCAGCGCTCTCACTCGCAACAGTCAACATTCATCTATAAAGACCTTTCCACGTGCACCCATGTATTTGTCCGCAATGACACGGTTCGTGCACCGCTGACTCCGCCCTACGATGGCCCTTATGAAGTACTGAAGCGCCACGACAAGTTCTTCGAGATACAGCTGCCGCTGCGAACGAGTGTAATATCGCTCGACAGACTCAAGCCCGCATACATCTTAAACGAAGACGGAGAAACCAGCAACAGAGCTACGGCGGAAGAAACGGTGACGCAATCATGGCCACCAGCAGTCAACAATGCAACGTGTGACGCAGCCGGCCTGCCTTACGTTACGAGAAGTGACCGCACGGTGAAGAAAAATGTACGCTTCGCTTGACGGGGAGTGGTATGGGAGCTCTGCACAGCGCGAACAACATCGGCCAACTGAAACTCTCCATACAGTGCACCGACATATATTTATTACCTCGGTGCGAGACTCCCGATCATGCTATCTCTTTCTTCTAATCGGAACACAAGTGACTTCTACGTTGGTGCGAGACAACCGATTTTGCTGTCTCTTTCCCAACTTGTATAAATATAGGAAATGTACCCAATAAAGTTCAGTTCGCAATCCGACCTCGAGTTTCACTCTTCACTTCTCACAAGAATAGAACCCACTACCCACAACAATACTATTTCGTGATTATTCTTTACAAGATGAGGTAGATCATTAATGTACACGAGAAACAGGAAAGGGCCCAAAATAGAGCCTTGTGGCACCCCCATCGCTACAGTTGATCCATGTGATCGCTTTCCATTAACATCTACTTTCTGAACCTAATCACTCAGATAAGAAGTAAGAAGATCAAGAGCGATGCCTCTTATACCATAGTGGTGTAGTTTTCTGACTAGAGTTTCATGCTACACACAATCAAAAGCCTTAGATAAGTCACAAAACACCCCATAGGAGTCCCGTGACTCCTCCCAAGCCTCATATATACATTCTAGTAATTTTACCCCAGCATCACATGTTGACCGTCCATGAGTGAAACCGAATTGTTTAGTGTGCAGCAGATTATTTTCATTAAAGTAATTAAGTAACTGAGCGAGAATTAGTTTTTCAAAAATCTTACTAAATGTAGGTAGTATTGATATTGGTCTGAAGTTTGTGGGGTCTAATGTACTACCTGATTTAAACAAAGGAATAATTTTGCTTAATTTCATCAAGTCAGGAAACACACCACAATCAATACATTTATTAAATATCACAATTAAGGCGGGAGCAACAATGTCAAATAAAGATTTTATAATATGTACGGAAATGCCCCATAGATCAGCCGTTTTCTTAATATTAAGTGATTTAAATGCAACTTTTAAATCAGACCCATTAACATGACGGAAATGAAAATCGTTATAAAATTCAGGCACATTATCTTTAATTAATGACTCTGCAACGGAGGTAGAAGAGCCCAAGGCACTAGTTAAAGTGACAGGGAAAGTAGAAAAAAATCTTTCAAAAGCATTGGCAACTTCTAAATCTGACTTGGTAACATGACCATCGATACTTAATTTAAACTCTGAATCCTTTGTCCTACCCTTCCCAGTCTCTTCATTGATAACCGTCCAAGTGGCTTTAATTTTATTACTACTATGTCTAATTTTTGATTTAATAAATATAGATTTTGCTACTTGACAAACGCGTTTGAAAATTTTCGAATATGATTTTACATGTTCTTTAAATTCTTCACTATTATTGAATTGTCTTTCATAGTATAACATGTACAAAGTTTGCCTACTCTTATAAATACCTACGGTTGCCCAGTCACCAAAGACAAGGCTATTGGTAAAAGTAATTTCCTTGGAAGTAAATATTGATTTAAATTCGTGAAGAAATGCATTAAAAAATGAATTATACATCAAGTTAGGTTCCAAGTCATTATCTAAAAACGGTAAGTTACTAGTTAGGTTTACTCTCATACGTTCTAAGCGACTCACTGTTACTGGCACAAAAGTAATTTTTGTCTTGACAACATTTTTATTATTTATTTTAATACTTATCATTTGCCCAGAATGATCAGAATCCAATTTATTAATAATACTTTTTTGGGTTGGACTAATATCTGTATATATATTATCTAAGCAGGTAGCCGTGGTGGCACTTATTCTAGTAGGCTCCATAAATAAGTTAACTAAATTATGGGATTTAAAAAGACTTAAAATTTTACTTGATGCAGATGTATTAGTAAGTATATTAATATTAAAATCTCCACAGACCAAAATAGTTTTACCTGAGTTACTAACTTTGCATAGGGCTTCATCCATGATTTCTAAAAATAAATTAAGATCCGCGGAAGGAGGTTTATATACACATATAACAATGAACTGCTCTAATTGTACACAGGATAGTTCTATGGAACATTCTACAGAGAGAGACACAATATCTTTCCGTTCTTTAAATTTAAGTTTTTTATTTAGCAAAATTAGCGACCCGCCATGTACTGTATTGACCCTGCAGAATGAACTACCGACCTGGTGGTTGCTGAAATTGAACATGAGCTGATGCCCCTTTAACCAATGCTCAGTAATACACATAATACTAATATTATCAGAGTTCATGAATAATTCCAGTTCTAGTTGCTTGCCCTCAGTCATACAATATATATTTTGATGCACCAGGTTAATATTATTATTTGTGTTGTAATTATTACATTTTTGTGGGCATAGTGACATGTTATAGTTACTGTTTGATTGTATTGCTAAATCAATTAATTGTGAATTTAATAAATTAGTGCTAGAGGTTGTTACCTCTGTTGTCTTATGAATTCATTCGGCTTAGTTATTTAATGCCAATATGTTATTATTAGGGAATTATTTAATTAGTATGCGTAATTGAGATGACAGTATTTTTCTATCGTAGTCATTTTCTCCGACACATACTATAAGCTTGTCATCCGATGATAATTTACTATTATGACAACTTTTTAGTACTTCCGATGCGAGAGCATTCGGCTTAGTTAATGATGTAATTGCATAATTATCATACTTTGTATTTATTCTAGACCTATTCAAAAACTTGATAATCCTTTGGGTACGGAACCCTAAAAACGAATATACCTACTGAAAGTAACGTCACTGGTATTAAACTAATAAATTCCCCCGGCAGCGGCCGTCTGCCGGACACACCGACTGCATTACCATATTGTCCACAAGTTAAATTGGCGGCGTACATTTTAAATGGACTCTCGCTAACTGCTCACACTAGTCACACTCCGCGGCCGTACGTTTCCACTAGTTGGAGCTTACACGAGATAGTGCCATTTAGTTTTGATAAATGAAGATATAATAATAGTATTAAGACAACATGGATTCATCACTACATACGTAGGCGGGATGATAAGTAACTAGCCACTGCTATTTAAAAAGTTAAAATTAAAATAGTAGTTTATGAAACTGTTGCAATATAATAAGGGTTATTAAAATACGAGCGTGAGTTTATAACATGAGCCGAAGGCGAATGTTATAATAGACCACACGAGTATTTGAAACTGGAATTCTTAGCCAAACAAAAGTTATTTTGATTTGAAATGGCCAGTACTGCAGAACGGCAATTTCATAGGTAAAGACCTATTATTTGTGTGCATGAACATGTCTGTTTGTCTTAGTTTACTTGTTTTCTATGTATTATATATGTATGTATTTAAAAAAAAATTATATAACTATAATATCTGTAATCTAGAACCCATAGCACAAAACTTTGCTTAGTTTGGGACTAGATGGCCGTGTGTAATTTGTCTAGGAATATTTATTTTATTATTATAATTTTTCTAATGAACAACTTCAACGTTGTTTCAAATAAGAGAAGTATCAAATGTTATTTAGTTCGGATGCGCCATTAATTACTTATCCCACAGTTAGTTGGCTGTCGGTCTAAGTTGCCTGTGACCCAATTACACACCAGGCTACCGTTTATTCCCTTCAAAGACATTCAACATTACTTAGCCAGTAGATACCTCCCACGTGTCTAGCGTTAATAATATCCCTACACATGTATGGAGGCATACTCTTCACTGGGCCCATTTCACAGCCGGCTGCCTAAGAACGGAGGGTAATGATTTGCGAGCGTATTATACTTGTGGCGAGGACACATAAATAAACTATATCGAACGAAAATTTTTTTTTTTTTTTATACTACGTCGGGTGGCAGACAAGCATACGGCCCGCCTGATGTGAAGCGGTTACCGTAGCCATAATAACGCTCGCAACATAAAATATCGCTCGCGCGCCGCCACCCCCGCTGCCATCGCAGCATCTCCTTTCTTTCTGGTGACCTCACTCACTCGCAGGAACACAACAGCCCTCAAGGGAACCGTTATTTGGCTGCGGTATTCTGTGAGGTGGAGGTACATTCCCCAGTCGGGTAGCGTACAATTACGCTCCCTACCTTTCTTTTCGCCAGAGCTTCGTTTGTCAGTCAGCAGGGTGCACCGCGTGCAGGTGAAGTTGGCTTTGGTTCAAAGATGTTGATGAACCACTTACACTCCAAAATGCAAATTTTTTGCATGTTCGTGGGACCAGATGACGTATAATCCACCACGGTACGGCCAGCTGACTTTTTTTAAAATCTTCAAATAATTGCGTTAACTATCATTTAACAAATTTTCAGTCGGGAGGAAATGACTGAAAACAATTATTTTTTTTACGTGATTAAGAGGCTGCCGCTGCCCAACCCACCCGCGGAGCGGCAGCTGACGTTTACCATACGGCATAATACAACTCTCTGAAGTATTTCACGAGTTATCGCTTGAGAGGAAATGACTGACAAAATATACTATCTGGCTCAGGGACTATAGATAAGACATAATATAAATATTTAGCAATGTGGTTTCCGGCAGACTAGAATAGAATCACTCCGTCTCTTCCCGTGGATGTCGTACAAGGCGACTAAGGGAAATATATTATCAAACATCGATCAGGTCTCCCAAACCGTTTGGTCAGCGTGGGGAGTGTAAGCCAAATTCTCCTTCTGTCTGGGACGGACAACAGAGGGTCGAGCTCCTGTAGTGGAGACTAAAATGACCTGATGATGATGATAAATATATATTTAATAACCTAAGTAACATACACATATGCATTATTACAATACACATTACATACATTATAAACTTAAAATATTTACCTGCAGTGGTAAACGAGTGCGTGCCGATCGTCCGCTGCCAATCTGATCCACTGGAGTAGATATTTCATACTAGGTCGGGGTCTAGCCCACGGGGCCGAAGTCGAGGTTAGTGGAGTGAGTAGATTCGCTGAGTGTATATTTTCCATTGTATCAATTGAAAATGTATTTGATTCTCCTCAAGGACATGATCGATCTCAATTTTTTTTTGACACAAACCTCAAGCATGTCGCGGTCTTTAAATGTGACAAGTTTCATGAAAACCGGTTCAGTGGTTTTGGAGCCTATTCATTTCCAAGAATGAGTTTTCCGCTCACCCTACCAGGGGCGCCGACTCCGTGGGTGCTCGGGGGCTCGAGCACCCATGAGAAAAAAACAGTAGGTGCCGAGCACTCCTGAGAATAGACATCAAGAAACAATTCAGTAATCGCCTTTTAGGGATGGGCGTTTTTTCATTACCCGACGACCCGTTTAGCGCAGTGGTTCTAAACCACCGCCGGTTGAGACGCAAGGGTCGCCGATTCGATTCCCGCACCAACACAAATGTTTGTTGATGAAACAGATATTTGTGTTGGATCTGGGTGTTTCTGGGTCTCACACTTCGCCACTTTTTCGAGTCATCATATGAGCATGAGCACCCATGAGGTTTTCTAAAAGCCGGCGCCCCTGCACCCCACTCAATTAAAGTGTTTTTCCCTCAACTCCACATGAAATTTTATCACAATTATGTAGACCTAGGATCTAACTAACATCATGTAGATTACCTAACAAGGGTTGCGAGTAGATACTACTCAAGCTATCACATGTTTGTGCACACGTCTCAATTTCAAGGGTAAACACCGGCCAGCACACGCGCCATTACGGCGAACAACGGGCTCTCTCCGCCCGCAAATATGCCGTGTCCGGTCTGCCCGGCCATAACGTGACGCTTCCACCGGCGAGGGAATTTGCAGGGGCGTTATTTTATAGTATGTTTAACAGAGTTCAAATGTTGACAACATTGAATTTCTAACATTAAACTCCAGCTTTATTCAGCACAGCTGCTCACCTGCGTTCCGTTCAGCCGACCTGGGAGCCTACCCGCTAAACTGAAGTCGATTCCATCGGTGTTTTGATTGCGAAAATCGAACTTCTTCTTAGTGTTATGGTACATGTGTTTCGCTTAGCTGATAGAAACCCTGGAGCTCAACCGATAAGCTGAAAATGTTTGTCAATAATTATATATTTAAAAAAATAACATTAACATTAAATTACAATACAATTGTTATACAATACAATAGTTATTTGTTATACAAGAGTGCAAAGTTGCTTTTTAACCGCGTGTTAAATTTTGATGACCGAGCAAGAGAAGGATTCTTAAATTGAATCACGAGCGCAGCGAGTGGTTCAAAAGTTAGAATCCTGAGGGTTGGCGAGGGAATCAAAAGAGCACGATGTGAAAAATCTTTGCACTCGAGTGCAACACGTAACTTTTTCATCCCACGTCAGCAAAAAAAAAAACATTTACAATCACAAGATACTTTTATTTCAGTAAGTATAGGTATTAACTACTACATTATGAAATCACTCATTTTAAGTTTTTCACTTGTTTTCAAGTTTCTTGTTTTTAACCTAAGGTTTTAACAATATAACGTGAAAATAAAATTGCGCGCCCAGTCTGAGTTTTGAACAAATTAAAAAAAATTGTATGATAAATTCGGCACCATGGAGGTAGAAGTAAATAGGTTTAATGATGTTTTGAATTCACAAACTTAGTGCACACGGTGTTCTAAATTCAAATTTACTTTATTCTCTAACGGATAAAAACGAGTTTTGCACTCAGATATCGAAGAGCAAAAACACTCTTTCCGAAATAGGGGGGATGAAATAGTTATTTGTTATGCAAGGCTGCAAAGTTAATTTTTGGCGCGAGTACCTTGTATTGAAACCTGAGCAAGCGAAGGATTCTAGGATTGAGCCACGAGCGAAGCGAGTGGTTCAAATATAGAATCCTGAGCGTAGCGAGGGTTTCAAAGGTACGAGACGCTAAATAAGTTTGCTGCCGAGCGCAACACACAACTTTTCACCTCACTAAAGCGAGGAAAATGTTAGGTGCAAGAAAAACAGTTTTAATAAATAATCATCAATGGACTGGCTGCAGAGAATATAAACTATTACGAAACCAATGAGGTTCTATATATATGTAATTTATTGTACGAAACCTTTATTGAATAAAAATATTCGAATTTTAAAAACACTTTCCACGCTAGCGGATAAAGTGCGATTTTCCACGCAGATTTCGAATGATAAACAGAGCTTTTACGAGCTAGTGAGGTGAAAAATAAATTTAAGTAGGTAGGTATTCTAAAAATTGTTTAATTGTATAGTAGTTTTTATCATTAAGCCATTTATACAATTTTGTCTTGAACTAGTTGGTGGGCAATTTTTTCATGTGATTTGGTAATTTATTTAATAGTCTAATACACATAAATAAATAAATAAATATTGTCAGTAATGGGTACTAGACAACTGATAAACATACGTAAATACATTTTTTTTTTGTAAATACATACTTATGATACATAGAAAATACCCAGACTAAGACAAACAGACATGTTCATGCACACAAATGTTTGTCCTATGTGGGAATCGAACCCACGAGCGTTGGTGTCGAAGCCGCGTCATTGACCGCTACGCCACCGAGCTCGTCTGCACATGCCTAAACAATTTCGACTGTATTTTTCAGTTACCGGCGTTTCAAAGAAAACTAACCTATGAGGGTTGCGTTGACTTCTAGGGTTAATGTCAAGCATTGGGGTATCTGTGCGGTAAGGAATTATGTATTATCACGAAAACTAAACTTCCGTTAACCTGCAGTTGAGCAGCGTGTTCTTTTTTATACTACGTCGGGTGTCAGACAAACATACGGCCCGCCTGATGTGAAGCAGTTACCGTAACCGTATTAACGCTCGCAACATAATATATCACTTGCCCGCCGCCACCCCCGCTGCCAACGCTCCTCCTGACTCACAGAACCCCTTCAGGAACACAAAAACCCTCAAGGGAATTGTTATTTGGCTGCTGTATTCTGTGAGGTAGAGGTACATTCCCCAGTCGGGTAGCTTACAATTACGCTCCCTACCTCTCTTTTCGCGAGAGCTTCGTTTGTACGTCAGCAGGGTGCACCACATGCAGGTGAAGTTGGCTTTGGTTCAAAGATGTTGATATACCTCTTACACCCCAAAAATTGTTTGATGAAGTTTGCTCTAAACCCCCTCTATTGCGGGAGACCCGTATCCCAAACAGAGTGGGGTGAATAAGGCTTGTCGACGACGGCGACGGGAACTAAACGAGTGTGCCGAATTTCAGCTCTATCTAACAATGAGAATGGGCCAAATTTAACTTACAAGATTTGATTACAAACACTGCGGTGAAACTAAACAAAAGCTGGTATTAACAACGTCCATGTAAGTAGCAAAGTCCATGCTCCCCAATGTAGCGTGATTAACTAATTTAACAAGTGTGCGAGTCCAGCTTGCTATGGCAAATTTTCTGCATAACCACGTCCAATTAGAGAGATAATTAGAACTCTCGCGGTAATAGCTGTACACAGGACCACACCTGCATGACCACATTATTAAAATGCATACAAGCATAGTGGAGTTTGTAATCTTCTTCTGTATCTATAAACAGCAACCGTTTCTGACTATCAACGTACAGCTCAAAAACTTTTATACTACGTCGGGTGGCAGACAAGCATTCGGCTCGCCTGATGTAAAGCGGTTACCGTAGCTATATTAACGCTCGCAACATAAGATATCGCTCGTGAGCCGTCACCCCGCTGCCATTGCAGCATCTCCTTCCTTTTTGGTGACCTCACTCAAGCGCAGGAACACATCAACCCTGAAGGGAATTGTTATTAGGCTGCGGTATTCTGTGAGGTGGAGGTACATTCCCCAGTCGGGTAGTTTACAATTACGCACTCTACCTTTCTTTTCACCAGAGCTTCGTTTGTCAGTCTGCAGGGTGCACCGCGTGCAGGTGCAGTTGGCTTTGGTTCAAAAATGTTGATAAACCGCTTACACTCCAAATCGGGTTGAAATTTGGCATGCAGGTAGATATTATGACGTAGGGATCCGCTAGGAAAGGATTTTTTAGAATTCCCTCGGGATATGTTCGTATGAAGTCGCGGGCGCCAACTAGTGGAAAGTGGACATCATTTTGACAGCCGTACATTTTATTCCGCGCACCTCCCTGTACACCGGCCTTTTTAGTCGTTATTGTAAATACTACAGAATAAGAATTATAATAGTTAGGCATTTACTTCTATTGCGTATGAGAGTAAGTAGTAGTAGTCTACTACTACTACGAGTAAGTAATGTGTTGTAAGTATAAATAATAAAACTCTTTTTTAAATATATTCGTGATCTTAATGAAAAATATATGAATTCGGTTCACGAACTGATATCGGGATTGGCGTATGGGATAAAAAACCGGCCAAGTGCGAGTCGGACTCGTGCGCGAAGGGTTCCGCACCATTATATATAAAAACGACAAAAAAAAAAAAAAAAACACGTTCGTTGTATGGGTGCCCGCCTTAAATAGTTCTTTTATTTTAATTTAATTACTTATTTTTATAGTGTATATATAACTAAATATTCTGTGAATTTTTCAAGTGTCTACCTGTTGCTGTTATCAATATCGAGCAAAAATCACGTTTTTTGTGTGGGAGCCCACTTAAATATTTCTTTTAGTCGGTTTGTTATGTATTTGTTGTTTTTCACAGATGTTTTCTTTTGCCGCTACTTATAGCGGCAAAAGAAAACATCTATGAAAATTTCAACTGTCTAACTATCACGGATCATGAGATACAACCTGGTGACGGACGGACGGACGGATGGACAGTGGAGTCTCAGTAATAGGGTCCGTTTTACCCTTTGGGTACGGAACCCTAAAAAGCACGTACGCCATGTCGAGATCGGCTGCCAAAGTGATGAACTATTACGTAATATTGGACTATTAATTATTCTGTGATATTGATTAGTTAGTAGAGGAGCTTGATGACGTTGCTGAGTGGTCTAATCAATCACGCTAGTTAGTTATGTAAGAGGTTGTTGACCAAACAGGGACCCTACCGCCGAAGCTGGAGCCGATTACCATCGGGTTTTTGAAGTGAAAACTTCTTTAGCGGCGTTGTGCACTTTTTGGGATGGTTAAACAATGATAAACTCGCGGCGGGACACGTGGCCTGATCGAAAATTCGTAAGGCAGAAGTAGCGTAGATCGCCGCCGGCACGGCGTAGGAGAGGAAGTGATATCCCCCTCTCTTTCTACGGCGCGGCGAATATGTAAATTGTCATGTTTGTGTACGATAGCGCAAAGAATATTGTATTTTATTTTACCACATAAATGATAGTACTTTAATACTGATAAAATAAAACAATTTGTCCAAAACTATTCCCTAACCATTTCAAAATATTCAAAAATGCACAACGTTAATGTTCAAGTTTTCACTTCTGTCGGCACTCCCGGAGTGCAACCCATTTTTTTTTTGTTTGCGAATATCAAACTTTCAGCTAAGATTTATAGCACCTATGTTTAGCTGGTAGAAACCCTGGAGTTCTACCAACTGACCTGAAGATGTTGGTCAATAACTAAAACGTAAGACCTATTTTACAAATCAAATTATTCGAAGGTAATCATTTTGGTAAGGTAAGGTAATCCTAAGGCTTTAGCTCCGGCGTTAGGGCCCCAGTTTGAAGACAGTAAGTAGTTTTTTTTTATGTGAGTGGGGGCAAACGAGCATGTGGGTCACCTGGTAGAAAGCAATCACCACCGCCCATGGAGACCAGCGACACCAAGGGGTCGCGGATCCGTTGCCAGCCTTTTAAGGAAAATGAAAACTCTGTTGTTGAAGGCACCCATGTCGTAGTTGTTTAGAAATACCGCTGAGGGAAGTTGATTCCACAGTTTCACTGTTCGTGGTATAAAATATCTTAGGAAACGTACTGATATGTTTATATTATTTTCAATCACTCATTGCAATAGTTTGTAATACTATGCACCATAATTCTTCTTTAACATTTTTTTATATAGTACGCCCGGTGGCTGATGCGAAGCGGTTACCGTAGCCATATAAACGCTCGCAAATCGCAACTTAAAATATTGCAAATATTCATCACCCCCGCTGTCAACGCATTACTATTATGTGTGTGTACTAGGTTTATTTGTCTTGTATGTTAATGCTCACAATTATTATCGACGACCTCGGTAATCGAATGGTCACTTATACCGTAATCTACCGACTGTACAATGGGGTGTGTCCAGAGGAGTTGTTTGACATGCTGCCCACGGCCTCCTTCTACAGTCGCACCGCTCGCCATCGACAAGGAATTCATCCTCACACATTGGAGCCTAAGTGGTCACGTACCGTGCGGTTCCAGGGAAGTTTTCTCTCGCGTACGGTCAAGCTGTGGAATGAACTGCCTGTCGAGGTCTTCTCAGGAGACTACAGAATGGGAAGAATCCCATGCTGTAGTCTCCTGAGAAAGCCGACCCTGTAAAAACCTCTTCACGCCCTTTTTGAAGAATCTAAAAGGGCGTGAAGAGGTTTTTACAGGGTCGGCAACGCGCGTGTGATGCCCCTGGTGTTACAGGCGTTCATAGGCTGTGGTAACTGCTTTCCATCAGGCGGGCCGTATGCTTGTTTGCCACTCTAGTGGTATAAAAAAAACTTTGACTCCGAGGTTGCCGGTTCGATCCTCGCACAACACAAATATTGGTGTGCATGAACATGTCTGTTTGTTTTAGTCTGGGTGTTTGTTTTAGTCTGGGTGTATTATATCAGTTATCTAGTACCCATGGTACAAGCTTTGCTTAGTTTGGGACTAGATGGCGGTGTGTAAATTTATACAGGAATGTTTATTTTTTCTACCGTGTTCTTGGCTCTATATGTTATGTAACTAGTTTCTAATTAAGTTACAACTTGTTGGTTTTCCAAATAGAATTAAATAAAAACAATGTAATTATGTAATTCCTTTGTAATTATTTCTGCTGTTCAATCGGGGTTTGATGAAAAATATATCACATTTAAAATCAAAGCCTTGCCATGAAAATAGTTCGATTGTGCCTTTGTGAATCTGGCGAGTGTATTGAAACAAATAGAACAATGGGAAAAACTTCGGAGTAATTTCAAATGTACTTACGTTATTAGTTGCAGACTTGTTTCAAATACTCATTCATTAAATGAGAATTTGAAACAAGAGAAATTTTTGGGGTGTAAGCGGCTCATTATTATCTTTGAACCTCAATTGATTTTTTGACGACCTCTGTGGTAAAATGTGTGTGCACTGCACACACATTTTACCACAGAGGTAGAGTCAAAGTGGCCAGTGGCACTGCACACTGTGCAGTGCCACTGGCCACTTTGACTCCCGAGGTCGCGGGTTCGATCCCCGCACGAACGAGACAAATATTTGTGTGCATGAACATGTCTGTTTGTCTTGGTCTGAGTGTTTTCTATGTAATAAATATGTATGTATTTAAAAAAAAATGTATTTAAGAGTTATATTCAGATATCTAGCACAAGACCGCGGGGCAGATCCCCCATGCGTTGGACCGATCAGGTGAAGGCGGCGGTGGGAGCCAGGTAAACGAATGTACCCGATTGACGACCAGCAGGCAGCGGTGGCGAGACGTCGTGAGGCGAACCCTGTCTGCTTCCTCATCATGATAACCATGACCACTCTGGCAAGAGTGAAGCGACAAAAAAGAACTAATTCCAAAAGCTTCTACTTCTGCTACTTTCTTCTGATTAAATTCGTTGTGAGCTCCAATGAAGGCGTACTTTTACCCTAGGGACTGAAGTGGACTTCATTGTTCATTGACTTTGTGGTCAATTTAATCGGCATCAACTCATAATCATCCCACTGTTGGGATATTCCCCCTCAATCAAAGAGGTTATAGAGCATACTCCACCACGCTGCTCAATTGCGCGTTGGCGGAGGCCAGAGTTTTCTAGCCAGCCTCGCCAAGTGTAATTCGTCGCGTAACGAACATTATGGTTCCTCTTCACAATGGGACATGATGGTCCATCAAATGATCGTCCATAATCGCCGCCATGATCGGGCAGCTCTCCATACAATCGTGTCTATTCATTTACTGACTGTCTACTGTTATGATAAAACGTCTATCGAAGATGGATATCAAAGTGATCGCGGCAGCGGCAATATTTCTACTTAGCTCTTATAATCATTTACTTAATGTGCGCGAAAACAGAATTGTGAATTGTAAAATGCAATTCTCATTTTGATATAGTTCTATGAACCGAAAAGTTTCTTTATTCGTCCACGTCACCATATTGTGTTTGTAGATCGACAGAAAGAACTAGATACTTAAGCACAGAACACTAAGAATATGTCCCTCTTTATTTTTTTACCGAGACGTCTACACCACAGAATACTTTATAACGGTCTACACGTCTACACTGTACCCGAGTCAATTACGTACTTAGTAGTCGGCGATTGTGTGGACGCGCACACAATCATGGGCCAGCATTCCTTTGATGTACCGACAACTTACCGATTATCGACGATGATCGCCGATTACAGACAATCACGCCATATCACGCCCTCTACACAATCGTGCTTGTCCATCATGGGCCATTGTGAAAGGGAGCCATTAGATAGATCACGTGACATTTGTCAATTCTCATACTAAAATGTTCGATTTTGACAAATGTCCGGTGATCTATCTAACGTACGTTACGCTACGAATTACACTTGGCTGGGGGGGCTAGGCGGCTTGTTTAATGACTATCGTCTAATGACAACAGCCGGGACCGACGGCTTAACGAGCCCCCGAAACACGGTGTAGCTCGACATATAAACCTATCCATAGATAGGCTACGGTCAACATTGCTTAACTAACGTGATTGATTAGACTGAACAACGTGATGACGTTGTTCAGTCTAATCAATCACGTTTAGACTGAACAACGTGATGACGTTGTTCTCAAAATCAATCACGTTAGTTAAATGCTCGCTTGACAAATATGGTACTATGTTTTCTTACTGTAGCAGCGATCCACCACAGATAAAAAATTGAGAACTGTTTGTTCTCAATTTGGTCGCTGTTGTCTGTTTATCTGTGGTGGATCGCTGCTATAGTAAGAAAACGTAGTACATACCATATTTGTCAAGCGAGCAAAGCCGCAGAGCAAAAAATTGGTTGCCTGTAAAGTCGGTATACGGGCGAAAGTTTTACGTGACAACGACTTTGAGTGGTAAAATGTTTTCGAGTGGAAGGGACGCATGCCTTTCACTTTTTATGTCTGTCTCTCTCGCTCTTAGAAGGGACACGCGTCCACGACACGCTTACAATGAGAGCGAGTGAAAGGCACGCGCCTTTCACTCGCTCTCATTGTAAGCGCATAACGTGACCCAGTTTCTTGAAGTGTCACCCGGCTAACCAATTTATAAGACGTTGTCACGTCAAAAGCTAGTAACTTATAAACTAAAGCACCTTAAACAGTTGAAATAATAAGTATTTTTGAAGTGAAAACTTCTTTAGCGGCGTTGTGCACTTTTTGGGATGGGTAAAAAATTATAAACTCGCGTCACGTGGCCTGATCGAAAATTCGTAAAACGGAGGGAGCGTAGACCGCCGCGCGCGCCGGCGCGGCGGCGTAGGAGAGAAAGTAATATCCCCCTCTCTTTCTACCGCGCGGCGAAAATGTATGCCTGCTAATGCTGCTTATTTTTAATGTAAAATAAATTGTCATGTTTGTGTTCGATAGCGCAATAAATGAATATTGTATTTTACCACATCAATGATAGTACTTTTATACTGATAAATAAAGCAATTCGTGCGAAATTATTCCTTATCCATTCCAAAATATTCACAACGTTAATGCTCAAATTTTCACTTCTGGCGGCACTACCGGAGTGCCGCCAGAAGTGAAAATTTGAGCATTAACGTTGTGAATCCGAAACGTCCCCGCGACAAACAATATTCACAAGTAAACAAACATTAACAATTGAATTGATTCTGAAGATTGGTTCACAT
Source organism: Hypsopygia costalis (assembly GCA_937001555.2). NCBI lineage: Eukaryota > Metazoa > Arthropoda > Insecta > Lepidoptera > Pyralidae > Hypsopygia > Hypsopygia costalis. The sequence goes on along the minus strand of OW443345.2, from coordinate 24,551,191 downwards.
TGTTGACTAATTATTATTATTATTTTACCTGACGGGAAGCCTCATCAGCCGCTCATGGAGATTAGCAACACCAAAGGGTCGCCGTTCCGTTGCCAGCCTACCCTCCTTCCTTTCTCACACAGGCTCGCTCGCTCACTCGCAGGAATACAACATACCTCAAGGGAATTGTTATTTGGCTGCAGTATTCTGTGTTGTGGAGATACTTCCCCAGTCGAGCAGCTTAAAAAATACGCTATGCCCTGCCTCTCTTTTCGCAAGAGCCTCGTTTGTCAATCAGCAAGGAGCACGACGTGCAGGTGCAGGTTGCTTTCAAAGATATTTATGTACCACTTACACCCCAATACAAATTGTTGCGGCTCAGCAATCTTTTGTCATTTCCACGTGATTACCTTACTTGCTTGCGCCCGCGACTTCGTACGCGCGTATGCCGGTATCCAGTGGTATCATCGTGTTGCTGTATCTCCATATCGCTCGCTAATTGGTGGAGTGGACAAGGTTTATTTAGTTTTGGTTTATAATTGTTGTGTGAACTCATGTGTTTGTCAAATGTAATATACTGCTTCATGTAAATTTTGTTGAGATCAAATCGGTGTCAAACAGTAAGTGACGCGTGGCACTAAGCATGACACTTGACTCACTTTCGAGATTTATTTTGGTTTATAGTTGAATAAATGTTTTATTTTAGCTGTCCTCAGGGATTTCACTCTCTGTTTCGTTTCGTGGTCATTGACTTCATCAAGATTTTTTTTATGTTACTTTGAGTGACAAACAAGTATAATAATAAAAAATATGTCAGAAACACATACCTTTGCACTCACAAGTGCCCAATGAAAGAACAAAGAATTTCATTTCATTTCATATACTGCCGGCCTGATGCAAAGCGATGATGCGACCGTAGCCGTAGCCTATACCGACGCTGACAATAAACGAGTACTGGCTGGCGAGCTGGACTCCCTGCTGCTAACTCAGTGACTGTCCTCACCATTCATTCTAAAGAACATACCAATCGTCTCTTAAAGGGATTGTTATTTGGTTGCGGTATTGTATGACGTGGTATTCACCAGTGGGATGCAAAATGACATAATAAATATTTCGTTATTCCGATTCGTCAGAGCCACTTTTCTTTACTAGCAGGGTGCGCACGTGCAGATGAGGTTGGCTATCGCCATAATTGTGTATAACACATTCCGCCGGCTTGCAGACTGCTTTGGCACTGACTTACGGCGCGTGCCGCAGTCAAAGACGGCGGCCAAAGACAATAGATCCACTTTATTCTAATTGCCGGCGACTTAGCGGAGCATATGTGGATGGCGATGAGATACTCGTATAAATAAAAAAATAATGAAAGCGATCGAGTGGCCTCAATAAAATGTATTTGCAGGAGAGATCCTGTGATTGGTTTAAGTTTCAAGTTCCTACATTATTGATTTACTTCTACAGTTGTCGGCCTTAGTAAAGTCTAAGCTGGAATAGTCGGTAACATAGTTAGGAATTTAATGTACTGTTGGACTGCTGGGTATTATATTTCATGTAAATTTATTTATCGCAACACGATATTTGAATATGAAAGGCTAATTTAATAGAAAAGAGTCTTCTCCCAGTTTGACTTGAAGACATTATAAAAATTTATATACATATAGCATTGTATTGCTTTTAAAACTACTGTTACTAAGGAAGGAGATGCTGCGATGGCAGCGGGGGTGACGGCGCGCGAGCGATATTTTATGTTGCGAGCGTTAATATGGCTACGGTAACCGCTTCACATCAAGCGGGCCGTATGCTTGTCTGCCACCCGACGTAGTGACAGACGCACAACTCGACCATTACAATCCATCACAATCAGAAAGATAATACACATTTAGTTAAATACTTAATTTAATATTTTTAATATTAAACGGGTCTTTACGTATCATCATATCAAAATTAAGTCTACATGAGGGTTTATGCTATGCGAATGGGTCGCTAGCTTCTTGACCAGCAGATGCATTAGAGCCGTTATGATTGCAGTTGCTCTGATAGCATGGACCTGCTGACGTTCCGCAAAGTTCTGTGTTGTCTCTGATGCTGTTTTTGCATCATATTTGATCAATGATATGTTGTTTAATACTGCATTCATTGCTGTGCGAATGACAGCACTGGGGACACTTATTACACGGCTCGCGCTAATATCCCTCGCTCTCTGGTGGAGGAGAGTCGTGAAATACTTGCGCCTAAAGTCGAGAGCTCACTGGATAGAGCAAAGACTCTTAATATTTTATTGCGGGCGACAGAACTTAGTTCAATTCAACCCCTCTAAGACTCCAAGAATTTTAATACTCTTGGCTTTAGTAAGGGGTGTATTTTGGAATTGAGGAGCGCATCATCATCAAGTCTGCGCGGTCTATGCTCTGGTTCCTCAGTTCCAAAATACACCCCTTACTAAAGCCAAGAGTATTGAAAGTCTTGGAGTCACCAGCGATGTCTAGTTTCGACGTCACATGGAGGGGAATGTTCCGTTTGTGTGTTCTACCGATTGTACAATGGGGTGTGGTCATAGGAGTTGTTTGGACTCCTTCTACAGTCGCACCGCTCGCCATCGACAGGGAACTTATCCTCACACGTTACAGCCATGCTCACGTAGTGTGCGGTTCCATAGAGGTTTTCTCCCACATACTATCAATTTGTGTTTTTCAAAAAGGGCGCGTAGGGGTTTTTACTGGGACGGCAACGTGTACATAGGCTACGGTAACTGCTTTTCGTCAGGCGGGCCGTTTGTTTGTTTGTTTGTTTGTTTGTTTGTAAAACTTTATTGTATATCAAACATAAGTACATAAAATACAAAAATCATTATACCGTATACAATGGCGGACTTATCCCAATAGGGATCTCTTCCAGTCAACCATAGAAAATTGAAAGAGAGTTTCCATTTTTGGGCTTTGAAGCAATACATGCAATATACAAAATAAAAACTATATAACATATTATATACTATACATAAATGTAAACATTCTAAGTATAAATGTCAGAGGCAGACTCGTAATGTTTCTTTAACTGAATTTTAAAGGAGTCGAGTGACTGGGACATTCTCACTTTGATCGGTAGTGCATTCCACAGGCGTGCAGCATGGACAGTGAACGATTTTGTGAAACACTGGGAATTGTGATGAGGAATTCTCAAAACTGGATCATTACTGGCTCGAAGACGGTCATCCATAACCCGAAATTTAAAACATTCAAAAAGATAAATAGGAGCAGTGGGATTAAAAAGGACGTTATATAGAAGCGAAAGGATGTGAACATTTCTGCGATACCTAATTGGCAACAGGTTAAGCTTTTTACGGTATTCAGAAATATGATCAAACTTTCGTACTCCGAAGATATATCTGATGCACATATTCTGAATACGCTCTAACTTGTTGAGAAGTTCTTCTGAAGGATCTAAATATGCCACATCTGCATAATCCAGTAATGGAAGGAGTAGAGAGTTAACCAGGAAAGCTTTGGTGTGGACAGGAAGGAAATGTTGAAGCCTTCTCAAAGAATGAAGTGACGCGAAAACCTTTCGACTAACTTTGCTGATTTGAGGTGCCCAGGATAAAGTTTGGTCAAAAATGATACCAAAATTTTTGACAGAAGTACAATAACTTATGATGTTACCATCAAAAATGACATTCGGACACATCGCATAGGGTAGTCTGGAAATATAGTAGGGACTGCCTATAATTATAGCTTGCGATTTCGCAGGATTACTTTTTAATCCATAGTTTTTGGACCACTGGGCTATTGCGAAAAGATCCCTATTGACAGAGCTAACTGCACTGTTGAAGTCATCAAGCGAAGCAGCCGTATAAATTTGAAGATCATCCGCATATAGATGATAAGAAGAGTGAAGTAGGGAAGAAATATTATTAATAAATATAGAAAAAAGAATAGGTGATAACACTCCCCCCTGAGGCACTCCTGCAACTAGCGGGCACCAGTCTGATTTAGAACCATCAATTTTAACTATTTGACGACGACCATCTAAGTAGGACTTAAACCACGTTAAAACCGACGGTGAAGGATTCAGAACACTTAACATTCCCAGCAGAATGTCAAAGTCAACGGTGTTAAATGCGCTCGTGAAATCAAGTAAGACCAAGAGAGTTAATTTTTGATTTTCAATGTTGAGTCTTATGTCATCTGTGACCTTGACAAGCGCCGAAACAGTACTATGCCCCAAGCGGAAACCAGACTGATTCTGACTCAGCAGATTGTGTTTTCGAAGATGATTAGATAGGCGTTGGTGCACATAATGCTCCAATACCTTGGAGAGAAAAGGTAGTATTGATATAGGACGAAAATCTGAAAATGAAGAAGGCTTCGGTTTTTTAGGGAGTGGAATTACGTAGGCATCCTTCCATAAAGTAGGGAAGACCCCCGTAGCGAGGGAACAATTTAGGATATCAACAAGAAACGGGGCGATGTACTCCTTTATGGGATCTATCATACTGAGGCCTAGGCGTATTCTTGTATGTCACCTTAGTGAGAGAGTGTCTCCAATAAAAATCTTAGATTATTACTCTTTTAGCAGCGTTTAAAGCTGTTTCATGAAAACTGAATGGCGGCTCGCTGCATTATTCATTCAATCGATTATATCAGTCAGGGCCGGACTTAGACCTTAAAAAATCAAACATTAACATATCCCGCACGTAATTTGGGAGAAAAAATATTTGATCAAGAAGCTTATCGTTTATTTCTATTCTGCTTTCTATTATTCTGATTTCTATTATCTATTATTAGATTCGTGTCTTTTATTTGACTTGCACTTAATCGGATGAACGTGTTAATATATTTGAACATTTGTTATATAAGTAGAAGAGTTTATTTGAACGTGTTAATATCTGGGGCTGCCAATCGGATAAAAAAATATGCATTTATTAGCTCAATTTTAGGCTATGGCAATGGTTAGACTATTTAACATTACGTTACAACCACTAAGAGCTGAAACAGAGTGAAAACGTGGGGCGTAGCTAATCAGACATTATTGTGGCGACGATTACAGTGTCTCCTGAATATGATGCAAGTACATGCACGTTACGTTATTACCTATGTTCCAAATTAACTATTCCTAAGCTACGTCAGGTGTCAGAGAAACACACGTCCTGGCTCATACGATACGGTTACTTGAGCATAGATGCTGACAATACAAGCAGCATTGCTTACATGCTGCCGTCCCCAGTATTAACACTGCTAAAGCAAAATTTTCTTACGTCTTATGTCCTCATTCACAAGAAATTTCAATGATATTCTTATTTGGCTCCGGTTTTTAGTGCGGTTGAGATGAAGTTTTCAGTTAGAAGAAAAATAACTTTCTCAGTCAAGCAAGGTCGAGCTGAATATGCTATGTGTCTTTTCGCCAGAGTCTCATTAGCTAAACGGCGTACCATCACCACGTACAGTATCTTTGGGTCTAAAGATGATTCTGCTCCATTTACACCTACATTTACAAGATGACGGCCCAACCGGCGCATTATGCCTCCAGTACATTATTTGCCCCACCCAATCCGGCCCTGACATCAGTTAATGTAGGGAGATTCATTCATGAAAAATTGGAATGAAATTACTTGCCGCAGTCGGGATGGGATCACTTTATTCAATATCAGTAGTCATTGATCGATTATAGAAGATATTAAAAGATTTAACATTATAATATTTGTGGAGCCTGATGACGTTGATAACATAAGTCTTACAATATTGGCGGTTATCTGCCTGTGGACTATCAGCTCAGGGGTGGTAGAGCGCGAGCGACATTTCATATTGCGAATGTATATATGGCTACGGTAACCGATTTACATCAGATGGGTCATATGTTTGTCTGCCATCCGACTTTTTACTTTTAACCACTAAAGTGGCTAACAAGCATACGCCTGCCTGATGGAAAGCAATTACCGTAGCCTATGAACGCCTGTAACCAAGGGACATCACACGCGCGTTGCCTACTCTTTATGCCCTTTTTGAAGAACCCCATGCTGTAGACTCCTGAGAAAACCTCGACAGGCAGTTCATTCTACAGCTTGATAGTACGCCGGAGAAAACTTTTCTAGAACCGCACAGTACGCGACGTTGTATAAAAAACAGTAGGTATCGAAAAAAACTTCAGAATAAAAATAAGGTACATTATCAGCCTGTGTCTACCCACTGCTGGATATAGTCCTTCCCTAATGCTTTCCACCATATGCGATTCTCCGCCTTCCGCAGCCAGATACTTTCATAAGGTCATCGGATCATCTAGAAGGAGGTCCGGTTTCCGCAACTAACTACTACTAGCCACTTTTTTGAGGTCGTCCGTCCATCTAGGGTCGTCTAAGTTATGGGGTAATTTTACATTTATTATTTTGTAGTTACTTCGCATATAACCTTACTACGACATTATTTTTTTGCGTCTTTTTTTATAGAAAATATTAAATTGATCCACTAAAATAACATGATTTGCACATCAAATGAATTTGATGTGAAATACGAGTAAGTATTTTTTCAAGTGCAAAATAGGTTAGGTGAGCAATGTATTTACTTGATGTTACGTTAAATAGTATAACTTTTTTTATCACTCATAAATATCAAAGCATCTAAAATTTTTACTCTATATTTCCCTTATAGTATTAGGAATTCATACGTTTAATAAATAGTGTATTTTTTCATTTTTATCTCACAAAGAGCTAACGTTATTACCTCGTTATGTGAGGGGCTATTTCGTAAATCGAGCTGTTTGGGGGAGTGCTTATAGCCCATTACGGCCTATGAGAAGACTATGTGGACACACTGGACCACCAGGGGCAGGCTTTGGACGTATAATTTATCATAAGCTCTCTTATTCAACTATCTATAGTTACGCTTCAGTAAAACATTAAGACACTTGTATAGGTTAAACTTATAACCCTCTTTTTTGGAATTATTGTAGCCAGGTAAAAACAACATGATTATTAAAATTATTGATCACAAACATTTTTAAAACAGAAATTCGTATTATGTAGTCTTACAGGATAGCACAACTTCAATTTCCTACAGGTTAGTCTAAGCACGTACTACAAATTGGAAAATTATTTAAAAAAAAAAATAGATTACACATTTTTACGATGAAATTATCAGAAGCAGAGATGGTTATGAAATAATAGGTATCTTCAGTTGGTATATTTCGTTCACCAATGCGTCGCTTTAACCCGCACCGTTTACCCGACTGTTCGGCAGCTAAAAGCGTAATGATATTTCCGTACATCCATTACCACGTAATGACTTTACGTTTGTCGCTTTCACTCCATTTACAATTCATGACATTTTTCACGGGTGACTGGTGCTTGAGAGCAAATATTCATACACAGGGTGGAAACGATAAATAATAAATAAAGCTCTTTTTTAACTATCAACTATTTCTATTTTAAATGTGACCACTGATAATAAGTGTGCTCAGTGGTTACACCAGTGTAACAAATCAGTGTAACCATGGGTCGGAAGGGAAATATTCCTGGAAAAATTACACAGTGCCATATAACAAAACTTGTACTATGGGTGCTAGATAACTGGGGCCTACCGCCGAAGCTGAAGCCATTACCACCGAATATCTTGATTCGAATAATTTTAACAAAAAAAAAACCGACTCCAAACATTACTCTACTATGTATGTAGATACAGCATGATGATGATGATGATGAAAAAATATGAGACGAATCTGGAAGTATACTCTTTCAAATAAAAAAGTTTTTTCGAATCGGTTTATAAATCACGGAGTAATTAAGTAACAAACATTAAAAAAAATTAAAAAAAAACTGCCAAATTGAGAACCTCCTCCTTTTTATAAGTCGTTTAAAAATAGGCTTACGTTTAAGTTATTGCCCAACACCTTATGCTTAGTCGGTAAAGCTCCATCGTTTCTACCAGCTAATCTAAACACAAGTAGCATAAATCTAAGCTAAAGTTTGATTTTCGCTATCAAAAATTCATTAATCGGCTTCAGTTTCGGCGGTAGCCCCCTACCGCCTCCTACTACTACTACCCTCCCTGGTACTTAAATTTATATTTTAATAATTATTGACATATAAAACATAGAAAACACCCAGACCAAGACAAACAGACATTTGTGCATACAAATGTTTGCCTTGTGCGGGGATCGAATCCGTGCCTTCGGACTCGAAGTAGCCCTTGCTATTCGAGCACCGAGCTAGTCTACGATAAATGATCTTAATCGATTAATTCGAAACTATATCAGATATTTGAAATTATTGTAGGTGTAGGCATCTTTAACCGACTCCGAAAAAGGAGGAGGTTCACAATTCGGTTGTATTTTTTTTTATGTTTTTTTCTTCATTACTCCATCAGTTCCGAAATAAACTTTTTTTATTTGAAATAGTGTAGGTACTTCCAGATTGGTCCCCATTTTTTTTTTAAATCATAAAATTCAGTACTGATAGTGTTTTTAACTTTTTAGTGGTGCTTACGATTGTAGAGTAATTATTGGAGTCGGTTTATTTTGTTAAAATTATGTACTTCTTAGTTATTGGACCGATCGCTTTCAAAAATGTTGTACTCGTATCATCTTATTTTACAAAACCTGAACATTTTCCAGATCATTTCTAGAGTTAATGCCTTTCAAATGACCCTCCCTGACCAGAGTAACTTAGTTAGGTGGGGAAAAGCCTCTGAAAAATGTTGCTATACTTGTGGAGAGGCGATATGTACAGCAAGGCACCTATTGGTGGGATGCAAGGTGCTCCTTGATAGGGGTCATTACTCACATCGCCATGACAGAGTACTTCAAATCATACGTGAAGCCTTTAAATAGCTAGAGCCCAAAAAGGATTGACGACAAACAAAAGACAAATTAACTTTATAAAAGAAGACTCAACTTCAAACTCCAAGAACAAGCCTTACTCAATCCTGGGTACAGCACCGGACTGGACTATTTTAATGGGCACGTATGAAAAGCACTATAAAATCCCAGAGGATGTGAGTGTTTCGACATCCAGACCGGACATTTTCCTTTTTTCTAGAGCTTCAAAACGCATAGTCCTTGTAGAGCCGACCGTACCGTGGGAAACTAACATACCCAAAAACCACGCGATAAACCGAAACAAATATTATGACCTCCTAAACGAATTAACAAAAAGCGGCTATGTAGTTAATCTATACGCTGTAGTAGGAGCGAGAGGTATACCAGCAAAATCTCTCTATAACCTGCTGAAAGACCTTGGCTTGTCCAGAAGTGCAGTAAGTTATATATATATACTAGAACAAGTCTCTAAAGCTGCATTAGCAGGTTCACACCAGGTTTGGCTGGGCAGGGAGAGAAACACAAGTAGTGAAGGTGAGTGTTGATGTACGTCGGAAAGCGGCCCCTTAAACCTACACCCGTGTCACAAGTATCGGGATCTGCTTGGGGTTTCTCTCTCTGCCACACGATGGACCCGGCACCCGCACGGTGAATCCATGGAAGCTAAGAAGTTCGAGTCTCTCTTAGTGTGTAAGTCCGACTCGCACTTGCCCGTTATTAATTTTTTTGGTTGTTTCAAAATTGTTTGGACAAGTTTTGTATGGGAAACCCACAGGAAGTAAGAACGGGAAAATTGAGCCACAGTGAAGTGTGGGCGGTCGCGAGTATTAAATAAATATTAAAATGTATACTTCTTCATTCATACATAAATAATTCATACTATCCTGAAGAGCTTTGGCCTGTAAATATACATTTACTGTAAAAGCACCCACTTCAGTTTTACTTTACAATTCAAATTATTGCTTAGTATTAACATTGAAAAAGTTTTTTTTTCATTTTTATTTATGTAAAAGGAAAATTCGATTTACTGAAATATTAATTATACCAAACTGAAACTGTTGGACTTAGAAAAAAATAATTAGGTCTCTTAGTAAGAAATAATATCTTTTTTTACGATTTTAAAATTTAATTACACTCGCAATATGAAATATCTCTTACGCGCCGCTACCCCCACTGCCAACGCAGCAACTCCTTCCTTTCCTTTGTGTAGGAGTTTGACTAGGAGACCTTTGACTAGGAGAGTTGCGTGACGGTACATCACAGAGGCGACAACGGCGGCGGCTCAGCGACAGTCTTCGACATTGAATCAGCGGCAGTCGCCCGCCAGACATTGCTCGTCTGTTAATTCCGTATTTTAATTTAATTTCGTCCTTAGAACTTTTAAAAGCTTGTTTAATAATGTATGTTTAATAACATTTAAAAAAAGAGCTGTAAGTCGCTCACTACGATCTTTAGAGCCAAGGCCAACCTCACCTGCACGTGGTGCACCCTGCCGATTGACGAAAGAGGCTCTGGTGAAAGAGTGGTAGAGTACAGCGTATCTGTAAGTAACCCGACTAGGAAAGTACCTCCACCTCACAGAATACCGCAGCCAGATATCGATTCTCTTGAGGGTTGTTGGGTTCCAGTGAGGTCACCAGAAATGAAGGAGTCGCTGCATTGGCAGCAGCGACGGCCGCGCGCGAGTTACGGTAACGGCTTTACATCAGGTGGGTCACCCGACGTGGTATAAAAAAAATCACACGTGTATTAAGGTATAATTCCATCGCAGTCCATCCCTTTACCACATTGTGTTTGTATGAATCTTTGGGAATAAATAAATAGAAATATTATATAAATCCACTTTTAGTTTTGAATTTAATGTAAAAGATAATAAACTAACAAACAACACCGAATAATGTACAAAATACAAGGTTTATTAAATTAATTCTACTAAATACAAATTCGTAAACGTAAACATGTCGAGAACAAAGAGTGGACACAAAAGTAATTTGTTTTCGCGTAGCCTTTCTGAACTTTGCACTGAAAGGTTTCAGGATCTAGATCATTACATTAGCGGGAACTCAAACAGACCGCTCCGTTTGTTTAGGAGATTAACGTAGCTTTTTTTTAATGAAAATTAAATGAGATGAATTGTTGAAGAAACTTTGTGCTTTGTTTTGTACCTTTTTAGGGTTTTGTACCCAAACGGTAAAACGGACCCTATTACTGAGTCTCCGCTATCCGTCCGTCCGTCCGTCTGTCACCAGGCTGTATCTCATATACCGTGATAGTTAGACAGTTGAAATTTTCAATGATGACTAAAAATCAGAATAAAATAAATATTTAAGGGGGGGTCTCCTACAACAAACGTGATTGTTTTTTTTTTTGCTCATTTTTGCTCGATATGGATAACGGCAACAGACACTTGAATTATTCACAGAATATTTAGTTATATATTCACTTTAAAAATAAATAATTAAATTAAACTAAAACAAATATTTAAGGGGGGCTCCCATACAACAGATCTGATTTTTTCTTGCCGTTTTTATAGATAATGGTACGAAACCCTTCGTGCGCGAGTCCGACTCGCTATTAGGCGGTTTTATTTGCCCTAGGCACTACTGTTTTTTTTTTCCTACGTTTCGTGTCTATGCATGCTTGCCGTCTTAGTTGTGTATGAGAAAGTGAGCCGTCACGTCGTGAGACGCCTGGACGGTGTGAAACATGGAAAGTCTGAAAGAGAAGGTAGATCACCGAGGCGAGAGAGGAGAGAAACACAGAGTTATGAGCGAGTGGCGATGCCACGACATCAGAAAAAAAATACTGTGTAAGTGCCTCACCACGATCTATAGACCCAAAGGCAACCTCTCCTGCACGTGGTGCACCCAACCGACCAACGAAATAGACTCAGGCAAAAGTGAGGCAGAGTACAGCGTATTTGTAAGCTGCACGACTGGAGAAGTACCTACACTTCACAGTATAACACTGTCAAATAATAATTCTCTTTAGTTTTGTGTTCCTGCGAGTGAGTGAGGTGACTAGGAAGGAGTTGCTGCGTTGGCTGCGGGGGTTGCGGCGCACGAACCATTTTTCATGTTGCGAGCTTGAATAAGGCTACGGTAATCAATTCCATCAGGCGGGTCGTATACTTGTCTGCTACCCGTCGTAGTATATAAAAAAATATTACTAAATCAAACTTAATGTGGACGAAGCCGGAACTAGATTAAATTAAAATTTAAAAAAATCTCTTAAATTCCATTAACCTAACACGCGATCAGCAGTCCGCGCCGGAACGTTATCTGGCTCCCAGTTCCGGTATGGACTGCATCCGGGCAGACGAACCTTAGCACTTCCGGCGATCGACCGTTGAAAGAAAACTAGGTATTCAAGTCTAGTGCCCCTACCACCGGTTCCTACAACGGTATCACGTATTGTTTTTTATACCATGTCGTGTGTCGTCGTACACGTTATCATTCGATTTAAACCGCTATATTTGGTTCCTGAAAGACTATATATATATATATATATATATATATATATATATATATATATATATATATATATATATATATATATATATATATATATATATATATATTTATATATATATGTCGGAGGAAGTGACGAGTCGAGTTGATTGTTGGTTGCATATTGCGAGATGGCGATTGTTTAAATTATAAGTAGTTTGTAAAGTCTTAATTTAATTTACATTGTTTTGTCACATTGAATTACTTAACTTAGTTTGTTGTTACTTAATAAAAGTTTTGAGTCGCAATCAGAGCGCCGAGTCGATTTGATTGTTGGTTGCATATTGCGAGATGGCGATTGTTTACATTATAAGTAGTTTGTAAAATCTTAATTTAATTTACATTGATTTGTCACATTTAATTACTTAGCTAAGCTTGTTGTTACATAATAAAAGTTTTGAGTCACAATCAGAGCAGAGGGCAGGCCTCGAGTGGGGTCGAGGCGCCATCTTGATTTCTATCGTGGTGCAGACCGTTTGGTAGAGCGGCATTCTGGTTGTATCAGTGGATCGAGGTGGATCTCGGAGCGAAATATCATTTCATAAAATCAGATCGGTGCCTCGAACCTGCTGCTCGAATTTAGACGCTCTATCTTATAATTATTCTCTTAGTTTCATAAATTTGTTGGAAAATAAATATCTTGAAAACGTTTTGTGCTCGCATTTAAACCACAATGATGCCCACTAACGACAATATTACGGAAAACGGTGATTCTCCGACATCAGAAGTTGGATCGGTGCAGGCACAAGACGTGAACAAATCAACCGGAGTAGACGACGGTTGGCGTGCCTTATTCGAGGCGCAACAAAACAGCATGCGACTACTCGTGGAGGCGCTACGCAACCCGCCGGCGCAGGCTATCGAAGTTAAAAACATTACGCTGCCTGAATTCCAACCAGAAAACGCAGACACAGACGCCCGAGCCTGGCTAGCAACCGCGGACATCTGCTTATCGGAACACTCCATACAGGGAAGTAAACTCATTCTAATACTTAGTAAGGCTATGAGAGGCTCCGCTGCTACTTGGTTCTCCCAGATAGCTTTTCCTAGTATGAAGTGGACAGAATTTAAAGAAATTTTTCTTTCCCGTTTTGATACGTTGGAAACAAGCGCGGTGACTGTTTTTAAGATGTTAAGTGGTAAACCGCAAGAGAGTGAATGTCTCGCCGCGTATGCAAGCCGTTTATTTACTTCACTCATGTCACGATGGGGTAATTTAGGCAAGGAAGAAATGTTGGTATCGATTATACTCGCACACCTGGGGCAAATCGAGCCACGGTTGCAACGTACCATTTTTTCTGAGGAAATAACTACCCGCTCTAAAATGCAACGTGAACTTATGGCGTTTTCTTATCGCAAGCGGAGTTATCAAGAGATAACGAAGGCCAGTGCAAGTACTGTGCAAGATAACAAGCGTTCTAGATTAAGTTCTGCTTCCACAAAATGTTACGCGTGTGGAAAACTTGGTCATAGATCTTTTGAATGTTTCAGCCGTTCGTATGACAAGCAGCAAACAACTTCGACCTCTGATCGCCCCAACACGGCCGTGGCTATGACGAAGCCTCCTGTGACCTGCTACAAGTGTGGTGTTGAAGGCCACGTGGCATCGCGATGCTCAAAAACGTGGCCGGTTGCAAGCAGTAGCACACAGCCTGCTGCGACATCCAGCATTGTTAAACGAGTGGACGTATGTGGCGTGAAACCTGTCACCGGAGTGATTACACAATTTGGTGAGCAGTTCTCATTTTGTTTTGATTCCGGTGCTGATTGCTCCTTGATTAAAAATAGCGTTTCTCGTAAACTTGTTGGTACACCACAGCACGCGATTGTTACTCTGACTGGTGTAGGAAAATCAAGCGTGTTATGCGATTCACAAATTTTATCTCGAGTAACTCTTTCTGGTCATGACGTACAAATATTGTTCCACATTATACCTGATGATTTCCTAAGTAATGACATTCTGATCGGACGTGATTTATTAGCTTTGGGATTATGTGTACACATGTCGAGTGATAATCTTTCTATAATTGACAAGTCTCCTCTCGTTAACATGTGTGACGCAGATAACGTGGATTTCAATAAAGTAGATACTGACATTTCGGATGATTTTAAGCCTCAATTAACAAAAGTTCTTAGTCAGTTTAGGGATTCGTTTGTTGAAGGCACGCCCACTAGAAGAGTAAAGACAGGCGAGTTAGAAATTAACCTAGTAGACCCATGTAAAGTCGTGCAACGTCGGCCTTACCACTTGAGCCCTGAAGAACGAATAATAGTACGCAATAAGTGTAGTGAACTACTATCTGCAGGAGTTATTAGACCTAGTAAATCGCCCTTCTCTAGTCCAATATTATTAGTGAAAAAACGGGATGGTACAGATCGTATGTGCATAGATTACAGAGAATTGAATTCTAATACCGTTCCTGATCGTTATCCCTTACCATTAATATGTGACCAAGTTCAAAGACTGGCAGGCGCGAGTTTTTATTCTTGTCTCGATATGGCCAGCGGCTTTTACCAAATTCCTATTAATGTAGAGTCAAATTCAATAGAAAAAACCGCATTTATTACCCCAGACGCACACTACGAATGTACTGCTATGCCTTTTGGATTACGCAACGCTCCATCTGTTTATCAAAGAGCAATTAATACAGCTCTGGGTGACTTAGCGCATTCTTATGCAATTGTTTACATGGATGATTTAGTTATACCTGCGGTTACTATAGAGCAAGGACTGGAAAGATTACAAATAGTATTAAAAACCCTTAGTAATGCTGGTTTTTCGTTCAACATGAAAAAATGTGTGTTTTTGAAAAAGAAAATCCAGTTTTTAGGGTACGAAATATCAGAAGGTGAAATCAGACCTAATCCCCGCAAAATAATTGCACTAACAAGCTCTTTGCCACCACAAACTGTAACTCAGCTGAGACAATTTTTAGGTTTGGCATCCTACTTTAGACAGTTCGTCAACAATTTCTCGCTAAAAATGGCTCCCCTCTATCGTCTGTTAGCTAACAATAATTCAAAAATAGTTTGGACCACAGAACATGAAAAAATTAGACAGGACATAATTTCTGTGTTAACTTCATCCCCAGTTTTAAGGCTTTTCGACCCAGAACTACCTACAGAGATGCATACGGATGCTAGTAGTGAAGGTTACGGTGCGATTCTCTTTCAAAAAGTTGGTACAAAATTACATCCAGTAGAGTATTACAGTAAACGTACTACTGATGCGGAGTCTCGATACCACTCCTACGAACTCGAGACACTAGCGGTTGTTAATTCGGTCAAACATTTTCGCCACTATCTCTATGGCAGGACATTTACAGTCGTAACTGACTGCAATTCGCTGAAAGCTTCTAGAGCTAAAGTAGACTTGACCCCTAGAGTACATCGGTGGTGGGCTTTTCTCCAAGCTTTCGATTTCGATATACAATACAGAGAGGGTAGGAGAATGGCCCACGTTGACTTTTTCTCGAGAAATCACCTACCCGAAACAAACAGTATTATTAGCAAAGCTCAGGGTTCAGATAAAGTAAATTATGTAGAAGAAAAACGCGTCAATTTAGCTGAATTATCCCCGAACTGGTTACAGGCAGAACAACGACGAGACCCCGAGTACAGTCAGATTATTTGTAAACTTGAAAACGACGACCTTGACTTAGAGAATTGTAGAATTTATGAATTGCGATCTAATGTGCTTTATAGGAAAGTCCAAAGAAATAACCGTAGTATTTGGTTACCGGTCGTACCCAGGGCTTTTCGTTGGTCAGTAATTAATCATATCCACGAGTCGATTGTCCACTTAGGATGGGATAAAACTTTAGAAAAGGCATACCAACATTATTGGTTCCCCCATATGTCAAAATATGTCAGGAAATTTGTTGAAAACTGCATAACTTGCAAAGTTGCCAAATCGAGCAGTGGTAAACAACAAATAGAGTTACACCCTATACCAAAAGTTAGCATTCCCTGGCATACAATTCACATAGATGCTACAGGAAAGCTTAGCGGCAAAAATGACCAAAAAGAATACGTTTTTGTTCTCATAGATGCGTTCACCAAATATGTGTTACTCAGGCATTCTTTGAAAATTAATACGGATAGCGCAATTGGTGCTCTCAGAGCGTCCATATCACTTTTCGGAACCCCTGTTCGTATAATAGCGGACCAGGGCAGATGTTTTGCGAGCAAAGAGTTTAAAGATTTTTGTACTAGACACAACATTCAACTACATTTAATAGCAACCGGTTCTTGTCGTGCCAACGGTCAAGTAGAACGGATAATGTCCACTCTCAAAAATATGTTAACTGTCGTTGAAACAAGTCCAAATAGGTCCTGGCAAGATGCGCTAGATGATGTTCAACTATCTATAAACAGCACAATTCATAGAGTAACTAAGGCAAGTCCACTGGAGTTGCTAATCGGGAGAGTAGCTAGACCCTTAAATTTACTAACTGTAGATGACCATGAGGTTGAAGTAAACGTAGAGGAAATCCGAGAGCAAGCTGATAGGCTCATAAAAAATAACGCGTGCATTGATAAAGTACGGTTCGATAAACACAAGGCAAAAGTTACTTCATTTTCTATAGGGGATTACGTTTTAATCGAAAATCATGAACGGAATCAAACAAAATTGGAACCTAAATACAAAGGACCCTATGAAGTCATTGAAATACTAGACGGTGACAGGTATCATCTCAAGAGCTTGAACTTTAATCGTACCTACAAGTACTCGAGAGACCGCTTACGTCCACTCCCTGAATCCTATATCCCTACTGAGCTGGATCCATGTTTGTCGGATAATAACGATGGTAAGATCTTTGTTTGTTGTGATAAGTAAGTAATTGAATTTTAAGCAAAATTCAATTACTTAGAAAGAATATTTGACTGCCTGTTTGGTGTTTGAAGTATGCAATGAATCGGCGCGGTGGCTGTTAAGATTCTATTAAGTTGTTGGTGGCGAGGTGGCCATTTAAGAGCAATGAATATGATTATGTGGCGAGGTGGCCGTTGATGAGAGTCATTATTAAAGACAACCTAGAAAGCGAGGTGGCTAATTAAATAACAAATGGCGAGGTGGCTGTTTCGATATCAGGCGAGGTGGCTGTTTCGATATCATACGAACTTGATTTAGCATAGAGAGAAAAGGCAATTAAAATTCGGATTCTATAGGTAAAAACTCATTGCAAGGTGCCTATTATAAGCAGCTTAAAATGTTATTGCGTAGAAGATTACATAACGAAGTCTTGGTCAGGAGTGTGCGAACTACCTTATCCAAAACTTTCTTTTCTACTTTACAGATAACGATGATGTTCGCCCTTCAACATCACACGAGGACGCGTGATACGTCAGGACGGCCGTGTCGGAGGAAGTGACGAGTCGAGTTGATTGTTGGTTGCATATTGCGAGATGGCGATTGTTTAAATTATAAGTAGTTTGTAAAGTCTTAATTTAATTTACATTGTTTTGTCACATTGAATTACTTAACTTAGTTTGTTGTTACTTAATAAAAGTTTTGAGTCGCAATCAGAGCGCCGAGTCGATTTGATTGTTGGTTGCATATTGCGAGATGGCGATTGTTTACATTATAAGTAGTTTGTAAAATCTTAATTTAATTTACATTGATTTGTCACATTTAATTACTTAGCTAAGCTTGTTGTTACATAATAAAAGTTTTGAGTCACAATCAGAGCAGAGGGCAGGCCTCGAGTGGGGTCGAGGCGCCATCTTGATTTCTATCGTGGTGCAGACCGTTTGGTAGAGCGGCATTCTGGTTGTATCAGTGGATCGAGGTGGATCTCGGAGCGAAATATCATTTCATAAAATCAGATCGGTGCCTCGAACCTGCTGCTCGAATTTAGACGCTCTATCTTATAATTATTCTCTTAGTTTCATAAATTTGTTGGAAAATAAATATCTTGAAAACGTTTTGTGCTCGCATTTAAACCACAATGATGCCCACTAACGACAATATTACGGAAAACGGTGATTCTCCGACATATATATATCTAACTTTTTTGGTTGTGGTGGCTTGGTATAAAGCGGTTACCGTAACCGTATTAACACTCGCAACATAATATATCACTTGCGCGCCGCCACGCCCGCTGCCAACGCAGCATCTCCTTCTTTTCTGGTGACCTCACTCACTCGCAGGAACACAACAACCCTCAAGGGAATTGTTATTTGGCTGCGGTATTCTGTGAGGTGGAGGTACATTCCCCAGTCGGGTAGCTTACAATTACGCTCCCTACCTCTTTTTTCGCCAGAGCTTCGTTTGTCAGTCAGCAGGGTGCACCACGTGCAGGTGAAGTTGACTTTGGTTCAAAGATGTTGATAAACCACTTACACCCCTAAATAAATAAACTTACACCCTTCAATCGAGCGGGGGACATCATAGTACATATTATTTTTTTGGAAAATAGTAAATTAAGCGGCTAAAAATACTAAATTAAATTATCACGTAAAACTATGAAAGAACATTCATAGTCTTACGTGATAAATTGCTAACTGCATCCTTTAATTTGGTGACACGTTGAATTGTTATTTCCACAATTAAACAATGACTACGCGTGCAAAGCCGTGGGTTATTGCTAGTTCAATAATAATCACGAAACTGATGCTCAATTGAAATTTCACAGCTAATTATAATCATGAACTAATATATATGCAAATAGGGACTAACGTAGTTTCCTTCGCTGAAAGAGGTGTTTCGTAACTCGGAGCGGAAGGGGAGAAAATGGTTGTGTAACGAGAACTAGATTATCTTAACGAGTTAACTGCTAACATGAAGTAACAACGTTTTAATTTCCTTCAAGTTTTGTATCGCCTTAATCAAAATTATGTAAAACAGTATAATAATATATTTGTTTGCTTGATTGGACAATATTTTTTGCATCAAATAATAATAATAAATGTAATAAATATATCTGGATAATTTACACAGCGCCATCTAGTCCCAAATTAAGCGCATAGCTTGTACTATTTGAACTAGACAACTTATAAATGTGCTTAAATACATTTATTATAGTAATCATATGCCTATAACACATAGATAAACACCCATACCAAGACAAACAGCCATGTTCTTGCACACAAATGTTTGTCTTGTGCGGGGATCGAACCCGCGACCATTGCTAGCCATTCGACCACCGGGCTCGCTACGTTTACTAATAGTAAATCGTAAGTAGGTGGTTACGTTTGAAATGGCGTTTTGATATCAACTTATATTCATCACACTGCTGCGATACGGGTCTGCTTTCAATCGAATGAGTTTAGAAGATCATCACGTTGCTCAAATGCTGGTTCATCATCAGGTCATTTTAGTCTCCAATACAGGAGCACGACCCTCAATCGTCTGTCCCAGACAGATTTGGCCTACACTCCCCACGCTGGCCAGACGGGTTGGGGAGGCAAATGCTAGTTATCAGAGACCAGTGTTTCCAAGCCGCACAAAGACAGGTCGAAACAGGTGACCTGGACGAATGTCACTTAATGACAACAGCTTGACGTGCTCTCCAAAGGTGAATAAAGAATAATATAAACAAATACAGTTTGAGGCAAATAAACCCATTCATTAACAGGCTACGGTCGATAGAGTGACTGAGGTCACCGGAAATTAACAGGCTACGGTCGATAGAGTGACTGAGGTCACCGGAAATTAACAGGCTACGATCGATAGAGTGACTGCGGTCATCGGAAATTAACAGGCTACAGTCGATAGAGTGAGTTTTTTGTTATACTACGTCGGGTGGGAGACAAGCATACGGCCCGCCTGATGTGAAGCGGTAGAAAGAGAGGAGGATATTACTTCCTCTCCTACGCCGCGCCAGTCCGCGCCGCTCCGTCTTTCGAATTTTCGAAAAATTACGCGAGTTTAACATTTTTTACCCATCCTAAAAAGTACACAACGCCGCTAAAAAAGTTTTCACTTCAAAAATGTTGTTAAAATCGGAGAAAATTTATTCGTTACTAGCTGATGCCCGCGACTTCGTTCGCGTGGAATTTATGATTCCGGCATATTATACGAACTAAATATATACAAATACGAACTAAAGTAGATACATAAGAAAATATTTGGGGCAGTATTATACGTTAAAAGTCAACAAATTATTATTTTTATTTAAGATAGTCACCGTAGTTTCAAAAAAAAATAATAAAATAAATGAAGGGAGTCTTTCCTTCGGGAGCTAATATGAAAAGACCTCAAGCGTTACTAATCCTCGATAAAGCCACATTGTTGGCCATTTCGCATTCATCTGAAACGATTAGACAGCAGTCCTGAAACATTTTCGCTTTGACACAGTTTCGTGTCACAAAGCATGTCGGTATTTCCGTTCTGTATAAATCGAGTAGAATATTGAACATTGTATTTGCGTCCTTCCGCCTAGAGGTAATATTATGGCTGCAATACCTGGCGATGCTGCTGTATGATATTATTTTGGCGCCTGATTTCAGCGAGGATTGCTCTCGTCAGGTATGTTTTTCCAGTCCCTCCTGAAGCATCTAAGAAAAACAGTTTCCCCTCGTTGTTTAAAAGACTTTGAGTCACAAAATCTTGCTACATAGAGTCCCGCATGCACGCATTCTTCTGCGAATATATACCAATCGTTCCATTTAAATTTTAGCGTACACGTCTATATAAAACTGACTAAACAGACCACGTTAACTGTATATATAAATATATATATATATATATAATATTCTATTATATATATATATCTATATATATAAAAGAGTAAATCACTGACTCACTCATCACGAAATCTCAGAAACTATAACACCTACAAACTTGAAATTTGGCTGGTAAGTTCCTTATAGGGTGAAGACATCCGCTAAGAACGGATTTTACGATACTCTACCCCTAAGGGGGTAGAATGGGGGTTGGAAGTTTGTATGAAAGTCCTATGTTTTTGAAGCAAGAGACTGGAAATTTTAAATGTATGCTCTATAGATGGTGTGGAGGTGTACTAATAATGTATCTTTGGAAATCAACCCCTTTTTGGGGTTAAAACGGGGGTTGGAAGTTTGTATGAAAGTTCTACGTTTTTGAAGTAAGAGACTTGAAATTTAAAATGTATGCTCTATAGATGGTGTGGAGGTGTACTAATAATGTGTCTTTGGAAATCAACCCCATTTTGGGGTTAAAACGGGGGTTGGAAGTTTGTATGAAAGTACTATGTTTTTGAAGTAAGAGACTTGATATTTAAAATGCATGCTCTATAGATGGTGTGGAGGTGTACTAATAATGTATCTTTAGAAATCAACCCCCTTTTGGGGTTAAAAAGGGGGTTGGAAGTTTGTATGAAAGTTCTATGTTTTTGACGCAAGAGACTTGAAATTTAAAATGTATGCTCTGTAGATGGTGTGGAGGTGTACTAATAATGTATCTTTAGAAATCAACCCCTTTTTGGGGTTAAAACGGGGGTTGGAACTTTGTATGAAAGTTCTATGTTTTTAAAGTAAGAAACTTGAACTTTAAAATGTATGCTCTATAGATGGTGTGGAGGTGTAGTAATAATGTATCTTTAGAAATCAACCCCTTTTTGGGGTTAAAACGGGGGTTGGAAGTTTGTATGAAAGTTCTGTGTTTTTAAAGTAAGAAACTTGAAATTTAAAATGTATGCTCTATAGATGGTATGGAGGTGTACTAATAATGTATCTTTAGAAATCAACCCCCTTATGGAGTTAAAACGGGGGTTGGAAATTTGTATGAAAATCCAATGTTATTGGAGTTAAAGTAATTATGGCAGAAGGATTTTAAATGATATTTAAGTATAAAAAATATTGAAAAGAACGACATACTTATTATTATAAGGAGGGATGTATTATTATAACAATAAAAAGTACTTTAGGTTTTACAAAGAGGTTTTAAAAAATAATATCCGTCGACTTCATTGATTCTAAAAATTCGTCTAGATATTGATTGTTTTTAACTTTTTCATCTTTTTCCTTTCATTAGGTATTTAACTTTTTCGAATGTAATTAAAAATTATTTGCAAATAACTAACTCCACGCGTAAGAAGTCGCGGGCGGCCGCTAGTATATATATAAATATATATATATATATATATATATATATACATATATATACATACATGTATATATATATATATATATATATATATATATATATATATATATATAAAATAAATAAGACTATTGCGTCTAACTTGTAGCAGGTAAGAATAAAAGTAGCACTGCGTGTGGTTATTTTTTTTTACAATACAATCAATATTTTGTTAAACTATTTATACTCATCAGGCTGAACAACTTTTGCTAAGGCGTCATTTTTATATTTCTTATAGTTTAGCTGAACCATTATGTTTCTGCATCAGGTGTTCCAAATCTTGGATTTTTATACCGAGATGGAAATTTCGTGTCCACGTTTTCAAATCGATGCCATTTTCGTAATTGACATTTTAGAAAACCATAGAATCAACACCCATATTGATATTGTAACATTTCAACCCCATCGCACCCCCACAGGAGTGCTCTTGTGTCACGTCGATTATGTTACATTATAAAATAGCTGTTGTTTTCGGAATCAGCGACCCGATAAACCATAAAAACAATACCCATGTCGATTTTCAGACGTTTGCACCTCATTCCACCCCTTTAGGGGTTGAATTTTGAAAAATCCTGAAACACGTGTTTACTCATTTATCTATAGAAGATCTCGTGTAAAGTTTCGTATAAAATAGTCCAACTAATCTTGGTTCCCCATACAAACTTTGGACCCCCATTTCACCCCCTTAGGAGTTGAATTTTCCAAATTCCCGTCTTAGTGAGCATCTACGTCCTGAAAGGAACCCCCATACAAAATTTGAGACTCCTAGCACTTGTAGTTTCTTAGATTTTGTGATGAGTGATTTTCTATAAAGAAAAATTTTCTTTAAACTTTAAATGACGATAACTTTTTAATCTGACATCAGTTTTCGATGAAACAAAGCCTATATGTTGCTCAGGGATGACCTTAATCTTTTAGTGAAAACCGCGTAAAAATCTGTTCAGTAGTTTTAAAGATTAGTGAGTACATACAGACAGACAGACAGACAAAAAAATCAAAAAAATCTTTTTTGTGTTCTGTTACTATTTTTTTATCGCCCACACTCATTTTTTGTTAATTTTATCAAATGTACAGACACGCGGTTCCTACTGTTTTATTATATGTATTGATGAGAGTTTCCGACGTACTGTGTAGACGGTTAAAGTAACGCAACGATCATGTATGACTGAATTGTTCCTCTTGAAAAGTTATTTAAAGACCGCAATAGCATATGTCTTTTAAGATTGGCTGTCTTTTAAGATCACTATAGCCTTTAACATGGTACCGCCACCGCCATCGCGGCTGTTTGAGTGAGCCTACTCACTTACATATAACTGTCAGTCATTTGAATTCCATTCATTGTTAAATAGACAGACAACGTTTGTCGGATCACCTAGTATAATAATAATAATCTTCATTGAGAAACATAATTGACAAAATAAAAAGTAAATATTCCGTAAATTGTAAATTAGCTCCTCATTGCTACATATACATATATAGTTTTTTTTCTAGGTTGACATTCTGTCGGCTAAAAAAATACCCCACACAAAGCCTTTGACATAGAATAACGCAGTAACTCTAAGCATAACTTTTGGTCGCGGGCTGACCAGCCGTCCGAACAGTTAGCGCGACTCCATTTAAAATTTACGCCATCAATTTAACTTGTGGACGACATGGAAATGTATTAGTGAGGCAGATGGCATCGGTCCGAGCACTGCTCCCTGGGGAACGCCATGTGATGTACGTGTGCGAAAAAGTTTGAAACTGTGAATGGGGGATTTTGTGACATTTATCAATATAATTGCGTTATTCACATTTATACCTACTCTGTGGATATAAATAAAGCTGATGAGGTAATTTATTGACGACCTCGCTTAATTTTGCATGTGTCAGCGATAATGTATGTTAAGCAATGTCGGCCGCAGCCATTGGATGGATTATTTTATTAGTCTCGAGCTGCACTGCTTTGGAGGGCACGTTAAGCTGTTGGTTCCGGCTACTGTCATAAGTAGTGGCTTTTGTGAGGCTGGCAAACATTGGTCTATTGACGGGGAACCCACATAGTTACCTGATGGAAAGCAATCACCACTCCTATCTACTCCTTCCTTTCTTATTTTCTGGTGACCTCACTCACTCGCAGAAATACAACAAATCGCAAGGCAATTGTTATTTGGCTGCGATATTCTGTGAGATGGAGCTACTTCCCCAGTCGGGAGCTTAAAAAATTGGCTATGGCTAAAAACTCCCTTTTCTCCAGAAGCTCGTTTGTCAGTCAGCAGAGTGCACCACAAGCAGGTCACGTTGGCTTTGGTTCAAAGATGTTGTTGAACCACTTACTCGTACACTCCATCAAGTTAAAAATAAGAGGATAACTAACTGTCTCCGCAGTCCACCAGGCGTTTCATATCCTAATAGTGGGTAGTAGCGTGTTGTTAAATAGATTTATTACCTACTTCAAAAAAAAGAACTGCCTAATTAAAAAGATATATAATCTAAACCAATTTGTAGTTCCACAAAAATTATTTAACTAAAAATTTTAAAGGTATACTATTGTATAATTTCTTATTACCATTCATGTGTTTTATTTCTTTATTCTTAATAAAGAATAAAGAAATAAAACACATGAATGGAATAAAGAAATAAAACACATGAATGGTAATAAGAAATATAAAATGAAACCTAATAATATAAATGAATCGTTTGATCTCAGGCAGAAATATAACAAAGCAGAAATAAACGAGCAAGCGGTAGTCAATGAGGCGACAGGAGTTCAACAAACCACGAGTCTGTGTTTAAAGGAAATAAATTGGGTCGATTCACGACCGCGGAGCCAAGGGAAGCCTTCGGAACAACGCGGCGCTGAGCAAATAACTTGGGTACACACTACCAGCTGGGGACGTCTATGCCGCATGCCGGGGCGGCCGACTGAAAAGAATACTTTAAAACTATATTGTTGAGCCTGTTGGCCGAATGGTTAGTATTGCCTTAGTACCAAAGGTCACAGATACGATACAACACGAATTCTTGTCAATAACCATGCTTTTTGAAGTGTAAACTTCTTTAGCGGCGTTGTGCACTTTTTGGGATCTGTAAAAAAATTTAAACTCGTTTCAGGACACGTGACCTGATCGAAAATTCGTAAGACGGAGGGAGAGTAAACCGCCGGTGTGACATAGGAGAGGAAGTAATATCCTCTCTCTTTCTACCGCGCGACGAAAATGTATGCCTGCTCCTGCTGTTTATTTTAATGTACAATTGTAATATAAATTGTCATGTTTGTGTACGATAGCGCAATAAATGAATATTGTATTTTGCGACATAAATGATAGTACTTTTATACTGATAAATAAAGCAATTCGTGCGAAATTATTCCCTAACCATTCCAAAATATTCAAAAATGCACAACGTTATTGTTCTAGTTTTTATTTCTGCCGGCACTCTCGGAGTGTTTTATTATTCTACATGGCAAACAAGCATAATTATGACCTGCCTGATTTGAAGCGGTTACCGTAGCAATATAAATTCTCGTAACATGAAATATCGCTCGCTACCAGTGTTCCTCGTGACGGACGTCACTCGCAAGAACAACAACCCTAAAAGGAATTGCAATTTGGCTGCGGAATTCTGTGAGATGGAGAACTTCCCCGGGCAATTTACAAACTAAGCTATGCCCTACCTCTCTTGCCTGCAAAGATGCAGGCAAGGTGGGGTGTATGTGGTTCATCAACATCTTTGAACCAAAGCCAACTTCACCTGCACGCGGTGCACCCTGCTGACTGACAAACGAAGCTCTGGCGAAAAGAGAGGTAGGGAGCGTAATTGTAAGCTACCCGACTGGGGAATGTACCTCCACCTCACAGAATACCGCAGCCAAATAACAATTCCCTTGAGGGTTGTTGTGTTCTTGCGAGTGAGTGAGGTCACCAGAAAGGAAGGAGATGCTGCATTGGCAGCGGGCGTGGCGGCGCGCGAGCGATATTTTATGTTGCCAGCGTTAATATGGCTACGGTAACCGCTTCACATCAGGCGGGCCGTATGCTTGTCTGCCACCCGACGTAGTATAAAAAAAAAAAAAAAAAAAGATAGTGGTCGTGGTATAACTCGATGAACGAGAGACAGGGGTTTGGAGGACATCATCAATCCAGCCACTGATCTCGGTTGTTGTCATTAGATGATAGTCGTTATGACACGTCATTGGCATTTAGGCTGCTTGAAAGTACTTGCTTCCGCCAACTCGCAGTTGAGCAGTGTGGTGAAATAATAACTAAAAGACCCGTATCCCAGCAGTGGGATGTATATAAATATTTTTTGACAATTTTACACAGCGCCATCTAGTCCCAAATTAAGCACAAAGCTTGTGTTATGGGTACTAGACAACTGATAAATGTACTTAATTTTTTTTTTTGTAAATGCATACTTATAATACATACTTATAAATCACCCAGACCAAGACAAACAAACATGTTCATGCACACAAATGTTTGTCGTGTGCGGGAATCGAACCCGCGACCTCGGAGTCAAAGTGGCCATTGTAACCATTCGACCACCGAGCTCGTCAAATATGGGTTAATGCAGAGGTGAAGACTAGGATACTTCATTCTATACAAATCTGTTCACGTTTATTTTGAAATTAACTTGCGATTTTTTTATAAAATGTATTGCGTGTTTTAAATGACTCATAATTAAAACACGTGCAATAAAAATGCAACGGTAACTTATTGGTTGGAAAATTTTAACTTTTAAAGCGGCGATGACTGTTTCATACGATCTCTATAGAAATGGGATTCCGTTTCCTGCTTTCATTCCATCAGACGGCCATATGATATTGTCCACGTTAGTGATAAAAAAAATACCATTAATGATATCTTTAAAATATTTTGAAATATCTAAAATTAAAAAAATAATCTTTAAAAAGATTTTCAATACAATAATATTTTTTGCGAATAAAATCATTGCCCTAACTAAGTATAGCGAAAATTCGCCATTTTTTTTAATAATACTTACTACATAAATTTGTTGGAAATAAACGAAAATTAAATACGTAAAGAGTAAAGACTAATACAATGTGCAAATCTGTTCCAATAGCAGTGAAATCACATATTTGCAGTAGTCTAAATCTCGTACTCGAAGGAATTCCACAGCGATCCAATGTTTCCGTTGGTCGTCGGGAAGCTGCAACGGAACGATCTCGAATGGAAATTAGTTCAACGGGAATATTCGCTGGCCATTTTTAAGTTGAACGTACTTATTTGAATTTTAAAATTCTATGAACGCTCCAATACGCTCTGTGGTAACAGAGAATGAATTTTATAAATCATACTAAACGTGCTCATAGTACAAGAGACCGGTAACACATTTGCGAATCGACCGAAGTACATGAATATTTTTTTTTTATACGAACGACTGTTCGTCACGAACTGAGACCTCGCTATTGTTTTTTTTTAACCAGTCGATATCTCAAAAACATACGGTTTTTTTTTGTAGAATTTCACATAAAACTACAGAGTACAATTTACCGTTCTGAATAGCTTTTATAGACCACAAAAAAGCTTATGGTTCAATCGAAATTTGGTCTGTTCCGGACTTCTGATGCAGACTACGATGATGATGATCTCCAAAATTATTGAATCTATTACAATGCTCGATGAACCTGTAAGTGCAAGGAAGTAAGGAGTTGCTACGTTGGCAGCGGGAGTGGCGGTGCGCGAACGATATTTTATGCTGCGAACGCTTATCTGACTATGGTAATCACTTCACATCAGGTGGACTTAGTGCTTGTCCGACATCACACGTATTATAAACTTGTAAATTGTAAAGGAAAATATTAAATTGACCCACAAAAAAATCTGATCTCCACATGAAATTAATCTGATCGTATATCAAATCATGCATTTGATGTGCGATAAGTATTTCTTGATTTGCAAAAAGGTTAGGTTAGGTTTGCAATGTATTTATTTGATGTTACGTTAAATAGTATCCAATTGTAAATATATGACTGACTTATCAAATAGTAGTAGTTAGTACATATATGACTTAAGTTTCATCAATATCTGACTTGTGATTTATAAGTAATTATGATATATTAAGCTATTGCATAGCTTTTATCGCGGGCTTTGAGCGCGGCGACCGATTCAAGAAATTCCTTAACGAAAATAAAACCTAACACCCCCCAATACATACTCGTATTTCGCCAGTGAGTATTATCGAGTCAATGGCGCAGTTGTGAATGAGTGACCAATTTGAACTATCGTTTCTGCGTTCGCGCCTCGATGTGGTCATTACTCTTTTTGTAACTTTATTCGATGTTGGTGAATGACTAAAGACTTTTTTTGAACTTTTTCGCTATTATTATTTTTGACATTCGATTTTGACATCATAATTTTTGACATTATTACTGATTTTGGTATAAAATTTTAATTTAATAAAAAATACATACGATGGCATAAAATTTAAATTTAATAAAATAGCTTTTATCGCTTTTAGCGCGGCGACTGAATCAAGAAATTCCGTAACGAAAATAAAACCTAACACCCCCCACTTCGTCTACCATGTAACTCGGACAGACTGTACGAAGCTCGCACGGATCGAGACGAGCTGGAGGCCTACTAGAACACACGAAATCCGAACGAACTCCGTATTTTCGGGCTGTTTCCTACCACGACAATACTACGGGCCCGTCAACGGAACGTAATCGGAGTTTGACGTTTACTGCTACAGGTGACTTACTATGATCATACGAGCCCGACACGAAAATTCGAATTTGACATATACTTTTTCGGGCGTTTAATCTTACTTTTCACGAGAGCTTAAATGCTACCGTAAGACCTTCGGATTAAAATTTTATTTCAAATTGTTATTGTCAATTCTATATTAGTTTGGTTTTCGTATGACTACTGAGAAGGTATAAATGTCTTATTAACAATACTGCTTAAATAAATAAATATTCTTAGGTTGATAAAAAACGCTATGCAATAGCTTTACCGCGGCAGTCTCCGAGTGCTACACGTATATTTTTAGATATAGATGCAATTTCATTGTCTAACGAGGCACTTACAAATTGTGTTTACATTTTCTACATACCTACCAAACGTAACAAATATACAAACAAACACGCAAAACACGTTTTTTCGTCCCAATTCGATTTAAAAACTTGGCTCGTTTCACTCGCTCGGTCTTTTAGGTATGTTACTGTACAAGCATATGACGTATCTGATGTGACGCGATACCATAGCCTATAAACTCAATTGCGGCGCTTTTCCAGCAACTTCTTTCTCCTTGGTAACCTCACTTACTCGCAGGAACAAAACAACAGAATAATTATTATTTTGCCACGTTTTTCTGGTCTAAGTACTTCCCCAAGTGGGCATCCTATCTCTCTTATGTTAGAGCATCGTATGCATCACGTGCAGGTGAAGTTGGCTTTGGTCAAAGATGATGGTGAGCCACCCACACCCCAAAAGTAATAAACAAACAAAAGACCACATGACAGAAGTCAAAATTTGGGTATTGTTGATACTGTTGGCACTTGGTGGTACATTACCTATTAACATTCTTGGTAGAACTTACTTCAGGTGAATGCTGGCTGATTCTTGATAAGTCTCCCACCAGGGTGTGAAAATGCGAGTTGTGGGTTCTTGACGTCTTGAATTGTTATGATATGTTACCTAGCTCTTATAAAAAAAAATAGTTGTCTGTAAAGTGGGTTTACGGACTATAATTTTACGTATAACGCCATCATCATCATCATCATCATCAGGTAATTTTAGTCTCCACTACAGGAGCACAACCCTCTCTCGTCCGTCCCTGACAGAAGGAGGATTCGGCCTACACTCCACACGCTGGCCAGACGGGTTGGGGAGGCCTGATCGATGTTTTATAATGTATTTCCCTTAGTCGCCTTGTACGACATCCACGGGAAGAGATTCTATTCTAGTCTGTCGGAAACCACACGGCCAACACAGGGTAACGCCATAAAATAACAAAAATTGCGGTGGCCTCGTAAGCCTGGTGAGTTATTTATGACATGATAATAACTTATAAATCACTCAAATGTTTGTCTTGTACGGGGATCGAACCCGCGACCTCGGGCCTTTGCTAACCATTCGACCACCGAGCTCGTCGATTTATTTGTAATAAATTTGAATGAAAAAGAGTATACTGTGTAATTCGAAGTGACGATGAATTCATCCGAACGAGCGTTACATAGTCCAGCGTGATGCGTTAAGCTGCGTTTTCACTTAGCAGTCTGCTCGAACGAGACGGGTCTGTCTCATTTACTATATACAAAAATTTAGCTAACCTAAAGAAGTTTTATCCTTATTTAGAAAAAAAAACTTCCTTATATACACAAAGGGTGGATGCATGGATAACGAATCAATTTATTCGGTATGAATCAATAAGGTTACACAATAAATTTCATTTTCATTTCCTGTGAGTCACGTTGTTTCACTGTTGTTTTCTCGTTTATATAAAATAAAATGTTACTAACAGGCTGCTACTAGTTTTATTGACGGACTCTATGTACTGATGTTACACATACACTATGTTACACAATAGATACCTACGACGAGCTCGGTGGTCGAATGGTTAGCAATGGCCACTTTGACTACGAGGTCACGGGTTCGATCCCCGCGCAAGACAAATATTTGTGTGCATGAAAAAGTCTGTTTTCTTGGTCTGGGTGTTTTCTATGTATTATACGTATGCATTTACAAAATAATATGTATTTCAGTACATATAATTGTCTCTGTTCAGAAAGAGCAGAAAGCCAGATTGTTTAATCAGTGTATTCTACCAGTACTTACCTACGGAGCAGAAACTTGGGTTCTGACAAGGGAGTATATTAATAAAATACAAGTCGCCCAAAGGAAACTGGAGCGGAAGCTCGTGGGAGTGACGCTGAGGGACCGTAAGACAAACACCTGGCTTAGACAAAAATGCAAAGTTGCTGACGCCGTCAAACGCGTCGCTAGTTTGAAATGGCAGTGGGCAGGACACATAGCCCGTAAACATGGGGCAAGGCGGTCTTAGAATGGAGACCCTGGGAGGAAAAACGACCCAGAGGCAGACCACAAATGCGATGGAAAGATGACATCAAGGAAATTGCAGGAACAAATTGGATGGAAGTAGCGCAAGACCGAGAGAGATGGAGCAATCTGAAGGAGGCCTACACCAAATTGGTTGAGAATGGCTAATATATAATAACACAAGCTTTCCGCTTAATTTCGGACTATAAATCGCTGATGAATGGCGCTCAGTTGGATTGACTTTCCAACTGAGCTACCAAGAAGATATGTATTGGTGACGAATTAGTTCATTTATATTTACTTCTTAGTCACAGTGTGGCGCCACCTACCTATTAAGTATTTCACTACTAAACAAGGCATAGCAGTCTATCATTACAGATGAAATTCGGCTCTTATTGTTAACACCAATTTTTATAAAATAATTATATATTAATCGAAACGTTGTGGGATCAAGTACCACCTAGGAGGTGGAAGCGAATTTTTCCATTTTAAAATATTTATAACTACAAAGTATGTTTGGACCACAGCTCAAGTAACATCAGTATGTCTACATAGCGCTTCACATCGCATACGTGTTTAACACAAAGCGTTTGGAGCAAACACGCGCGTCACGTAGCTGCCAGGAAACTATCGCGGCACAGACGCGAGATAACAGCGCAGCATTCGTATGGACGCGATGTAGCTTCCGATGTCACAAGATATACCTCAGGTAATTGTAGTAACTCAACTTTATATAAGTAATCGATTATGGATTGAGGTGCTGGATGGCGTCGTTACGCGCGTCAGTCTAATCGAACACGCAAGTTAAGCAACGTCGAACGTAGGCTGTCTATGGATGGGTTTATTTATCTCAAGCTCCTCCGTGCTTCGAAGGGTACGTGGAGCCGTCGGTCCCGGCTGTTGTCATTAAGCCAAGCCAATGGCAGCTTGAAAAACACTAGCATCTGCCAACTCGCAGTTGAGCAGCGTGGTGGAGAATGCTTTAAACCTCTTTGATTGAGAGGAGACCCATATCCCAACAGTGGGATGATTATGGGCTGATGCCGCATGCCGTAATCAATTAGGGAACATTTTGAAAGGAAAACTTCTTTAAGTACGCTGTGCATTTAATTTTGTGGCTAGAGAATGAGACTGAGCCGTCACGCTCGACTCTGTGACGCTTGTTCGAGTAAAGTCGGCAAGGAGGAAGGGAGACGGAGATACTTCTGTGTTGTGGTCAAGCACATATGGTTTTCATCCAAAATAGCACTACAAAAAAGTCTATCTAAGCATTTTTATACCATATCGATTGCTGAACAACTGTGGTCTATTTAAAGTTACTACTTTTGTAATAAAATTTAACCGATTTCATTTATTTTATTCTATTGAAAAATAGGAACTTTAGATGAAAACCGTGCTTACGTACGGTCGGATAACAAATTCTGTCTGGTTGTTTTGACAAAATTTTCGATAAAAATGTAAATGTTGCTAAGGTTGACCTTTTGTTATTTTTAAGACCGACTTTTGTACTTTTCAAATTGAGAATGTTTGTTATTCTCAATTTGAAAAGTACAAAGAAATATCTATCTAAAGTTGGTAGACCACTGTGCGAGGGAAGTTGCGTGAAGTTTACATACTGTCATTTACTCAGCTGGCTCCACACCGGAAGCATTACGGGTTGGTTTTATTTTAATTTACAATTTACTTGAGACGAGTTTTGCGTATATCATATTTTTGTTTACAATTAACTGGCTCTTGAATATAATAACACTATGTTAGGACGTCTGGTACATTTATGTATAAAACTAGCTGTGCCCATGACTTCGTCCGCACGGAATAGTTATTTTTTTATTGTTTTTAAATTTCTAAAATAAAAGTAGCTATCTGTCAATGTAAGTCCCGTCAAAATCGGTCAAGCTGTTTCAGAGAATAGCCGGAACAAACAGACAGACATACAAAAATTGTAAAAAAAAATATTTTGGCATATGTACTGTTGAATAATTACGTACTCAATCCTATAACTATAACAATTATTACTTAATCTTAAGTATCTTAAATTAACACTTAATCTAAACTTACCCGATTCCCGACGCTGGTTCACCGTAATCCAGACGGGCTCACGCAGACAGGAATAAGGGTTTAAGGACAGAAATATATATATAATAATAATGGATACGTTCACCAGTTGCTCAGTTCAGTGTTCCGAGGTCGCCCAGCGATCAATCACTCATTGTTAACACTGTCCAAAATTTCGACGCGTCCGCCGGCGTCTTTGCACAATCTACCAGTATACCAGACTGTCCGCGGTCCAGCGCGGTTCCAGAAGTTATAGCGCGAACTCCAGGCCGCGAGAATTCCCGTATGTGCATCACGCAACAAAACAAACGGCGTCCGAAAGCGCGCCGCGCGCCGCCATGTTGTAAGGTTATTTCCAGATAACGTTTTCCAGAACGATTCGAGTCTGTACAGCGGCTACGAGAGACTATGAGAGACTGCTACGCGAACTCCAGGTCCCGAGACTCCCGTATATGCTGCGAGGCTTATCCCGAAGCCATCACGCAGCAAAGCAACTCGACACAACAACCGCTTTCCAGAACGGTTCGAGTCTGCACAGCGACTACGAGAGACCACTAGCGAATGCCGCGCGCGCGCCCCCTGACGGCGCGCACCGGCGAAACGAGTGTTGCCAGTCAACAAGCTCGATTACGCCCTAACTAACCATCGATTAGTTTCCAGAGTCGATTTTAAATCCAATATGTACCGTGTATACATCAATATGCATTTAGTAAAAAGCGGTTATTTTATTATTAAATAGAATAAAAATAGAAATATTTTTATTCCAACTTCACACATACAATGGTACATAAATACAACAAGAACAAGACATCATATAAGATGTGACGTTGAAATTTTGGCCCACCCTCAGGGATCATTGCTTCAAAAACAGGGCTGAGTTCACAGAGTGATCTCAGCCCTGTTTTTCAGTGCAGGCCATTACATTACAAACAGACACTCCGATGTAGAGATCTATCTATACAGATTTTATTTATCTGTATAGATAGATAGATAGACGGCAAGTAAATAAGGATATTCTGACAATAAGGTAAATATACAACATCAATTGGAATAATTTTACCCTCGGGTTCACTTGTACGACAAGAACCTTAGGTCACTAGAATGAAAGCAAAGTCACAGAGTTTGCTACTAATTTCCATTAATTTCACTTGTATTTAGTTTTCTTGTATCACTTGTATTTAGTTTCAAACGATCTGTTTCGAATTTACGGCATTATCAAGCTTAATATTATGGTTATCTCAAACCCAGTGTTAGCAATCATCAGTACCAACGATAATATAGTTTCCAGGAAGGTTTGTAGCAGTGGCGACTTTTTGCATTTCATATTTTACTGCTGTGAAGTCGCAGTACCATTACAAACCTTCCTGATAGCTCAGTTGAAAGAACACTCTATCGGTAATCGAAAGATCGTGGGTTCAAATCCCAACTAGTCGGGGGAGGTGAATATTTTCATTAAAAAAAAATATATAATATTCTGGCAAATTGACAGAAGTCAACTATTTAAATAATAATACACTTTTTATTGACATTTAATTCCCATGTCAAAATGTATGCCTCCCCATAGTTTCCCCATTGATATTCCTCCATTATTATAAGTCAAGAGAGGACTTTTATTGGCATATTTAGGTCCCCAACAGCCCTCGACTCCAAACTTTATCACCGAACGATCCAAACGTATTAACATGAAAAGTTTCGTTCGCGTCCTACACGCGTTACCCACACAATAAAGGTTACCGCCCCCCGAGGACGCGAACTTGTTTGATGGAGTGATGCGGATTAGGTGCTAAGAGCCAAAGATATCACAAAGAATTGGATAGATAGGTTAACCTCGTTATAGTACACGATAATGTGTGTATGACAAAATCTTCCTCATATGCGATGTAACGCGCTATAGGTGTAGCTATGTGAAGATTGTAAAAACTGTGACTCGCCACTTAACAGATCTTTCAATAAAACATAACCTTTTTGGATAAATGTACTATCCAATACTTAATTTTTTTTTAATTCGAATTCGAACCATTAGTCCCTGAGATTAGTACGCCCAACAAACAAACAAACAGTTCAGCTCTATAATATTGGTATAGATTACAAATCAGATAAATGAAATAACTCAACTTTACTATGGCAAATGTGATCTCGAACGTTAAATAATAATAATATATAAATATTCTTCGACGAATTACATACTATCATCTAGTCCCAAACTAAGCAAAGCTTGTACTATGGTACTAGATAACTGATATTATACATTTTTTTTGTAAATACATACATAGAAAATGTTATTTTAATAATGTACGATATTTTCTTGGTAATCTGTTAGGCTGTAATTATACAGTCATATAAATATCCTAGAGTTGAGGCCACGTATGGGGCGACGAAGCGTAGGACGCCCCCTCTCTAGATGGACCGATGATCTCAAAGAGGTGGCAGGTAGCGGTTGGATGCGGAAAGCGGAGGATCGCATATGGTGGATGCATTGGGAAAGGCCTATATCCAACAGTGGGTAGATACAGGCTAATGATGATGATGATAAATATCATACATCTAGGAGTCAAATGGACATATATGATATATCTATGAGCGTGTAATAATAACACATAGACATATTTAAGTCATGTGTTGATATTACACGATCGTATATCATATTTATTTAACTCCTAGATATATGATTATATTTATATGTTAATGTAATTGCAGTCTTACGCTGTGACATTATAATTAAAATAACTAAGTTTGCGAAACCATTTTTGGCTAATCGTGAGTGATCTCAATAAGGCTATGTTTAACCTATCTACGAATTTTTATGTGATATCTTTGGGACGATGGTGCTGTTAGTGAGGATGTGAACTTCACGCTATCTTCACAGCACCTTTATTGACGGAAATGCGGTGAAATAGTCTACTTGTCATCAAGGGCCATGGATAATATTCTCCATTGCAACATCATATTGATCTGATTTGTATGAAGATTGATACTTTTCCAATGTCGTATAGAAAAAAAGATTTAAAAGCTTTTTACTCGATGGTTTTGGAAAATAAAAAAATGGGGTCGTGGGATTGTCATGGACGCGGCCTCGTCTTGTACGTGAATACGTTATATGTAGGTACTAAAATTAACTATTCCGCGAGAACGAAGTCGAAGGCGCAACTAGTCAACCATAATAAATAAATAAATATTGTCAGACAAATTACACAGCGCCATCTAGCCCCAAAGTAAGCGAAGCTTGTGTTATGGGTACTAGACAACTGATAAACATACGTAAATACATTTTTTTTTTGTAAATACATACTTATGATGTTCAAAGAAAACACCCAGACTAAGACAAACGGACATGTTCATGCACACAAATGTTTGTCCTATGTGGGAATCGAACCCACGAGCGTTGGTGTCGAAGCCGCGTCATTGACCGCTACGCCACCGAACTCGTCGTCGTATATATGGAAGTTTTCCATTAAAAAGCTCAAATAATTGCCTTTCTACGTTTATATAGAAATGTAACCTAACCGAGGATCCTTAATCTATGACGGTACGTAAATAAACTAATCGACTCGCCGTATAATCGACGTCACCTGCCATTAAAATTAATACCGCATCGATTATCGCGTCCCGAAGGACGCGACGGCGGCGGCGGCGGCGGCGAGGCCGCAAACTGTCATTTGTCTAAACTACATAATTAACACAATTACGGGGACGTTTCGGCACACATCTGTTACTTAGGATAGATAGATTAGTTTGAACTGTTTTGAATCTACTGTGTTACTGTTTTTACCTACTTTTATTTTAATATTATATCTATTACTAACCGCTTTATATCAGGCGGGCCGTAAGCTTTTTGGTACCAGTCCCCTTACCACCAACTCTTATTGCGATTCAGTAACTGTATAAAATGCTTATTCATACCAATGAATAAGCGACTCTATTTCAATAATAGAGTCGTTTATTCATTCATTTCATACCAATGATAAGAGGTATGAATAAACATTCTATTTAGTTATTGAATCGCAATAAGAGTTGGTGGTAAGAGGGCTGGCGTTGTTTAAGTACTGGAACGCATCGGTCCTGAGATATGATCACTACTCCATATGAGGCCCAATCTGAGCTTTCTATAGTAGAAGACCATGTT
Organism: Hypsopygia costalis; assembly: GCA_937001555.2. Lineage (NCBI taxonomy): Eukaryota > Metazoa > Arthropoda > Insecta > Lepidoptera > Pyralidae > Hypsopygia > Hypsopygia costalis. The sequence continues at coordinate 24,513,652 of OW443345.2, read as the reverse complement.
GTGGTATAAAATATCTTCTGGCTTTACTGATGGCTTCAATGTTCCTAGAGGCCAGTTTGGCCTTGCACTCCAACTGGTCGCGGAACTGTAGCCAATGCTGTAACTAATACTAAGGGGAGTAACTGCCAATTTAAGAGCTACGACAAATAGGGGCTTTTTTTAAGGTAAATCTTTGTCTTTGAGAGATACAGCTGGTCCAAATGAAATCCACCCCAATCCAAGACGTGTCCTGGTAACGTCTCAATCTCAGACACTAGTGTTGTTCGGTATTCGTCTATTAGACACTAGTTTCGGTCATATACGTTCTTCTTTTTAGTTCGGTATATATATAACGTTACTTTGACTAGTGTATCTTATGCCCACGGTACTGTCATCTGAATAGCAATAAATGTTACGTACATACAGCACGTCAATCTGTTCAGTGGTTTACTGGACTACAATTTGTACAGCTAGCTATTATGACGTAAGTATACAATAACGACCCAAGCAGACATACTAATTTTCACATCGGCAATTGACAATTTAACTGCTTTTCGGAATGCTCCGCTCATATAAAACCACAGGTCGCCGCAATAAAGTTACTCAATATGGCGACTGAACGATATATTTTTGGGGTATAACTGGTTCATCAACATGTTTGAACCAAAGCCAACTTCCACCCTGCTGACTGACAAACGATGCTCTGGCGAAAAGAGTGGTAGGGAGCGTAATAGTAAGCTACCCGACTGGGGAAAGTACCTCGATCTCACAGAATACCAAATAACAATCCCCTTGTGGGTTGTTGTGTTCCTGCGAGTCAGTGAAGTTACCAAAAGGAAAGAAGGAGATGCTGCGTTGGCAGCGGGGTTGGCGGCGTGAGAGGGATATTTTATGTTGAGAGATATATATGGCTAGGGTAACTGCTTCACTTCAGGCGGGCCGTATGCTTGTCTGCCACCCGAAGTAGTAAAGTAATATAAAGAAAAACTCCGTACAGCTTTGAATGCCAGTCGCAGCAAGGATTTTTGAAAATTCCTACAGAGTACCGGGATTCACGTGTACGAAGTCGCCGTTATAATCTAGTCATATCATGAGAGCAACAGTCATAATATTTTTTTTTTATTCCCCCCATCTCGGAAAGAGTATTTTTTCTCTTCGATATCTGAGTGCAAAAGTCGTTTTTATCCGCTAGACGATAAAGCAAATTTGTATTTAGAACACCGTGTGCACTAAGTTTGTGAATTCAAAACATCATTATACATATTTACTTCTACCTCCATGGTGCCGAATTCATCATTTTTTAATTTGTTAAGAACTCAGACTCGGAACCTCCTTGGTGTACTTTTTTTAATTTGCTTTGCGCGCGCAATTTTCTTCTCACGTTATATTGTTGAAACCCTAGAAAAACAAGAAGCTTGAAAACAAGTGAAAAACTTAAAGTGAGTGATTCTAACGACCAAGAAGTTTATGTGACGCCAACAGAATTGACTGAAACTGTTAATAATGCACTAAAATAATGTGATTGTAAATGATTTCTTTGCATTTAGGCATTTCCTCGCTGAGATGGGATGAAAAGTTACCTGTTGCACTCGAGTGCAAAGATTTTTCACCTCGTGATCTTTTGATTCCCTCGCTAACGCTCAGGAGTCAATTTTTTTTTTAATTTTAGAATCCTTCGCTTGCTCGGTCATCAAAATTGAGCACGCTGTTAAAAAGCAACTTTGCACTCTTGTATAACAAACAAACTATTTCGTTAAACCGAAGCCACAGGTAGAGTTATGGACGTATTAAATCCTAGACTCCATTAGTTACGGAGCTGTAATTAAGACCTGCCAGGCACAGATATCGTCGCGTCTTTCAGCTGCCGGTCATTAAATTCGGATTATGGATATAGAACACGGATTTGCCATGTCGAATATACGAGCAGTATCTATCATATGTATATAACATATATGATATATTATCGATGCTGTTGTTTGTTAGCACTTGGTGGAACATTATTAACATTTTGTACTGTTCCACTTAATTAAATTTACTTTTACCGATCGGTTGAACCAGTAACGGCAAAATGAGTCTGTTTGTTTGGTTGAAAAATTATTTTTACGTTGATTAGCCCAATTATCGACGATAAATAAATAAATTAAATTAATATTTCTGGACAATTTACACAGCGCCATCTAGTCCCAAATTAAGCGCAAAAGCTTGTGTTATGGGTACTAAATAACTGATAAATGTACTTAAATTTTTTCGGCGGTAGTTGTGAAACAATAAACACATAGCTCTTGAATATAAAATATATTTAAAATATTTAAACTTAACTTACATAGTTGTTGCTTAGTAATACTGTGATTATTAGACATCCACAACACACACTAGTGTTATCTACAGTATATTTATGTCCTGAGTGGAGTTTTTAATGCACTGTCCTGTCGGCCACTTTTAACACGTTCACCACTACAAATATCACTACAATGGCGACCTACGATGAGATTCTGGAGACACAAAGGGCCCTGGAGAGCACTCTGCTGAGTAAGATGAGTGACTTTGAAGCCAGCCTGAAGGCATCTGCACCCCGTCCTCAAGCTACCGAGCCGGCCAGCCATCTGCATGCAGAGTTCGCCGAGTTTAAGTCCCAGGTGTGGTCTATCATCACTATACTGCGTCAACAAATCACGGGTCTCTCTAAAGCTATTGATGCTATTGAGATGCGGCATCGGAGGAAATATCTTCTTGTCACTGGCATCTCAGAAGATATAAAGGACGACCTGCACAGGCATACAGCTGATCTCCTCCGAGACACATTGGAGTTGGATATATCCCCAGAGAGACTCACTGCTTGCCATCGTCTGGGCAAACCTTCGGAGGGGAGATGCAGACCAGTGTTGGTACGTTTTGCTGAAATGTCTTCGAGGGCTGCCGTGTGGAGTAAAAAGTCTGCCTTCAAGGGAACTCCACACACAGTCTTTGAGTTTCTTACTCGTCAGAGGCAGTCGGTTTTTGTACAAGCACGTAAGAGGTTTGGCATGCGAAGGTGCTGGACAATGGAGGGAAACGTCTTGGTCAAGCTTAGAGATGGTACCAGACAGCGATTATTCTCTGTGAGTGACCTCTCTGCGCTCGCGACATCAGAAGATGAGCCCCAGCCAGCTGGACCGGGTTCTCCTGCGTCAGAAGCTGCTCCGGAGTCAAGTCCTCGTCGCGTCAAGCCGAAGCGGGCCAGGACAAGGAAATAATTGTACATAATTTATTAGGTACGCCGTTTCATAAGCTTTTCTCTCTTTTATTTTGTTTCTATTCTTCTATCTAAATAATTCTCGTTATACTTGCATTTATTTCTAAGTACCTTCTAACTGTGATGATATTATTAACATTTATTTTTCTCTGTCAATCACTTCTAATTTCACTTCGTGTGTCATAACAAAACTAAAATCACAAGTTGTCATTGTACTGTCACTGTTAACTGATTGTCATTCGGTAGTCTCTCTTTTTTATATTTTTTTTTCTGTTTCTTTGCCCTGGAATCTTGCTTATTTGTTGTGTAAAACGTTTTTTTTTATTGTCACTGTAAAATGTATGTTTCGTCAACCGGCAGGACACGCATTTATGCTTAGCTTATTGTATAAATATATATATAAATTTATTTATTTATTTGTATTCATAATATAATTATTTAAAAATATTATAATTATATATGTCAGATAATGATTCGTTCCATTCTGCTCTAAACTTTAGCGTGTCTTCGACGGCTAGCATTGACTCTTTCGACGAACCCCTGACACTTAGCAATTTACTTGAGCAAGCTATCACTGACGCACCTCATTCCTTCAATATATGCCATCTGAATGCTCAAAGCATACCCTCACACTACACCGACCTTCTTGACACCTTCTCTTCCAATTCTTTTCACTCTGTCTTAATTTCTGAAAGTTGGCTGAAGCCATGCCTCTCATCTATATCTTATGCTCTTCCAGGGTATGTTTTAATTCGAAATGACCGGACTGGCAAGGGTGGTGGGGGTGTAGCAATATACCTGCGAAGTGATATACCCTATAAAATTCTGTCCTCTTCTCCGTCACTGTATTCTGCTTCTGCAGAATACATTTTTCTTGAAGTGTCCATCAAGGGTACTAAGTGTGTTCTTGGAGTCGTTTATTGTCCACCCACTATAGATTATTTCTCTCAACTTGAATCTATCTTAGAGCCCCTTTGTTCGGACTACAGACATCACGTAATCATGGGTGATTTTAATACCGATCTCCTAAATAACTCTACACAGTCTCTCAAACTTCTAAATATTGTCAAGTCAGTCAATCTGTCTATTCTGCCTTCTGAGCCTACTCATCACAATCCTACGTCTCCTGACACATGGCTTGACTTAATTTTAACCTCTGTACCTGACCATGTAATTAAACATGGCCAACTATTAGCCCCTGCTTTCTCTAAACATGACCTTATCTTTCTCCAATACAAACTCCGACCACCTAATCCTAAACCGACTTTAATCTGGATGCGTAATTATGCGCGATTAGACCGCAGCAAATTAAAGGAAGACGCTGGTAAAACCGACTTCACTGTAGTTTACACAGCTCCGACGGTTAATGAGAAAGTTTCTCACCTTAATAACATTATTATTAAACTTTTTGATTCTCATGCACCGCTTAAAGCTATTAAAGTAAACCGGCCACCAGCCCCTTGGATTAGCACAGTTGTCCGCATAGCTATGTCTAGGCGTGATCGGGCTTTTCGTAAATATAAACGCGACAGGTCTGATGCGAATTGGAACTTATATAAATTGGCACGTAATAGATGTAATCAAATGGTAAGGTCAGCAAAACGGCAATATTTCCATGAAAACATCCTTAATTCAAGTTCAGCCAACATATGGAAGTTTCTTCATTCACTTGGTGTAGGCAAATGTGCTGCCCAATCTCATGTCCCCTCTTTCACTCCTGATGATTTTAATAATCACTTTTCTGTTACTCCATCTCTTGACCCTTCCACTAAATCCACAAGTATTTCATATATATCTTCCATGGCTTCCCCTGTTTCAACGTCATTTTCTTTTTCTCCAGTATCTATTGATCAGATACGTAAAATCATTCTCTCCATTAAATCAAAAGCAGTTGGCTCTGATGATGTGAGTAGAGAAATGATTATCTGTATTATTGAACAAATTCTCCCTGTCATTGCTCATATCGTCAACTTCTCCTTTTTGGTAGGTAGTACCCCAATTTTCTGGCAAAAAGCTTTTATTATTCCTGTTCCCAAAATCGCTGTGCCCCTGCAATTGAACAACTACAGGCCTATATCAATTTTGCCATTCCTTTCTAAAGTCTTAGAGGCTGCTGCACACAAACAAGTTTCTACCTTCATCTTTTCTCACGGCCTGCTTTCCCCATTTCAGTCTGGTTTCCGACCTGGACACAGTACCACTACTGCACTTCTCAAGGTCACAGAAGATATCAGAGCAGGCATGGAGAGTAAGTTGGTCACCATTCTTATTCTCATTGACTTCTCCAATGCCTTTAATATGGTTGATCATGATATCCTGCTTGCCATTTTAAAACATCTTAACTTCTCACCAATTGTGTTAGATTGGTTTTCGTCATATCTTCATGGTCGGCAGCAAGCAGTACGTATAGGTCACGAGTTGTCTGACTGGAAGGATTTAACTACTGGTGTTCCGCAAGGGGGAATTTTATCTCCTCTACTGTTTTCCATCTTTATTAACTACCTATCCTTTTCGCTCAGTTGTCCTTATCATTTGTATGCGGATGATCTACAAATATATGTTCAAAGTACCGTGGAAAACATTAACAATGCAATAGCTGACTTGAATAAAGATCTCTGTAGTATTAGTTCATGGTCCGCAAATTTCGGTATACATGTTAACCCGGCTAAATGTCAGGCTATTGTAGTGGGTAGTTCTCGACAGGTTGCCAAAATTGATTTAAATTATGTATCTCCCGTCGTGTTTGAAAACTCAGTTATACCTTTTGGACAACCTGTTAAAAACCTTGGCCTGCATATTGATTCTACTTTGAGTTGGACAACCCAAATTGTAGAGGTAAGCCGTGCAGTCATGTTTACCTTACGATCTCTTAATCGGTTTAGGAATTTTCTCCCTATTACTACTAAGGTCACTCTTGTCAAATCCCTTATTTTTCCTATCATTGATTATGCCGATGTCTGTTATCCAGATCTAAATGAAGATCTCCTTAACAAACTGGACCGACTTATTAATAACGCTATACGTTTCATTTTCTGTCTTCGTAAATTTGATCATGTCTCCTCATATCGGTCACAGCTTAAATGGCTTCCCATTCGTCAACGCAGACAACAACGGTTGCTCTGTACTCTTCACTCTATCCTTACTAGTCCCCTTTCTCCAGAATACTTGAAAAGTAAATTTCAGTATCTATGTGATTCTCATGACCGTCAACTTCGATCTGATAATTCTCTTTCGCTCATTACTCCACTTTATCGCACAGTTTTTATGTCTGATTCTTTCACATTACAGGCGTCACGACTCTGGAACGCACTACCTATCCCATTGAGAAAAATATCGAATAAATTTAATTTTAAAAAGAAAGTTTATGCTAAGCTTCTAAATAGCTTAATTCAGCACTGAGTCATCTTATTTGGCATATTTATGTGTATATATGTATATATATATAAATATATGTATGTATGAATGTATATGTATGTGTATGTATGATAGAATATGTATGTAATTATTTATGAATGTAATATGTATATGCTTAGGTATAGTTTACGTATAGTATATTAGTCACTTTTTATGTTTCTTGTAAATATAGTTTTAAACCGCATTCGTGGATGTCTGCACTTCCCGAAGGTTGACTGGTAGAGAATGCTTTTAGCATTAAGTCCGCCTTTTGTACCATTCATCTTATTGTGGTCAATAAAGTGTTTAAATAAAATAAATAATTAAATACATTTTTTTTTGTAAATACATACGTCTTATAATACATAGAAAACACCCAGACCAAGACAAACACACATGTTCATGCACACAAATGTTTGTATTGTGCGGAAATCGAACCCACGACCTCCATACCGCGATGACTAATAAGAGCGGAGCATCAATGAAACTTGTTGCAAAAAAGGCGAAAATCCCAACCGCGTTAGTATCACATATTTTGTCTACCCTGCATTAAACAAGTATCCGCCGTCGAACTAGAAACTGGACAATAAATAAGGCAGAGTTAACAAAAAGATAGCAGCGGAGAGGACAAAAGCGGAGATAGCGATAATCTCCACATAAATACCAGCGGATACAGACCCGGCGGTAGGGGGGGGGGGGGGGGGGAGGTTCACTGGGCGACGGTCTTTACAACTCAATACACGGCAAATTGATTTATCAACGGTTACTATAATTTGTAATAAAAAGAACCTTTTTTGCTAGTTACAAACAAGTATACGGCTCGCCTTATATACATGAAGAGCTCGATGGTTGAGCGCGCGTTGCAGCTACAAATCTATCATCGCCATCCAAAATTCAATCAATTATTTATACTAATAAAATTTCTAAAATAAAAGTAGCCTAAGTTACTTCTTATTATATCAGCTATCTGCCAGTGAAAGTCCCGTTAAAATCGGTCTAGCAGTATCAGATATAAGCCGGAACAAACACACATACAGACAAAAATTGTAAAAAAATGTTATTTTGGTATAATATATGTACCATGTATACATCCATATTCATTTAGTAAAAAGCGGTTATTTTTATATTACAAACAGACACTCAAATTTTATTAATCTGTATAGATATGGATTTGTCTCAATATAATCTAGGCTCGAGGAGCTCGATAGCATAATTCGAGAGCTCGATGTCGTTGTTACGTGTGTCAGCCGAGCAGCTCGATGTCATCGTTACGCGAATCAGTCGAGAGCTCGATGTCATCGTTACGCGAATCAGTCGAGAGCTCGATGTCATCGTTACGCGAATCAGTCGAGAGCTCGATGTCATCGTTACGCGAATCAGTCGAGAGCTCGATGTCATCGTTACGCGAATCAGTCGAGAGCTCGATGTCATCGTTACGCGAATCAGTCGAGAGCTCGATGTCATCGTTACGCGAATCAGTCGAGAGCTCGATGTCATCGTTACGCGAATCAGTCGAGAGCTCGATGTCATCGTTACGTGTGTCAGTCGAGAGCTCGATGTCATCGTTACGCAAATCAGTCGAGAGCTCGATGTCATCGTTACGCGAATCAGTCGAGAGCTCGATGTCATCGTTACGTGTGTCAGTCGAGAGCTCGATGTCATCGTTACGCGAATCAGTCGAGAGCTCGATGTCATCGTTACGCGTGTCAGTCGAGGAGCTCGATGTCATCGTTACGCGAATCAGTCGAGAGCTCGATGTCATCGTTACGCGAATCAGTCGAGAGCTCGATGTCATCGTTACGCGAATCAGTCGAGAGCTCGATGTCATCGTTACGCGAATCAGTCGAGAGCTCGATGTCATCGTTACGCGAATCAGTCGAGAGCTCGATGTCATCGTTACGTGTGTCAGTCGAGAGCTCGATGTCATCGTTACGCGAATCAGTCGAGAGCTCGATGTCATCGTTACGCGAATCAGTCGAGAGCTCGATGTCATCGTTACGTGTGTCAGTCGAGAGCTCGATGTCATCGTTACGCGAATCAGTCGAGAGCTCGATGTCATCGTTACGCGTGTCAGTCGAGGAGCTCGATGTCATCGTTACGCGAATCAGTCGAGAGCTCGATGTCATCGTTACGCGAATCAGTCGAGAGCTCGATGTCATCGTTACGTGTGTCAGTCGAGAGCTCGATGTCATCGTTACGCGAATCAGTCGAGAGCTCGATGTCATCGTTACGTGTGTCAGTCGAGAGCTCGATGTCATCGTTACGCGAATCAGTCGAGAGCTCGATGTCATCGTTACGCGTGTCAGTCGAGAGCTCGATGTCATTGTTACGCGTGTCAGTCGAGAGCTCGATGTCATCGTTACGCGTGTCAGTCGAGGAGCTCGATGAGGTCGTTACTATTGTCTGTCAAGGAGCTGTGGCAGTCTAATCGAATACGTAAGTTAAGCAACGTCGACCGTAGCCTGTCCATGGGACACATTTAGCCACCGGTCCCGGCTGTAGTCATTATATGCAAGTCGTTATGTCAAGTCAGTGGTCTTTAGGCGGCTTGAAAACACTGGCCTCTGCAAACGCGCAGTTGAGCAGCCTGGTGGAGTATGCTGTAAACCCCTTTTGAAAGGAGAGGCCCGTATCCCAGCAGTGGGATGAATAAGGGTTGACGACGACGAAGCTCATTATCACAGTAAAAACGAGCATTAAGCCAAGAAAAATCTGTTTTTTTTTTTACACTTTTTACGCAACTTTGGACGTAAACAAAAACCTATACAAGTATAAAATCTCCGAAATAATTAAGCAACAGGCATAGTTTATATTCAGCTAAATTTATTGAGCTTATAAAATCGTCCGGTCGTTCTGTCTGTCCGTCCGTTGACATGAAACTCAAAATTTCGAAATTCTGACTTCCTATTCGTGTAGAGCATCAAAACGTAGTAATGTACAGTGACCTAGGATTTCCGATATCAATTCAGGAAAGTGGCCAAAATGGTTTTTCGATATTTCTTTTGTTTTTTTTATTTTGGGGCGTGTAAGTCGTTCATCAACATCTTTGAACCAAAGCCAACATCACCTGCACGCGGTGCACCCTGCTGATTGACAAACGAAGTTCTGGCGAAAAGAGAGGTAGGGAGCGTAATTGTAAGCTACCCGACTGGGGAATGTACCTCCACCTCACAGAATTCCGCAGCCAAATAACGGTCCCCTTGAGGGCTGTTGTGTTCCTGCGAGTGAGTGAGGTCGCCAGAAAGGAAGGAGATGCTGCGATGGCAGCGGGGGTGGCGGCGCGCGAGCGATACTTATGTTGCGAGCGTTAATACGGTTACGGTAACCGCTTCGCATCAGGCGAGCCGTCTGCTTGTCTGCCACCCGACGTAGTATTAAAAAAAAAAAACTTGTACGCGAAATGGGCTAAAATGGCCTCCGAAAATGAAACTGCCGCGTTAAATTTCGCTATGGTGGTGCATGCTGCGCGTTCGATATTTTATTATATAATTATAGTTTATATATTCAAAAGTCGAGTAGTATTCAATTTGCGATATAAATTTACATTATCAAATTAACATTGTACATTGCAAATAAATCATTAAATAATAATACCAATAAATTATGTTTACGTCATACTTTTGTAATTTATAATTAAAAAAGTCCTTTATAGAATAAAAATAATTTGAGACCAGGAAATTTAAAAAAAGCAATTTTTAAATTTATATAATGTCAGACATTTCAATGAGTCTGGTCGCTTATTGTATATCTTAATGCACATACAGTATGAGCTGTTACTCTTATATTTTAATTTTGAATTATTTAATCGTATTTGTGTCTGTTTGATCGTTTTAGTACATCGTTAAGATGTTCAAATAAATCTGGGTTACGTTTAACAAAAAGAGATGGTACGGTCAGAACGTTAAAAAAAACAATGTTCAAAACCAGACTCTACAAATACACATTCACATTTCACAGCAAGGTGCATCAAGTGCGTCTTTCGATGTAAAGATGACGACCCCTTATACCCCGTCATCAACCCTACTCCTAATCCTACTGCTGGGATACGGGTCTCCCCTCAATTGAAGTAAATAATTACATCAAACTTCTCAAAGGGGCCTCTACGTGTTGGATCTATATCCCCGCGCACGACTATCAAATGACCGGGCTTGAGCAGTGTTTAAAAAGAGATACATAATAAATATTCCTGGACAAATTACACACGGCCATCTAGTCCTAAACTGTGCCTAAACTAAGCAAAGCTTGTACTATGGGTACTAGATAACTGATATAATACTTAAATACATTTTTTTTTGTAAATACATACATATAATATATAGAAAACGCCCAGACCAAGACAAACATGTTCATGCACACAAATGCTTGTCTTGTGCGGGGTTCGAACCCGCGACCACGGAGTCAAAGTGGTCATTGCTAACCATTGGACCACGAGCTCGTCTCGTCGTCGAAGTGTTTTAGAACATACTCCAACATGCTGCTCAACTGCGAGTTGGCACTCACCCCACTAGGATTTATATTAAACACTTCTAACATTTGAACAGGAAAATTGAATGAATCGCTGAATGAATCCGTTAAAAGGATTAAGTACTTCACTCCTTACTCAATAGCTAAGTTAATATTATAAATTTAATGGAAATTGGTGATTTTATTTGATTAGGGTTAAGGGTACTTTAAAGTTTATGATTGAGTTGTGTTCGAGTTTCATTGAATCGCATTTATTTATAAATGGAAAATAATCCTTTTATAATTAGATCAAAGAATTGGATTACATTTAAAGTAATTAAAAGAATATTTTCTATATGAACGGCGATCGCTAGCGTACGCCATTAGTTCCAATAAAGCGGGTTTATAAATACATAACTTTGGGTTATAAATTATAAAAAAGCTATGTAGTTAATCTATATGCTGTAGAAGTAGGAGCGAGAGGTATACCAGCAAAATCTCTCTATAACCTGCTGAAAGACCTTGGCTTGTCCAGAAGTGCAGTAAGTTCTATACTAGAACGAGTATCTAAAGCTGTATTAGCAGGTTCATACCAGATTTGGCTGGGCAGGGAGAGAAACACAAGTAGTGAAGGTGAGTGTTGATGTACGTCGGAAAGGGGCCCCTTAAACCTACATCCGTGTCACAAGTCCCGGGATCTGCTTGGGGTTTCTCTCTCTGCCACACAATGGACCAGGCACCCGCACGGTGAATCCATGGAAGCTAAGAAGTTCGTCTCTGTTCTAATTATAATCTGTTATAATGGTGTTTATGTCGATTGTAATCTGTCTTGTATGCTAATAAATAAATAAATAAAGTGACGTATGAAGTAAAACGTTAGTAAGTTGACTGTGTGGCTTCCGGCAGAGTAGAATAGAATCACTCCGTTTCTTCCCGTGGATGTCGTACAAGGCGACTAGAGGAAATACATTACCAAATATCGATCATGCCTCCCCAACCCATTTGGCCAGCGTGGGGAGTGTAGGCCAAATCCTCCTTCCGTCTAGGACGGACGAGAGAAGGTCGTGCTCCTGTAGTGGAGACTAAAATGGACCTGATGATGATGATGAAGATTGAATTTCATTACTTAGGGACTTTTTTTTTATTCTACGTCGGGTGGCAGACAAACACACGGCCCGCCTGATGTGAAGCGGTTACCGTAGCCATATTAACGCTCGCAACATAAAATATCGCTCGCGCGCCGCCTCCCCCGCTGCCATCGCAGCATCATCATTTCTGGTGACCTCACTCACTCGCAGGAACACAACAGCCCTCAAGGGAACCGTTATTTGACTGCGGTATTCTGTGAGGTGGAGGTACATTCCCCAGTCGGGTAGCTTACAATTATGCTCCCTACCTCTCTTTTCCTCATTTCTCTACCTCAGCAGGGTGAAGTTGGCTTTAGTTCAAAGATGTTGATGAACCACTTACACCTCAAAACTAAAAAGGACTGAAGCAAACAAGCTACTTTTACGTCGGCGGTATTATGATTGCATCGATGCTGCGTTTTGGCGACTCGCAGTGTTTACAAGCTCTCATCGAGGCTGCGACCAGCATTCAAACGTGTGCGGGACGTAGCGTTAAGGGGCCGTTCACACAGACCGGCTCGGAGATGAGAGCAGATTTTGGTGGCGTCCAAAATTGAGATTTGGGTCATTGCTATAAGGTTCATTTTTTAAATTCACTTCTTTTGTTATATGAGAATCCACGAGAGCCGATGTGAATTATTAAAGTAAACCACAAACCAATGATACAAAGCTCTATTTTAAACGCATTCGAAAATCTGCTCTCTTCTCCGAGCCGGTTTGTTTGAACGGTCCCTTACACGCAATTTTATCAAAATTATTTTGCGTGTATCCGTCACCAGTTAGTTCATGCAAACTACTGCTGGCTACCCAAACACTACCGATAATAGATACATGCGACTGCCGTGGCTGCTTTCTCTGCTCCAATTGCTGTCATCGTCTCTGCGACTCTCCAGCATCTGAAACAGAAGAAAGTCGCATAGACGACTGCAGCAGCTGGCGCAGAGTTACCATAGCAGCCACGGCAGTAGCATGCATCTATCAACAGTAGTGGTTGGGGGCCGTAAGCAGTAGTTTATATGAACTAACTGGTAGCGGAAACACGCAAGCAGTAGATCAAGTTGTAATCTATGGATCTACTAACCCGATTTTGAAAATACTTTTACTGATAGCAAGCCACGTTATATGAGAATGTCTAAATATTAGGCCTATATATTAACCCGAAAAATAAAAACTTTTACGTAAACGCGGGCGAAGCCGCGGGCAGTAGCTTGTTGGTTATAAGTCTATACCTATACGCTATAAACTTTTCATTTTACCATCGTTCGGTTTTGCCTCACAGGTACACATGGCTTATATTCTTAATACTTACCATTTATCTTGGGGCGGAGATGAAACGCCGTTGTCGCGGCTCATCATTTATCATCAATATTACGCTGCTCGAAGGCTTCTTTCAGGTTCAGCGATACCGTGTTTAAGAAATATTTTACATTTAAGGATGTATTGTAAACACTTTTTGAAACTTCTGGCGTTTGGAAGGCATAGAGGCCGCATAGAGGCGGCATCTTGTATCCAATGAGGGTGCTGCTACTCAACTTGAGAGTTCACAGAAAAACAAACTTTAAAACCACAGAGTTCAGGACCATTGTAACTCCAGTGTGTAAGGATATTCATTCTACCGTATCATCTGGCGAAAAGAGAGGTAGGGAACGTAATTGTAAGCTACCCGACTGGGGAATGTACCTCTACCTCACAGAATGCTGCAGCCAAATGACAGTTCCCTTGAGGGTTGTTGTGTTGTTGCGAGTGAGTGAGGTCACCAGAAAGGAAGGAGATGCTGCGTTGGCAGCGGGGGTGGCGGCGCGCGAGCGATATTTTATGTTGCGAGCGTTAACATGGCGACGGTAACCGCTTCAAATCAGGTGGGCCGTATGTTTGATTGCCACCGGTCGTAGTATAAAAAAAAATCTACGACGGGCTGAGCGATTATAGAAAGAAGCCGTGGGCATCACATCATACATACATTTTCGGGAATTCATCCTCACACATTGGAGCCTAAGTGGTCACGTACTGTGCGGTTCCAGAGAAGTTTTCTCCCGCGTACTGTCAAGCTGTGGAATGAACTGTCTGTCGAGGTTTTCTCAGGAAACTACAGCGGGGTTCTTCAAAAAAGGCGTGAAGAGGTTTTTAGAGGGTCGGCAACGCGCGTGTGATGCCCCTGGTGTTACAGGCGTTCATAGGCTGCGGTGACTGCTTCCATCGGGCGGGCCGTATGCTTGTTTGCCACTTTAGTGATATAAAAAAATAAAAAGTACAATTCCTCTGTCATCATACCCCGAGATGATTGACGAGCTCGGTGGTCGAATGGCTAGCAATAGCCACTTTGACTCAGAGGTCGCAGGTTCGATCCACGCACATGACAAACATTTATGTGCATGAATATGTCTGTTTGTCTTGGTCTGGGTGTTTTTTATGTATTATATGTGTTTATTTACAAAAAAAAAAATGTATTTCAGTACATTTATCAGTTGTCTAGTACCTAGTACTATGGGGTAGTACAAGCTTTGCGCTTAATTTGGAACTAGTTGGCGCTGTGTAAATTGTTGTTCGCTGTGTATTTTCCAATGTTTAAAAATTGTATAAATTATTTAACAATATCGTAAAATACACAAAACTATGAAGATCTGCAAACTTTCATTCTAATATCTTCTGTCAGACTTTTTTTAGCGTCGATCAAAGTTTGGCGGGAAAGTCCATTTTAAAAGTATGAAATTATAAAAAAATAATATTTCCATTGGAGAAGCAATAAAAAATGCTATAACTTTTATTATGATACTAATCACATAAACGTAATATTTAACATAGCTGTCATACAAATTTCTGATTTGAGGCATACAAAATACAAACCTGTGACGTCATAATTCGGTTGTCTTTTGTGTGGAGTCGTTTCGGGGCAGTCTAAAAATTGTGATTTTCAAATAACCATATCTCGAGAGATTTTTGTGCTATCGAAGTAATTCTTTCACTTATGGTGACGTCCCTACATATCAAACCGAAAAAAATGTTAGTCAAATAGCTTATTGTCAAAAATTATCTACGGGGCAGATGACAAACATTTGTGTGCATGAACAGAACATGTCGGTTTGTCTTGGTCTGGGTGTTTTTTTTGCATGATGTATTTTTGTTCATATATCAGTTATCTAGTACCCATAGTACAAGCTTTGCTTAGTTTGGGACTAGATGGCTCTGTGTAATATGTCAAGGAATATTTATTTATCATAATCATTGTCTTGTAAATTTTCTATTATTTTGGGTCAGCGCACTATGTTTTTTCTTCCAATCAACTATTCAAACAACTCCTCTACACAGTCGGTAAAACATACAAAGAGAACCAAAGTCTGCCCGAGAGTTATTGGCTCAATACTGTCCTACATCTAGATTTACAAACACAAAAGCTAACAAACTTCATAACAATACTGTGTACATTTATTAAGGCTTTATCAATGTTTAGTACTAGGACATCTGTGCTGGCCGTCTAGTTTTTTACGAAGGACACGCTGAAGACTCAATATTGCCTGCGGCGGAGGCACCGTTTCATATTATTGGAATGTCTTTTATTGGTCATAAGCTTTTCATTGAGTTTGTTTGAGATTTTTATAAAAGGTTTTATTTGTACAGTAGATACAACATTTTTGATGTGATACCGTCTTATAACGCCGGCTGCACGCTCGAAATAGCATGACTCATTGTCACGTTCTGCCTGAGCCAACCGTGGAACAAGCGATAGAGACGCACGATCAGCCTAAACGTTCAGCTTGTGACGCATGTATTTCTCTTCCACTCCATCAGACTATGTTTCTTCTCTAAATAAATAAATTCTTATGACGTTATCACGTAAAATTATCGTCCGTAAACCGACATTATAGACAACCAAGTGTTTTTTATACTACATTGGGTTGCAATCAACCATACCATACGCCTTGTATCTGTTGATAAAAAGACATAAGCATATGCTGCGCTAACCACGCGAGTGTATGCGCTTCATTCTATGGTAACCGGTTAACATCAGGCGGGTCGAATACGTGTTTCTACTCGTCGCGGTATAAATATAGAAAGATAATATATAAATAAATATTTCTGGACAATTTACACACCGCCATCTAGTCCAAAATTAAGCGCAAAGCTTGTGTAATGGGTACTAGACAACTGATAAATGTACTTAAATACATAGAAACGCCCAGATCAAGACAAACAGTGTATCAGACAAATGTTGTATCTTCTTTGCAAATAAAACCTTATATAAAAATGTCTATCTCAAACAAACTCAATAAAAAGCTTATGACCAATAAAAGACATTCCAATAATATGAAACGGTGCCTCCGCCGCAGGCAATATTGAGTCTTCGCCGGTCCTTTGCAAAAGGCTAGACGGCCAGCACAGATGTCCTAGTACTAAACATTTATAAAGCCTTAATAAATATACACTGCATTGTTATGAAGTTCGTAAGCTTTTGTGGTTGTAAATCTAGATGTCGGACAGTGTTGAGACATTAAGTCTGGGGTCGACTTTGGTTCTGTTTGTATGTTTTACCGACTGTGTAGAGGAGTTGTTTGAATAGTATGGGGTGTAAGTGGTTTATCAACATCTTTGAACCAAAGCCAACTTCACCTGCACGTGGTGCACCCCGCTGACTGACAAACGAAGCTCTGGCGAAAATAACCTATAATACGTACTGGTGGTATAAAGATCTCGCAAAATGTAATATCTCTCTAAAATATTAAGTTTTAGGAGTTCTTCATATAGTTTGAATAGTTATTCAGTAATGAAAATTGAAATGGAAGCAAAGTTCTGTTTTCACGGACGTGCTCTGAAAACACTCCTGTACACTTCATAAGGAGTGACAGTAGTACGTACGAGACGGGGCTGCGGGGGTACTCAAGAGTAGCGGCGAATACTAGACGCGCATTTTAGTTTTACTGCCTGTAAGCTTTCACAATTTCAGTGAGACGAAATAAAGAGTACACTTTTGTGTAAAATTTCATATTTATTATGTAACAAACCGTGTCCAAACCAACAAACCTATAGCTACATATTTCTCGCGTCGTTGTCACATAAAAACATCATCCGCGAGCGCCTTATTTTGCGGCCGATCGTCCTCAAACGTCACCATTTTGTCCCTACTTTTACCCCCTGAACTTTGTCCTTTAACCTCTTGATTTTTACCCCTGTCGCCGAAAGACAAATCGTACAACTCCCCTGCAACGCCGCTCAAGTTAAACTCGCTCAGACTCCTCGGCACAAAATACTCTATACACTTTTCGGCGTGACCTGCGGACCGCCTCACAGGCGTGTTCCTCTGGAAACTCTCCTCCCCGTAGTTCGCAGACTTGCGTCTCGGTAGACTGTTAAACTTGGTCGGGTTCAAACTGTCGATTTTAAACGTTACTTGCTGACGTTTCTCCTGGCAGTTGAACGCAACCGACGGCCCGGACTCGGCCGTCTCTCGATGTCAGGACACGACCGACATGGATATTTTATCGTCGCATATCTTCTCCACACTATGGACAGCACGAGACTTTGAGCCTCCTGTACACAGAGCCGTGAAAGTTCTAAGAGCTGAGCTCATATCTTCTTGTATCAAATTGAAGCACATAGCGACGACGACGATTCCAACTAAAATATATATACAACACACTCCAACAGCTATGTCTTCTGCTTTAGCAGACACGGTGCTGGCGTAGAGTCCAGGTCTTAAGTCCCCGAATCCAATTGTCGCGAGACTGGAGAACGAAAAGTAGTACCCGTCAATGAAACTCCACTTTTCAGTCGTGTGAAACACGACAGTTCCCAATGCTATATATAACGCGATCAGAAGCAAACTGAGGAAGATTGGCACTCGCGTGTGGTCCCTACAGGTCCAATGGTAGCCGCCACTGAAACTGTCTAGGTTCAAGGCCGCCTGAAAAGGCGTCCTTTTTTGTCTTTCATTGCTATACTTATTTTTATCACAATCACTATACTGTTTGCACTCGGCTCCTGCTACGGTGTAGCGACTTAAACAGTCAGCTTTGGAATGGAAGTTGCCACTCCTGAGGGTGGACGGGCACATCTTGGAGTAGAGCACTCGGAAGTGCCTCGCCAGCGCCTCGCCTATGGTGGAGAGGTACAACATGATGATGGGTATGCCCACGCAGGCATACGCTACAGCGACCAGCTTCCCCACAGATGACTGCGGGGCCACATTGCCATGTCCTGAAACAAATACATTATAGTTAGTACATGTAAAAAAACAGTAACTGGATGATCGAGTCAAGCTACTTTGGGGTGTAAGTAGCTCACTATCATCTTTAGAGTCTAAGCCAACCTCATCTTCACGTGGTACACCCTTCTGATTCACTGACGCGGCTCTGGCACAAAGAGAGGTAGGTTTGTAATTATAAGCTACCCGACTGCGGAAGTACCTCCACTTCACAGACTACAGAAGTGTGAAGGTGTAAACACAACAACCCTCAAGTTAATTGTTAACTTGAGGGTTGTTGTGTTTCTGCGAGTGAGTGAGGTTACCATGAAGGAAAGAGTTGTTGCGTTGGCAGCGGGGGTGGCGGCGCACGAGCGATATTTTATGTTACGAGTGTTAATATGGCTACGGTAACCGCTTTACATCAGGCGGAGCGGACCATGTGCTTGTTTGCCACTTGATGCTGTATAAAAATAATAATAATATGTTAATGCACATTAATATTCTTCATTTCTAAGCTTCAGTCTTGTACGGAAATCAAACCAGTAACCCTTGGTCGCTAAATTAGCCATTGCTAATCTACTGCAACAGACGTCGCAAAAAAAGAAAAGAAGCAAGTGTGAACAGCACAATGGAACTTGTATGACCTAAAAGCTTTTGTCCCGCCAGATTTCAGCCAGAAGCTTTTAGTGACTAAGTACGGTAAATCCTAGCTTTGAATAGAACAATGATGTTCGCTATTTATTGTGCCTCTACATTTATAATTTTACATTTAGGTGATTCTTTAAATTGCTTCCATAGGGAGGCAATTCACAAAAACGAATGATAATCATAATTAACATACATTAATAAACATCTTGACGAGCTCGGTGGCGTAGCGGTCAATGACGCGGCTTCGACACCAACGCTCGTGGGTTCGATTCCCACACAGGACAAACATTTGTGTGCATGAACATGTCTGTTTGTCATAGTCTGGGTGTTTTCTATGTATCATAAGTATGTATTTACAAAAAAAAAATGTATTTACGTATGTTTATCAGTTGTCTAGTACCCATAACACAAGCTTTGCTTACTTTGGGGCTAGATGGCGCTGTGTAATTTGTCTGACAATATTTATTTATTTATTTATTTATTATCATAATCGGGGCATACAGTTTGGTGTTGCAGCTACATATCTATCATCTCCATCCAAAATTCAATCACACCGCTGCAACTGGATAGATGTACGATCAAAGAATTTATTACGCTAAGTAAGGAATATGGAACATCGCGTGCGGGGGAGGATGAAGCGCTGCCATTTTGAGATAATTTCAGTGCATATAATGCCACGTACAATACACGGCCCTGTCCATGATACAGCTAGACCCCATTTTTTGACGTAAAGTTTGCGAAATGAAATCTTTATGATATTCAGCATAAGGAGTTTCACGATCAACGATTAGCGTAGACCACTAGACCACTGAATATGAGTTGGGAAATCATTGTGCATCATCATTAACCTGTAGACCCACTGCTGGAAGATGGGCGTCGAAAGCTTCATCGTCCTACGCGCGGCCTCCACTCTAATACCTTTCTACCCCATCTGCCATGCATTTTGCATGTAAATAATGAACTCCGGTTTTTTGGAAATTAGTATCCGGAGTAGTATGAAAAATTCTAAAAAATAGTAATTTGGCTGAGATCTACGAGTACTTAAAAGAAAAGGTATTTTAAGGTACCTATATCATAACCTGCAACCTTGAAATAGGTACCTTTATTTTTTTCAATTCAGCTATAGAATCAGAAATATGTTTGTAAATCGACAGGACCACATGCTATTGAGCTTGGCTTAATCTGTAATAGTGGTTTACTTTCATACTCTCTACAGATCTGTAATACGTCTGAACTGTGACATAATTTTCTGTCGTTGTCATGACACCTTATCCATCCCACTCTTGGGATCCAGGTCAAACGTCAATCGAACGGTTGACCTGGAACCCGCAGTTGGCTTTTAGAGCCTTCTCCTCCACGCTGTACAACTGCGGGTTGGCGGAGACCAGAGTTTTCAAGTCACCTAAAGGCCACTGACTTGGCTTAACGACTAACATCTAATGACAACAGCCGGGACCGACGGCTTAACATGCATTCTGAAGCGCGGAGAAGCTCAAGATAAATAAACCCAACCATGGACAAGCTACGGTGAAATTATTTAACTTGTGTATTTGATTAGACTGGAAATGCAACGACGCCATCGGACTCCACAGTAATTCAGTCAATTCCCAATAATCTGTAATATTTTGACCAAATTATAAAAAAAATTAATCGAACCTTACCGATAGTGGTGATGAGTGTAAGTGCATAAAGGAAACTGCTGGAGAACGTCCATCTATAATCTGCCTCGTGGTCGTACGCCAGCCGGTTCTCAAACGACGCACCTCCCCGGATCGTCTTGATCAGCACTTTCTGGAAATCCATCAACTCCTTAGCTGCTAACTTCGTCCAGTTCTCCTTATAAAGAATATTCAAGTCTTCAGTAATAGACCAGAGTCTTTCAACTGTTTTGGATCGTAGATCAGTGCTGGTACTTTGAGATTGACTGAGGTTAGGCTTCGAGGCGGCTACTGCTGTTTCTTCAGTGACGGTATTACCTTCTATAGCAAGGAAGAGGAAACCTCCGAGGAGGTTGTAGGTTAGGACGAGGAAACATATCGCTAGGCAAGTTAGAGGAGACGCTCGTCTTTTATGAGCGCATCGACAGCAGAACAGCCTTGAGTCATCGGGACCTCGTCGCGCTGTGAAGCAGCATCGTGGTTCTTCGACGAAGATGTCGTTCTTGCAGTAGGCTCGTTTGGGGAGGTCCCGACTGCCGTCTTCCAGCATGCTTACTGTTTCATGCCCCCTTCATCGCACTTTGTATTTCTTGTGGTGCCTTTTCTTCTTTATTCTTGGCATTCTAGTTTGTTTTCCTTTGGGTTACTCTGGAGTTTTAACCTGTAACAATGAGATATTATATGTTAATTATAATCAAGAAACTTAATGTTTAATCTAAAATTTAAGTACAGTTTCTCTTCTTTTTTTTTCAAGTTTTTAAAGGTTCAACTACACAACTTAGTTCCCTTACTGTGAAATCACGTTACCGTGAAGTCAAGTCGCCGTCAAGTCACGTCAATTTTTGGTGATATGTGTCACTAAAAACTTACGTGACGTACGTATTTATAGAAACTTGTGATAACTCACCAGTGTCATAGTTACTTTGCCACATATTTTTTTTTATTATCCGAATAAAGTGACAAACAAGCGTACGAACTGCATGATGGTAATGTAAGGTAAAGTCATTCCAGCATATAGACGCTTGCGTCACCAGAAGCAACACTCACGTGTTACCAACACTCTAAAAACCCCGTTACGCCTTTCTTGAAGAAATGCATACGGTAGTCTCCTGGGAAAGCCTTGGCAGGGAATTTATTTCACAACTTGAGAGTTCAAGATAGAAAACTCCTCTGAAGACATACAGCACGCGCCCAATCGGACACAAAAACCTAATGTTCGAAGATGAATTCCCTGCCTATGGCGAGCAGTGCGATAGTATAGAAAGAGGCCAAGGACATCATATCAAACAGCTCCTTTGAACACAATCCATTGTGCAATTGGTAGAATACGTAAAGAGAGGCAGTCGCTCCTCATATCTAATGTCTTGGTACCGTCGATGAGCTTTGAATCAATTGTTTCGAGCTGTCGTTAATGTGAAGTTGTCTAAGGCCTTCAACATGGGGTGTAAGTGGTTCATCGCCATCTTTGAACCAAAGCCAACTTCACCTGCACGCGGTGCACCCTGCTGACTAACAAACGAAGCTCTGGCGAGAAGAGAGGTAGGGAGCGTAATTGTAAGCTACCCGACTAGGGAACGTTCCTCCACCTCACAGAATACCTCAGCCAAATAACGGTTCCCTTGAGGGCTGTTGTGTTCCTGCGAGTGAGTGAGGTCACCAGAAAGGAAGGAGATGCTGCGATGGCAGCGGGGGTGGCGGCGCGCGAGCGATATTTTATGTTGCGAGCGTTAATATGGCTGCGGTAACCGCTTCACATCGGGCGGTCCGTATGCTTGTCTTCCACCCGACGTAGTATAAAAAAAAAACACTCGGCTCGTCTCGTAATCATAGCGTACACCGTTCATGTACTGTGCAGTAGGAGAGCGTATCGAGCACATAGATTTCTCAAGTTGTATGCACTCGCGACTCTCGTACAGCAAACAGCATGAAAGCGGCTTACGCGTACAATGCCGCAATGTGCAACGAAGGTGCTGAGACGTACCGTTCGCGACGTGTAGAACTGATGTCATACGATTTCTACTAAAATATATTTATTGTCGTGGCTGATTTTGCACTTTTCTTTATACTACCTACATCGAGTGGTAGACAAGTGATGCGGTTACCCTAGCCATAGTAACCCTCGCAACATTGAACGTCACCCCCGCTGCCAGCACAGCAACTCCTTCTTTTCTGGTGACCTCACTTACTCGTACGAACAACCCTTAAGGGAATTTTTATTTGGCTGCAGTATTCTGTAAGGAGGAGGTACTTCTCCAGTCGGGCTGCTTATAAATACGCTGTACCTACCTCTCTTTTCCCAGAATCTCTTTTGCACGTAATGCACGTTGCATTACGTGCAGGTGAAATTGGCTTTGACTCTAAAGATGGTGATCTACGTACACCCCAATTCATTTGACGCTGACGTGGGTTACCTGGTGAAAATTAAGCCTAGTTTCGTAGCTGTCCACATCGATGCATAGATATCAATCAAAGCCAGAACTACAGACTACAACCACTAAAACATAGGAATAAGTCAGTGAAATTTTCATTGAAATTCGTTCATATTTTTTTACTGGGAAATATAATTGGTCTTTGAATTTCGCACATAGCTCAAGTGGCTTCCTATAAGACTTCGCCGAAACTGGCATATAGTTTCCCTTGTGTATTCTATGCTTTTCAATCCGTCTACACCCAAGTACTTAAAAGATCGCTTTTTACTCCATAACGAGACGCAAAGTCGTGCGTTACGTAGTACCTTTCTCCTTCACCTTAAAACGCCTACACACTCCAACCAATTTTATTCAAAGTCATACTCAGTTCAAGCGGTTCGTCAATGCTCTGCCATTAAATATTCGGAAAGTTCAAACTGAACTCTTGTCAATGCTTGAATTGAATTCTGTCTAATTGTTTGCATTTGTCTCCTGTGTATATTCCTGATATATCGCTCATAGGGTGCAACAACGTCATAATTAAAATCAACATGCATTTTTAGAACGAAATTTTGATATAAAATCTTTTATATCTATTTATTTTGATATAATAATTCTACTTTCAGATTCTTCTAGATATCAGATAGGCTTGTAACATTTTAGAAGTGCCTAGTTATTTTTGAAGTGAAAACTTCTTTAGCGGCGTTGTGCACTTTTTGGGATGGGTAAAATTTAATGTTAAACTAGCGTCAGGACACGTGGCCTGATCGAAAATTTGTAAGACGGAGCGGCGCGGACCGGCGCGGCGTAGGAGAGGAAGTAATATCCCCCTCTACCGCGCGGCGAATATGTATGCCTGCTTCTGCTGTTTATTTTTAATGTAATATAAATTGTCATGTTAGTGTACGATAGTGCAATAAATAAATATTGTATTTTACCACATAAATGATAGTTTTTTTTATAATGATAAATAGTTCGTGCGAAATTATTCCCTAACCATTCCAAAATATTAAAAAATGCACAAAGTTAATGTTCAAGTTTTCACTTCTGTCGGCTCTCCCGGAGTACAGCCTGTTTTTTTTTATTTTCTTTTATTCTACTTCGGGTGGCAGACAAGCATACGGCCCGCCTGATGTGAAGCGGTTACCGTAGCCATATTAACGCTCGCAACATAAAATATTGCTCGCGCGCCGCCACCCCCGCTGCCAACGCAGCATCTCCTTCCTTTTTTTGGTGACCTCACTCACTCGCAGGAACACAACAACCCTCAAGGGAATTATTTGGCTGCGGTATTCTGTGAGGTGGAGGTACATTCCCCAGTCGGGTAGCTTACAATTACGCTTCCTACCTCTCTTTACGCCAGAGCTTCGTTTGTCAGTCAGCAGGGTGTTGCGCGTGCAGGTGAAGTTGGTTTGGTCTCGATGAACCATGTACACCCCAAACGAAAGAAAAACGTCTATTTTTCTTAGTCTGGATGTTTTCTATGTATACATATTTATCAGTTTTCTAGTACCCATAGCTTTGCTTAGTTTGGGACTAGATGACATTGTAGTTCAAACGATAAAAATAAAGTTTAAAAAACTAAAACCCGACTACTATAAACACGCTCTAAAAAGTACGAAACAAGAAAATAGTCTCCGCTGAAATTATTATGTACATACTATAACACAATTACCGACTTTTAAATAAACAACTTACTTACACGTAGTATATTTTAACGTAGTTTTTTATACATCATACTGATAGAGATATGTTTAAAAAGGATAGTCGTGGTCGTATGCCACCTACTGTAGCAAAACAGATTCATTATATTAATGAAATTAAATCAAAGTGGCATACGACCACGGCTATCCTTTTTAAACATATCTCTATCAGTATGATGTATAAAAAACTACGTTAAAATATACTACGTGTAAGTAAGTTGTTTATTTAAAAGTCGGTAATTGTGTTATAGTATGTACATAATAATTTCAGCGGAGACTATTTTCTTGTTTCGTACTTTTTAGAGCGTGTTTATAGTAGTCGGGTTTTAGTTTTTTAAACTTTATTTTTATTTAACTTATTTTGAAGTTATGTGAATTCGTGTTAGATATAATTATTATGCAGAGCAGACTCATATAGCAGTTAAGGTTTTATTATTTCATATTGTATTCAGGTAGGTAGTAAAACTTCCATGCCATTTAGGCTTAAGAAATCGATCAACGATTTCTTAATCTTTTCAACTCCTCAAATGATAGTAGGTCATAAGGATTTTTTTGTAATTTAATAGGTTCCAGTGAATAAATGAACAGTATATCTATGGATCTGAGTCTGCTAAGGGCCACATTTGATGACTGATTTTATAAATTCTTGCAATTATCAGGTGATTGCAAGTAAACCTGTGAGCAACAGCTAATAATGTTTATATATTTGAATCGTGCTAACAAAGCTCTTTCATTTGATACCCCACACGACACCGTCACGAAAAAAATTTTTTTTACTTCTTTATTTTATGTCCACTAGAGGGCGCTGTAACAATTTTAACGTAACGTCATGTAGCCTATAACCAGCGGACGATCAAGAGGCTTCCAACGACACCTCATTTGTCTAATTATGATAACTAGCTTAGAAGTAATGAGGGAACAGATGAACATCCATAGCCACATACATACATACATACATACTTACATACATACATACAGGTCAAAATCATAGCCCTCCTTTTTGCTTCGCCGTAGTCGGGTAAAAAGTACGAACTTCCGTTCATTAAATTTATTATGAAATATTAACTTGCCGTCTATTTCTTAGCGTAAATTACAGGCCAATGGTAGACGTTCCTACATTTAATCAGCCCATGGGACAGCTGAAAGCAGATAATGCTAGACAGTCACAATGTTTCTGGTATTCAATAAACAGTTTGTAACAAAGGTGTATTGTATAAGGTCAGTTGTCAGTTACATTTGAAGGGTAGACAGTGGAAACAATCCGTTTTGTCGAGTGACCACTCGCTGTTGAAACAAACAGCGTTTGTACAGCGGACACAGTGCATCGGAGGTAGCGGAAATGTACGCGTTTTAATGTTTTGAGGTTAAAAGAGTTCTCCTTAACAAACTATCGTCTGTAGTAGTAGTTTGTAAGAGGTTCATCAACATCTTTGAACAAAAGCCAACCTGGCGAAAAGAGAGGTGGGGTATAGCGTATTTTTTAAGCTACACCACTGGGGAAGTACCAATTCACAGAATACCGCAGCCAAATAACAAATCCCTTGAGGGTTGTTGTGTTTCTGCGAGTATGTGAGGTTACCAGAAAGAAAGAAAGGAAGGAGTATAGGCTGGCAACGGATGGGCGACCTCTTGGTGTTGCTGATTTCAATACTCAATACTCAATATCTTTATTGCATATAATATGTAGGTACATGTCGATCTTAAAATACATGTTAGTTTTAAGTTATTACATATTATGACCCTATAAGGGTATGGCAACAGTCTGAAGTGTACGGAACGGTTTATTATATGTCATCTAATTTGTCATTTAAAAATTCGTCAAGAGTATAATAACATTTGGCTACTAGTAAGGTCTTTAATTTTTTAATGAATCTTGCTCCTTGGTCAATATCTTTTATTTTATTTGGCAATTTGTTAAATATTTCCATGGGCGGTGGTGATTGCCTTCCATCAGGTTACCCACATGCTCGTTTGTCACTCAGTTCATCACTTACTCAGGAGATGTGATCGGCTCATTGCCACTACAGCTTGCAAACTCTGAAGGCTATGTCGTATAGTATACTATAAGTAGTACAGTATTACCAAACAGTATTTATAACCAGCAGTATATACAGGCTGATGATTGTTTTCCACATTTCACAGATTTTATTTCTATACACACACACTAAAGCGCACATTATCCTTGCAGCCACTACATAAATTTGCAAAAACCGCGGCAAAGCCAGATGACAAGAATCGATGAGGAAATTGTACACGTTTAACTCTCGCCTTTGTGTATGTTTGAAAATGAGTTATTAGAATGAAGCTGAAATACATTTTTTTTTTATTATGTCGTAGTCGGAGTTCAAAGAGTAATCCGCTTTGTCAGTTTTTCAAGCTAAGCTCATCCGATTATCTTTATTAATACAGCATCCATTCTCTCGTAAATGCATCCACGTCCACACTGATCACCACCCTATTAACCACATGCTGTTTTTCCATCCACGCCGTACACAAAAACCATCTTATCTTCCACCTCATAATTCATATTTCTCTTTGAAATTGTGATTTTTTCCAACAATCTGAGCAACACGCAATAACCTTTATCTCTGGCGATAATAAAATACATTTTATCGTCCACTTTGTTCAGTTTTTCTAAACTCGGGCTATAAAATTCTAAATACTTTCACATTCAAGCTAACTATCGCAATTTACAACAAACGACTTCACAACTTTTTCTCATTTCAAATAGCTGCTAAAGTAATATATCTTTTTTTTGCATGATAGCAGATAGCGCTTTATTTAAAAACTAGCAAATTTCCACAGGGTTATTCAAGTGATTGTTATACAACTACCACTCAAATACATATAATATTTCAATCGTCAATATTTTTATTGCATTCCATATGTAGTACCAGTCGAGTACATAGTTACAAAGATGTTTTATGCAGTATATAGATTATTACATACATAATTGTTGTTTTGGGTGGGTTTATCGATCATAATGTGATTTAATATTATTAAGTGCCTTGAGTCTTTTTGAAGACATTTCAAAGAGACGTTTTCAAGCCACCGGGGACCCAAGAGCCGGCGCTTACTTGGGTCAGAGTCTAAGCATCGCAATCCAAAGTGGTAACGCTGCTAGCGTTTTAGGCACGCTGCCTCACGGACCTACTTTAGATAGTTTTTGTTAAGATAGGTTTACACAGTTTAGTTTAGTTTTTATTGTCTGCATTATATTATTTATGAATATTGTATATTATATATTATTTATTGTTATGAATTTCTGTAATGCGTGATGGTCATTCACACTACTTTCTTTGATGTCACTGGAAGTGGCTGGCGTCTGAAATACAGGCTTTGCCTAGTTTAGACGTCAGTAATCATATGTAAGTGTAAAAGTAAACCATGAAACTACTGTATTTTGTGTCAGTGTATTGTGAATTATTTAATATTTTGAATAAATTATTATTATTAAAAAAAAAAATGCTTTGATGTTATATATGTTAATATATAATTTTTTGTAAAATATTATTTGTCAAAAATGTATATAGGTAAATTAAATAACTCTAGCAAATAAAATTTTCATCACAAAATAAACTTTTTTTTTTTTTTTTTATACTACGTCGGGTGGCAGACAAGCATACGGCCCGCCTGATGTAAAGCGGTTACCGTAGCCATATTAACGCTCGCAACATAAAATATCGCTCGCACGCCGCCACCCCCGCTGCCACCGCAGCATCTCGTTCCTTTCTGGTGACCTCACTCACTCGCAGGAACACAACAGCCCTCAAGGGAACCGTTATTTGGCTGCGGTATTCTGTGAGGTGGAGGTACATTCCCCAGTCGGGTAGCTTACAATTACGCTCCCTACCTCTCTTTTCGCCAGAGCTTCGTTTGTCAGTCAGCAGGGTGCACCGCGTGCAGGTGAAGTTGGCTTTGGTTCAAAGTTGTTGATGAACCACTTACACCCCACTTCACTGTTTGTCTGAATATTATGTAACAAAATTAAATTGGTTTCTCTCATTACTTTTCACCTGCTTTATAAATATGTTTAATAAATAAAAAGTTATTAAGTATGTTTATACAAGAAAAAAATTTATTTACGTAAGTTTATCAGTTGTCTAATTCCCATAACACAAGCTTCGCTTACTTTGGGGCTAGATGGCGCTGTGGAATTTGTCTGACAATATTTATTTATTATTATTTATTTACCGTGTCTTCCACTCTTTACTCCTACTCTTTACTCCTCTCACTTGTACTCCTAAATACAGTCCTCCCTTTTATATAGGCCATATTTAGTGTGATAGTAGTCATAAACCCGTGTTGCAATTAATAAAATTTAACAAGAACATCAAATAATTGCATCTGTAGTTTAGAAATAGATTGACTGGTAGATATCTCTCATAGAGATAAGACCGCCTTTGTACATCTGTATTTCAAAAGTTTTATATGTAAATATACTTATGCTTATTATGTACAATAAAGATAATACAAAGAAACAAATAATTATTATGTTTTTTTTTTTATACTACGTCGGATGACAGACAAGCATATGGACCGCCTGATGTTAAGCGGGTACCGTAGCCATATTAACGCTCGCAACATAAAATATCGCTCGCGCGCACCCCCGCTGCCAATGCAGCATCTCCTTCCTTTCTGGTGACCTCACACACCGCGTTGGCTTGGGTTCAAAGATGTTGATGAACCACTTACACCTCAAAATTATTTATTATGTATTTAAATAGTTGAGTTCGGACAATTTGACAGAATATTATAAATCCCACCGAGGCGGAGAAGGCGACTTTATCCATTTTTAAAAAATATTTATAAAGTACAACAAAATTTAGGTGGATATAGCGGTGCTATACTAAAACGAATTTTATTTGTCGAACGGCTGAGTGGTGAGCTAACAAAGTTAAGACAGCGACCGTATTGCATAAGATGTAGCGGTTATACTATGCCAGTTTATTAAAGTCCTTCCAGATGGCCGGTTGATAATATTTATTCTTGTTTTAGTTATAATAATAATAAGAATGATTTATTTTCTTGTCACAATATTTTTTTTCATGAATCTTGACGTAGAATTACAAATAATGTGTGAGGCTTGGGGCTTTTGAACTAGGTCGGAGTCTACATCTCAGTGATTCAGTGCTCAATTTATCGATTGAAGTACCTGTTCAATATTTTGAGTTAGTTTATAAAATATTAAGTGAGAGCTGATGACATAAAAGTCGGGACTCCGGACTTATGAGATAGCAAGATAGAAGCATAGATAGAAGTTCATTCATAAATCAAATCTATGCAGATTTGCATATACCTATAAATTCGGTAATAAGGTTAAAAACGAAGAATAAGGAATTTGAAATGGATATTGCTGCTTTACTAAGATACAGAAATTAACGCAGACAAAACTATAGACAAATTGTCAATTTCTATCACATTAGAGAGTCGCAGAGACTAAGGTCGTCTCTAGTCTCTAGGTAGTTGGAACAGAGATCACCAAAGCAGCCACGGCAATCGCAAGCATCTGCTAACGGTAGTGGGTGGGTGCCGCCCCCAGTAATTTGCATGAACTAACTGGTACGCGAAATAGTGTAGATAAAATTGCCAAAAATATTTATTATGCTGGAATTGACAGTTAGCAGTAGTAATAGTACTAATTGATATTATCTTTTATTGACACCTTTACTCCTTTTCTTCGTGCAACAGTAAACGTATTTTTCTTCTAACACGAGTAATGTAGACTTTGGTTGTTTATCTTTACAAAGATGTAAAAGGACCCTACAACAGAACACAATAACAATAAATACAATGCAAGAATAGTCGTTTTATACTTTACGTATACTCATCATTTTAATAAAAATCTCTCGCCCGCTATCGCTCGTCACACAATGCTATCCATTATAGTTCAAAACAGAACTATGTTCTAGCAAAAATAGTTGGCGTTAAATTTCATAAATTCAATTCGATCCGTGATGAACCCTCGCGTCCCTATTTGATTTATGATAAACCACCCGCTTGTTATTGGATTCAGTCAAGTACGTGTTTGTAAAATAATCTATACACATAACAAAAGTATGAATATTCCTGGGCATATTACACAGCGCTATCTAGTTCCAAACTAAGCAAAGCTTGTACTATGGAGTTGAGAGAGATGATGCGTCACAAGCGGAACGCTTAGGCCGATCTTGCCTCTCTATCGCTTGTACCGCGCTCTCGCTTACACGCTCGGCTCAGGCGGAATGTGTCAATGAGTCATGCTTTTTAGTGCGTGCAGCCGGCGTTCATCGATTAATAACACGTTATCACGTAAAAAAAGATGTCGGAGAAAAATATGCCGACAAGAAGCTTGCGTGGGCCGCGTTAAAACGACGACGGTGGTTCGTGATTTCGAATTTATAAACCGGATTCATTCGATTCGATCATACGCAATAATAATAAATAAGAAATAAATATTGTCAGACAACTGATAAACATATTATGTAAATACATTTTTTTTTGTAAATACATACTTATGATACATGGAAAACACCCAGACTAAGACAAACAGACATGTTCATGCACACAAATGTTTGTCCTATGTGGGAATCGAACCCACGAGCGTTGGTGTCGAAGCCGCGTCATTGACCGATACGCTACCGAGCTCGTCGAGCAATGAAACATTTAAAAAAACATTGTTATAATTGAGCATCTACCTTTTTCTCGATTCATTACATAGGTTTACTTTGCTCAAATATACCAAAATAATTGGTCGTTAATTTTCAAATCAAATAAATGCTTGAGGTGACCTACAAACTTCAAAATACGCGCGTGCGTTGATTTTGAAGGTTTCACGTAACCTAAACCAAACCACGAAATCGGTCTAAAATACCTGACGCTCAGAATTCCTCTTTTGTACAGGTCGGTATTCTGTTGGAACCGTCACTACAAAGGAATTAAAGTTCACTCGATGGATGGATTCCAACCTTTCGGTTCTCAAATTGAAGTTGATTTTGACACGCATGTACTCTACAATCTCCTCGATTTGTTGTGTAATGCAGGCAACGTCGTCGGCACGGCTGGATGCAGCAGGTGTTTGGGTCATGTCGGTGCGGTGCTTGTGGCTGGTGGGCTTCTTCGTTCTCTCAACTTTTAAGGAATCCTCGGGGTTGCATTGGTCC
The DNA here is from genome assembly GCA_937001555.2 of Hypsopygia costalis. NCBI lineage: Eukaryota > Metazoa > Arthropoda > Insecta > Lepidoptera > Pyralidae > Hypsopygia > Hypsopygia costalis. Next base: position 24,481,741 of record OW443345.2, on the reverse strand, counting down.
TGTCGCGGTCCCTGTAGCGCTTTTACATTGCTTGTGAGGATTCCGTTTCTCCCTTCGTGTCGTAGTCCGCTTTGGTGGCTTAGCGATTAGATATTGGCATACAGGTAACTATTATGACGTAGGCATTCGCTAAAAAAGGATTTTTAGAAGTTCTCACACGTGCGAAGTCCCTGATGGAATATAGTAATATTATAAACCCAGTTTACTATAAACATTCCCAATAAGAACTCCCTCAGGAACACAAATTAACTTTTTACTTTATCTACTTGGCAACTGTAGTTTGTTTGTTGGCAACGAAATTTTCATCAGGCTAAGTGGTACATGACGCCTGTATACAAAACAATGAGAAAATAGGTCCAGCTAATTCCATTCAATCTAGCCAATTTCAAAGTTATTATAATGTTCGTACATGTTCTTTAAATTATTTATAGTACATAAAAAAAGTTACAAGATTTTACATAAGTGGTATGTAAAGGCGAGCTTATCTCCAATAGAGATCTCGTCTAAGAAGATCTTCGTTAGAAGTAGCTATGTGCCTATTAATAATGTTATCTTTATGTCGCAGTCGGTTTGTATAATTCGCTGTAATACAAAACGGCGAGCCCTTTTAAAAATCAGAGCTCGGTGTGTACCACGGATTTTAAATATCTAACACTAATGTGTAGTGTTAGATATTTAAAATCCGTGGTGCACTACAGTTGAGCTGCACTTAATCGGCCATCTCTTTAGGCTTTTAATACTTTATTAGTCACATTGCTGTCTCTTGCAAGTCAAATTCCAAAAGCTTCTAACTCCTACTTCTTCTGATTAAATTAGTTTCGAGTTCCAAGGCAGCCGTAGACTTACCCCCGGGAATGCAATGGACTTTCTTGTTCATTACCTCTCTTGGTGGTCGCCGCTGTTAATCCTGGCTACACAGAAGACACAATGGTGGGGAATGTGTGGTGGGCCCCCCTTCCGTGTTGTTCATGTCGATGCATTAAAAATATATAGATTAGTCTCTGCAGTAATATACAGATTTAAAATACATATCGTTGCTAATACCACTTTTCCTCAGAACACGAATCTTCCTGACATTACATCTCAGTTTTGTGAATTTAACGGAGGCTTGGTATTATTTTTGACATCAAAGCCGAAGTATTCAGAGTGCGATTTATATTCACATAGCGCTTTGTGATTTATTTGATATTTTACCATATAATTTGAATCTAACAGACGAATCTCATGATAACCTCTTTGATTTCGAATAATAAAAATTATTCAGCTAATGAAGTGGATAAAGACTATGTCTACCTCGCACAGTCCATTCAGCTTGGTCGGGTAATTTCAACAAAGACATCGAGCTTTTTTTCTTCTAAATATATCGATATGGGTATCAAAATAAAGGTCTCGATGACCTGATTTCAAATATATATTTGATATATTAATTTTTGCCTGCGGCTTTGCTTGTATGGAATTATATTATTGTTACGCGTGATTAATAAATCTATTGTAGGTGCAGTCAGGTTTTTGATTTTTTTAATTAACTTATAACTTGTTAATAGATTAGTTTGGATTAATCGATCTCGACTTGACAATAGTTCTCGCGAAATTTGATGAACAGGGTTCAAACGATGGCCTCGTTTCTATAGACATTGTTATGGAAACAAATACTAGCCATTGATTAAAAATATTTAAGTGAATAAACTAACTAGTAAGTTTTTGTTCGTTTCGTATAATTTGCTGAGAAAAAAAAATAGTTAATATAGCCAAATTTTCGAAAAGTCGGCGCAAAAGCGATTGCCTTTTTAGCTATTTGAATCAATATTTTATAATAAAAATAACCGAAATAAACGTCAGTTTAAGGAATATTCATGTGCAAAACAAGAGAATATTATTAGTGTTCGTAAAAAGAAATATGTTGAAAACTCCGTTTAAATTAGAATACACAATTTACAATTTAAACTGTTTGAATCCTGTTCATCGAATTCGAGAAAACTTTCGTCAAATCGAGGTGGATTTATCCAAATTAATGTATTAAGCGAACAATGTAATTAGTTTTTTTTCCGTCCGAATTGGAATGGTCTTTCATAATATGTACTAAAAATACAGTTTAGGATTCATGGCAAATAAAGGGAAAAAATTGAGAACGCCTTTACAAACTCTGCAGAATTTTAGATGCGGACTCTTAAAGCACCGCCGCCTCCGCTGTTATCTTAGTAAGTAGAGTAACTTTCCTTTAGTAATGTCACTCACTCGCAGAAACACAGCAACTTTCTATGAAGTTGTTATATTTAGCTGCAGTCTTCTGGTAAGTGGATAAACTTCCCATCCAGGCAGCTTACAACTAATGATGACAGCAGAGAAAAGGGTGTATGCACACCAGACCCGCAATTTGCACGTGCTTTACTTTTATAAGCAGAAAGTAAAGTAAAAGCAAAGTATGTACATATGCCACATATTTATATTAAATTTGACGAGCTCGGTGGTCGAATGGTTAGCAATGGCCAATTTGACTCCGAGGTCGTGGGTTCGATTCCCGCACAAGACAAACATTTGTGTGCATGAACATGTATGTTTGTCTTGGTCTGGGTGTTTTCTATGTATTATAAGTATGTATTTACAAAAAATAATGTATTTAAGTACATACATTTATCAGTTGTCTAGTACCCATAACACAAGCTTTGCGCTTAATTTGGGACTAGATGGCGTTGTGTAAATTGTCCAGAAATATTTATTAATTTATAAATGCATGGCATTAAAGCAGTCACAGACGGCACATATAAATATACCTCGTCAAACACAATATAAAGGCCGGCAATGCGATGAACTTGCCATTTGTAGGTTGTTGTTCTAACCATCAACATTTACAGATCGCCTGAGGATGCCTCGCGTAGAGGCGAAACACGTGTCGCAGAGACGACCACGACAGTCGGGGCAACGTACCCTATACCTAACGGCTAATGCGCCCCGTGTGCCAACCTTCCGGTTATATCACGGGTTGCGAGTCTCTCGTCCAGTAAATCAACCAGACGAGAGGACCTTTACCTGCACCGCTTTTGCGCTCAGTAAACCAACCGAGCACGCAAGGGCAGTCGGGGCAGGGGGGCAGTGGCGGTCGCATGTATCTTCTGTTTCAGAAGTTAGAGATTCGCCGAGACGACCACAGCAGCTGGAGCAGAGACGACCAAAGCGGCCACGGCAGTCGCATACAACTACAAACGGTAGTGGGTGAGTGCCGGCCGGCAGTAGTTTGCATGAACTAATTGGTGGCGGAAGCACGCAAAGTAGTGTAGATGAAATTGCCTGTAAACATACCTCTGTAACTTGCTATAAATGCCAACGAACGATAAAGACATCTATACAGATAAATAAAATTGGAGTGACTGTTTGTAATATTAAAATATCCGCTTTTTACTAAATGCATATGGTACATCCATATACATTTAATATATAAACGGTACATATACCAAAATAACATTTTTACAATTTTTGTCTGTCTGTCTACGGCTGGACCGATTTTGACGGGACTGTCACTGGCAGATAGCTGATGAATGAGGAGTAACTTGGGTCACTTTTATTTTAGAAATTTTATTTACTTTTATTAATATTAAAAAAAAAACTACTCCACGCGGACGAAGTCGCGGGCACAGCTAGTCACACAGTATCTAAGAATGCGTACGTAATTTTTTTCTGAATCAGTAACCTAGAATCTGCTTTCCTGAGTATACACAAATTATATTAGGTATTATACAAATAGATATTTATTTATCTATTTGTATAATACCTAATATAATTTTGTAACAATTAATGTCGTACAAGGCGACTGAGGGTAATAATACATTATCAAATATCGATCAGGCCTCCCCAACCCGTCTGGCCAGCGTGGGGAATGTAGGCCAAATCCTCCTTCCGTCTAGGACGGACGAGAGAGGGTCGTGCTCCTGTAGTTGAGACTAAAATGGACCTGATGTTGATGATGATGAACAATTAATGATGCGCCACCTATCTAATGTTATGATTGTCTCAGATTGTCTAGAAGAGATTGCTTTCAGGAATAAGACCGCCTTTTGTACTTTTCATTTTGCAAGTTGCTTGTATATATCTTTATCATATCGGTGCAATAAAATGCATTCGATCTATTCTATTCTATTATATTACTTTATTGTATATATTTGTACTAACTGGCCGTGTGGTTTCCGGAAGACTAGAATAGAATCACTCCGTCTCTTCACGTGGATGTCGTACAAGGCGACTAAGGAAAATACATTATAAAACATCGATCAGGCCTCCCGTCTGGCCAGCGCGTGGGGAGTGTAAGCCAAATCCTCCTTCTGTCTGGGACGGACGAGATAGGGTCGTGCTCCTGTAGTGGAGACTGACCTGATGATGATGATTTGTACCAACTGAAGGTTGTGTAATATCAATTATTATTTATTACAACATTTTCTTTATTTAATGTATAACTTAATATGCATTTAGACAGATCTCAATGATTTTATGATGCTAATGTATGTACGTATTATTATAAAACTTGTAAATTATAAATAAAAAAAAAACCGGACAAGTGCGAGTCGGACTCGCCCACCGAGGGTTCCGTAGGTACGTAGTATCATTATTAAATTTGATATTTTTCATTATAAATAAGAAATAATGCCTCCAAAAAAATTAATAAAATATATTTTGCAATGTGTACATAAAGCCCTTTCATATGATACCCCATTTGAACTAGTAGTTTCAATTTGAAATTTCGACACCCTATAAAAAATATAGACCCCCTATTTTTTAAGATCTATTTACAAATGTATAGTTTTGAGATTTATTCCTGTACTTGTAGTCTATAACGATGTTACTTGCCAAATTTCATAGTTCTAGGTCAACGGGAAGTACCCTATAGGTTTTGATTCCCTTGAGTGTGTCGAAATATGCGTTTTTTGCTGAATAAACGGCCGTAACTTTTTTCTACGTAAACTTAGCAGTTTGATTTTTTTTTAACTTCATGGGACCGTAGACCTGAGTACACAGTTCAAATTTCAGCTTGATACCTCCACGCATTCTCGACATAGAAATTCTTGACAGACAGACAGACAGACAGACAGACAGACAGACAGACAGACAGACAGACAGACAGACAGACGGACAACAAAGTGATCTTATAAGGGTTCCGTTTTTCCTTTTGAGGTTCGGAACCCTAAAAATAAGGATGTAAGCATCTCATCACGACTTTTAGAGCTAATGCCAGCCTCACCTGCACGTGGTGTACCCTACCGAATCGCGAAAGAGGCTGGTGAAAGAGTGGTAGGGTACAGCGTATTTGTAAGTTGCCTGACTGGGGAAGTACCTCCATCTCACAGAATACCGCAGCCAAATAACAATTCATACCACACAATGGTCCTCTGCTACAAACCCATTAAGCACCAATGAAGCCCACATAACGCAGTAAATCCGTTTCGTCTCTTTGTATTTTCAACAACAGAATAACATCTCCATAAGAATCCCTCATATACAATAGAAATTACCTCAAACTCCTTTCCAATTCATTCAAATCCCATAGCATTATCCTTCTATTCCCAAAACGAATTCATGTTACATGGGGAAAAGATTGTTAAAGTAGCTAGGCCCTAGGCTATTGATGTGAAAATGTTAAATTAAATCACGTATATTGAGGCCCTTCTGTCGACAGAATTGCAACTTAAAATGAACATATTTCTCCAAACCGGGCATTATCTGCATAATTTGCAGTTACGCGAGTTTCCCTCGCATTTTTACGAGGCCTCATAACAATGTTCATATCGAACGATCACTTTAGAATATTTTGCATCGTCTCTAATCATTACAGCCATGCTACTGATTAACGAATAAGGTTTTTTCTTTTTTTTTCAAGATCGGATGAACGAAAATATTCTAAAATAATAAGTAAATATAGCGCGGCCATCCAGCATATTGTGTCCTTTGAGTTGCTGTTGAAAAAAAAATCCGGCCAATTGCGAGTCGGACTCGCGCACGAAGGGTTCCGTATCATTATCTAAAAAACGGCAAAAAATCACGTTTGTTGTATGGAAGCCTCCTTAAATATTTATTTTATTTTAATTTAATTATTTATTTTAAAATCATAACTCAATATTCTTTGAATATTTCAAGCGTCTACCTGTTGCCGTTATCAATATCGAGCTAAAAATCATGTTTGTTGTTTGAGAGCCCCCTTAAATATTTATTTTATTCTGTTTTTTGTATTTGTTGTTACTTATAGCGGCAACAGAAATACTTTATCTGAGAAAATTTTAACTATCACGTTTCATGAGATACAGCCTGGTGACAAACGGACAGACGGACGGCGGACGGACAGCGGAGTCTCAGTAAGAGGGTCCGTCTTACCCTTTGGGTACGGAATCCTAAAAACCACTTAAGGAACTTCGTGATATCGGGTGGCAAATTTGAAATAGAAGCGACAATAATGTAAAGACCAAACGGGTGAAGTTGCTGGCTCCAGTGCATTATAAAAACTTTCATTTGGCGTTTTATATTCTACCAGTTATGTGAATTTTAATACTGTCCAGAAAATAAACGCATCCCTTTTAATATTAAAGCAATATCTATAAACATGTCGACCGATTCACATAAAAGATTTTTAAACCTCTGTTACAAATGCGTAGGCAGCAACAGGCCATAGTCTGTTTGCATGTCTTATACAAGACAAAATGTACATGGGAAATTGTCTAATGCCATCTATAAATGTACCTACATTTTGAGCAAATAAATGTTTATTGATTGATTGATTGATCTTTTCCACATTTTATTGGCCATTGTTAACTAAAGTCACACTTACGTGGGTTTTCATGTCCACACTCGACAAAGAGCGCAATTACGCATTTTCACGTGGATACGTATTTAAAATTTATTCCATAGGGAGGCATTTCAAAACAACGAATGATAACCAAATCGGGGTATACAATTTGGTGTAGCATCTACATCTATCATCTCCATCCAAAATTCAATCCCACCACTGGATAGATGAAGGATCACGGAATTTATTACGCTACGTAAAGACTATGGAACATCGCGGGCGGAGGAGGGGGAAGCGCGCAATTTTGAGATAATTTTAGTGCATATAACGTATTCACGTACAACAAACGGTCGTGTCCGTTTACTAGTAATTATGTTTTATACAACGCTGAAATAAGCATACGGTCGCCTACCATAGACATATAGACGCTTGCAATACAAGGACTATTGCCAGTGGCTGGCACTAGCAGCATGCCCTCACATCTGGTAACCTCATTCACTCCTAGGAAAACAACATTCATGTTATTTGCGGTCCTCTGAACGGAGAAGGTACGTCCCCAGTCGTGACAGTTATGCTCTCTTTTGCAAGCATCTCTTTCACTCGTCGATCCGTGAGCCATTGCGTTCGTCCGTTCGCATGTTTAAGAGTCACTTACACTCTAAATTATCTTGTTTGTTTGTAATATTTTTATTTTCATAAAATAAATTTACAACATAGTAAGTTACAGGAAAAGTACAAAGGTGGACTTATCCCTCACAAGGATCTCTTCCTCTTTTATAGGAGAAGAATACAATAGACATTGTGCAAATTAATAAAATTATATCGTCCTAGGGTTCAAATCAGAATTCCGATTCGGCAAAGAACTTGCTCATCGCTGATTTAAAACAATTTAATGATGGAGCTTTCCTTTTATGATTAATTTAATAGATATTTCATTTTAATGTAGTGCTACTTTTAAAAAACACCGGCCAAGTGCGAATCGGACTCGCGCACTAAGGGTTCCGTACCATCTATAAAAACGGCAAAAAAAATTATATCTGTTTTCCATACAATAAATAATAAATATTTGTTTTATCTTAACTTAATTATTTATTTTTAAAGTGAATATTTCTAGCGTCTACCTGTTGCCGTTATCAATATCGAGCAAAAACGAGCAAAAAAAAAATCACTTTTGTTGTATGGGAGCCCCTTTAAATATTTATGTTATTCTGTTTTTAATGTTGTTTGTTGTTATAACGGCAACAGCAGCAGCAGAAATCATCTGTGAAAATTTCGAACTATGACGGTTCATGAGATGCAGCCTGGTGACAGACGAACGGACAGCGGAGTCTCAGTAATGGGGTCCGTTTTACCCTTTGGGTACGGAACCTTAAAAAGACGCGCGTTAATTATATGTTACGTGGTTTTTATATCCACATTCGGCAAAGGTCTTACGCGTTTTCACCTGCCTTTTTAGCTATCAGTTACTTGTGTTTCGATTTAGGCGCGTCAGATTATGCCCGGGCCCCTTGTTTTCGTTCATTTATAGCAATATTTATGGCTCGTTTTATAGGCTAGTAAATTGTTTATGATTGACGGCCCCATCCCGTGTCCGGCGGTGTAAACCGGTTTATTGTCTGAATACATTTTTGTTACACATTTTGCTGAGTTCAAGATTTGCTGAATATTTTTCGTATATGTATGTAGATGTAGGTATTTTAGTGTATGAGGAGCTCAATGCGCCTTTGCGCGTGTCAGTTTAATCGAACACGACCGACCGCTTATTAAATTACGCTATGTCCTACCTCGCTTTCGCCATTGCCTCGTTATTAAATCAGCAGGGTGCACCACGTGCAAGTGTGGTTGGCTTTGGCTACAAGATGGTGGTGAACCACTTACGCTCCAAAAAGGTTAAAGGCTAGCAACGGATCGGCGACCCCTTGGTGTAGCTGATCTCCATGGGCGGTGGTGATTGCTTTCCACCAGGTGACCCAAATGCTCGTTTGCCCCTCTATCAAATATCTTGATATGTTTATCCATTTTTTGGAAAAAGAAACTATAAATCTTTACAAACGAACGGACTGATGGGCTACGAAGTTATCCTATACGGATTATTTCCTCTGAAACGGAACCCTAAAAAAAGGATAATGCAAGTCTGTATACGTGGTAAAACTTTGTATCGAATCCCCGAAGAGATACTATATGAAAAGGTATGTTTGTGAAGATAAACAAGTTACCGCATCACGCTGCCTTTATCTCGAGACTGAAAAAGTTCCCAAATAACAGAACTTTGGAATCGATGCTTTGTTCGTTCTGAGATTCGGGCTCACCGCTGAAATACATACGCGGTTTTAAATAGATTTGGGGTGTAAGTGGTAATGGTTCATCAACGTCTTTGAACCAAGGCCAACTTCATCTGAACGTGGTGGACAAACGAGGCTTTGGCGAAAAGAGAAGTATAGTATAGGGTATTTTTTAAGCTGCCCGGCTGGAAATGTACCTCCACCTCACAGAATCATCATCATCAGGTCCATTTTAGTCCCCACTACAGGAGCACGACCCTCTCTACTCCGTCCTAGACGGAAGGAGGATTTAGCCTACACTCCCCACGCTGGCTAAATGGGTTGGGGAGGCCTGATCGATATTTGATAATGTATTTCCCTTAGATTACCTCACAGTATAGCCAAATAACAGTTCCCTTGAGTATTGTTGTGTTCTTGCGAGTGAGTGAGGTCATCAATAAGAAAGAAAGGAAGGAGTATAGGCTCACAACGGATCAGCGACCCCTTGGTGTTGCTGATCTCCATGCATGGTAGTGATTCCTTCCCATCAAGTGACCCATGTAGTCGTTTCCCCCCCCCCCCCCCCCCCACACACAATATACACAATGACTTGGAGTGTACGTGGTGCACTCTGCCTACTAGTGAAAGATGCTCTGGCAAAAAAGAGGTAAGGCACAGCATATTTGTAAGCTGCTCGACTGGGTGAGGTACTTCCACTCACAGAATACGGCAGCCATCACTTATCTCTACATAAAAATGGCTGCAGTAAAATAATATTTTTATAATTAAATTCTCTGATAACTCGCCTTTTCATTTTTAATATCCACTTGGCCGCCTTTTGTGAGATAAAATTTAATTTGAAACAATAACGGGCCCGCGGCACTACACAATAAAATGTTTTTTGTAATGCTGAAGTGAATGAAATAAAGGGAGAAAATTGAGTGTACCTTGCAGTAAGTACAGCGGTGGTATGAATTTGTAAAATAATTGTAAACAAACATAGATGGAGAAACTTTTGTCGTACAAGCACAGCATAAGTAATAGTACTGCACAAGACAAAGATACTATTGAGATACAAAAGTGACGACTCTTTGGACAAATCAAACGGCTGCTTTTGGTACTACTTCTAAATTGAAACATTTCTAATGATAGTTTAATTTGGTAATAAACTGAACATAGGTTTTTTTGTATGTATCTTCTACGCTACGCTACTATACGATTTTTTGTCTTTGGAAGCACCACTTTTTTCAAAATGTAATTTTGATCCAAAGATAATTAATCCATGGACTCTACTCTCTGACTCTCTCTGACTCAGCTCTGATAAAACGACTTGGAGAATTTTCTGGCAATTGTGTTGCCTACTACACAATAACGCTATACGCTGTCTTTGATGTGACCAAAGTTCCTGAACCCACCCACTACCTTAATAGCTTGCCCTGCCATACATAACTAACACGTTAGCCGTGTTGGTCATGTTGTCTAACAATTTAGCTGTATATGGACGTGTTGTCAATTAAAACATCTGCCAACATGACTGACAACACATCCATACATAGATATATTGTTAGGTAACGTGACCGACACAGGCAACATGTTGACTAATGTATGGCAACTTTATGATGAAACCCAGGAATATAATCCGCATTTTTTTATACCACATCGGGTAGATAAGCATACGGCTTGCCTGATGTAAAGCGGTTACCGTAACCATATTAACGCTCGCAACTTAAAATATCGCTCGCGCGCCGCCACCTCCGCTGCCAACGCAGCATCTCCTTCCTTTCTGGTTACCTCACTCGCTCGCAGGAACACAACAACCCTCAAGGGAATTGTTATTTGGCTGCGGTATTCTGTAAGGTGGAGGTACATTCCCCAGTCGGGTAGCTTACAATTACGCTCCCTTCCTCTCTTTTATGAGAGAGAGAGAGAGAGATTTTTATGATTAAAATGCAAAATAAATCATAAACGTTATTTCAAACACGTAAAGTATAATATTGAAATTGGCCCTTTAATTAATAACATTTTCCCGGAGCCGGCATGCAAGAATCCAATAACTGACTTCGATTAATGAGATCATTAGAACTGAATTTTGTAATACGTAATAATATGAAAAGTTTAAATTATAATTTTAAGAGGATAGACCTGAAGCTTGCATGGATATTAATTTATTTATTTTACAGCATTCTAAATAGGCACATACAGACATAGTCCAATATATCCACCAAGGAAAACACAGTACTCGTACATGCTCACTAAGTAATTTATTTTCATTCGTATTGTTATAATTAAAAATATAAAAAAATTGTATGGCGCTGCACGCACACACGTTCATTCAGCTTTGCACAGACACCATTGTTTATGTAGTAGTTAACGTCGCAACATTTGTGTGGAGTAGCCGGGGTGTGGTAATATGAAGTGACGTCACGTCAAGCGTCAGCATACTAAAACGAGACGGACGGAACGTGAGCAAACAACAGTTCGTGCTATGCAACATTTATGTGGCGGTTCCAGAGCCATTTTGATCAAATATTTCAAACTTTCTGTTCTCACGGGGTATTTTTATTAATCTAATAGTAAATTCTAGGTAAGTTTGAGGTTTTTTTCTTATTTACTACATCGGGTGGCAGACAAGCATACGGCCCGCCTGATGGGAAGCGGTTGCCGTAGCCATATTAATGCTGGCAACATAAAATAGTAGCTTACAATTACGCTCCCTACCTCTCTTTTCGCCAGAGCTCCGTTTGTCAGTCAGCAGGGTGCACCGCGTGCAGGTGAAGTTGGCTTTGGTTCAAAGGCGTTGATGAACCACATACACCCCAAGAATAGAATGAGAGAGTTCGTGGTAAGGGGGCTGTTCCAGATTCATGTCAGAAGGGAGGTGAGGTCGACATGGGAGAGCGGCAGGGACTGGCCATGTGTGTACACACATATAGGTATATTACTTAAACTTATAAGCTCCGTTTGCTAATTGACAAAATGCTACTTACGTAATATGTACCTATTTCATCATATCTCCATATTGTCTTTCATTACATTATTCAATACAATAGGATGGTGCTTCGTTATCATGAACAATTTTATAAAGAGACTCCTCTTAAGAACAAACGGAAAGTGATTTCCATTGAAGGCATTTCGAGTAAAATTGCGCGCACATTTTCTGAATTAACTTTGTATCAAATAAAATACATATATTTTTTCAAACAAAAGTTAAATTTAATAACTTTTAGAGTATAATAATAATATTTGCGTGTATATTAGATTGATTTCTCTTGCGATTTCGGTGAAATTTTGTGATGGATTGTTTTACTTTCCCAGTTTATTAAGATTCTGGAGATCTATTAGAATATAATTATTACAATTTGTTTTGTAAAATTCTTATTTAAAAGATAAAATAATCATTTCATCTTTTACATAAGCGTAGTATTTTATCTCACTGTTGTAAAACTGGCCTCATTTTGGTACTGGTAACTGGCAACACTTCGTTGCCCCCATACGCAACCTCAACTTTTTTTATACTACGATCGGCGGCAAGCATACTGTGTGTTTGATGAGCAATAGTTACCTATTATTGTTTATTAACGCTCTCAACATGAAATATCACTCGCGCATCGCCACCACCGCTACCAACGAATCATGTTGTTTAGTTCTGGTGACCTCACTCACTCGCAGGAACACAATAACCGACAAGGAAATTGTTATTCGGCTGCGTATTTCTGTGAGGTGGAAGGACTGCCCCAGTCAGACAGGTTACAAATACGCCGTACCTTACTTCTCTTTCGCCAGAGCCCCTTTTGCTAGTCCACTAGGTGCGCCACTTGCATGTGAAGTTGGCTTTGGCTCTAAAGATCGCGGAGAGTTACTTACACAAACCAGGCCTTCCCAACCCGTCTGCCATATAACATATTTATAAAGCAAAGATCATATTTATAAAACATATACAAGAACGAAAAATCAAAACAAACATGTTGTGTTGTGTAATCTGATGACACATGACATATTCAAAGAGACAGGTACTGTTTGCATATTAATCACAGTATTTTTTTTATGTTAATACTGATGAACTGAAATAAGTATATTTAAATTTTCTACTAATTCAAACTTAGTAATAACAACTTTAATTAGATATTTTTTTACATGACGGTTATTACGTAACATATTTCAAGCAGTGTCTTTGAAGATTTTCACTCACTTAATTAGTTACCCAATTTTAGGTCTGCTGTATTAATTTAATGAGATTGCTCTTTAAGCCTCAAGAGATCATTAATTATTAGATCGGTTTCATTAAACGAATTGCTTGCACACTCTACTCCTTGTTAAGTCTTCAAAGGCCGCTCAATCTTAAATGCTTTTTATTGTGATTGATGAACAATGGACAGATGTAGGGGCTTTTGCCAAGTAGATCTTTATTTATTTTCGTCAGAAAAACCTCATTGTCTTTCAAGTTTAGCTTTAAGAAGTAATTGAAAAGTGCCTTTTGGTTTTTTATACACACCGACTCAAGCGAATTAAGTTTTTGACTTATGAAAATCATTTCCATATGAATAAGTTCACTTGCTTTTATCAAATTTACGCCAAATCGTGTAATCGTGTATCTAAATAAGGGTTTTTGGATCACGAATCAATTAACTAAATTAAATAGATCACTGATATATTTTTTAACTAAACCAACTAGTTTCGATCTCGAACACAGACTTCATCTGGGCAAGTGTCCAGACGCGTCCACCCACTTTCAATCGCCAGAAATAAGTTATAATATCTAGAATAATATTATTTTTTAATACATTAGAATTCATTAAAGTATTTTACTTTTCGATTTACAGCTATGCATCCTTATCATAGTTAGTCAGTTAAACTTGCACAATGCCTTGTGCAAGTTTAACTGGCTAACTATACAAGTAGGAATAACGAGCCATCTCAAAATACCAGTGCAATCGATCCTGCAAGATATCTAGACGATTCTCAGATCTTAGTACTCAAGAGGTATCTAACTAGGTACCTTCGGGACCAGAGTGCCGCTGAACGGAGATTCCTGCGCCAATCACGGCAATTACAAGCTAGTCGTATGTGCAAACGATTGCTGGGGCGAGTTCTTGTTGTTAGTTATTCTCTGGGAGGCTTTGCATTCTGGTTTGTGAATTTCATAGGAATGTATATGTCTTTCTTAATTTTGAATTGTTTGTTTATACAATAGTATTGTATATAAAATCGTTTGGAGCGTAAGTGAAGTTTGGAGTGTGCGACTGCACGTGATGCACCCTGCAAATTAGACAATGAGGCTCTGGTGAAAGACAGGTATGGCTTAATAACAGCCTAAGTTAAGAATTTCCATCTCACAGAAGACCACAGCCAAATAACAATTCCGTTGGGGGATTGTTGTCTTCCTGCGAGTGAGTGAGGTCACCAGAATTTAAAGAGTTGTTACTTTGGGAGTGGGGTTGCCAAAGCACGAGCGACATATCTTGTGTCGTCGTCAATTATTGACCCCAGTGCTGGGATTCAAGTCTCCCATCAATAGAAGGGGTTTTTTAATTTTGTTTTTTATTGATAATAATTGCAATCGACAGTCCCCGGGGTTCATATGTTTTATTGACAATCTTCTATTTTTATCTTACATGTTTCTAACAATTTATTAATTGCACGTCGCTATTATGCTAAGAATCATATTATTGTGTAATATTACTTAACCTAAGTCCTTTACCTTGCAACCATGACAGCCACGGCAGACCAGTCATCTCTGGCAGCCCCCGTTCACGAGTTGCTGCATGTGGCAGCAATCTTCGCATTCAACCATTTTATTGGGAACACGGCGACCCGTCACACGACGCCACCACCAGTTTGAACACTTTAGTGAGCATGACTACCTGGGCTGTCAAGGCGGCACAGTAAAACCTTCGTTTATTTCCCTATGGTCTTTCTCTTTCTCTTTCAAGCCTCCTAAGGCCACTGCTTGGCTTAACTACTGTCATCTAGTGACAACAGTCTATAACACAGAATTAAAAAAATAACGCCTAACTGCATGTTGAAATCACATATAAAATCTGTAGTTGAAACTTAATAAGTCCAAGATTTCAAAACAGAAAGAAGAGCTTTTAAAGTTGCTACAGCTTACACGAGCACAATCTATAATGAAATATAGGTAATCATAATGAATAATTAGGTAATCATAATGTATTATGTATGTATATTGACGAGCTCGGTGGCGTACCGGTCAATGACGCGGCTTCGACACCAACGCTCGTGGGTTCGATTCCCACATAGGACAAACATTTGTGTGCATGAACATGTCTGTTTGTCTTAGTCTGGGTGTTTTCTATGGAAAACATTTTTTTTTGTAAATATATATACTTATATATAAATAAATATACATACTAATGATATATGATACATATATGATACATTACATATATCATAAGTATGTATTTACAAAAAAAAATGTAATTACGTATGTTTATCAGTTGTCTAGTGCCCATAACACAACCTTCGCTTACTTTGGGGCTAGATGGCGCTGTGTAATTTGTCTGACAATATTTATTTATTTATATTTATTTATTAGTTAATTCCAAAAATTTACAACGCTGAGCATATTCTTTCAAAAGTAATACAATTAAAACGGAGTTTGTTAATCTTAAAACTTAAAATTAATTGGGTTTCCAACGACAAATTTTTAGCTCTACTGAAGCAATTGTAAAATTACTGAACAATTTAACTATGTAACTTGTATTAACTAATTTCACAGCCAAAGCGCAACATATAACACTACCCTTGAGACGAGGTAATGAAGGCTAACTGTGTAGAAACGTCGGCCAATCGCGGCAATTACTGCCCACTCATGCGTGTGAATGTTGGCTCGGACTCGGACCGAGGTCTAGTCGTTGGTTAGTCTCTGGAGGTAAACGTTTTGTGTATACTAGTTATAGTTAGACACTTAATGTGTTACTTCACACTGAATATTATACTAGTTGTGCCCGCGACTTCGTCCGGAATAGTTTTTTAACCGACTTCAAAAAGGAGGAGGTTCTCAATTCGATTGTTTTTTTTTTTGTATGTATGTTATTTGATATCTTCGTGAATTGTGAACCGATTTTCAAAATTCTTTAGTTATTTAAAAGGTATGAATGCAAGGTGGTCCCATATTCACCAAGTTAGGGTTCTGGTGATGGGATCCCAGAAAAACCGGACAAGTGCGAGTCGGACTCGCCCACCGAGGGTTCCGTAGGTACGTAGTATCATTATTAAATTTGATATTTTTCATTATAAATAAGAAATAATGCGTCGAAAAAAATAAATAAAATATAGGTATTTTGTAATGTGTACATCAAGCCCTTTCATATGATACCCCATTTGAACTAGTAGTTTCAATTTGAAATTTCGACACCCTATAAAAAATATAGACCCCCTATTTTTTTAGATCTATTTACAAATGTATAGTTTTGAGATTTATTCCTGTACTTGTAGTCTATAACGATGTTACTTGCCAAATTTCATAGTTCTAGGTCAACGGGAAGTACCCTATAGGTTTTGATTCCTTTGAGTGTGTCGAAATATGCGTTTTTTGCTGAATAAACGGCCGTAACTTTTTTCTACGTAAACTTAGCAGTTTGATTTTTTTTTAACTTCATGGGACCGTAGACCTGTGTATACAGTTCAAATTTCAGCTTGATACCTCCACGCATTCTCGACATAGAAATGTTTGACAGACAGACAGACAGACAGACAGACAGACAGACGGACAACAAAGTGATCTTATAAGGGTTCCGTTTTTCCTTTTAAGGTTCGGAACCCTAAAAATCGATGGAAACCCTTAAATTTGCCGTGTGGTTGCCGGCAAAATAAAATTGCGCCACTCGATTGCTTTGCGCTGGATACATACAAGTCGTACAAGGCGACTAAGGAATCTTGTGTGACGCAATAACTTTTCTCCCGGAAGACGGACGTTTTATTTTTCTTATTATTACGGGCCCGGTGGTCGAATAGCTAGCAATGGCCACTTTGACTCCGAGGTCGCGGGTTCGATCCCCGCACAAGACAAATATTTGTGTTCATGAACGTGTCTGTTTGTCTTATTCTGGGTGTTTTCTATGTATGTATTTAAAAATATATATACACACCTATCAGTATCTACATATATATAGCTGATAGGTTACTATATCCCATACATATCAGTATATAGTAACACCATCAGCTATCTCGTACATAGTACAAGCTTTGCTTTATTTGGGACAAGATGGCCGTGTGCAATTTGTCCAGGAATATTTATTTATTGTTTATTTATATATTTTTATACCATTAAGCATATTATCACGGCCGTGTGGTTTCCGGCTGACTAGAATAGAATCACTCCGTCTCTTCCCGTGGATGTCGTACAAGGCGACTAAGGGAAATACATTATCAAATATCGATCAGGCCTCCCCAACCCGTTTGGCCAGCGTGGGGAGTGTAGGCCAAATCCTCCTTCCGTCTAGGACGGACGAGACAGGGTCATGCTCCTGTAGTGGAGACTAAAATGGACCTGATGATGAAGCATATATCAACTTGATGATGAGGATGACGTCGCTATGAGTCCGTCCGTCGTCAATCCTTATTCATTCCACTGCTTGGATACGAGTCTCCCGCCAATCGCTAGGGGTTTAGAGCGTACTCCACCACGCTGCCCAACTGCTGGTTGCCGGAGCTATTTGGCTCACATAGAATAATATATTATATTATTTTAATATTATGTTTATCCCTCCCCAACCCGTTTGGACAGCGTGGGGAGTATAGGCCAAATCCTCCTGTAGTGGAGACTAAAATGACCTGATGATGATAATGATGATGATGATGTTTATGTAATTATTTATATATGTATTTATCATGTATGTATGCATCTGTGTTACCTAGATCTTATGTTTTTATATTTTATTTAGTTTCGCTAATTTTGCGTTATGCCACAGTATAAGTAATAGTATGCGTATGTACCTACATGGATAGTTGTTTGCCTTTCCAATTATATTTGTTCGTTTCGAGCATATCCAGTGAGGTTGGGTGGAAGAATCGACCAAAAAGTGGAGAGAAAGTGACCTCGGGGTCAAAGTGGCCATTGCTAGCTATTCGACCACCACCGGGCCCGTAATAATAAGAAAAAAAAATATTCCGCGCGGACGAAGTCGCGGGCACAACTAGTATAAGACTCAGTGTGAAGTAACACATTAAGTGTCAAACTATAACTAGTATACACAAAACGTTTACCTCCAGAGACTAACCAACGACTAGAACTCGGTCCGAGCCAACATCTCTTGTAGAGATAAGCTCACCTTTGTAATACACCTTTTTTTTTATATATATAGGTATATATAAAAAAAAAAAAAAGCGTCGGGTGGCAGAGAAGCATACGGCCCGCCTGATGTGAAGCGGTTACCGTAGTCATATTAACGCTCGCAATATAAAATATCGCTCGCGCGCCGCCACCCTCGCTGCCAACGCAGCATCTCCTTCCTTTCAACACAACAACCCTCAAGGGAATTGTTATTTGGCTGCGGTATTCTGTGAGGTGGAGGTACATTCCCCAGTCGCGTAGCTTAGTATTACGCTCCCTACCTCTCTTTTCGTTAGAGCTTCGTTTGTCAGTCGGCAGGGTGCACCGCGTGCAGGTGTAGTTGGCTTTGGTTCAAAGGTGTTGATGAACCGCTTACACCCTCATAAATAGTATGCGTACATTGAAAGTTGTTTGCCTTTCCAATTATATTTGTTCGTTTCGAGCACATCCAGTGAGGTCGGCTGGAAGAGATCTCTTGTAAGCTCACCTTTGTAACACACCTATGTAACATCAACCTTTTTAAGTTACTTTTTAAGTTAGTTATGTAATAACGAATATACGAGTACAAGTATTTTTACCTATTATTGACTATTCATGAAGAAATACTAGAAGAACAATATAATATTGTAGTGTAAGGGTAATATTAAGTATGTACCTATTTTTAGTTCTATGTCATGTTTAATCTATGTACCCATTTATATTAAGAATATTAATCAAATATAATCCAGTTCTACTCAAGATTTAGCTGGTTTCATTCGTCTCCATGCTCGCACCTTAGATGGCGCACCTTAGAAAGGAAAAGTGTTCAATAACATTCCGTTCGTACTGTGATAGATTTTTGAGTTTCTTTAATGGATTTTTTTAAAATTACAATCTAAGAATATCGATCAAGATGGGAGGCTCCAATAGTAAAGAAGAAGTGGTAATTGCCCAAACTGCTGGAGTTGGCAGCAACAACGCTCGCGCAGAACAGCTGCACACGACCACCAACATCATCCTGGTCGTAATTAGTACAATCCTCGCCATAGGATTAATTATTGTTCTGTATAAGATATACAGAAAGTGCCACAAGAAACAAATTGAACGGCAATTGGATACCATAAGGCTTAGAAGATACGCCAGCCTTATTAGGAAGACAAGACAAGCGGAGCCAGTCAATGCTGACATGATGGTGTAATATTTATGATGATGATAATTATAGCGAAGCGAAGTCAAAAATAATAATAATAAAGAAGCGATTTTTGTGTGTGTCTGTGAAATTAAATAAATAAATACGAATAAAATTTAATCATATAAAATTAGTGATAAAATAATATATCAAGTGGATTAATTAAAATGAAATACGTATGTATAAGGGGACGTAAAAACATTTTTCCAATCGAGTACGAGTATCAATAAAGTGATGTCATCTAATAATGAACTGAGTCTACAAAGAATGCAGTGACATACCATATACGGACGATGCGCGGAGTGAACTTTGGACTACGTTTTTAGTTAAAACTATTGCAGAAATCTATAAATAGATTCTTAAGTAGAAAAGTGGTAATTACTAATGTTTTAATATGAATTACAGGTACTAAAATGTTTCTACTGTATTCTACATTATGGTGGTGAGTAAATTATGGCTATTTTGGAATTGTATAACGATTTAAAGGAAATTAGAGTATATTTAATAAAGTTAAGTGCTAAACGGTCAGAAAAAAAAAATATTAGCGAGTAAATTAATAGAAATTAATGCAATTTATAATAAATATGATACTTGGCTGATTGATTTTAAAAATAAGAAAAAAAAAATTATAGTATTGATGATATTGTATTGATAGAAAATTGCTGTCAAAAATTTTTAGACTTGCGTAAAGAGATTTTATTTTTGTATGAGAGCGATAAATATGTAAGCTCGACCAAAATGGATTCGTTTGATTTAAGAACTGCCTTAAATCTTTTACCTGTAATGACAAATGAGGAGTCAAACACAAAACAGTTGATTGACAATATTGATTATTATAGTACTTTGTTGAAGAATAATACTTGTCAACAAAACTTAATAAACTTTGTATTAAAAAGTAGGTTTTCCCAAGAAGCTAAGTTAAAGTTGAAAACCAAGTATGATACTGTTAGCGAGTTAATAGATGATATGCGTAGTATATTATTGTGCAAGAAAGCTGCAACGGCAATTCAAAGTAGATTGCAAAAAATTAGACAAAATGATATGTCGATCGTGGATTATGGGAAGGAAATTACAGAGTTATTTGTCGATCTGACGATTACGCAAGCCGACGGCAATGAACAATGCTATAATATCTTAAAACCAATTAACGAAAAAATGGCTATTAAACAATTTGCCGACGGGTTACGAAATCGTAGATTAAGTACGATTATTTCTGCAAGAAACTACAGCTCACTGAAAGATGCAGTGCAGGCAGCGCAAGACGAGGAAGTCTTGTCAGGAGAAATAATGGGTATGTATAGAAGACCGTACAATAATAATTTCTATAACAACAGCTTTCGCTCAAATAACTATAGAGGTCAGCGTGGAGGACGCAGCAACTTTTCTTCGTATAGAGGACAACAACAAGGAGCCCGAAACTTCAGAGGATATAATCGAGGAACAACAGGCAGTCAGAGTCAGCAGAACAGAGGTAATTTTTATTTTTCAAATAGAGGAAATCAAGGGATAAATAAAAAGCATAATATTAATATGATAAATAATAATTCGGAAAATTCGACAGAATCTGATACTTCAGATGCTACTGCGACAGTGAATCAGTTTTTTCGTGAAATAATTATTTTAGCTAGCGATAGCAATTGTTATATTTCTTTAGGTTCATCAACATACCATAATAAGAAAAAATATTTTCTAGTAGATTCTGGAGCATCGATATCAGCATGTACGTATAAATACGCTTGTGAATGGAATATTCCAATACATAAAGAGAGTGTAACAATAAACGGCTTAGGCGGCAAAGTCCAGGCGATAGGATACTTGTATTTACCTTTGACTTGTAATGATGAAACGATTAGTCAGAAGTTTTATGTTTTTAATAACTTACCTATTAAAGGGAATGGAATTTTAGGTCGTGATTTTTTAAACACGTACAAAGCTCAATTAGATTTTCATAAGAATAATTTGACCTTGGAAATTAATAATAAAATATATTCCTTACCTTTGGTAAACACATGTAACGTTACTTTTGACATTCCTGCTAGAAGTGAGTCCATACATTTTATACATACAAATATTAATGAAGATTGTGTCGTATTATCAAAAGAAATAAAAGAGGGCGTGTTTGTGGCCGGTTCTGCTGGTAGACCTAAAGATGGATTAATACCTATCCGTATACTAAATACAACCGAGAATGACTTGTCTTTACCCGAAATAGAAATTAAAATTGAAAAAATGAGTGAATTCAACATTTGTACATTTGAAAAAACACATACAGATGCAGATAGAGTTAAAAAATTATTTTCCTTAATCAAATTTTCACATTTAAATAATGAGGAACAAAAAGCTATTCAAAATATTTGTGCAAAATATTCGGATATATTTTACCTCTCCGGGGATAAATTAAATACTACAGATATATACACTCATACTATTTCTTTAAAACCTAACACTAGTCCTATATTTTCAAAACAATACCGACTCCCATACTCT
The DNA here is from genome assembly GCA_937001555.2 of Hypsopygia costalis. NCBI lineage: Eukaryota > Metazoa > Arthropoda > Insecta > Lepidoptera > Pyralidae > Hypsopygia > Hypsopygia costalis. The sequence continues at coordinate 24,459,770 of OW443345.2, read as the reverse complement.
CAAAAAGATGAAGTTAATCGTCAAATTAATAAAATGTTAGATGAAGGTATAATTGAACCCAGCAAAAGCAATTGGTCTAGTCCAGCCATTCTCTAAGTGTGTTCCGTTGAACCCTAGGGTTCCGCGATACCCCTGTAGGGGTTCCGCAAGAATTTAGAAAAAAAATCAAAACACCTCTATCTGGTCGAACGTTTTAATGTAGGGTTCCGTCAAGTCATTTCTATTTCCAAAAGGGTTCCGTCTCTAAAAAAGTTTGAGAACCGCTGGTCTAGTCCAATACTATTAGTACCTAAAAAGTCGACATCTGCTGAAAACAAAAAATGGAGACTAGTAGTCGATTATCGGAAGTTAAATAATTGTATAGAGAATGACAAGTTTCCATTACCTGACATTACGGAAATTTTAGAATCTTTGACAGGTAGCATTTATTTCACGCACTTAGATTTACATCAAGGATATTATAATGTTAAACTAGATGAAAATAGTAGAAAATTTACAGCTTTCCATTCAGGACAGTATCAAATGACTCGTATGCCAATGGGATTGAAAACAAGTCCAAGCTCGTTTTCCAGAATGATAACCATGGCAATGACTGGTCTAAATTTTGAGAAATGTTTAATTTATTTGGACGACTTGATAGTTTTCGGTAGAAATTTAGCAGAGCATAACAAAAATTTACAAGACGTTTTTGATAGATTAAAGGTTGTTAATTTAAAATTAAACCCAGAAAAGTGTGACTTTCTAAGAAAAGAGATTCTATATTTGGGACATGTTATTTCTGGTGATGGCATAATGCCTGATCCTGCAAAAGTAACAGCAGTACAAAATTATCCATGTCCAACAACCACAGACGAAGTTAAGCGTTTTGTAGCTTTCACTAATTATTATCGTAAGTTCATACCTAAATTCGCAGAAATTGCACATCCATTAAATAAATTAACTAGAAAAGATGTACCATTCGAATGGAGCAGTAAATGTCAACAATCTTTTGAAACTTTAAAGAATTGCTTAACAACTGCAACTTTGTTGGCATATCCTGATCTGTCAGAGAATAACCGGTTTATTATTAATACCGATGCATCAAACAATGCTATCGGCGCGATTTTGTCAAACGGAAATGGACGACCAGTAGCTTTCGCTAGTAGAAGCTTAAACAAAGGTGAAAAGAATTATCCAGTAATAGAGAAAGAACTACTAGCGATAGTTTGGGCCGTGAAGTATTTTCGGCCGTACTTGTATGGTCGACCATTTAAAATACTTACCGACCATAGACCACTAGTATATCTGTTCAATATGAAAGATCCCTCTAGTAGGCTAATGAAATTCAGAATCACGTTGGAGGAGTATGATTTTGAAGTACAATACATTAAGGGTTCTGATAATGCAGCTGCAGATGCAATGTCTAGAATCACATTGAATGATTTGAAAGAAATGCATGAAAAAGTAGTGAATGTAATGACGAGAGCACAAGCGAAAAAATTAAATAATCCTGACTCAAAGGTAAATATGGATTCTTCAGACTTGAGGCTTGATCAACCAAAAGTCATAAGTACCCATATGAAACCAAAAGAATCAGTTGAATTAAGATTTATTGATTTTAAAAGTTTACAGAACTTGAGAAAAATGGGAAGTATTGTTAAAGAAAATAAAATATTTTGTTACTGCGAAAGTAAAAGAACTATTTACGTGAAATTTCTAAACTCTCAATCACAAATGGCGCGAGACGAATTTGTGAGAGAGCTAGATAAATTTTGTAATTTATTAAAGTTAGAAGAAATATACGTATTGAAGAGTAAAGATAATGAAATTTTTATAAAGAAGTTATTAACAGAAATAAAGAACAATAAAAGTAGGGTAGGCCCGCGAATATGTATTCTAAGCAATGTAGAAAGAATTGAGGACAAGGATGATAGAAGAGTTATTTTGAATGACTTTCATCTCTTACCTAGTAGTGGCCATGCTGGTATGAGGCGGATGTCAAACAATATAAAGAGATATTATTATTGGCCTAGTATTGATAACGACGTTCGAGAATTTGTAAAGCGTTGTGACAGTTGCCAACGACAAAAGTATTCAACTCCAAAGAAGGAGCCTATGGTTATTACTAGTACAGCTCATACGGCTTTCGAAAAAGTATTTTTAGATCTTGTTGGTCCATTAGAGACAGATTACCATAATTATTCCTATGCATTAACTATACAATGCGAACTCACTAAGTATGTAGAATGTTATCCCTTAATTTCTAAAAAATCTGAAGAGGTTGCGAAATCTTTCGTCAACAACTTTTTATTAAGGTACGGTATACCAAACGTTATAGCGACGGACAGGGGGAAGGAGTTTCTATCGGAGATATTTAAAGAGGTATGTAAATTATTAAAGATAAAACAATTAAATTCTACAGCGCACCATCATCAATCTATAGGAGCTTTAGAAGTTACTCACAAACATTTGAATGCATTCTTACGTATTCAAACGGAGAACAAACCCGATATGTGGAGTAAGTGGATTCCCTTCTGGTGTTTCGCGTACAACACAGGAGTGCATACAGAAACTGGGTTCACCCCTTTTGAATTGGTATTTGGTAAGAAATGTTCTCTCCCCAGCAATCTTACGAAAAATGTAGATCCTATTTATAATTTCGACAGTTATCCACACGAATTGAAATACCGTTTGCAACTTTCTCAAAAAGAAGCTAGGGATAATTTATTAATAAATAAGATAAATAGAAAAGTTGTATACGATAAAAATATTAACCCTGTTACATATAAGGAAAATGATTTAATTCTAGTAAAAAATGATACGCCTAGTAATAAGTTAGATAAAATATATTTAGGTCCATATAAAGTAGTAAAGGAGATACCGCCAAATGTAGAAATAGTTAATAATAATGGTAAAAAGGATATAGTCCATAAGAATCGTACCAAATTGTATCATGTAGGTACCTAGATTTTAGAATTGCTGTTATTTGCTTTTATAATATGTAAAAAAAATAATAATAATGTAATCATTTTTTTTTTCAATATGTGCGGTGATGTAAGGGTAATATTAAGTATGTACCTATTTTTAGTTCTATGTCATGTTTAATCTATGTACCCATTTATATTAAGAATATTAATCAAATATAATCCAGTTCTACTCAAGATTTAGCTGGTTTCATTCGTCTCCATGCTCGCACCTTAGAGTAGCAAGTGGGTGTAAAAATTTAATCGGCAATTATCGTCTATTGACCCACCTTTTGTCACATTTTTTTTATGTACTACTAGTAGTACATAATTTAATCGGCAATTATCGTCTATTGACCCACCTTTTGTCACATTTTTTTTAGCCGATTAAATTTTTACACCCACACATTAAATTAAAACACACGATTAAATTTTTACACAAAAAAACTACAAGACGACGCCTGTATGCCACCCTAGCATACAGGCGTCGTCTTGTAGTTTTTTTATATACTAGTAGGGTGACAAACGAGCCTGCGACCGATCTTATTAATAGCAGTCATCTTGTGATAGTATGACTCTAGAATTGTTTGCTTTAGTATGGAAATATTGACCATATAATATACATGACTGCTGTGTTAAATATTCGTATATTAAATATATAATATAATGTTTCAACACTATAAAAAAAAACATTTTTTTTTATAATAAATAAATAAATATTGTTAGACAAATTACACAGTGCCATCTAGCCCCAAAGTAAGCGAAGCTTGTGTTATGGGTACTAGACAACTGATAAACATACGTTTTTTTTTGTAAATACATACTTATGATACATAGAAAACACCCAGACTAAGACAAACAGACATGTTCATGCAGACAAATGTTTGTCCTATGTGGGAATCGAACCCACGAGCGTTGGTGTCGAAGCCGCGTCATTGGCCGCTACGCTACCAAGCTCGTCAATAATAACCACCGCCTATAGAAATCAGCAAAACCAAGAGGTTGCTGATGCTTAATTATAGGCTCTGTTCTTGAAGACTCCCATGTCCAATTACTTTGTGAATACTGCTGAGGGAACTTGAAATAATTACAAGTTTTGTTTAGTTTACATGGTAACTAAATAAAAAAAAATCCTGCAAGGAAAAATAACACCTACATCATCTGAATTATCACCAAGAAAGATTCATCATTCTTTGAAAAATGCTTATTTTTCAAAGCTGGATGTTTATTTTATATTTCTAATCTATAATTATTGTTTTTATAATAATTATTATTTATTTTCAAATTTCAAGTAACATGACACATTTGTTAGAAAGTATTGTAGCGGATTAATTTTTCATTTAAACATGTAGACTTTCTAGGCATATACGTTCACTTGAATTGTAATCTAGATTGATCTACATTATTTATTTTGATAATGTAAATAATTTTGGTTATAAATTATATCATGATTGTAATCTGTTATGTATGCTAAAAAATAGATAAATAAATACTAGTAGTAAATCAACAGGGCTGTTCACGTCCCGCCTTGGCAGGACGAAGTAATTTTATCCATTAAAAAAATATAATTATATACATTCTAGCAAGTTGTCCGAATATACGTATTAAATATATTTTCACGAATTGCCACGATTTCTAAGTGTGTAATATATTTAACCGATGTAAATTAGTGAAATGAATTTCGTTTCGATCTCAACTGGATTATAATCTGCTCTGCGGTTTGCGGCATTTAACATAATCTAAATCTACGTATCCGACCAATTTCGAAACTCGCGAAATCAGCCCTAATCCGTTCTCTTGTTTACAACACTATAAACAGTATGAGTTAGCGAATGAACCCCGCTTTTTATGTAGCAATAACATTTTATTGTTAAGTTAAAAATTCCGGTTTATTTGAATAGCTGCGTGGATATTTTTTATATTGCCCGGCGGGACCGTTATTTTATAAGTCATTTCGTGTTGGATATTCGCTATTGTTAACTTATGACTGCATAAAAACAATAGTATTGTACCTTAGTCAAGTATACAGTAGACATGGTACGCATGCGTGGCGCGCGTGTCAACTGTAAGCGTCCGAACGTTTCGTAATCAACCCTTATTCATCGCACTACTGGGATACGGGTGTCCCTTCAAACGAAGGGGTTTAGACCGTACTCCACCACGCTGCTCAACTGCGTTATGTTGCAATAAATGTTTCTTCTTCTTAAGTCAAGTCTGTGCCCTTTAGGCGGCTTGAAATCACTGGTTTTCGACAACCCGCAGTTGAACAGCGTTGAGTATGATCTAAACTCCTTCAACCGATATCCCAGCAGTGGGTTGAATTAGGTTTGACGACGATACACTTGCACTATTATTTAAGTGCAATAAAGAATATATATAAATTTCTTCCAAATCCGTTCAGCCCCCTTCCCACCATCTCTTATTGCGATTCAATAACTGATTAGAATGATTATTCATACCAATGAATAAGCGACTTTATTTAAATGGAATAGAGTCGCTTTTTCATTGGTATAAATAAGCAATCTATTCAATTATTGAATCGCAATAAGAGATGGTGGTAAGGGGGCAGTCCCGTGAAGTCATAAGCATCCTTATAAACTCATAAACTTGGACATTTATACTATCAGTAACATGTACATACTATTACTATTTAAACTTAAGTGATATATGTGAATATAAAGACGTTCGCTCTCCTATTGCTTCAGTAAATTCCACGTATCATTAATATTTATTCAGCTGAGAAACGCTAAGATACTTTCTTACAAAGTAAACTTAACCTGCTCTTCCGTCGACAAATACAACCTTTTACGATATGATTTTTTTATTTCCGTTCTATCAATGTATTTTCCGTAATCAGTTCAAAAGGAATTTGTTACAATTTACCGTCGTTTCTTTGAACATAGAATGTAAAAATAGATAAACTATTATGATACTAGCTGTCCCGGCGAACTTCGTACCGCCTAACAGTCAATGAATGTCGTGATGTACATATATATATGAACAAAATTTATGATTTCTTGAAATTAATACAATGAATAATAGAAAATAATAGAGAAGCACGATGGCGTGAGGCACGTGTCAGTCTAATTGTACACGCAAGTTAAGCAACGTCAACCGTAGCCTGTTCATGGATGAGTTTATGTTATCTCGAGCTCGTACGTGCTTCGGAAGGCACGTTAAGCCGTCGGTCCTGGTGTTTATCATTAGATGGCAGTCCGTAAGCCAAGTTAGTGGCCCAACCCGTAGTTGAGCAGCGTGTTGGAGTATGCTCTAAACATCTTCGGTTGAGGGAAGACCCGTATCCCAGCAGTGGGTAAATAATAAGTTCAGTACTTTACAAAGTCACAAAAAAAGTACCAATTGACAACAATAAATATTTCAATCCACAAAACAAATCACAGACAACATTCGCGACGTAAAAGTGAGACCAATCGATTTGACATTTACATAACAATCAATAAATATTCCAATCCTTTTTAACTGGCACTATTTGTATGGGAAAACGTTGTTTTCTTTTATTTAATTCTTTCGTCAATTTTTCAATGTTTTTAATACTTTCCCGACCAAGACACGACATTATTTTTTATATTATATAGATTTATGGAGCTTGATTTAAATTTCTGAACGCACGCATAAATATTTTAGAACCAATAAATCAGCCTGGCGCAACTCAAAGTAAAAAAACGACTCTATGAATCGGAAGCGAATTTGGTACAAATTCTGATTGTTTTCGCTTCCATTTCATACATATTAGAATTACGCTATTTGTATGGCACATCCGTCTCTTAAAACGTAGTGGTTACATTCTCTTTGCAATAAATATTTAAATCCACAAAACTGTTTTCAAAACAAATCACAGCCAACTTTCAAGACGTAAAAATGAGACCAATAGAGTTAACATTTGTTTTTAATCTATGACATTTGTTCTATAATGAGCTTAATATACATTTCTGAACGCACGCATACATTTGTCGTACGCACGTACGACAACGTCACATTTGACAGCTACGACAGCCACGAACATTTTGTATGGGAAAATGTTTTTTCTTTTATTTTATTTTTTCGAGAATTTTCATTTTAAGAGTTATTCTGCTATTCGGGACGGAAACAAATCCAACAAATCAAAAACCATGGCAATCGGTCCAGCCGTTCTCGAGTTATAAGTGTTGTAACAAACACGACTTTTATATATATAACACATGGGCTGAAAAGTCCCGGGCCTAACAAAGAAAACGCGGGTTTTTTGTTCAAAATTGACTTTATTCATCAACGTAATCTCCATCAAGAGCCATACAATCATTTCAGCGCCGCTCTAACATTTCAATATGACTTTTGTAGAACATTTTATATTTTGCCTCAAAATAGGCCTCAGTTTCCGCGAGGACCTCTTCATTCGAGAGAAATTTCTTTCCGGTGAGTATTTTTTTAGGTCTGCGAATAGCCAGTAGTAGCTGTGAGCCAAATATGTCGAATACGATGGATGTGAGAGGAATTCGAAGTTCAATTCGCCATTTTTTGATTGACTTGTGACAAGGTGTGTTACCATTAAGACAACGCACCGAAACGAATTTTTTTTCTTTGCCATGTGCGGTCGTTTCTTTACAATTTTGGACTTCAAACGCTCCAATAATGCTATATAGTATTCACTGTTGATGGTATTTCCCTTCTCATTATAGTCGATGAATATTACACCACACACATCCCAATATATCGAGGCCATAACCGTTCAAGCTGACAATTGTGCTTTTGGGGCAATTGTGAGGAGGAGGTTCGCCAGTTGCTCTCCACTCAGATGACGTTCGTTTTGATTCCGGAGTGAAGTGATGGATCCATGTTTCATCCATTGTCACGTATCGACGGAAAAATTCCGATTTGTTACGTTTAAACATGGCCAAACACTGCTCAGAATCATCAGCACGTTCATGTTTTTGGTCAACAGAGAGCAACCGCGGCACCCACTTTGAACATAGCTTTCTTATAATCAAATGCCCATGCAATATAAAGCTAACACGCTCTTTTGATATCTTTACGATGTCAGCTAACTCACGCAACTTCACTTTTCGATCATTCAAAGTGATTTTTTGGATTTTTTGGTGTTTTTTGGTTTTACCGCCTCATTTGGACGTCCACTGCGTTCTGCATCATATGTCTGCTCTACGACCACGTTTGTAGACAGCAAACCAACGTTTTGTGGTTGTTTCTCATGAAGCAGAATCCTTATGATACTTTTCAAGCCATTTCTTCGATTAAACGCTATTTTCTCCTATCAAGAAGCAGTGTAAAACTAAAGCATGAAATTGTTTTTCATCCATTGTTTTGAAAATAACAAAAGTACTCTCACCCTTAGCACAATAACTCACAAACTTCTGAGTAGAATATCATGAAATTTTAACAGCTCTCATTTGAAGGTTAGTACTAACTGAAAAAGCGGTGAATGCAATAAAAATTGCGTCATATATGTGTTAGGCCCGGGACTTTTCAGCCCATGTGCTAGATAAATTAATTTATGATTTGCTACTTGGGAGGAACTTCATGCCATGCCAACAATAACATTAAAAAACTGTTCCTTACTTGTGAAAGTATTGATATAAAGCAGTTCATTATACAATGTCGTACGAAGGAGCCACTTCACGATCGTGAATATGAATTCCCTACAGATGGCGAGCGGTGTAGGTAGGTGTAGTATCTTGCAGTCAAAACTCATAACAAGTCCCTGTTGACTGCAAAAATCAGTGGTTTTGACCACAGAACAAAAAAAAACAGTTAGAAATCGTATGATGACCTATTAGTATGAAAACCTTTGTCGCCAAACTCAAACATGTAAAGCAAAATATTAACGTGTTACTACATGCATGTTTGTGCTGTGATTGGTCTAAAAATACTGTAAAAAATGACATATATACAAAAAAAAAAGTTAGTTCAAATTCAACCTAATGCAGTTATAACACGGTTCATAAACAATTGAATCCCGAACAAGCATCTAGTGAGCAATAGCTGTACTTCTTATTATGTCAGATTCTAAACAGTATAGCTACTCGACGCTAGGTGGCGCTACTCATATTGATTTTAATATTATGACTTCTATCCTTGACTTAAGGCCGATATTTGAATGACTGTACTACACGAATGTCGATGTCACTATTTTCGATAGTGATGTACTAACGAGGAACACCAAGTAACACCGAATACTACTACCGGAGTAATGAATATCTACCTATTACAATTTTTGGTACCATAAAATTGAATATTTTTACAATCTTTTCTTCAACTTACAATGTATGTATGTATATGTCTATATGTATGTCAGTGTGTAACAATGTTTGTTCGGGTGGAATCTTGCAACTCAATTTTGAGACAGATCTTCACGGATTGAGCTGAAATTTTGTAGTACACGTTTAGTTTGGATGACAATGCATGATAAACGTAAAAGCTGTCGTAGAAGCTTGTCCCAAAAATGATTTTTTAAACAAACTTATTAATTATGATGATTAAAGGTAATACTTCACACTAATATAATAATAATTTGGGGTGTAAGTGGTTCATCAACATCTTTGAACCAAAGCCAACTTCACCTGCACGCGGTGCACCCTGCTGACTGACAAACGAAGCTCTGGCGAAAAGAGAGGTAGGGAGCGTAATTGTAAGCTACCCGACTGGGGTATGTACATCCACCTCACAGAATACCGCAGCCAAATAACGGTTCCCTCGAGGGCTGTTGTGTTCCTGCGAGTGAGTGAGGTCACCAGAAAGGAAGGAGATGTTGTGTTACGTAAGCAGATTTTTCCAACCGCGGCGTTTATTCTGCATAGATAAGAGCGTTGGGTGTAAATAATTGTAATAACAATTATTTACCCCCAACGCTCTTATCTATGCAGAATAGCAAGTAATCAAAGCTCTTATGGATATTATCGGAAGTAGTTAATAGTGTGCAGTAATTCGAATTCGAGTTATATTTTATTTATATTATGTCAAAGCTACAAACTACTAGCGTTTCGGAACAACTACTGATGAGATGAGAAGAAACGCCGAAAGAAACTCAGTCAGTTCAATATCGGTCCCTACCATGCCTGCCTATATTTAACATTTCTTACAATTATACTATGTTCATATGATATAATATTGTTTTCACAATTATAAAATTATACTAATAATCAAGTAAATAAATACTGACGATACATGAGTCACATCACTAATCGATTAACGCTAGAATGTTCTAAACAAGCGAAGTGGAGTGCGTTAGAAATTTGACTTTAAAAATAAACACATAAGGGTTACTTTAGTTTGTTCGCATTTGTGCATTTTAATGAATATGCTTAAATTCTATTAAATAATAAAAATAATGAGAAATATTACTTACCGATGGTATGAAATGCCACCATTAGACACATTATTTTTGCTACTATTATTCTTACACGATATTATGGCACAAGAAGGCATTTTTATATTTTTTTTTTGTTTTTTTGCTATGATTGTTTCCGCGGCTGTGACAAATGACGACTGAGATATGCGACGATCGAGATATGCCAAATTGGAGTATATTGACCTACGCGGGTAACGCCCACTTACTAATTCTAGTGTTTTTTGTGTTCGGTGGTTTTGACTAAACCACTTTTAGCTGACTTATGCAGTATATTTGACCGAGGACGTTAGTTAAGTTAGGTTAATCTTCCAGCAAAGAGTGAAGCGAGCTGGCCTCGACTTGCTTTTGGAAAGGGAGGTGAGGTACCCGAAGTTTATCTAGTCAAACCTAGGAGCTAGATTTTGGCCGCATTCTTTTTGACTTTGATCAGTCAAATCCACTTTTGAGTAAAAACATTAGAACTGTCGAATACAAAAATCGGTCAAAACTGTTTATGACTAGGAAAAATGCTCAAAACCATTTTATTATTTGGCATTATAAGGATATATTTAAGGATTTTTTTTGGTCGAATGCGATTTTGACCAGCCCCCTTTACCACCAAATCTTACTGCGATTCAATAACTGAATAGAATGCTTATTCATACCAATGAATAAGCGATTCTATTTCAACTTGAATAGAGTCGCTTATTCATTGGTAAGAATAAAAAGAATTATCAAAATCGGACTACTCTAATAAAAGTTATGCACGATCATACATAAAAAAAAATATACGCGTCGAATTGAGAACCTCCTCCGTTTTTTCGTCGGTTAAAAAGCATTCTATTCAGTTATTGAATCAAAATAAGAGTTGGTGGAAAGAGGGCTGCTATGACTTTTGACTGTAACATATTTACATAGAAGGTAGCCATAGACATCACGTGAAAAAAGTCCTCTAAACACAAACCAGCTCCACTACTATCATCCTACGTTACACAATGTGATAGCTGTCTTAACTACGTATGTTCCTTTCACTCCGGCGACAAATAGAATTTGTTCTAACGCGACAACATTATGTCAACCGCGGTAACATGAAGTAACACTTAAGTACTATAGTTCCAGACTAGCTGCACACAGAATACTTAAAGAGAATAGAAAGGACATGTATGCGTGGCAATTGTTTCACAGGTATGCGCGGATGCTCCTACGTACCTAATGACGTGGTGCACCCTGCTGGCTGACAAACGAGGCTCCGACCAAAAGAGAGGTTAGGGCATAGCGTATTTTTTAAGCTGCCCAACTAGGGAAGTACGTCCACCTCACAGAATACCGCAGCCAAATAACAATTCCCTTGAGGGTTGTTGTGTTCCTGCGAGTGAGCGATGTCACCAGAAAGAAAGAAAGGAACAAGTATAAGTTCGCCCTTTTACTACGCATTCTTGACAGACAAATTTCAATAATTTTAAATGACTACAATTTTTTCACTGAATATCAATAAAACAAAGCATACCTATGTACAAAAGTATATAAAATATATATATTAAAGTTTATATGTTGCTCGAAATTGAGCTCAATCTTTTTAATCATCTTATAAATCGATGAACGCCGGCTGCACGCACGAAAAAGCATGACTCATTGTCACGTTCCGCCTGAGCCGAGCGTGGAAGCGAGAGCGCGGAAGCGAGAGCGCGGAACAGACGATAGAGAGACGATCGGCTTAAGCATTCCGAAGCACAACAAGCCGAACACTTAGGCCGATAGAAGAGAGATAGACTCTTCCACTCCATTGACCGATGTTTACAAGTCTCCCCTCAATCGAAAGGGTTTAGAGCATACTCCACCACGCAGATCAACTGCGGGTTAGCGGAGACTGAGTCGTGAGGTTTGCAAGATCGCAGTGGCCTGATAAAGAATTGCATGTGATAGTATAATATAATATATATATTTTTTATACTACGTCGGGTGGCAAACAAGCAACGGCCCGCCTGATGTGAAGCGGTTACCGTAACCGTATTAACGCACGCAACACAATATATCACTTGCGCGCCGCCACCCCCGCTGCCAACGCAGCATCTCCTTCTTTTCTGGTGACCTCACTCACTCGCAGGAACACAACAATCCTCAAGGGAATTGTTAGTTGGCTGCGGTATTCTGTGAGGTGGAGGTACATTCCCCAGTCGGGTAGCTTACAATTACGCTCCCTACCTCTCTTTTCGCCAGAGCTTCGTTTGGCAGTCAGCAGGGTGCACCACGTGCAGGTGAAGTTGGTTTTGGTTCAAAGATGTTGATAAACTACTTACACCATATTTACAAAGTAAATATCGTAAATTAACACCTAAAACTCTTTGGTAGGTGAGTAAAAACCACAGATCTAGGTGAAAAAGCTTAGGTCTGTGGTAGCCACCCTTTACAAAGTCTGAATCGTAAAAGATAAAAACACGGCTTGTCTGTCAAAGAGCAGAGACACGTTCAGTAAAATGTTTGCTTGTGATAATATTTATAATGCTCCTTTTCAGTTTATTATTCAGAGGTCTTTTGTAAAACTTTTGTTGGCCTTGTGTTTCCGGCAGACTAGAATAGAATCACTCCGTCTTTTCCCGTGGATGTACTACAAAGCGACTAAGGGAAATACATTATAAAACATCGATCAGGCCACCCCAACCCGTCTGGCCAGCGTGACGAGTGTAAGCCAAGTCCTCCTTCTGTCTGGGACGGGCGAGAGAGGGTCGTGCTCCTGTAGTGGAGACTATAATGACCTGATGATGATGATTTTGTAAAACAACACAAAAGAAACAGTAATGCAGCCTGCAGTACTACCACACAATAATATTTGTAGCAACATTTTCAGTGTACGAGTACCTATATGTTGGGATTTATTAAATAATATTAATTCGTATTGTTAGTTAAACCAGTAAAATAAAATAAAAACTTGTTTTGAAACACGACTTTATTTATATTGACGAGTTCGGTGGTCGAATGGTTAGCAATGGCCACTTTGACTCCAAGGTCGCGGGTTCGATTCCCGCACAAGACAAACATTTGTGTGCATGAACATGTCTGTTTGTCTTGGTCTGGGTGTTTTCAATGTATTATAAGTATATATTTACAAAAAAAAATGTATTTAAGTACATTTATCAGTTGTCTAGTAACCATAGCACAAGCTTTGCGCTTAATTTGGGACTAGATGGCGCTGTGTAATTTGTCAAGTAATATTTATTTATTTAATACCGTCTGAAAATACTACATGAAGGCATTTAGGTGGATAGTCCCTCGAGATCTTTCCATACAAACGTAGTCTAATCCCATAACAAACGCCCATGTTTTAAGACATAACCTTGCGATAGATCATGAAATGCGTCTTGAAATTGATTGGGAATTCTTAGGGGCTTAGGCATATGCTAAGATTTCCCTCGGGGTAGAGTCAAGCGTACATAGTACATAGCAGCCGATACAGGAAGATCCCACATAGTGTTATCAACTTATAGTTACACTGGTTCATCTTTAATTAGAAATGACCAGTCTGTATTATTATATCATTTTAAGAAATTTGTTATATGGCACGAAGGTAGAGATTCATGCGACTTTATGATAAGAGTAACATCAACTCATGAAACGCCTGTAACACAAGAGGCATCAATGACGCGTTGCCAGTCTGTACATGTTTTCCGCTTTATCCGCTCTTGGACGCTTCCGGTGCGACTTTTAGTTACTGTAACGGTAGTCTGTACTGTATCACCGCAGGGTAAGAGCGGTTGTCTTCAAGCAACGGGATACTGTGCGGGTTGTTTATTTTTTTTTATACTACGCAACACAATATATCACTTGCGCGCCGCCACCCCCGCTGCCATCGCAGCATCTCCTTCTTTTCTGGTGACCTCACTCACTCGCAGGAACAAAACAATCCTCAAGGGAATTGTTAGTTGGCTGCGGTATTCTGTGAGGTGGAGGTACATTCCCCAGTCGGGTAGCTTACAATTACGCTCCCTACCTCTCTTTTCGCCAGAGCCTCTTCTGTCAGTCAACAGGGTGCACCACGTGCAGGTGAGGTTGAGTTTGGTTCAAAGATGTTGATGAACCGCTTACACCCCACGATGTGCTGAAGCTTTTCAAATACTACTCAATCCATTCGAATGCGTAATAGCCTCTATGTATAATGTAGTCTCATATATTCGCAAGATGTACGAGTAGTTTCTATGGAAAGCCTCGGCTGGGAGCTGAATACAATTACTAGTGTTCCTCCCATTGCATTCTAAAATCTTTACAATAAATCTATCACTCATGAAACTATAATGCGCCTACGCCTTTCCTCAACGTAATTAAGTCAAGTACGATATAATAACCCTAATCTGACCTGCGAAGACCTTTACTAGGTAGAATACAACAAGGGATTTGGACTTGGCAAAAAGGCCTCAAACACATCCAAGAATTGTTTGAAATACTTCGGTTGTTGAAGTAATTAGGTCGGAGGGGTGAATTCGGTCGGCGCCGCGGCTCTAATAAACAGTTACATAAATCAGCCTTCACCTTTGTTGATCGGAATGCTGAGCCCCTAATACATAGAAATTCGCACAATGAATAGAAGTTGCAGTGAAGACATTTTAAACTGAGTAATCTGTTGTAACTAGCTGTAGGATTGTAACTGCTTTATATAGTTAATAGAGTGAGGTAGTCACTAGGAAATAAATATAAATAAATAAATATTGTCAGACAAATTACACAGCGCCATCTAGCCCCAAAGTAAGCGAAGCTTGTGTTAAGAGTACTAGATAACTGATAAACATACGTAAATACATTTTTTGTTTGTAAATACTTACTTATGATACATAGAAAACACCCAGACCAAGACAAACATACATGTTCATGCACACAAATGTTTGTCCTGTGGGGGAATCGAACCCACGAGCATTGGTGTCGAAGCCGCGTCATTGACCGCTACGCCACCGAGCTCGTCATAAGGAATCGTCGGAATATACGAAGAAGAAGAAGACTTCAATCGTTATGATATGGATATCGAAATCGAGTTCCACTTTTGATTTCGACATCTATCCTTACTGATACCACTGCTGGGATACGGGTCTCTGCTCAAACGAAGTGGTTTAGAACATACTCCACCACGCTGCGGGTTGGCGGAGGCCATTGTTTCCAAGCCGCCTAAAAGCCTCTGACTTGACTTAACGACTGTCATCTAATGACAACAGCCGGAACCGATGTCTTAACGTGCCCTCGAAGCACGCAGGACCTCGAGATAATATAAACCCAACCAGGCTACGGTGGACGTTGCTTAACTTGCGTGTTTGATTAGACGCGCAACGTCGCCATCGAGTACCTATTTTTTATTTAACAACTAAAAAAATTTTTTTTTAAGTTCGTTCTTGTTAAACTTCCACATTACTGTTCAGATCTATATACTGTGGATTCGTCCTATTTTAGTCTGAGATCTCGGAGAAATATTAGGAACAGCATCGGCTATCCAATAGTAGTTTCCCGAAACTTGTCGAGAAGTTCCCGTCGTAATATGAGGTGGTATCTCTGAAAATCTCCCAGATAATTCTATGTACTGATTTGGCTGTGTGTAGGACCACTCTCTAAAGGCATTTCCTGATAATGCCCTATTTTTTGCCATGATAATACACTATTATAGGAGTCAATTCAAAAAAATCTACAGACCCTGCAATTCCCGCAATCTTCGGAGGCATTGAAAATGAATTTAAGAATAAAACAAATCTTGCGAAAAGATTTTTTTTTTTTTTTCAATGTCTAAAATATTTTTTTCAGGACACAATTATTAACCAATTTCACTCGGAGAGGTCTCAATCGACGCGCAATCTATCTTCAAAGATGCATTTTCCTCATTTTTTCGTTATATGTAATAGTATTTTTTTAATTAATTACTTACTAAAAAAAAGAAAGATTATTTTCCCGAGTTTTTTACAATTTGCAAAATTTCTCAAGAACTATCCAGCCAATTTTCAAAATTCCTTCACTATTGTATCCACAATTAAATTCTGAACCTGGGGACCCTTGTCCCATTGCGAAATCTCAATTATCCTCGGAGATATAGCGAAAATAGCTTATTGGCCGAAAAGGATTTGATAGATATTTTCAATGTCAACATTTTCAATGTCAAAACAATGATAACAAAATCGGGGGATACAGTTTGGTGTTACCGCTACAAATCTATCATCTCCATCAAAAATTCTATCACACCAGTGGATAGATGAAGGATCAAAGAATTAATTACGCTAAATTAGTTCTACGAGTATATACATCTTGTTGCGGGGGAGGGAGAAGCGCTGTCATTTTGAGATAATTTTAGTGCATATAACGTATTCACGTACAACACACGGCCATGTCCATGACACAAGCCTCCCCCCCATTTTTGTTTAGCTCGATGGTGTTGTTGCGCGTGTCAGTCAATCACGCAAGTTAAGCAACGTGAACCGTAGCCCGTCTACGAGTGGGTTTATTTATCTCAAGCTTCTTCGTGTTTCGGAGTGCACGTACTCGTATACGCGTCCATAGGTCTCGCGGTAGTTATCATTAGATGACGGTCGTTAAGCCAAGTCAGAGGCCTTTGGGGGGCTTGAAAACACTGGCCTCCGCCAACCCGCAGTTCAGCAGCGAGGTGGAGTATGCTCTAAATCCTCCTTCGATGAAGAGGAGACCCTCATCCCAGCAGTGGAATGAATATATGCTGATGCAGTTTCTGTTCTTGTTAGACGTTATTGTAGATATTATTACTTCATATAAATATGTTATGTGAAGAGATAGGCACATTTTAAAAGTGAGAGAGATTTTAAAGTTAAGAAGAAGGTTTGATATGCCGGGCGAAAAAGAGGGGGGGGGGGGGGGGGGGCTTACACTTTCTCTCTTTTGATTTCTAAAAATAAAAAAAATCCCTGTTACCTTTTGTCGTACAGAGTGCGAGTAAAGGTAACAGGGATAACGTATATATTATGATTTTATGACTTTCGTTTTTTCGTATAGTAAAGAGTTCTTTTTACTATTATTATATATCATGTCGAGAGGCAAACAGCTTAGGGTATATCTGCCGAGAAGTTACGTCAGCAGAGCAGTGCTTCACCATTATGCGCCAGTATCCACCCACCGAGATATATATAAATGTATGGATATCTATCATAGATTTTCTTACAGTAGGTATACTAAATATGACTCGTACATGGCCGCCATAGACATATACACTACAGCTCATCAGGATGTTCCCCGATATAGTGAAGTTGGAAGTAATACAGAAAAAGTCTATTGAGAACCTAAAACTTTTTCTATATTACTCGGATAGAAAATAGGTTTCGACCGGTCTGGATAGGAAACTTCTATTTACATTTCCTGGCAGGTTCGCCACATTTTATCTGGTATATCTGGTGCAAATAATAAACGTGTGTTCTAATTCGACTTACTCATTCCACTGCTGGGATACGGGTCCCCCTTCAAATGAAGGGGTTAAGAGCGTACTCCACTACGCTGCTCAACTGTGTTTTCAAGCCGCCTAAAGGCCACTGACTTGGTATAACGACTGTCATCTAATGACAACAGCCGGGACCGACGGCTTCACGTGCCCTCCGAAGCGCGGTGGAGCTCGAGATAATATAAACCCATCCATGGTCAGGCTACGGTCGACGTTGGTTAACTTGCGTGTTTGATTAGACTGACACGCGCAACCACACCATAGAGCTCCTCATATGTTCTACATTGTTTGTTTAATACTGTCCATATACATAGAGCTGCTAACGTTCCGCTTGCGTGCTCGGTTGGTTTACTGAGCGCAAGAGCGGAGCGGGTAAAGGTCTTATCCACAGATCTTATCTCGTCTGGTTGGTTTACTGGACGAGAGACTCGCAATTCTGTGATATAATCGGAAGGTTGGCACACAGGGCCGCATTAGCAGTTGGGTATAGGGTACGTGTCCATATACATAGAGCTGCTAACGTCCCGCTTGCGTTCTCGGTTGGTTTACTGAGCGCAAGAGCGGAGCGGGTAAAGGTCCTCTCGTCCGGTTGGTTTACTGGACGATACTCGCAATCCTGTGATATAACCGGAAGGTTGGCACACAGGAGCGCATTAGCAGTTAGGTATAGGGTACGTGTCCATATACATAGAGCTGCTAACGTCCCGCTTGCGTTCTCGGTTGGTTTACTGAGCGCAAGAGCGGAGCGGGTAAAGGTCCTCTCGTCCGGTTGGTTTACTGGACGATACTCGCAATCCTGTGATATAACCGGAAGGTTGGCACACAGGAGCGCATTAGCAGTTAGGTATAGGGTACGTGTCCATATACATAGAGCTGCTAACGTCCCGCTTGCGTTCTCGGTTGGTTTACTGAGCGCAAGAGCGGAGCGGGTAAAGGTCCTCTCGTCCGGTTGGTTTACTGGACGATACTCGCAATCCTGTGATATAACCGGAAGGTTGGCACACAGGAGCGCATTAGCAGTTAGGTATAGGGTACGTGTCCATATACATATGCGTTGCAGAATATTGAATATATAATTGTACAGTATGTCATCACTTTATCACCATAATACAGAAAGTACCACTCGCCCCGTCAAGTTGCAACCTTCTCAGAATATAAGAGGCGTATATTTAAACAAATAGACTTTAAACTCTGTTCGCCGAGAGTTGATAAATAATATAAAATGTCTTGGAATAGCGACTGTCGCTTAATTATCGCATTCTGTATGACGGGCATCGTTTATCGCCGCGCGCACTGAGTTTTATGGTACAAGGCACACAGTTGTTGTCAAGCGCATTGCCGTCGCCGGCGCCACGCCATGTTTTGGATCCGTATACTCTAACAATGGACCGGGATAATTCCCGTGATTTTAAAAGAGATAGTAATGATAATCTACAAACAAACATTGTTATTCTGTTTAACTGTTTAATTATATTATATCGACAAAAATAATTAGCGGGCCGTAATTTATAATGAGTTTAGATTCCCTGATTTTATATTATTTTTATCAACTCTCGGCGAACAGACTTTAGTTTGAGTGAAAAATCAAACAAAATAGTGTTAATCAAATTACGTGTAAACTTGACTTCTGAAAAATAACACCTGCAGCAATTAACTAATTATTATAATTTATGGCCGTCTGAGTTTATTATCATTCTTATCACAATTACGTAACTAAATAAATAAATAAAAAATCCTGGACAAATTATACACTGCCATCTAGTCCCAAACTAAGCAAAGCTTGTACTATGGGTACTAGATAACTGATATTATACTTAAATACATTTTTTTGTAATGCATAAGTACAATACCAAGAAAACACCCAGACCAAGACAAACGCAGATGTTCATGCATATAAACATTTGTCTTGTGCGAGGATCGAACCGCGACCCCAGAGTCAAAATGGACATTGATACCCATTCAACCACCGGGCTCGTCTTAAATAAAAGCTTGTAAAAACTCCACATTTTCAGACGAACATACATAATTTTAACAAAAAATAAAATCTACTCCAAACATTACTCTACATTTATATAGGTATGTAGATACAGGCTGATGATGATGATGATTAAAAAAATATGGGAACAATCTGGAAATATACTCTTTAAAATAAAAAAAAGTTTTTTCAAATCGGTTTATAAATCACGGAGTAATTAAGTAACAAACATTAAAAAAAAAAAAAATACAGCCGAAGAGTTAAAAATAAGAAGTGCTTTAATATTACTGTTATCTCAGCACATTTTTATCTTATTAATCATTTTAACGTCTTTTACAAAGAAGTAGAGCGTGAAGGTTTGTGTGTACAACAGACCCCTGTTTTAGGTCTAAAACAAAATCCAATTTGGACAGCTCAGCGCTCAGCGGCGCGTTGCAAATGATTTTTGTCGTGGATCAGAGTTGCAAGGGTTCGGTGATAGCTGTCAGCTTTTGTCGACAAAGTTTTTGAGCCGCTTAGCGACAAGTTTTGTATTACAGGATTGTTAAGTAATGTTTGAGATTAATTCGTTCTCGTGGAAATCGACCGTGACAGGGGACGGGGTTGTACGGATTTATCATACGTTTAAAATAATGAGGAGCTCGAAAGTGTCGTAGCCCGTGTCGGTCTTAGCCGATCAAACAAGTTAAGTAATGGCCACCGTAGTCTGTCTATTGATGGGTTTATCTATCTCGAGCTAATTCGTGCTTTGGAGAGGACCTAAAGTTTATCCAAAGCACGAATTAGCTCGAATTATTATTATTCATTTAATAACAACAACTGGAACCGACGGCTTTAACCATAGTTGAGCCAAGTCAGTGGCTTTTCCGTCAATCCGTAGTTAAGCAGCGTGGTGGAGTATGCTCTATACCCCCCTTCGATTAAGGGGAGACTCGTATGCAAGCAGTGGGATAAATATAGGGTGATGCAAAATACTATACAAAATTTGCTAAGTCAACATTTAAGTAACCGTGGGTAAATAAAATTGTTATTCCACTCCAGGGTCGCATGTGCTCCTATACATTTACCTATTTTAGCTATAATAATTACAAATATGAACGCAATAAACAAATAATTTGCTTCATATTAAATTCGTTGTAAGTTTCAAGGCAACCGTATTTTGTTCCCGGGACTGCAGCGGACTTCATTCTCAATTGCTGTTTTGTTTGTTTGTTAGTTTGTAGTATCTTTAGTATATACAAAGGTGGGCTTATCTCTATAAGAGATCTCTACCGGCCAACCTTCAAGTATTGGATATGAGAATAAACAGTGGCAAGGGCGTCGAAAAGTCGAAAGCATTTGTGTTGTTGAAAATGTTTTTTTTTTTTTAATTTTCACAGGATTTCGGGATACACGTGTTCGAAGTCGCGGGCGCAAGTTAGTAAAAAAAATGTAGAATCCAATTCTATTTAATATTAGATAACGCGAATTACGAGTACAAAATATGCTCTACAAACTTAATCTATTAGTAGATACACTTCTGTTGAATAGAATACCAATGAGATTAGATATTCTAATATTGTCACAAATGAACAAGAATAGTAGTACTCTAAAATATTTTACCAAGTTTTAAATCTAGTAACCGAAAATGTCGAATGAAATGTGAAATAACTCGAAGAAAATGGATACCTATTTCGCAGTCCCAAACCAATGTCGTTGCTAAAGGTGCCACGAGGTCGACCTTATTTTATATTTGAGCATTTGGGGCTATAATAGAGTCATTGCTGACGATTTATATGTATTTTATATTGTTCAGGTATTTGATCGAAGGTAAATTTTGTTTAAAAATCAAATCATAACTGAGAGGTAAGTTAAGGTAAGAGACGGGGTGTAAGTATTTCAGCACGAATAATTTTAATCTTTTCAATAAGTTAAGCGACTTCACCTGCCCTTCCTAGGTGGCATCCCACCTAGGGAGGGCAGGTGAATTTTTCCATTTTTCAAAAAATATTTATCTGGCAAGTTGGCCAAGACAACTATTTAAATAATAATAAGTTAAGCGACGTCATTAAAGTAAATTTGAGAAATACTCACAGATTAATATCTCCAAAATTAACACTATATTAGAGACAGCATAATTGTATGTGTTTAATATTTTAAAAATAAGTGACATTAAAATTCTAGCGAGTAAATTATTTAACCAGAATCTTCTGACATGGCACAAGGAAAAAAAATTTAATATAATAACATTTCTAAGAAAAAATTACATATATAATTTTTAGATTGTACATATTTTTAATTATTCTATGTTTGAGATTATTTAAATACTTAAATTATCGACATTTTTATTTTTGATTCAAAGTACACGTGGTGCACCACGACAACTAGTGGAAGAGCCTCTGGCAAAAGAGAAGTAGGGCATAGTGTACTTGTAAGCTGCTATCAGCCCCCTTACCACCATCTCTTATTGCGACTCAATAATTGAGTAGATTGCTTATTCATACCAATGAATAAGCGACTCTATTACATTTGAAATATAGTCGCTTATTCATTGGTATGAATAAGCAATCTATTCAGTTATTGAGTCGCAATAAGAGATGGTGGTAAGGGGGCAGGCCCGCACTGCAAAACCCAGTTACTAAAGCGATTATTGGCGGTCGGCAATATTCAATTGCTAGCTCTGGTTCTAAGGCGATCTATTGCGATTATCTGACAACCTGATGTACCATCGGTTTGTTAATTAACAGAGCCCTTAAAGACCATTAAATGTTGTCAATTCTGTCGGAAATATTAAATAAATGTAAATATCTCTGGACAATTTACACAGCGCCATCTAGTCCTAAATTAAGCGCAAAGCTTGTGTTATGGGTACCTACTAGACAACTGATAAATGTACTTAAATACATTTTTTTTGTAAATACATAGGTATGTATAATACATACAAAACACCCAGACCAAGAGAAACATACATGTTCATGCACACAAACGTTTGTCTTATGCGGGAATCGAACCCGCGACCTCGGAGTGAAAGTGGCCATTCCTAACCATTCGACCACCGAGCTCGTCTTTTTCTTTTATAAATAAATAAATATAATATAGTTTTTTTGGCGGGTAGGCAGGAAAGAAGTGACACATAAAATTATTGCGTTCTATATATTTTAATTAATAAAAATATATAATAGACATTATTTACCTTAAGTACTAGTCCTATGATCTGATGGCCTAGTAATATACACTGCCAGCTAATAGTTTTCACTCCTATCACATTTATTTTTGGACAATACACTTCACTATCTGAACGTTGCTATGGATCACCTATCACAACTGCAAAAGAATGTTAGCGAAATGTCGGAGATGTTCGCTACTAGAATGTCCATGTTTGAGGATTCCCTTAACTGCAGAAAGCCACAGGGTACAGCCACTTCATCCAGCGAGTTCAAGCTACAGGATCCAGCGTCTTCATCCAGTGAATTCAAGCCACAGGATATTGCCTCTTTATTCAGTGAGTTCCAAACTTTTAAATCTTTCATTTGGAAGGCGGTCGCAGGGCTTAAAGTACAAATGGAGCTAGTTATTGAGACACTAGATTGCTTGGAGATGAGATCACGCTGTAATACTCTTTTGCTACATGGGCTACCAGAGTCTGCAGGAGAAAATACTGTAGACAAATTTATTGGTGTGTGCAATGAAACTCTTCTACTGCCTGCAGTAAACACACAGTCCATATTCAGTGCTTTGCGTCTGGGTAAAAGCATGTCTACAAATAAGCCCCGCCCTATATTAGTACGGTTCTGTGATATGATTCTGCGCAATCAAATTTGGAATTCCAAGAAACGCCTCAAAGCTACTGGCTATACACTGTCCGAGTTCCTGACCGGTAGTCGTCATTCCGTTTTTGTTGAAGCACGAAAGGCGCTGGGTGTTGGAGGTTGCTGGTCTAGCGGTGATGGCAAGATTGTGATCTTGTGTTCTAATGGCGAGCGGAAAAAAATCACGACCAATGCGGAGTTGCAGATGATACTGAGGGAGCATGTGGCAAGGACTAGTCCTGCTACATCGGTGTCGGAGGCCACAAATTCAGCGTTGGAGCAGCTTGAAACTGACGTCGTAGTAGAACCAACAAAGCCCTCTAGTAAGGCTCGTAGTCGTAGTGCGAGGCAGGCGAAAACACGCAAATAGTATGCAATTTTATACTATATATCATGGTCGAGTATTTAATGTAGTTATTGTGTAGTCACTTGTGTCTGTATTACTTAGAGTACTCGTGATGTTTTATTCGTATCTGTTCGTCTATGCGGGTACTAGTTATAATGATATTCTTCTAGTTAGGATACCCGTATAAGAATGATTTTCTCACACTTCTACATTATTTCTAATTTAATATAATATATTTATTTTTGCAGTCACTTTTGAAACAAGTTTGATGTCAAGTCAACAACAACAAATATTATTTTTCTTTTGCGTTTAAATGTTGACACTGACACATGTTAATCAAATTTGATTGTTCTTCTTTTTCGTTGTTGGCAATAGAACCTAAATATAATGTTTATTTTTGCTGTTTATTACGTAGTGCGTTTTGTTTGTGCGTGTTATTTTCTGTTCTCTGATAGTATATTTCAATTCAGATTAACTTATATAATTTAATGTAATGTGTATTGATTCTATTCAGTAGCTGGCGAGTGTTGGATAGGTTGTGCTCACATTTTAGCTAAAAAGAAAATTATAGTTAGTTATTTATAGGTATAATAAGTAGGTATATAATTTATATTATTTATTGTGAATCACTGATTTAAATTCGCTCAATGTTGCATTTGTTACAGGGACAGTCGGAAGACGAATACTTTTCTTTCACGTCTTCGACAGATAGTCTTTATAGTCTTGATAGTTCAGTGGACGATTCTTTAAAAGCTAACCTGAATAAGGCATTTTCGCTGCATTTTAAAAATTTTAATGTTGCACATATCAATGCCCAGAGTATTGCTGCTCATTATACCGACCTTCTAGCCACGTTTTCTAATAGTAACATTCATGCCGTACTCATTTCTGAAAGTTTTCTTAAACCTAATCTCCCATCTACCTTGTATCCTTTACCGGGTTATAGATTAATTCGAAATGATCGTGTATGCTCTGGACAGGATAGTTCAACTAGAATGATTGGGGGTGGTGGAGTTGCCGTTTACGTGCGCAGCGACATCGCTTGTCAAGTGGTTTCCCACTCCTCTCCGGTATTTAATGGACCAGAGCATCTCTTTCTTAATATTGATGTCTTCCATTCGAAAATTCTACTGGGGGTTTATTATAGTCCTTCACTGCACGTTGACTATTTCAACTCATTTGAAACATTACTTTCCGATCTGCGTCCGCAATTTGATCATGTAATCGTAATGGGGGACTTTAATACTTGCCTTGTCAAGAACGATCACCGTGCAAAGAAATTATTGTCCATAACTCAATCATTAAATTTACATTGTCTTCCTCTTAGCCCTACTCATTTTCCACACAACGGCCCCCCTTCACTGTTGGATCTCATTATAACTTCATCGCCGGAGTTAGTTTCTACTCACGGACAGTTTAATGCTCCTGCATTTTCAGCACATGATCTCATCTTTGCATCTTTCAAGTTACGACCTCCAAAGCGTAAACATAAGATTATCATGGTACGTCATTATGACAAGATGGATCTAAACTTACTCAAAAACGACTTCTCCAGTGCTGATTGGGGGCCAGTAATTTCAGCAACTGATGTCGATTCCAAACTGGCTGCTTTCAATTCCATCTTTAATTCTTTATTTGATAAACATGCTCCTCTTGTGCCAGTTCGTGTTAAACATTATCCTGCGCCTTGGTTGACACCCGACATCAAAAAACTCATGTCTAAAAGAGATAGAGCTAAAATTAAGTTGAGGCACGATCCTTCTGTTGATAACCGCGCCACGTTTGTTAAATTGCGCAATCACTGTAATAGAGTCGTCAGGGATGCGAGAAGACAGCATATTCATTCTTCACTAGAGAGCTGTCCTCCGCACAAAATGTGGAAGTTTCTGCGTAGCATTGGTGTGGGCAAAGATCGGCTTAGTTCTAGCGGTGATCTAGATTTGAACAAATTGAATAATTACTTTTGCACGCCACCGGATGCCATTAATCCATTAATTAAAAAGGCTACTTTATCTCATCTGGCTAACATACCTCCTGTAAACCATGCTGAGTGGGATTTAGGTGCGATATCTGACGCAGAGGTGATAAAAATTATAAAGTCACTTAAATCTAAAGCAGTTGGAGAGGACGGCATTTGTATTGATATGATTACTCCAGTGGTAAAAGAAATTGCTCCCATTTTAACTAACATACTTAACTGTTCTCTTGCCTCTGGTGTTTTCCCATTCCTTTGGAAATTGGCCCATGTTATCCCTTTGCCTAAAAAACCTAATCCTTCTTCCTTTTCTAACTATCGTCCAAAATCTATTCTCCCTGCCCTTTCAAAAGTGTTAGAGCACTTTGTCCACCAACGTCTCACGAGTTACCTAAAGGAACTTAATCTCCTATCTCATCATCAGTCCGGTTTCCGTAGTGGTCACAGCACAGTCACTGCCTTGGTCAAGATTACCGATGACATCCGGCATAACATCGATAACAAACTACTCTCAGTCTTAGTCCTTCTTGATTTCACTAGTGCCTTCAATTCAGTTGATTTTGATGTCCTACTCGGTGTTCTTCAAACGCTCAATCTTTCGCCGTCGGCACTTTCCTGGTTCCGTTCCTATCTAGTGGGTAGGTCACAATTGGTTAGGGTTGATGACTTGCGTTCTGACTGGTGTGAGATACTTGCAGGAGTACCTCAGGGTGGAATCTTATCCCCGATTCTCTTTTCCTTGTTTATCAACAACATAGTTTCTTCTCTTAAGTCTTCCTTTCATCTTTACGCTGACGACTTGCAAATTTACACGGCTGCCCCTCTCGACAACTTTTCACGAGCAGTTGCCTTTATCAACGACGATCTTACGACCATTGCTGACTGGTCTCATAAGTTTGGGCTTAAAATCAATGCCACCAAGTCTCAAGCGATTATTGTGGGTAGCCCATATTTCATATCAAAATTGCAGAATATTAGTCACCCTAATGTTGTATATGATGGTAACCTAATTCCGTTTTCCTCTAAGGTCACTAATTTAGGTCTTACCATCGACGAAACATTCAGTTGGGCCCCACACGTAAACGAAGTAAGTAGGAAGATTTTTGCCTCTCTTCATAGCCTTAAGCGGCTCCAAAACTTTCTCCCTATGGCAACAAAGGTGACGCTGGCACGATCACTCCTTCTTCCTCTGCTTGACTATGGGGATGTGGCTTATTTAGATCTGTCAGAGGAATTACTTGACAAAATGGACCGTCTCCAAAATGTGTGCATACGCTTTGTGTTTGGCCTTCGGAAATTTGACCACATCTCCGAATTCCGTCAGCAATTGGGATGGCCGCTGATCAGGATGCGAAGGAACATACACGCCTTGATGCTCCTTTACAAGGTTCTTTTTAGTTCAAGTGCTCCATCGTACCTTCACGAGAGGCTGCAACTTCGGGAAACCGATAACCGGCTGCGGTCATGCGGGAACCTTCGACTGGACTTACCCTATCATAATTCAAACGCATACTTTAAATCGTTTACGGTTAGGGCAGCAATGCTCTGGAATTCGCTCCCCACCTATGTGCGCCTGGCACCGTCAGTGGATTCATTCAAGGCTCGTCTACTCAAATCCTTTAACGAGTTGTCTTGAGCGATTCGAAATCAGTGTATTTTATTTATATATGTTATTGTGTATGTATATTTATATATAGCTGTATTATATATGTACTATTGTGTAGTGTATGTATGAGTATATATGTATAATTATAATTATTGTAGTATTTGCAAATTGCTTTCGACTTTTCGACGCCCTTGCCACTATTAATTCTCTTATACAACACTTGAAGGTTGGCTGGTAGAGATCTCTTATAGAGATAAGCCCGCCTTTGTACATGTTCGTGATAGTTATATTGTGTATAAATAGATATATGTTCTTTATGTACAATAAAGATACTACAAACAAACAAACAATAATTTATATAAATAATATATTCTTGACAATGTGTTTTAATTTTCTGCTTGGTCATCCCATTTGACTTTATGAATGATCTTTGTTCGCCAGAATCTAATAAGGCTCTAACAGTTTCGACTCTTCTTTGTTAGCTATATTGAATAGAGCTTAACAGCTTGAAATAATACTCTGTGTGTATGTGTTATTTGTATCGTGTTTTAGAATCACCTTATTCCATCCATTTCATCTTCCATCAATTTTCTTCCATTCCATCTGTTTTTCATACCATCGAATATTATATTATATACCATAACGTCCACAAATTTTAATGGAAAATATCTCTTTTCGCATATTTTCTACCACGAACTGTGAAGTTGTGGAATCAACTTCCTCCAGCGGTATTCTACCGTCGTATAACTTCCTTCAAGAACAGAATCAATAGTTCCCTTAAAAGGCTGGCAACGGATCGGTGACCCTGTGGTGTTGCTGATTTCTATGGGCGGTGGTGATTACTTTCCATCAGGTGACCCACATGCTCGCTTGCCCCCCCCCCCCCCCCCAATATAAAAAAAAAATCAAACAAATTCATGATTGAATGTTTATTTGCATACTTAACTTTATGAGCAGATTGAGAGAACAAGCATGTGAAATCAGCATCATCGAGAGGTCGCCGTTCCGTTGCCGGCCTTTTAAGGGTAATATAGACTTCTTGAAGGCTTCCATGTCGTAAATCAAGCATTTTGACAATATTTGTCACTATCGTCACTATATTACTGAATTATGCAACAGGCCTATGTATATAGAGCTCATTACGTACTTTGCTCCTATTTATTACTAATCAGCGTAGTAAATGGAAAATAAGAAGCTTTGTATGTGTTCAATGATCAATTTTTATTAGTTAATTAAAAAAAAAAACATAAACTACGCCAAATTCAAATACTCAATGCAGTCTGTATCCATGTTAATGTTTGTAAAATGGCTCAAATTTTTAAGCCTGAGCTCTGGTTTATTATGCGGAAACAATTCGTTATAAACACCATCCCTTTTTTCATAATTCCGACACAAATTGGTGAGAATATGGAAAAGGGATTTATGATACAAAATTAAAAAGGACACACGTCAGAACAAAACACAACATGAACGGGTGTTGCTAAATTTCGCTCACATATCATAATATAAGGCGTATAACGTAGATTTGGTAGCCTAGATACCGCACGTCGTCAATGAAGCCTGTTAATAAATTTGCCTATATACTAGTTCTATATAGTATTGAACGCGCCTTAAGCAAATCTTGTCGTTTAAAGCATCGACATTTGTTTATTAGTTGATTAAAACATCACATTCTAACTCAACTCAAAGATGGTCTAGGAGATTCAGTTATTTTGATTATCTTGATAAACACAAAATAACTAGACCATCTTTGAGTTGAGTTAGAATGTGATGTTTTAGAACTGAGTATTTATTATGCTTATAAAAAATTGATTTTAAATACAATTAGTACATATGAATGCAAGACACATGTCCTCTTCCTGTAAAATCATTATAATATGTCGCAACGCACATAACTACTTAACCTGAACTCATTTCAATAACTTACAAAGTTTCACTTACAAACTTTGTAAGTACTGCACTGATTTTATGAGCAGTTATAACAAATACAGGGTTATCTTATCTTATCTAAAAAAAAAACCGGACAAGTGCGAGTCTGGCTCGCCCACCGAGGGTTCCGTACGTAAGATCATTATAAATTTGATATTTTTCATTATAAATAAGAAATAATCCGTCGGAAAAAATAAATAAAATATATTTTGCAATGTGCACATGAAGCCCTTTCATATGATACCCCATTTGAACTAGTAGCTTCAATTTGAAATTTCACCCCCTTTAAAATATATAGACTCCCTATTTTTAAAGATTTAATGACAAATGTGTAGTTTTTAGATTTATTCCTGTATTTGTAATCTATAACGATGTTACTTGCCAAATTTCATAGTTCTAGGTCAACGGGAAGTACCCTATGGGTTTTGATTCCCTTGAATATGTGTTGAAATATGCGTTTTTTGCTGAATAAACGGCCGTATCTTTTTTTTACGTAAACTTAGCAGTTTGATTTTTTTACAACTTTATGGGACCGTAGACCTGAGTATACAGTCCAAATTTCAGCTTGATACCTCCACGCATTCTGGAGATAAAGGGTCTTGACAGACAGACAGAAAGACGGACAACAAAGTGATAAGGGTTCCGTTTTTCTTTTTGAGGTACGGAACCCTAAAAACGAATTAACATATTCTATATCAGCTAACTAATCAGTAGTGCAAATTCTACTCAGTTTTGGGGTAAGATGGTGATTTGTGATTGGTCCCCTTTTCCTTATAGCGATATTTCAGCTTCAAAGACAACTGACTGATTTATCAACTCACAGCTCAAATCATGGGGCCAATTGTAGTAGAACACGGCATAAAACGTAGGTATTCGCTAAGAAAATATTTTTGATATTTATCATGTGATAGAACGTGCGCATGAAGCCGCGGACGAAAGTTAGCGACGTATCATTTTATTTATTCGTCATATTTATCAGCTTGTATCTAGTCACTGCTGGATATAGGCGTTCCCCAAACTTTCCTCCAAATGGGATCCTCCGCCTTCCTCCAGCCAGGTCCAGCTAGACGTCGTCCAAGTAGAGGTGGGACATTATATTTACACAGTAAAAACATTAAACATGCGTGACATAATCAGAATCAGAGTAAAATGACATAGATACTTAGTTTTGTTACTATAAAAATTGCTATATCTAGCGTTGTCTCAATCTACGGCGTATAATGTTTTTCAGCGGGTTTTATCTCTCGCTCCCACTACGTGGCCGAGTACATTTATCTCCATAATTTATCGGATACAACGAAATGAGGCGAACAGTGCCCCTTGCGGGTTATTTACTGCTCAACCATACTGTTACTTCTACTTCACCGATATATGATATTTGATAATAATAAAAGACTACGCAAATAACGAGCAATAGAAGCAGTCATGGCAGGCGTCCGTCCCTCTTCTGCAATAGGCCAGTATCTAGTCCACCCCGATCTCATCTCCATAACCCATTGATTTTCCATCACATTTTGTAGCAGTCCCAACGCCTGCCGAGACATTCTCATGGGTATATCGTTCCATTGATATATCCTCCACATCAAACTTCTGTTGTTCCTCTATTCGTTGGATCAAATGACCTACCTACCAAATGACCGGGTTTGACTCGTAATAGAGATATTAAAGGCTAAAAAATTTTTTTATATGAGAGGGGGCAAACGAGCATGTGGGTCACCTGATGGAAAGCTATCACCACAGCCTGATTGTTTTTACCTGTACTAGGAGTATGCCCAGAAAAACTTTCAGTTTTTTATAAAATAACGAAAATACTGGCAGTCTTGGACTGTTTTTTTTATACGACTAGGGTGACAAATAAGTGTAAGTAACAACAAATATTAAAAAATAGAATAATATTTATTTAATACAACAAACGTGATTTTTGTTGGTCGTTTTTGCTCGATATTGATAACGGCAACGCTGACGCTCGAAATATTCACAGAATATTTAGTTATATATTCACTTTAAAAATAAACAATTAAATTAAAATAAAACAAATATTTAATGGGGCTCCCATACAATAAACGTGATTTTTTTTTTTGCCGTTTTCACAGATAATGGTGCAAGATAATGGAACCCTTCGTGCGCGAGTCCAACTCGCACTTGGCCGGTTTTTACAACCTCACGAAGATAGATGGGATTATTATTTATATTATGGATGTAATGTACACGAACATCCCCATTAGATGATGCACAGACAACCAATGAGTAGGCAGCCTTACCCCGTTTTGTAAAATGTAGCGATAAATCCCCATTAGGTCCCGTATAACATTTTCCACTTTAGCCGGCAAAAAGGCGTAAAGACCGCTTTGCATCGCGCAGTAATGCCGTCGTAGAATTGCAAAGTGAGCTATTTGCTGGCTGCGGATTGGTTTACATTATACTGGAAAAAGTACGATTTGGGATTTCACGTTTTTGAGGTTTCGAAGACAAATGGCGTGAAACAGAATGATTATTAAAATACGCCCTCGGGCGTGCTTTAGAGCATTTTCAGGCTAGTGTGTTTTCTACTCGTCGTTTCGGCATACGCTTAGTTTATCCTCTCGCAGCTGGAGCATATACCAGAAGGCAAATTCTTGCAACTGTTTTACGATCACAGATTGAAAGTTCATCGAACGAGACCGAATTATGTATGGACTGAAAATTGTAGACTTGATTTCATCAATTAATAAATATTTAATATCAATTCTTATTGAGAGCAGCATATCATTCTTAGTTTGTTTGCTCTTCAGTCATATTTCGAAATAATTAACACTTTAAAAATGTATTTAAGTATGATTATCAGTTACTTCGATCATCCATAGCTGATATTTCTATATTGTTTTCTATATTAATAACGTCGTCGTTATATTGTGTTCTATATTAATGGTATAAGCTTAGCTTACTTTAAGATTACACGACGCTGTGTAATTTGTCCAGGAGTAATATCACACCCCGGCCACTCTATACAAATGTCGCGTCATTTACTACTACATAAACAATAACGTCTGTGTAGAACGTGAATGAGCATGTGTTGTGTGCGTGCGGCGCCATACAAACGGTTTCAGATTTGTCTCAGAGGGGAGGTGAGGTCGACACGAGAGAGCGGCAGAGAGCGGCCATGCTGTACGTAGTAATGTTACTTATACTGTGGTAATATTTAGCGGTGATACGTAGAACACCAATACGCATTTGTGCAAATATTGTTTACGTGTCCATCTAACGTTGAAAACGGCTAACGTTGAACATTTAACGTTGAACATAGCGCTTTTATTATTTTACCAGAATGTCACACGACTGAAACAAGATCGAAAGCCAAGTTTCCTCGAAATAACTTCCCAAGATCAATACAACAGCAGTAATCTGACCACTCCATCATTCGCCTCGTGAAAAAGACGTATAGGAACCGGAAATATTAAATTACGCAACTTTCGTCCACCTGCAGCGTTAATCTGTCTATCATGCCCCCCCCCCCCCCCCCCTCCTCCCCTCCTTCATGCCCGCAGGGTGAGAGCCATAAAAACGACATTAACCCCATCTGGGGTTCACGTGTCAGCCCGAGGGCGGTCTTAAGTCAGGTACTTATCGATTAGACAGTATCTACGTCTTTGTGTCTGAGTTCCTTTTGTGATGCGTACATTTGTATTCACGAGCTTCCGGCGATAAGTACGAATATATCTGTTATAAATTCGATTCGGATCATGTTGGAGAACTGAAGTGATGGAGATCGAAGGTCATCTTCATTCGTTAAAAATGTTGCTCATCTGTATTTAGATTGACATTATTGTAATTAGCTTATGACTATAAGTCAATTAATTTTTATATTTATAGACCCACTGTATCAATTTGGAATGTCAAATAGAACATGGACATGATTATTGTATACAACTAAATTACTAATAAGGACATTATATTTTGCACGCCAGTTTCTGGTGAAGTGTGTATTGTTCTATATATTTTAATTTTAACAACTTTGTATAGCACATTTCACGCAAATAAATTTCATTCATTCATTCATCAATACTTTGAAAAATTTTAACTCTAAAAGAAATCTCTGATTTTCATTTCATATAATAAAAAAATCTAATATTCTTTATTATCGTGTTACATCATCATCATTATCAACCTGTATCAACCCACTGTTGGATATAGGCCTTTCCCAATGCTTTCCACCATGTGCGAACTCCGCTTTCCGCATCCAACCGCTACCAGCCACGTTTTTGAGATCGGTCTAATCCTCTCTAGGAGCGCCACACGCTTCGTCGCCCTGTACGTGGCTTCTACTCTACGACTTTCCTCTCCCATCTGCCATATTGTTTAGTTAATGTAAATATTTTACTAAGATAAAAAAGAATGCCAAAAATTAAGAATACTATTCATAAAAAGTGTAAGACATGTCTAAGTGCCCACAATGGCCCGATATCTGATTAAATGATTTCATTTCATTAACCTAAACCACTTTTCTGTAGCAAGTCGTTTCTGGCTGAGTCGAATAAAAATAAATAAATATTTCTGGACAATTCACAGAGCGCCATATAGTCCTAAATTAGGTTCAAAGCTTGTACTATGGGTACTGACGACTGGTAAATTGTACTTAAGCACATTTTTTTTAATTCATTTAAATATAGCAGTTTATCGAATACCATTTAGTAGATTCCGAGGAAGTTTTTTTTATATTGCATCGGCTCTAATCAGCTCCTTAATTAAGAATTTAATTACCAAAACGTATTGTATTGTAAATTAGGAAATAATTTTATCAAGTCGCCAGCAGCCAATTTTCAAGCAATGTAACAATGGGAATTAACGACTCATTAATTCTGAGAAGCACTAACACAATTTTGTACTTCGCAGACGGCACAAAGACTTATCTCAGCTTTGATCCGGGTTTAAGATAGAAAGGGTTGGAGATACAGCCTTCAGCTCACCGCTTTATAATACTAAATAGATACAGAGCGTCTACCTGGTTTTGATGTCGATTTTTGAAGTGAAAACTTCTTTAGCGGCGTTGTACACTTTTTGAGATGGATAAAAAATGTTAAACTCGCGTCAGGACACGTGGCCTGATCGAAAATTCGTAAGACGGAGCGGCGCGGACCGGCGTGGCGTAGAGAGGAAGTAATATCTCCTTCTCTTTCTACCGCGCGGCGGAAATGTATGCCTGCTCCTGCTGTTTGTTTTTAATGTAAAATAAATTGTCATGTTTGTGTACGATAGCGCAATAAATGAATATTGTATTTTGCCACATAAATGATAGTACTTTTATACTGATAAATAATTTGCGCGAAATGATTCCCTAACCATTCCAAAATATTCAAAAATGCACAACGTTAATGTTCAAGTTTTCACTTCTGCCGGCACTCCCAGAGTGCAACCCGTTATTATGATGTGAATCCGTCTTTAAATTTGCCTCCACAGGGAGGAAATTCTCAAAAACGAATGACAACAAAAACGGGGAATACAGTTTGGTGTTGCAGCTAATAATCTATCATCTCCATTCAAAATTCAATCACACCACTGGATAGATGAAGGATCAAATAATTTATTACGCTAAAGTAATGACTGTGGATCAGTATGCAGTGATGGACAATATCAGTTCCGCTTCACATTTTTTTTTTGTACTACGTCGGGTGGCAGACAAGCATACGGCCCGCCTGGTGTGAAGCGGTTACCGTAACCGTATTAACGCTCGCAACATTATATATCATTTGCGCGCCGCCACCCCCGCTGCCAACACAGCATCTCCTTCTTTTCTGGTGACCTCACTCACTCGCAGGAACACAACAACCCTCAAGGGAATTGTTATTTGGCTGCGGTATTCTGTGAGGTGGAGGTACATTCCCCAGTCGGGTAGCTTACAATTACGCTCTCTATCTCTCTTTTCGCCAGAGCTTCGTTTGTCAGTCAGCAGGGTGCGCCACAATTTTATTTGGTAATGTGAGTTGATAAATACTCCTGGACTAATTACACAGCGATATCTAGGCCCAAATTAAACAAAGCTTATTATAATATGGGTATTAAATCATCATCATCATCATCTCAGCCATTGAAAGTCCACTGCTGGACATAGGCCTCCCCTCTAGATCTCCAATAAGACCGGTTGGAAGCGGCTTGCATCCAGCGCGATCCTACGGTCTTAATGAGGTCGTCTGTCCACCTTGACCACGTTCCGGCAAGCGCAGCGTAGGACGTCCACCCCGTCCTACGCTGCGCTTGCCGGAACGTGGTCTCCATTCGAGAACCTTTCGACCCCATCGGTCATCCGTCCTACGTGCTATGTGCCCTGCCCACTGCCACTTCAACTTGCTAATCCGCTGGGCTATGTCGGTAACCTTTTGGGTATTAAGTATTTGAAATATATTTTATTTTGTAAATAAATAATCTCAGAATGTTTTTCGTTTTTAGATGTTAAATAAAAATACAATATTATTTAAAACTCGTTTTATTTATTGTTAAATTAAAGAGCAGTTCTTGAAGTTTATTTACGAAAAAGAACCGTTTGCAAATGCGCACCATTCACTTGTTCACACTCATTTCACCTGGAGCTAAAATTTTCAATCACTCGCTGGAGCATCGCTCTTGGAATATAGTTGATTTCTTCAGTGATTCTTTGCTTCAAAACATTCAGGTTGGATGGCAATGGATGGGGAACTTTACTTTTTAGGTAGCTCCATAGGAAAAAATCAGCATGCTTTAAATCAGGGCACCTTGGTGGCCAGTTGATGTCTCCTCGGCAAATTATCACTCTTCCAGGGAATAAATCGTAAAGAGCAGCTAATGAGCCATTTGTAACATGAGTTGTGGCTCCATCTTGCTGGAAAAAGGTGTTGCGGTTGTAGCCGTACTGGTTTTGTATTTCTGAAGCCAAAAAAGTCCGGATATCGATCAGAACTAATTGGTCAGTTCAAAAACAAAAAACATTCTGAGACACCCCTTATATATAATAATTATACTAGCTGCCCTGGCGAACTTCGTACCGCCTAACAATCAATGAATGTCGTGGTACAAATTGGCTGAACTAAATTTATGATTTTATGGAATTAAAACAATGAATAATAGAAAATAATAGAGAAGCTCGATGGCATAATTGCGCATGTCAGTCTAATCGGACACGTAAGTAAAGCAACGTCGATCGAATCCTGTACACGGATGGGTTTATATTACCTCGAACTCCTCCGTGCTTCGAAAGACACGTTAAGCCGTCGGTCCCGGTTGTTATCATTAGATTATCTTGCGCTCCTCCGTGCTTCGGAAGGCACGTTAACCGTCGGTCCCGGTTGTTATCATTAGATGACAGTCGTTAACCCAAGTTAGTGGCCTTTAGGCGGCTCGAAAACACTGGCCTCCGCCAACCCGCAGTTGAGCAGCGTGTTGGAGTATGCTCTAATCCTCTTCGGTTGAGGGAAGACCCGTATCCATAAAAACTGAAGATTTCATAAAAATAAAGATTATTGTTTAATCAAAAAATTTAAAAAAAAAAGTTTTGTTTTATTTTTTTGTTTTGAAATCGGTTTAATCGTTTTGGTGATTTGTAATTGTCATTTCTTTTGATGTTTACTCTGATTTGATTCTTGCGTTCGAACTACATGGGCCAAGCGTTTTCACCCCAATCGATTTGACATTTTTCAATTTTCAAAACAAATCAAACAGACAACTTTCGCGACATAAAAGTGACACCAATTGATTTGACATTTTGATATTTGACAACCAATAAGGCAATAAATATCGCAATCCTTTTTCAACTGACACTTTCATTTGTATGGGAAAATGTTTTTCCTTTTATTTTATTCTTTCGTCAATCTTCTAATGTTTTTCATGGTCATTCTGCTATTCGGGACGGAGAGAAATCCAATAAATCATAAACCATGAAAATCGGTCCTACGGTTCTCGAGTTATAAGTGTTCGGTGATGTACATATATATATGAACAAAATTTATGATTTCTTGAAATTAATACAATGAATAATAGAAAATAATAGAGAAGCACGATGGCGTGAGGCACGTGTCAGTCTAATTGTACACGCAAGTTAAGCAACGTCAACCGTAGCCTGTTCATGGATGAGTTTATGTTATCTCGAGCTCGTCCGTGCTTCGGAAGGCACGTTAAGCCGTCGGTCCTGGTGTTTATCATTAGATGGCAGTCCTTAAGCCAAGTTAGTGGCCCAACCCGTAGTTGAGCAGCGTGTTGGAGTATGCTCTAAACATCTTCGGTTGAGGGAAGACCCGTATCCCAGCAGTGGGTAAATAATAAGTTCAGTACTTTACAAAGTCACAAAAAAAGTACCAATTGACAACAATAAATATTTCAATCCACAAAACAAATCACAGACAACATTCGCGACGTAAAAGTGAGACCAATCGATTTGACATTTACATAACAATCAATAAATATTCCAATCCTTTTTAACTGGCACTATTTGTATGGGAAAACGTTTTTTCTTTTATTTCCTTTTACTTAAAAATAATTCTACTCTT
This sequence comes from Hypsopygia costalis, assembly GCA_937001555.2. Lineage (NCBI taxonomy): Eukaryota > Metazoa > Arthropoda > Insecta > Lepidoptera > Pyralidae > Hypsopygia > Hypsopygia costalis. The sequence continues at coordinate 24,421,958 of OW443345.2, read as the reverse complement.
AAAGGTACAATACCATACTACTTCAAAAAATTGCCTACTGGACCCAAGATAAATAACTGCAGTCTAAAAATAAGTGATTCCGTGATTAACAATACTAACTCAGATAGTAAAAATGAACATCGCGAAACAAGTACTCCTATTAATTCCTTTCGCTCCTAAAGTACACAATAAAGTTAGAGTGACATGTAATAAATCAATCAATAATAATTTTTCCATAAATACCAATTCAAATAAACACAGCATATTTCTTAATCCAACTACACCTAAAGAAATCTACTCAATTATACACTCACTAAGAAATACAAGCACTACTGGGTATGATGAGATTCCAACTATGTTACTAAAGCAAACAGCAAACATCTTATGTTATGCTCTATGCCACCTAATAAATCTATCGTTTGAACAAGGTTCATTCCCCGTAAAACTTAAAAAAATGTTAGTAAAGCCCCTATTTAAAAAAGGAGATAAATGTGAAATGTCTAATTATAGACCAATTACTCTTAACCCAGTACTATACAAAATCTATGAAAAAGCTATGTACAATCGTGTAGATAATTTTCTATCAAAAATGTCTTTTTTCCGATCAGAACAACACGGGTTCAGAAAAAATAAATCCACGACTTTAACCTGTTTTAAATTAAATAACATCATAACGAAATGCGCTGATAATCATACACAAGTAGGCGTTCTATATTTGGACATGAGCAAGGCTTTCGACACAGTCGATCATAATATACTTCTGAACAAAATGGAAAAATGCGGCATAAGAGGAATAGCTTTATCTTGGTTTGAAAGTTACTTGAAAAACAGACTACAGTGTGTCCAAATTAATAGAGTAGAGGGATCAGTCCAAAATAATTACGAGTCATCATATAAAGTAAACAAATTCGGTGTCCCGCAAGGCAGTATATTAGGACCATTATTGTTTCTAATATACATTAACGACCTTCCGGAAGCAATAGCACATCAATGCTTGCTATTTGCTGATGACACAACTATAATAATAAAAAATAAAAATACTGACACATTTGAAAATGATATTAATATAGCTCTCATCGACATTATAAATTGGTTAAATAATAATAATTTAAAAATTAATCTTTCTAAAACGCAATTCATGCAATTTCTGACTTATCAAGCTAAACCTCTCAATCTGACTATTAAATATAATGATATCAGGATACAGGAAGTTACAAGAAACAAATTTTTAGGCATCACTCTGGATTCTAACTGTAACTGGAAAGACCAGATATCAGAATTGTGCAAAAAAATAAACAAATTTATCTTTGCTCTTTGGAGGCTCAAAAAAATTGTGTCTCGAGAAGCTGCTCTTTTGGCTTACCATGGCTACGTCTGTTCGCTACTTAGATATGGCATAGTTCTTTGGGGAAACTCGGTAGACTCGGACAGAGCATTTGTAGCCCAAAAAAAATGTATTCGTACCATATGTGGAGCAGATCGACGCGACACATGTGTGCCTTTGTTCAAAGAACTCCGTCTTCTGACCGTTCCATCTCTGTACATATATGAAACGGCTCTTTTTGTTAAACGTAACCTAGACTTATTTGAAAAACTTGACGATGTAATGAAAAGATCGAACAGACGTAAATACAATTTAATTTACCCTAATACTAAATTAAAATATAGGAGCAACAGCTCATACTGTATGTGCATTAAAATATATAATAAACTACCAGACTCATTGAAATGTTTGACATTATATAAGTTTAAAAAATGTTTATTTGATTTCCTGGTCACAAATTGTTTTTATTCCATAAATGACTTTTTCAATAATAAATTCTAAAATCATGACATGTTTATAAGTATGTACTTAATATTTAATTTGCAATGTAAAATGTTAATTTAAATATATAACTTTGTTTTCTTATTTTTATATAAATATTCACATGCCATTTTGGTGAAATATGCTAAGGACCATACAATTTATAACGCCTTATTGTTAACCATATTCTGTGAATAAAGTATCATTCAGTATCATTCATTCATTCATTCATTCATTCATTCATTCATTCATACAACTATTTAATTCTTTCGTAAATTTTTCACTGTTTTTAATACTTTCCCGACCAAGACACGACATTATTTTATATATTATATAGATTTATGGAGCTTGATTTAAATTTCTGAACGCACGTGATAGATTTATTTAAATATTACAGTGTGTCAAAATATATGAAATGAATCGATAAGCATTTTTACTATTTAAAAATGCCTCAATTGATAATAAATTTAGTGATTTGTAATTTAAGAAATATGAAAACAGTAATTAATACGATTATATCAATATTAATTACAACTTAATTTGTTGTAATTAATATTATACGTATTGGATACATTTTTAATATTTTATTTTGTAAAACTAATCAAAGTAATTCATTGATAAAATAGTATTGAATTTGATAGTGTTGGTGAATCACGTGTCCTCGCCATCTTGTTTATGCTATGCTATAAAATGGCCGGAGCTCGGTCGGACACGACACTTGCCGTCTGATCGTCGGAGAGAGCGGAAGCTCTGCCCGTAGTCTGGTGGGCGGGTTGGTGAGACCACGTGCTACTATTGTTTATGAAAGTATAAAGAGAGAGCGGAAGCTCTGCTCGTAGTCTTGTAGACAAGTTCGCCAGTAGGCCACGTGCTGCTATTGTTTATGAAAGATAAACAAGCTAAGTATAATTTCTATAACTAGTAATATAATTTCTAAACCATTTATCAATTATGTTCATAAGTATATAAAGTGTCTAGAAGTATATAATGTTACATATACAGTGTGGGTATATATTGTTATATATGGATACATAAATTATATACTAATAGGTATATAAGCTGACTGGATGTATATAAGGTCCTATAGGTGTATGATGTTATATATACATATATGGTGTATGTATATAATTTTATATAGAAGCAGAATGATAATTTAAAAACATTACTACGCTGAATTGTGTACAAGATGTAAAATAAAAGTAAATATTGGTTATAAGGATTTATTATTAACTTCAATGTTACTGAAATAGTGTTATTATACAAACCTACAATATACTTTCATGGTTTTATTATATAATTTAAAGACCACCCCTATATACTTATATTTATATATATACCAGCCATAATTTGACATCAGAAGTGGGATCAGAACTACCACTTAGTTATATATATTTTAATATATATACATATACATCTATATATTTTCAGATACTGTGTTCTCATGGATCCGTCCATCATGAAAGGCTTGTTGAAAGCCATTCGAGATGGAACCAGCGAACTGACGATGTGGCGCTGCCATCGTTTGATCCAGACAAGAAGCAGCTCCATTGCAATATCGCATCGGATCTTAGTTCTCATTGATACTAGTGCCAGCTGTAGTGTAATGAAGGATTCGTCGCCAGAAAAACCGGCTGTAAAATGGTTCCCATGTTCTATAATACTTGAAGGGATAGGCAATGGGAAGCTTCATATTTTTGCTAAGTATTGGTGCCAGTCAGGTTCGATGAGATTTGCTTAGAAATCTAATTTAACGAAGCAACGGGCGAGTTAAAAGATATGTCACTACCGTTATTAACAACAATGATCCAAAATATATCAGAACGGCCGAGCTTGCTTTGGAAGGTACAGCTGTCCAAAAAACAACAGGATTTAGCCCCATTAGATTGTTGATAGGTAGAGATGGAAACATACAGTCTATAAAAAACATTTTTTTTGAAGAATAGCCCTGTAAATTTAAGGTTGATGTACCGTGATAGATATAAAAATGTTATTAAGAATAATAAATGTGATAGATATGATAATGTATAGATGTTCTAGTACTATTATGAAAATTATGAAAAATGCAAAATAAGCGATAAGTGTACATGATGTTTAGTCCACAGTTTTGTGAATATATTTTGACACAATTGGCTTTTTGACATTTTAATTTAAGGTGGCCAATATCTACAAAAACAAAAACAAAAAAAAAAAAAACGCTGGTCTATCGCTGTCCTGGGGCCCAAGTCTGTAACTTTTAGCTAAGCAACACGCCATTGACACTCTATCGACACACTATAGACATTATATTGCCATTGTTGCAAATTCCGTATTCTGCAAAAACTACAATGGCGGTTCAGTGGTGTCTCAGTGGTGTCTCAGTAGTGTGGCTTGACTGTGGCCGTGCAATTGGTTTTCAGTGTTGCTTACCAAAAACTACCATGCGACCATAGATGTACACTAACCTACTGCTTTTTAAAATTCTATTTTTCATCAATTAACTCTATTTATTAGAGGTTTTTTAATAATATAACAACGTTTTATTATCAAATGCATCAAATTTCACTAGAAACATGCGTAAAAATCTATAAAAAAATAATATTATAACTTTCGAAAAAAAAAAAAACAACTGTCAAATTGTCAATTGTCAAAAACTATGCGGCGGGAAGCTTAATGGAATGGAGAATTTAGCCAAATAAACTTTTGGAATACCTCTAGAATCAAATTTAAAAGTGTACATTGCAAATTATATTGCGACGAATTGCATCTAGTTAAAGTAAGTGAAGTGAAAAGCTCTTAATTGTTGTTAAGTCAATTTATAGTCGGTGTTGTGAAGTGTAACAAAATATTCTTTCATAAATAAGTTTTGATTTATATGATAATACATTAAAACAACGTTATTAACCTCCACTTATCAATATTTTAGGGTCGGAGTTTAGAGGTAGTTTGACATGGCGAGTGTCAGCTTCGACCAACTCTCAGCTCTAATAGATTTTTTAGAGTCCAAGCCGGAGTTGGCACTTGGGTATTGCAACCGCAGCAAAGAAGGTCGCAGCCAGGCAAGGCGGCTTTGGGAGCAATGTTCCACTGTGCTGAACAGTGTAGGGAGTAACTGCGTGCAAAAAACACCAGAGCAATAGAGATTGGTGAGAATGAGATATTTTTGTTGAAGTATTAGATTTAACTACCTACATTAATCTTACATTATTATTTTTCTACTTTTTTCAGTACTACAATGAGTACAAGTGCAAGCTTTTAAAAAAAATAAAAGCAGAAAAAGCAGAAAAGGTAGCTACAGGTGTGTAACGATTTTATATATCTCTTCTGTAATAATTAGCTGCAAATTCTTCCACAACTTGTTCTCAATTATAATACTTTTGCTTTTAGGAGGAGGACCCTCAAAGCCTATAATATTAACGCCTCTCCAAGAAAGGCTTTACCATCTACTTGGACGTGACGTAGGTGAACCTTTGCCAGGGGTTCGCCATAATCCTCTATCTGCATCACAGTCTGTAAGTGTTATCACTTTAATAAGTGTAATTGAGTGGGGATATATACATGGCATGGTACCTCGCTGCGCTGAAAACATGCTGTGATACATGCTCTTGCCTGCCTTGATGCGAATTAAAAAAAATATGCTGCAATGGAACAAGATCATTATTTAAGCTCGATAATGGTTGGTAGAGATACAAATCACACTATAATTTTGATTTTCACTTCACAGCAAAACAGTCAAGTTTTACAGAAGGGGATCTGACGGAATGTGACTTTTCCTTTATATCTTTATTTGAGGAATACATTGGGCTTAGTTGGAAATAGGTACTAAGTATAGAATGGATTTTAATACCGTCTTTCAAACAGTCTTTTGCTCCTTGTTTACAAACAAATATAAATCTGTTTTTCACTGTTATTGTTTTTGCTAGCCATATAAATAATTCAGTGTGGTTTTTCATTTTACAGCAAAACAGTCAACTTTTAGAAGAGCCAGTATTTATGGAAATTCCTCTAGATGTGAGTTTTTCTTTTTATATTTTAATTAAGGAATAGAATGGGCTTACTTTGGAATCGATACTATATAGAAGAAAAAGGGCTTTAATGGACCTTCCATTAAAGCCCTTTTTCTTCTCACTGTCTTTTATTCCTCTTGTTTATTTACAAATATTACATAAAATTGTTATTCACTCTTATTTATTTTAATATATTATATAATGAAACAGAGTAGGAAGGCTTTTGCCCTCCAGTGGGATGCTATAGACTCCCAATAAAAATAATACTAGATAAGAGGTAATGGTTAACTATATAAGGTTAATGTTTGGATTTTGATATTACAACAAAACAGTCCAGTTTTAGATAATGTAGCTGCGAGTTTCTCTCTTTTTACTTTTTGTGGAATTTAATGGCCTTCATTTGCAATGGGTACTAAAAAGTTGGTTTTTACTTTCAGCAAAACAATGAAGTTTTGGACTTTGTAAGTCCTGAGCAATTCGAGCCCGAGGTTCAATTGCCAGGACCTAGCACGAGCCAGGAGCCTAGCACAAGCCAGGAGCCTAGATTTTCAAGACAGAGGCCATCTACTCCTCCTGAACCACGGCAGACTGTGTCTTCAACACCGCGGCGACGACGACGACGACGCGTACAGAGAAGTCCTCGGCTAGTAAACAACAGCGGTGAGTATCGTTATAGTTATTATTGTGGAGTTATTCCGAATTAATTAGCCTGTGTCCCAAATTTATTTAGAGTCCTCTAATTCGAAATTGACTTCCAGACCAAGACCGTATGCGCGACGCGACTGAAAGGCTGGAGGCCATGGAGCACCTAAATGCAGAGGCCACTAGGGAACATGCCCGAGCCACTCATCGGCTGGCAGCTGCTTTAGAGGCAATGGCAGAGAGGTTAAGAGAGCCGATAGTAGTTCTAATCCAAAACCCCCCACGAAGCAGAGTATGTACTAAAATTTTATTTGCATTATCTTGTTGTTTCGGTTCCATAAAATAATACCAACATTTTTTTTTTTAGCAGAGACGACCAACGTTTTCATCAGAATCTGATGAATAATGATGATCACAGTGATCTCCTACTCCTGTACATAGGCATCCCACTAGAAGTTGCACGGTAATGTAATATTATTATTAATATTATTTTGAATAAGTAATGTAATCTTAACATTTATTTATTTAATTAATTAAGCCTTTAATTACTGATAAGATCCAATTATAAATGCTTACAATTCGACTAAGGTTTAATATTGTGTTAATAGGTATTACAAAACAAAAACAAAAGGAAATTGAAACACTTTTTTATTGCCAATCATGTTTTTTTTTAATTTATCGTTCTCTCCACAGCCTTGCAATGAGGGCTTGTTGTATTGCCCGGCCTCGTTGAAGCTCTGGGTGGACACGGCGATTTCCCGGATTCTCCATATCCGCCAAGATATGTCTTAATTCATCTGCAGCCTGAAATGAAACATTATAGTCATAGTTAATAAATTATCTACACTAATATTTTAAAGAGGGAAGATTTTGTTTGTTTGTACGAAATAGTTGCCAAATAGTTATAATTATTTACAATGTTAAAAAGATTCTTTGATCTCTAAACTTAATATTATAAGATAAAAAAAAATATTGTTTTTAATTTTGTTATTGTTGATTTGTAAAAAATTTATAGAGAGTCAAAAAATGTTGATTTGTTGTGTTATACTTTTGGGAATTTTCACAGTATTTTAAAATAAATAAATAATATTAGAATCATCTTTCTTTTTATTTCAATAATATAACTAGAACAGACTTGCCTGGTGTTGTAGCTGATTCTCCATTTCCTCTTCCTCATGAGTGAGCAGTATGACAGGTAGTCTGCTGCGATTTGCAATGTTATGCAGCACTGCGCAAGCATTCACTATTTTCCCTGCAGTGATGGGCTCATAATGCAATGCTCGTGCTGCTAACAAACATCTGAAAACACAAACTTGACATATAAAATTCATAATTCTATGAAATAAAGAGTATTGAGAGAATTTATGTTTATCTAGACATTGGGACGGGGGCCCACCACACATTCCCACCACTATCTCCTGTGTAGCCAGGATTAACAGCGGCGACCGCCAAAAAAGGCAATGAACAATGAAGTCCATTGCAGTCCCAGGGGTAAAACTACGGCTGCCTTGGAACTCACAACAAATTTAATCAGAAGAAATTAGTAGGAGTAGGAAGCTTTTGGAATTTGACTATTATCTAGACATGTTGGCATTTTATTGTATTCATTATAAGTATTAATTAAAAATTTTAACCTGAAGCGAGCCTTCAGTACTCCTATGCAACGTTCCACTGAGTTACGTGCTGAAACATGAGCTCTATAATAATTGTGTTCAGCAGTCCCCTCCCTTGTGTCCAAAATTGGTGTCATCATTGTTGGGCGCAATGGATAACCACTATCACCTACAAATTGATAGATAAGCAGTTAATTTTATTTAACATTGTTGTTACACCTTGTATTTATAATAAAATATGTATTTAGTACCTAACAAAAACACTTGTTCTCCAGCATTAGAAAGCTCTATCAAATGCCGGTTCAGTGGATGTCCTTGCCACACCATAGAATCATGTGCTGAACCTGGACTGCTTGCGTCAATGCACAATATATTTAAATCTGCATCACAAATCTGTAACAAAATGCTAACTTAGAAATTGATACATATATAAAACATACAATGATTGTTATAATGTCGACAAATAAATTACAAGGTACTTACAATCATCGCATTCAGAGAATGGTATCCTTTTCGGTTATAATACCGCTCTTCATGTACAACAGGCCTCAGTAACGCCACATGTGTACCATCGATACAACCCAGTACACCTGGGATACCGAAGCACGAGTAAAATCTGTAAAAATATATAAACAAACAACATTACTTGTCCCAACTATTAATTAAAGTTATTACTTATAAATTGTGATAAATACTACTCACTTTGCCTTAATTGCATTCCTTTCTTGGGGTTGCATTGGCCAAACAACATGTTTGTGATATATATGGTTCAATGCATTGCTGACTTCTCTCACAGCTCGCGACACTGTAGTCTGTGAGACATTGTGTAGTGCACTTTGGCCAACCAGTGTTTGGTATGATCCCGTGGCATAGAAACTTAGCGCAATGAGTATCTGAAATGTTTTGCAAATTTATTTTATCTGAATTTTTAGGAACTTTTCGGTAAGTCATTAGAATTCTAATAGTATTTTATCATTTACAAATTTAACAAACAATACACTCGAATCAACATTAGTTTTATAAGTTGTTGTCAAGCATGATCAAGAACAAACCTTTAATTCAGGAGAGATTCCGCTCCGACGTTGCTGTCTCCGAAGAAAGGGAATGAGCTCGTCGATTAGCTCCCTTGCTTGCACCTTCCCAAGCCGAAATGTTTTCATAAACTCCGCCTCGGGAAGGTCATCGAAGGCACTCACATGCTGCCTCATTAACGCGCGAGATTTGCGACGCTGACGCCAAAGACTACGTCGACGGTCGGCACTGTTAGCTAATGCCAAAATACGCCACCGCAAAGTAGGTGCTATCGGCCTCATTGCACCCAAAAAATACGTCCACTTTATTAAAAGTGCCTTTATTTTAATACCGCAATACACTCCGACCGTTGCACACACACAAGGATACTTATTTTTAATTAAAAAACCGAGTGTCATAGAAATCCGATACCGAGAAAGGGTGTTGTTGTTCGATGGTCTCACAATGACAGTTCAATGGCCAAAACACTATTCAAATACGATAGACACAACTGTCAAATACACTTTTAATATTTGCAGACTACCGCATCTTCGGCCATCACGATGCCATTGATACACTATAATGAACGAGACTACCAATCATTACAATAGTCTTACTATGGCGTTTCAATGGCACTACAGTGGCAAGTCAATGACCATAATTATTTTGTAGAATACCAAATGGCAAAGACAATTCTATCGAGACACTACTGACACACTATTGATACGTTGGTTATTTTACAGACTTGGGGCCCTGATGTCAGTCTGTAGATTCATTGGCAGCGTATGAATGACTGATATGCCAAGGACAGGGATACTATAAAAAAAAAAAAAAAAAAAAAAAAAACGCTGGTCTATCACTGTCCTGATGTCAGTCTGTAGATTCATTGGCAGCGTATGAATGACTGATATGCCAAGGACAGGGATACTATAAAAAAAAAACACGCTGGTCTATCTCTGTCCCGATGTCGGTCTGTAGATTCATTGGCAGCGTATGAATGACTGATATGCCAAGGACAGAGATATTATAAAAAAAAAATTGCTGGTCAGCACTGCCCTTATATTAAACTGAATGCACTAGCAGCAAGTGATAGGTCTAATATGGTTGAAGGCCAGATGCTATTGTTTTTCTGCTGGTCTGCACTGCCCAGATGTTATTTTCGAATGCACGTGCAGCAGGTGATAGAAATAACATTGTCATGGCCAGTGTATTTGATTAAAACAAAATATTGATTAAAACAAAACTATGTACTTTGAGAACAAAGTACAATGTCAGTATGGCCGTGATAGATTTATTTAAATATTACAGTGTGTCAAAATATATGAAATGAATCGATAAGCATTTTTACTATTTAAAAATGCCTCAATTGATAATAAATTTAGTGATTTGTAATTTAAGAAATATGAAAACAGTAATTAATACGATTATATCAATATTAATTACAACATAATTTGTTGTAATTAATATTATACGTATTGGATACATTTTTAATATTTTATTTTGTAAAACTAATCAAAGTAATTCATTGATAAAATAGTATTGAATTTGATAGTGTTGGTGAATCACGTGTCCTCGCCATCTTGTTTATGCTATGCTATAAAATGGCCGGAGCTCGGTCGGACACGACACTTGCCGTCTGATCGTCGGAGAGAGCGGAAGCTCTGCCCGTAGTCTGGTGGGCGGGTTGGTGAGACCACGTGCTACTATTGTTTATGAAAGTATAAAGAGAGAGCGGAAGCTCTGCTCGTAGTCTTGTAGACAAGTTCGCCAGTAGGCCACGTGCTGCTATTGTTTATGAAAGATAAACAAGCTAAGTATAATTTCTATAACTAGTAATATAATTTCTAAACCATTTATCAATTATGTTCATAAGTATATAAAGTGTCTAGAAGTATATAATGTTACATATACAGTGTGGGTATATATTGTTATATATGGATACATAAATTATATACTAATAGGTATATAAGCTGACTGGATGTATATAAGGTCCTATAGGTGTATGATGTTATATATACATATATGGTGTATGTATATAATTTTATATAGAAGCAGAATGATAATTTAAAAACATTACTACGCTGAATTGTGTACAAGATGTAAAATAAAAGTAAATATTGGTTATAAGGATTTATTATTAACTTCAATGTTACTGAAATAGTGTTATTATACAAACCTACAATATACTTTCATGGTTTTATTATATAATTTAAAGACCACCCCTATATACTTATATTTATATATATACCAGCCATAATTTGACACACGCATAAATATTTTAGAACCAATAAATCAGCCTGGCGCAACTCATAGTAAAAAAACGACTCTATGAATCGGAAGCGAATTTGGTACAAATTCTGATTGTTTTCGCTTCCATTTCATACATATTAGAATTACGCTATTTGTATGGCACATCCGTCTCTTAAAACGTAGTGGTTACATTCTCTTTGCAATAAATATTTAAATCCACAAAACTGTTTTCAAAACAAATCACAGCCAACTTTCATGACGTAAAAATGAGACCAATAGAGTTAACATTTGTTTTTAATCTATGACATTTGTTCTATAATGAGCTTAATATACATTTCTGAACGCACGCATACATTTGGCGTACGCACGTACGACAATGTCACATTTGACAGCTACGACAACCACGAACATTTTGTATGGGAAAATGTTTTTTCTTTTATTTTATTTTTTCGAGAATTTTCCAATGTTTTAAAGAGTTATTCTGCTATTCGGGACGGAAACAAATCCAACAAATCAAAAACCATGGCAATCGGTCCAGCCGTTCTCGAGATATAAGTGTTGTAACAAACACGACTTTCTTTTATTTATATATATAAGAATAAGATAACATAGGAATCACCTACAAAGACAAACATACATGTTCATGGAGAGACATATTTGCCTTGTGCGGGGATCGAACCCGCGAATTTCGGAGTCAAAATAGATATTGCTAATCATTCGACCACCGAGCTTAGTGTTATATGAAAAATAGGCACATATCTATTTAGTTCTATATAAATATAATATTAAAGGTATCTCTGTGAGGACTTAATCTATGGTGAACTGCTCTCTAGTCTTATTTAATTATAATTAAGATCCGGTAATCTTTGAAATAAAGTTGTTAATTGAAAATATGTTTTACACTTTCGTAAACATAAAATTGGCGGCGTGATAATTTATATGTAGATGGGTCATTGGCTTCGATCATAATCTATATTAGTGGTCTAAGGTGATAGGCGAACATCACGGCAGTAAAAATTGGCTAGTGTTTACTCAATATCTACATGCAGTAAGTAAAGAAGGTGAACACATCGGAAGACATTTTCTCTACTATTTTTCAATAATTATTTTTGATTAGCGCTAACGTCTTGCCGCGACGGTAAGTGGCTCGGGACTGAGTTAACGCTGGACAATTACCTTTTTTTTACACTACATCGGGTGGCAGACATGCATACGACCCATCTGATGTAAAGCAGCTTTACTTCGGTTCTAAAGATCCTGGTAAGCCACTTACATCCTAAAACCTTGTTTTCTTCTTACCACAATAGAGCCAGGTGAAACGCATCTATAGGTGAAAATATCTTAGTGTGATTCGCATGTTTGAATAGACACTAAAGTAACCACCATTATTAGAGGTTAAGCTAACCATCTGCACGTGGTGCACCTGTCTGAGTGAACGAACAAGGCTTTGGCAAAAGATAGGGCAACTGGAATCTGACTGGGGAAGTCGTCGTAATCGTCGACGTTATTTATCTCACTGCTGGGATATGGGTCCCCCCTGAATTTTATCGAGTGATGTTCAGTTTCGCGGCCACTTGGAATGCAAGGCCAAACTGGCTTCCAGGAAGATTGGTGTGATTAGTAAAGCCAGGCGGTATTTTACACCCCGACACCGCCTTCAACTATACAAAGCCCAGGTTCGACCTCACATGGAGTACTGTTCGCATCTCTGGGCCGGTGCGTCCCAGTACTTGATTGCTCCATTGGACCGCATACAACGAAGAGCAGCTCGAATCGTCGGTGACCCAATGATCTCGAATCGATTGGACTCTCTCTCTACACGCAGAGATGTAGCGTCTCTTTGCGTTCTATATAAATTATATGACGGGGAGTGCTCCGATGAGCTGTTTGATTTGATACCCGCCGCTGAATTCCACTATCGTACAACTCACCATAAATTAAAATTCCATCCATATCATCTTGATAATTGGCGATCTACTACAGTACGTTTCCTAAGACATTTCATACCACGAACAGTGAAACTGTGGAATCAACTTCCCTCAGCGGTATTTCCGAACAACTACGACATGGGTGCCTTCAAGAACAGAGTTTTCATTTTCCTTAAAAGGCTGGCAACGGATCGGCGACCCCTTGGTGTCGCTGGTCTCCATGGGCGGTGGTGATTGCTTTCCACCAGGTGACCCACATGCTCGTTTGCCCCCCTCACACATAAAAAAAAAAATTGAACGGGTGTAGAGCATACTCCACCACGCTGTTCAACTGCGGGTTGGCGGAGGCCAGTGTTTTTAAGCCGCCCAAAGGCCACTGACCGCAGCAGAAGCTCTGACAGCTGAAGACCGCAGGCAAATGACAATATCCTTAAGGATTGTTTTATTCCTAGGAGAATGAGGGCACTAGTAACGAGGTGCTGCGTTTGCAGCGGAGGTGCTGTTCGTGAGCACCTCCGCTGTTACCACCTCCTTATGTTGTGAGCGTCTAAATGCAGCATTGTCTGCATTGACGAAAATGATTTTGATCTTTTTAATATATAAACACGTACCAGACGCACATATTCGTTCTTATTATTAAAAACTCTTCTGAATATAGTACCTACCTAATATATATGTAACTACTTTTCTTTTATGCCCCGCTTTATTTACTTTCAAAATATCTAAAATCCTGCTTTGATCAAAACTGTTTGCAACGCTAGTTTTATGTATGTGTGTTAAGGAAGCGGAGAGTCGTATATGCTGGAAAGCATTGAGGAAGATCTTTATCCAAGCAGTGTGTAGATACAGACTGATAATTATACTTGCCTGGCCCTTGACGTAGCATAAAAAAGAACATATTAAGGGAATAGGGTGGGGTGTAAGCGGTTCATCAACATCTTTGAACCAAAGGCTACCTCACCTGCACGTGGCTACCTGCACTCTGCTAACTGGCAAACGAGATCTCTGGCGAAAAGAGAGATACCCTAACTTTCCTTTTCGCCAGAGCCTCGTTTGTCAGTGCCTATTTTTTAAGCTACCCGATTGGGGAAGTATCTCCACTTCATAGAATCATCATCATCATCATCATCAGGTCATTTTAGTCTCCACTACAGGAGTACGACCCTCTCTCGTACGTACCTGACAGAAGGAGGATTTGGCCTACACTCCCCACGCTGGCCAGACGGGTTGGGGAGGCCTCTTAGAATACCGCAGCCAAATAACAATTCTCATTAGGGGTTTTATTCCTACAAATGAGTAAGGTCACCAGAAAGAAAGAAAGGATAGATTGCTTTCCACCAGGTATTTTTTTATAAGAGAGAGTTGCCATCCTTTTAAGGGAAATATTGACTTGTTCTTGAAGGTCCCGAAGTCGTATTTATTTGTAGTCACCATGTAACCTTACGTTCGTTTGTCCTCCTCTCACATAACAAATATATATATATATATAAAGATCGACACGCACAACGACTCCATCGGGCTTCTCTGTGCGCACAGATTATAATCGGGCACGTGATAATAATATCGCACACGAAATTAACGTGGGCGGCAGTCGATGTACGAGGAGATGTGAGATAATAATGTTTGGACGAAAATAGAATTGTAATGGATCATAGGTCCGCATGTGAGTAAACAGGGATGTTGACAGAGAGACATCTTTGCGAAACAATTATAATTTGGGGGCAAGGTAAATATTGGGGTGTTAGCGGCTATGCATGATCTTTAGAGCCAAAGACAACCTCACTTGGTGTTAAGTGGTCCATCCTGCCTCACATTTTGGTAACAATATTTATTTGTTAATATTTAGGGTGTAGCTCATCAGGATCTTTAGAGTCAAAACCAACCTCATTTGCCGTCACTTGGTGCACTCTAAACTAGCGAAATAAGCTCTGATAAAAGAGAGGTAAGATAGCGTATTTGTAAGCTGCCCGATTGGGGAAGTACCTACACTTAACTGAATACAGCAGCCAAGTTTGAGGATTGTTGTCTTTCCGCGAGGAAGGAGTTGCTCCCTTGGCAGCGGGGGTGGAGGCCCGCGGGATAGTTCATAAATACATACATATTACAAAGGTAGCTTTGTAATATGAATGTATTTCTGAACTATCCCGCGGGCCTACGCGGCTACCGTAGGGTAACCGCTTCACATCAGACGGGCGGTATGCTTCATGCTCGACGCAGTATAAAATATTAAAACGTAGTGTTTTATTGTTATACGCCCTGGTTGCTGCACACATACATATATACTTAAAAAAAAGATTTCTAACTCGTACATATATTAATTAGGGCAAAAACCATTGGGCACCAAGCAATTTATTATGACATATCAATTCGCCCAATTAGAAGTACGAATGCATTATTTAACAAAAAAAATGGTACTCACACTGCATTGTCTCAGATCAATAAAAAAAGTAGATACCGCATGGCTATGTTAATGCGCACAAAAACCATTTAAGTAACGATCGCAGAGAGCCGATGAATGCAAATAGCACAAAACCGATCGTTGTGGAACGCTACAGAATCATTACCCCGAAACTGAGAAGTTATATGCGTTTAGGGTGAGAGGTCATTTACGTGTGCATACAAATGTTGCCTGCAATTTATCTGCAAAGCGGCTTGATTGCTTTCGAAGTGGATTCCGCTAAATAGTTTGTGATTCATTGGTAATGCTTAGTAGAGTGGTAATGTGGCGTTAAACCATTAGAGGGCGATGTAATAGCTTTTTTTTACCCGACTGCGACAGAAGGAGGGTTATGTTTTTCGAGAGTATGTATGTATAATTGTTTGGCACGCTCTGCAGCCTGAACGGCTGGATGGATTTTAGCTTGAGAGGTATTGTTAGATTCGTATTTGCTGTGAGAGTGACATAGGCTACATCAAATATAAAAAAAAAACAATATTGCGGCTGTGAGCCGCAAAATTGTCGTTGCAGTAATTTTTTTTTCTTCTTAATATATCGATATGGGTATCAAAATAAAGGTCTCGATGACCTGATTTCAAATATATATTTGATATATTAGTTTTTGCTTTATTAGGCTTTGCTTGTATGGAATTATATTATTGTTACGCGTGATTAATATTTATTATTAATATTAATATTAAATATTAAAATTAATATTGTCAGACAAATTACACAGCGCCATCTAGCCCCAAAGTAAGCGAAGCTTGTGTTATGGGTACTAGACAACTGATAAACATACGTATATACATTTTTTTTGTAAATACATACATTATGATACATAGAAAACACCCAGACCAAGATAAACAGACATGTTCATGCACACAAATGTTTGTCCTGTGTGGAAATCGAACCCACTACCGTTATTGTCGAAGCCGCGTCATGGACCGCTACGCCACCGAGCTCGTAGATATAATATATGTTAGGTATGTAAGAAACTTATATACAATTCTAAGTTCGTTAAAAATGCAGCTACCTAGTTTTACTATTACATCTATGGTTTATCTTATGGTTTAACCCTGCTGGATAATGAATAAAGGATTTCCAGCGCGTCACGTCACATTCCAACACAATAGGATATTTTCGGCTTAAACTTAACACGTGTCATTTAATCCCAACACACATATCCGGAATCCGCGGCTTACGTAACGTACCAAACAATTTAAACAATGTTATATATTAAAAAAAAAAAAGAAAAATGCCAATCCCCAAGCGTCCCAAATGTATTTAACCGTCTTTCATTACTGCGCCGGAGCGACACGACTCGACATGTCAACAATAAAGCGGAATGTACACGAGCGGAATATTAAACATGTTTGTTTTACAAACCATGGGAATGGCGGCCTGACACGGCAACTTAATAAGGCAAATGTACACAGGACAAAATTTGAGAGAAATTTTATTATTAGATTCTATAATCATCATCATCATCATCAGATTATTTTAGTCTCCACTACAGGAGCACGACACTCTCTCGTCCGTCCCAGACGGAAGGAGGATTTGGCCTACACTCCCCACGCTGGCCAGACGGGATGGGGAGGCCTGATCGAGGTTTGATAATGTATTTCCCTTAGTCGCCTTGTACGACATCCACGGGAAGAGACGGAGTGATTCTATTCTAGTCTTCCGGAAACCACACGGCCAAGATCTATAGCAGATTCTATACTACCGACACCAAAAGTCATACCATTGTTTTTGACATGATAACGTATTATAAATCCATGAACGCCGGCTGCACGCATGAAAAAGCATGACTCATTGTCACGTTCTGCCTGAGCCGAACGTGCAAGTGAAAGCGCGGCCTAAATGTTCGACTTGTGACACTTCTATCTCTCTTTCACTCCATCGGCCGATGTTTTCTTATAACGTTATCACGTAAAATTATCGTCCGTAAACCGACTTTACAGACAACCATTTTTTTTTCACGTCGGGTGGCTTACAAGCACACGGCCCGCCTGATATGAAACGGTTATTATAGCCATATAAACGCTCGCAGCATGAAATGTCGGTTGCGCGCCGCCACCCCCACTACCAACGCAGCAACTCCTTCCTTTCTAGTAACCTCACTCACAGGAACTCAACAACTATTTCCCAAAATAACAATTCCTTTGAGGTTGAGACTCTAGGGAATTGTTATTTTGGGAAATAGTATTCATTTTGCTGCGGTATTCTGTGAAGTGGAGGTACTTACTCAGACGGGCAGCTTGCAAATGCACTGAAAAACAGGGCTGAGATCACTCTGTGAACTCAGCAATGATCCCTGAGGGTGGGCCAAAATTTCAACGTCACATCTTATATTATGTCTTGTAGTATATATGTACCTTTGTATGTGTGAAGTTGGATTAAAAATATTTCTATTATTTCTATTTCAAATGCGCTGTAACCTACCTCTCTTTCGGCAGAGCCTTTTTCGCTAGTCGGCGGGATGCACCACGTACAGGTGAGGTTGGCTTTGGCTCTAAAGATCGTAGTAAGCTACATACACCGGCCCGCCCGATGCGAAGCGGATATCGCTCACGCGCCGCCACCCCGCTGCCAACGCAGCATCTCCTATCTTTCTGGTGACCTCACTCACTCGCAGGAACACAACAACCCTCAAGGGAATTGTTATTTGGCTGCGGTATTCTGTAAGGTGGAGGTACATTCCCCAGTCGGGTAGCTTACAATTACGCTCCCTACGTCACTTTAAGTTTGATAAAAAAAAAGTTTAGAAAGAGAGGTAGGGTACAGCATATTTAAATAATAATAAATAAATAATAAATATTGTCAGACAAATTACACAGCGCCATCTAGCCCCAAAGTAAGCGAAGCTTGTGTTATGGGTACTAGACAACTGATAAACATACGTAAATACATTTTTTTTTTTGTAAATACATACTTATGATACATAGAAAACACCCAGACCAAGACAAACAGACATGTTCATGCACACAAATGTTTGTCCTATGTGGGAATCGAACCGACGAGCATTGGTGTCGAAGCCGCGTCATCGACCGCTACGCTACCGAGCTCGTCTTTTTTGCAAGCTGCCTGTTTAAGGATGGCAGCGCGTAAGTGATATTTCATGTTATGAGCGTTTATTTGGTTATGGTAACCGCTTTACATCAGTCAGGATTGTTTTTCACCCGACATAGCATAAAAACAAGGTTTGCTTTTATTCTAATGACTGAATTTCAAACACAATTCCACATAACTACGAGTGTCATCTAATTGTTCAAACCCGCCCCCATGACCACCCCTAACACGAAACTACAAAATAATTACACCACACATTATCCAAGTAAACCTTACTTCACATATCGCACCGCTGGCCCATTTAGCACGGGTAATTGAATCAACCCCTCCAGCCTGCGCCCCACCCTATACTAAGACACTTAGGGCCGGTGTCAGCTCGCCGCAAGCCTCTAGTACGTTACCGCAACTTCTTGAGCGGATGTCTGATTCACTTCCGGTGTAGGTTCAGTTTTCAGGTTTTGTTTTAGGGTTTTGTTTCTCGTTTCTATGTCTTTTATTGGTACATATTTTCTATAATACATCGGGTCATAAAACAAAGATACGGCCCGCCTAATGTGACTGCAACTATATTAACGCTCGTAACATGAAATATCGCTCCAATCCGCAACTCCTTCTTTTGACCTCGCTCACTCAACATTCTCTTGTATAAGTCAGAAAAAATCTATGTCTATCTGTCTATATTGACGAGCTCGGTGCTCGTGCTGTTGCGGGTTCGATAAGACAAACATTTGTGTTCATGAACATATCTGTTGGACTTAATCTGGGTGTTTTCTATGTATTATAAGTATGTATTTACAAAAAATATCTATATATATATATTTAAGTACATTTAACAATAGGCTATTTTGACTAATATTTTTTTCGGTTTAATATGTAGGGACGTCTCCATAATATGACCATAGGTGAAAGAATTACTTCGATAGCACAAAAATCTCTCGAGATATGGTAATTTGAAAATCACAGTTTTTAGACTGCCCCAAAACGCTCCATACAAAAGACTACCGAATTATGACGTCACAGGTTTGTATTTTGTATGCATCAAATCAGAAATTTGTACGACAGCTATGTTAAATATTACGTTTATGTGATTAGTATCATAATAAAAGTTATAGCATTTTTTATTGCTTCTCAAATTTAAATATTAATTTTTAATATTTTCATACTTTTAAAATGGACTTTCCCGCCAAACTTTGATCGACGCTAAAAAAAAGTCTGACTGAAGATATTAGAATGAAAGTTTAGAGATCTTTATAGTTTTGTATATTTGACGATATTGTTAAATAATTTATACAATTTTTAAACATTGGAAAATAGCCTATTGTGTAGTACAAGCTTTGCGTTTAATTTGGGACTAGATGGTTCTGTGTAAATTGTTCAGAAATATTTATTATATAAAATTATTCACACGTTCCGTCATTCGTCGTCGTTAACGCTTATTCATGCCACTGTTGGGATACGGGTTTCCCCTCAACCGAAGGGGTTTAAAGCATACTCCACCACGTTGCTCAAACACGCGTCTGTCACCCATCTTTATTTATAAGTCAAAAGACTTGCGCCGATTAACAAGTATTACAAAGAACACACCTGTACTCGTTACTCTACAATTTGTCAGTTGCATCGCCCGTTCCCTACGAGCGATCGCTTAGATGAAGTTTTTAAGGCCCCGCAAGGCTAAAAGCAGTCCCTAGGTGGTGTTTAGTCGGTAAGAGTCCGACATAATCGACGTAGCCTTACGCTACGTTGGTATCCATGAGGATTCACCACCTCCTTCCCGTAGTTACCTCCGGAAGGTTGCCCATGGGGCGTAAAAAAAAAACAATTTGCCAGCAAGTCGCTGACGCCTCACTTCGTTACTGCTAACGACCTGCCCTCACCTATAACTTTATCACCGTTCGTTGCCTGCACCCTAAATTTAAAAAGCCACTTTTCCGCTGACTCCACGAGTAATATTCGATCACGTAGATGTAACGGCGGTGAGATTACGACCCTTTTATTTGCTATTCAGGCTTTGTGCTGATAACGTTTTCTGTTTGATTTCAAAATTCAGTGTTTCAAAGATCAAAGGGTAAGAATGGTTTTCAATATATTGACACATTGACAGAAAAAGAACGACGCGCAAGTTAAGCAACGATAATCGTAGCCTGTACATGGATGAGTTTATTTATCTCGAGCATGTCCGTGCTTCGGAGGGCCGGTCCCGGCTGGTCTCCGCCAATCCGCGGTTTAGTTTAGGCGGACTCGTATCCCAGCAGTGGGATGTATAATGGTTGACAACTATATTGAAAGATCAATCAAAGTACCTCCACCTCACAGAATACCGCAGCCAAATAACAATTCTCTTGAGAGTTATATTGTGTTCCTACGAGTGAGTCGGCGAGACCTTGGTGTTGCTGATCTCAATGGGATGTGGTGATTGCTTTCCATCATGTGCCCCACATGCTCGTATGCCCCCCCCCCCCCCCCTCTCATACAAAAATAAGTATCGAACAAATCACTACATTTATTGTACCCTTTCTATGGATGGATTTATTTATTTAAATTAAAACCGCACGAGTCCTGGCTGTTGAAATTAAATGAAGCCATTAAGAAGAAAAAATGAATGCTATATCCGACGAATAATACGTGAATAATTATAGATATAGGTAGATATATCTAAAATTATTCACAGGTTCTGTTCCTCATTTTGCTATTTTTTAGTTTTAGGACAAAATACTTGCGCCAATAAAACAGTATTACAAATAATAAACCGGTGTTCGTTACTCTACAATTTGCCAGCGAGTCGTGTCACCTTTCGTTACTGCTAACGAACTGGAACTAGGAAAGGGTTCCTATAATTCTATCAGTGTTCATTCCCTGGTTCCTAAATTTAAAAAGCCACCTTTCTACTGACTCCAGCAGTAATATTCGATCACATAGATGTAACGATGGTGAGATTATGGCGATTTTATTTGCTATTCAAGCTTTGTGCTGATCACATTTTCTCTTTGATTTCAAAAGACTTTTCAAATGAAAATGAAATGAAAGGAGGGAAAAAAACATTTTCAATAAATTAAAGGACTTGGTCACTTACCCGGCTTCTTCACAGACTAAAAGCTCGCACTCGCACAGCGGGCGATGGACTATGTACTATATAATGTGCATTTACAAAAAATGTATTTAAATAATATTTTATCGGTTTTGCTAGTACCCAAACCAAAACGAACCCAACCTGTGATATACCCGTAAGTGTATAACTATATTGCAATATATTAACAAAAATCAGAAGGCTAATTCTCGGAATTTTTCTACGAACGCAGATTGAATGTTGATATTGAATTGTGAATTGACTAAAATTATATACTTGATTTCATTAATTAATTATTATCAATTATTATTGTTGGCAAATTAACTTTCTTAGTTTATTAAATTTTCGGTCATATTTCGATATAGTCCCAGTTAAATTAAACTTTGAAGTTACATATTGTGTTACGAGAATACCATATTTGACATTTGTGAGATCGAGACTGGATCTAAACTGAATTTTGACTACATTTTAATTACGAGAATTGCCCCTCTGACATTTATAGAATGTGGCATTATTAGAATCTGGCGTTTATAGAATCTGATATTTGTAGAATCTGACATTTGTTGAATCTGGTATTCATAGAATCTGGTGTTTTAAACTCGTCTAACATTTCCAGAATCTGACATTTATCGACCAAAACCAACATTTGGTTAAAATTTGATTGGGTAAAATTGCTTCCTTAGTTTGGGACTAGATGACGCTGTGTGAGCTGTCCTGGAATATTTATTATGAAACTCTTTTACATTTCTGCGGCTTCCATTCCACTAAGATTATCAAAATCGACTTTGCGATCCTCTGAACATCGTTAACTACCCTTTATTCTGCCCTCCTCAACCCTTACAAAGGGAAACGATTAACTTCCCAACTTTAAGTGGACACTTATTGGGGGAAAAAGTTATTTTCTTACCATATAAGTGGTTTTGTTTTGAACAAAATCGGTTTTGTAAATGTAGAGATAATAAAGATATGCCATGGTATACCATGTATCATCATCATCAGGTCATTTTAGTCTCCACTACAGGAGCACGATTCTCTCTCGTCCGTCCTAGACAGAAGGAGGATTTGGCCTACACTCCCCACGTTGGCCAAATGGGTTGGGGAGGCCTGATCGATATTTGATAATGTATTTCCCTTAGTCGCCTTGTACGACATCCACGGGAAGAAACGGAGTGATTCTATTCTAGTCTGCCGGAAACCACACGGCCAGTATAATATATGTATCATGTATATTACAAATAAAATGCTTTTTTTTTCAGTTATGTTAAATATTGAGTTGCCTTTTTTTAATTCATATTTTGTTTTTTTTTGTTTGTATACATAGTTAGCCATATTTAGTTTTTATTTTAATTATTAGTAAGTTATTTTCATTATGTTAAAAAATGCAGACAAAATATTTATATTACTGACTTCTGCTTTTGCCCATATCAACTTATATTAATTCCACTGCTGAGACACGAATCTTCCTCAAACGAAGGGGTTTAGAGCGTACTCGATTACGCAGCTCATCTGCGGGTAGGCGGAGGCCAACGACTCTACAGCAAATGCTCCCCTGTGCACCAACTTTAGGTTATATCATAGTGTTGCGAATTTCTCGTCCAGTAAACCATTCAGGTGAGGGGACCTTTATCCGTCCCGCTATCGCGTCAACAAGGCACTCATCCGGATTGCTAGCAGGTCTTATTTCTTTCGCCTGTAAGCAGACAACTTGGATACTCTTAAGTACCTTTCGAGTGGACAGAAACCAGTGTTTTAAACCCGTCCGAAGGCTAGACGGAGAACAAAGATGCTTGATATAAATAAATAAATAATAAATAAATATTCCAGGACAAATTACACACGGCCATCTAGTCCCAAACTAAACAAAGCTTGTACAATGGGTACTAGATAACTGATATTATACTTAAATACATTTTTTCATGTAAATATAATACTACCTACCCAGCAGCAGACTACCCAGACTGATAGTCGAAACACAGGTCAAATCGACGAGCTTCAGAAACAAGCTCGGATAAATCTTGGAAACTCCGCGACATTACGAGAACAATCGTATAATCGTTGCCACAAAATTATACAATTTCACATAGGTGATTGGGTCAAATTGAGGTCATTACCGAAATCAGATGCGGAAAGAAGTTGAATAGAAAACATCCAGACCACGACAAACAGTTTGGGGTGTAAGTGGTTCATCAACATCTTTGAACCAAAGCCAACTTCACCTGCACGCGGTGCACCCTGCTGACTGACAAACGAAGCTCTGGCGAAAAGAGAGGTAGGTAGCGTAGTTGTAAGCTACCCGACTGGGGAACGTACCTCCACCTCACTGAATACCGCAGCCAAATAACGGTTCCCTTGAGGGCTGTTGTGTTCCTGCGAGTGCGTGAGGTCACCAGAAAGGAAGGAGATGCTGCGATGGCAGCGGGGGTGGCGGCGCGCGAGCGATATTTTATGTTGCGAGCGTTAATATGGCTACGGTAACCGTTTCACATCAGGCGGGCCGTATGCTTGTCTGCCACCCGACGTGGTATAAAAAAAAAAAAAAAAAAAAAGAAACAGACATGTTCCGAACCCGCGACCTTGGAGTAAAAGTGGCCATTGCTAACCATTTGACCACTGGCCTCGTCATATGATACAGCTTTCAGAGTCAGCAAGTTTGAGTAGGAGTGGGCTGGCCACACCTGCCGCGTCAATGGTGGCAGACGGGAGAGGAAAGTTCTAGAGTGGAGGCCGTGAATGGGGTAACGAAGGATGGGACGACCTCTCTCTAGGTGGACCGACAACCTCAAAAAACCGGCTGGATGCGGAAAGCGTAGAATCGAATATGGTGTAAATTATGGAATGACTAAATCCAGCAGTGCGTATGTACAGGCTGATAATGACTTCTATATAATAATAATAACTAGCAATAAAAGCAGTTATGGCAGGCGTCCGTCCCTCTTCTGTAATAGCCCGGTATTAAGTTCACCCAGATCTGATCTCCATAGCCCATTTATTTTCCATAACACTTCGCAATAGTCTCGACGCCTGCCGAGACCTGCTCATGGGTATATCGTTCCATTGATATATCCTGGAGCGGGTCACGGCGGGCGTACAACATTACATCAAACTTCTCAAAGGGGCCTCTACGTGTTGGATCTATATCCCCGCGTATGCCTATCAAATGACCGGGCTTGACCCGTGAATTAAGAGAGATACATAATAATAATAAATATTGTCAGACAAATTACACAGCGCCATTTAGCCCCAAAGTAAGCGAAGCTTGTGTTATGGGTACTAGACAACTGATAAACATACATTTTTTTTTGTAAATACATACTTATGATACATAGAGAACACCCAGACCAAGACAAACAGACATGTTCATGCACACAAATGTTTGTCCTATGTGGGAATCGAACCCACGAGCGTTGGTGTCGAAGCCGCGTCATTGACCGCTACGCCACCGAGCTCGTCAAAATTGAATTGTGCAACGTCTTGTAATGCAAACATATGTATATTATAGGCACTAAGGGAACCGCTTTATATCAGGTGGACCCAATGCTTATCATATAGAAAGTATGTAAACTAGGTAACACCTTTTGACATCAAGATATTTAAAATACAATAAATATCAGAATACAATTCGTAGAAAAATACCCTTTCATATTATCACGTTTCAGAGAAGCTTCGAATTTCTTCTAAACATTTTATATAAAGGTTCTTTTATCATCATGTCATACAACATTTAGTTTTATTTTGTGTACAATAGTGTCATGTTTCGTATAAACTGTCCTGAGAGAAATGACGTTTGTCTTTTTGCCTTATTTGTAGTATTTACATGACTGTAAGCCTGTATTTTTTTCTTTTTTTTTTTTATACTACGTCGGGTGGCAGACAAGCATACGGCCCGCCTGATTTGAAGCGGTTACCGTAGCCATATTTACGCTCGCAACATAAAATATCTCTCGCGCGCCGCCACCCCCGCTGCCAATACAGAATTTCAGAAGAATCTCCTTCCTTTCTGGTGACCTCACTCACTCGCAGGAACACAGCAACCCTCAAGGGAATTGTTATTTGGCTGCAGTATTCTGTGAGGTGGAGGTACATTCCCCAGTCGGGTAGCTTACAATTACGCTCCCTACCTCTCTTTTCGCCAGAGCTTCTTTTGTTCAGCAGGGTGCACTACGTGCAGGTGAAGTTAGCTTTGATTAAAAAATGTTGGTGAACCACTTACACCCCAAATATAAAGGTGTTCTAGGAATGTTAAGGACAACAAAGTATTTATTCATTTATTTAAACTTTACTAACCACAAAATATGGGTACAAAAGGCGGACTGGCGGGTCAAGTGTTCGCGTTATAGTAAATTCAGGTATAAAAACAAAAACTCGATGCAAGGTAAATATGAACAAGGTCATAAAAACATCATCATCATCATCATCATCAGGTCCATTTTAGTCTCCACTACAGGAGCACGACCCTCTCTCGGCCGTCCTAGACGGAAGGAGGATTTGACCTACACTCCCCACGCTGGCCAAACGGGTTGGGGAGGCCTGATCGATATTTGATAAGGTATTTCCCTAGTCGCCTTATACGACATCCACGGGAAGAAACGGAGTGTATCTATTCTAGTCTGCCGGAAACAACACGGCCAAAAAAACATATCTGCCGAGTAAGCGAGGGTCGATATGCGGTTGCTTTTGGAAAGGGTGTGGTTATTTCGTCGTTCTCTCTAAATGCAGGTCGAACGAACCGCTCGGTTCGTTTTGTGAGGCACCTCACGCATACACACTCATTCATGCTCTGTAGAGATGCCATTGTTTATGTGATAGTTAACGAAGTGACGTTATCTGAAGTGGTCAGGGTGTAATTGTGTCAATAGTCCTTATTCAGAGGTCCTGAAAATGTGATACCATCTCCCCTCTGTAACACTGAAGCCACAGGCTGGGTGCTGTAATCCCCGTGTAAGCTCCACACCTGACGGCCGCTCGTGTTTACTTCGATAATAGTTATATTGTCATACAGTTACTGAGTTAACTTCGTTGTTATGTCAGTTAAAGTTATACCAATGAAATCGAACGTTTATGCAAGTTTAATATTCATTAGTTTCTATCTATGGTACTCATTACTAGGATAACATGAAGCATATTGAGGTGTAAGTAGTTCATCAACATCTTTGAACCAAAACTAGCTTCACCTGCACGCGGTGCACGCTGCTGACTGAAAACGAAGCTCTGGCGAAAAGAGAGATAGGGAGAGTAATTGTAAGCTACCCGACTGGGGAATGTACATCCACCGCACAGAATATAGCAGCCAAATAGCAATTCCTTTGTTATGTTCCTGCGAGTGAGTGAAGTACCAGAAAGGAAGGAGATGCAGCGTTGGCAGTGGGGGTAGCGCGCGAGTGATATTTTATGTTGCGTGCGTTAATATGGTTATGGTAACGGGTTCAAATCAGACGGGCCGTTTGCTTGTCTGCCACCTGACGTAGTATAAAAAAAGCTATAGATAATATTTGAATCGGTTATTTTGAAAGGGGCTTAAGTCCCCCTACAGAAATTCTTCAGGAACAACAAAAAAACTGTCTACTGAACAATTTTGCAGGGTTGTATATTATTCGGCTCTAATAACGACCTATCACGCGTACGTAGCGTCTATACTAAAGTATGCAGTACTTTTCTGGGGTAATTCAACAGACAATAACAGAGCTTTCAAAGCACAGAAAAAATGCATAAGGTCTATATGTAGATTACATACCACTGATTCATGTAAACCGTATTTTCAAAAGTTGAAGTTATTGACCCTGCCCTCGTTATATATCTATGAGGTATCACGTTTTGTTAAACAAAACATTGCCATGTATAATGTGTTAGCAAGTAAACGGTTTAATGATAAATTGTGCGCCATAAAGTCTAATACTACTATGTTTCACAAAAGTGTATATTGTATGGGACCGAAAATATTTAACAAATTACCGCAATCTGTCAAAGCTGAAGAAAATGTGCACTGTTTTAGGAGAAAGCTTAAAGACTTTTTAACAGAAAAGGCTTACTATTCTGTTGACGAATTTTTAAAGGATTAAATAATTGGTGACATAATTTATTCATAATAAAAAATAATAATAATATTTAATTATATTGATAATAACTTATTTAAATATGACATGTATTTAGATAATTAACTTAAAATGCTTGCATGCCTATATAAAAGGTAAAATATGGTTTGTTCAACTGTTTAAACATTTATAAGATCATGTTTACCCATGTTTGGCAAGAAATAAATGATTTATGATTTATGATTTATGATTTATGTTCATAATTCAATATTTGTACTATAAAGAGACACATTATATCTAATACTTTTTAGTGATGTAACATGAGCAGTTACAGCAACAATCAAAATTAAATTTGATGGACTTCCGCCTTTTTCAAAATATATTAATGATTTGGGGAAAAAAATACAGACCTTTATGAATTTATGTAAGATATTTATTAAAAAATTACAAATTTCTCAGCTTAAAATAAAAAAGCACTATCGCAACTACTTCCCCATCTTCTACTACAGTTTCTACAGTAGTTGTTGACCAATTAATAATGTTATTATAAAAATCATTATATTTGATGGGAATGAGTAGGGGAAGTTCGCCTACCCAGATAAACCCTGTGAGGTTTTCGTGGTACGGCATTAACGTGTTGAAATGTATGTGTTTTAGAAATAAATTATAAAAAAAAAAAAAATATGCTTCAAGACTTTTTTAATATCTTTAATTTTTTTATAATTTATTGGTACTTGGTCATCTCTATATGCTTTATCAACAGGCATAGTAACAACTTCCCGTCCAGAGTAAAGCTTGAAGTCGTATGTCACCATACCGTCAATGAATTCTGCAGTTTGAACAAAGCCTGGTTTCATCGAGTCATAACAAAACTGATTGAAAAGAGAAACACTAAAGTTAACTTTTTTGTCCATTGGCACTTTTTTGTTCATTTTCCCGCGGAATCCATTTGCATGGTTATGTCTGTCAAAGTGACATTCACAGAGTATTTATTTTGAAAAGGACGGTTGTCCAGGACTTCCGCCCATTTCAAAATAAATAAAATGTAGAAGCTGTCATATCTCCTAGACGAAACCGTGGACTAACGCCGTTTTCAGATATAATATGTAAATACCATAGACAAACGCAACTACATTCACAAATAAATAAATAAATAAAAAAAAAATACATTCATAACTCAGTTTGACCAATAGACGTGACTTGCGCCCCTTTCAAAATAACCGATTCATTTGTACATGAGGTATTACGGAGTGTATCCTTTCTACCCTTTAATGTCCTACTTTATTTGTGTTAGGTATGCTAGGGTACAATGAGCTACGGGTACTGAGGGAGGTGCATCTAGCATCTTATGTACTGGGAGTTGTTAGAGGCAAGGTTATTAATAAAGAACTACTGGATGTGGTTTTTTTTTTTTTTTTAATGTATGCAATCGCAATTCGCACACATCCAAGTTCTACATGTTATTCATGTTGTCCTTGGATGTGCGCGCATTGGCTCACTTTGTAAATACCTATCTACCTCCAACATGATCGGAGCCTTTTCTAGTCTAGTTTTGTTTTTCATTCTAATTCTCGCTTTCTTGCTCTTTCATCCTTCTTACTATTCATCCTTCATACTATTCTTTCTTACATTCATCACCTTCATTCGGTGGGTGGGACTCCCACATTGTTTTTTACTATGCTAGCTAAGACATCTTTCGTTTATTTTATTAGAGGAAATGACGTATACGCTTATGTTTATTGTCCATTTTACCACTGTACATTACATTCAAGCTTATGTTTACTCTACAATTATATCATTTTCGTACATTTATATTTTATATCTATTTATTTATTTAACTCACACATAAATTTACAGTATCAACCAAAACATTTATGTGGTACATTACAAAATTTATAATTAAACTAAAATTCATAATTTTAATACAATTAAAATAATGAAAGTATATTTAAACAATAATAAAATAAAGATAAATGAAATAATAACAATATATAATGAACCAAATGGTCTGGTACGCGACGATGGGAAGAGACCAGACGGTATGTCATTGCTGCCATGGAAGATGGGTAGACCTTTGGTGTGGGACGCAACATGCGTCGACACCCTCGCGCCTTCCCATCTTCCATATACGTCGTGTTCTGCGGGGGCTGCTGCAGCATCAGCGGAGACCCTCAAACGGCGCAAATATTCAGACCTCATCGGTAATTATGTTTTTGAGCCGTTTGGGGTGGAAACACTTGGCCCGTGGGGTCCGAGCGCAAGAATTTTATTTCGAGATATCTCCAAACGTTTGGTCGACTCTTCCCGCGACCAGAGGGCTGGCCTATTTCTCGCTCAGCGAATAAGCATTGCCATCCAGCGTGGCAATGCTGCTAGCCTTCTGGCCACTTTACCTTTTGACGGCGATGCGGAAGAATATTTTGACGCCATTTAGTTTATTATATTTTATTACTTTTAATTAGTTTTTTTCATTTACGTTTTATTTGTATATATAGTTAGCCATATTTAGTTTTTAATTTAATTGTATATTTTTAATTATTGGTAAGTAGCTTGTATAGATTATTATGTAAAATTTCTATAACTATAATAAATTCAGTACGTTCAATCCCACAATATATAATAAATTAATCATAAAAAAAAAAATATCTAATTTAATAACCAATACAAAATCAAAAAATATACAAATCAATTTCAATATTCATTTCAATTATATTATATTTAAATTAAACTTAATTATATTTTATGTAATAACATTTTTTAGTATTCTTTACAATACTTACATTATTTGAGTATTCCTTACAATAGTAAAGAATACTCAAATAATGTATTCAAAATGCATCAATTAAATGCATACAATACATACATATGCCAGTGTAAGAAATATCGTACATTATTTTTTTTTTTACTTATGTAATCGAGCTAATTTTAGAAATAATGAGACATTGTCAACAAATCTAGAACTAATCTTAGTGCTTAAATCTATTTAACATTAATTTTCTTTATTCACATTGTTTACTTATATCTATTTCTTACTCACTATTTATTTTGCTTTAGTTTATTAATGCTAATGTTGTTATTTATTAAAATATCATACTAAGCATTTTTATGCGCCATTTATGACTTATTTCTACTTATTAATATCTTAACATTTTTAGTGCAGTACTCTAAGAAATACTCTCTTATTCCGTCTTGCATCAGCTCTAGCATATTATCTTCAGCTACTTTACAATTTAATTTCTGCTCCAAGTTAAACCTCGCTAATGCGTGGACGGGGCACTCAAATAAGATGTGTGGAACGGTTTCGTTTGTGGATGGATCGCATATGCACGCGGGGCTGTCCTTGCACCGAACAAATCTTTCTGACTGTCTGTTAAAAGTATAATTAATGCCGTACTTAACAAAAGCTCAGCTGAAAAAAAGCTCTTTTTATCAGCGATCCCATACATTTTTACAGCGGCTACTTAAAAGGTAATTAATCAAACTTTTTGGGCCATTCTCTCGTCAAAGTCGTCATTCTTCAGCGTAATTACCATTCAGGGTGTAATGGCCATCAGGCTTTCAGGATCTCTGAAGTTTCAGTGAGAAATGACTTTTGGTTCATTAAATTCATGATCTGTAACGATGAAAGTAGACGTAATTATGTTTCAGTCGTAGTAGGCATTAATCTGGACATGGAATGAAACTAGCAGACACCTCCGACTTTGTCCGCGTGGATTGGATTTTCGTACAAACTTTCATCCCCTATTTTCATACCACTAAGGGGATGGATTGGCTAGATAAAAAGTACCTCTCAAGATCAGTTACTTAAATTCGAATTATCTGTACGTGCACGTGGTATGCCATAATCATTTGCAAACCTCAAGCACACCCTGACCAGTCCATAAAAAAATCGCGGGTTTGTATGTAGTAAACCGAATGATGTCTGTACACGTGTGCGCACTAGGGTCGACATATTATTCAGTTATTAGTCGGGCATGGAAAATATAGTTGCATACATTAGCTAGTGTAGCTTAATGTATGTACGTGGTGGAGTATGCTCCAAACCCTTTCAATTGAGGGAAGACCCGTATACCAGCAGTGGGATGAATAAGCACGACGACTTTGACTACATACAGGCGAGGTTGGCTTTGGCTCTAAGAATGCTTGCCCATCTGTAGACAAAAAGCATCTACAATACTAGTTTGGCACGTCTTTAGGCGTGGCATAAAAATAATATTCAAGATTTACCATAAAATTTTATGAAAGATTTTAAAAAAAAATTCGTGATGATTTGTTCTATTTGTAACCTAAATTTAAGACCTATTTATGTAGTTCAATCGTAAGACCCGTGGGAACTTTCAGCATCTGTAATAATTGATTAGTTTTTACCAAGCTTGATGTTCGTGAGTCAAGTTTGAAAAAAAAATATCCTTGGCAGGTGACCCAATAACAAGCACCAAATCGGTCTTATGATTCGCTGTTGATTATTTTTAATTTATGGGTGTACTTAAGTTACAAAGCAGAACGTATCAACGATATATAAATTTGGTGTTTTATTTCATACCTACTCGTTTGGATGACAAATAAGCATACGACCCTGTAAGATTTTTAAAGGGTTGGCGACGCATATTATGCAGTGTTGCTTACCATCAAACATATGAGACAGGGCAAACAAACATGTGGATTAGCTGGTGGAAAGCAATCACCACCGCCCATGGAGATCAGCAACACCAAGGGGTCGCCGATCCGGTGCCAGCGTTTTAAGGGAAATAAAGACTGTTCTTGAAGTCACCCATTTCGTAGTTGTTCGGAAATACCGCTGAGGGAAATTGATTCCACAATTTCACTGTTCGTGGTACAAAATATCTTAGGAAACGTACTGTAGTAGATCGCTAATTATCAAGATGATATGGAATTTTAATTTATGGCGAGTTGTACGATAGTGGAATTCAGCGGCAGGTATCAAATCAAACATCTCATTCGAGCACTCCCGTGATATAATTTGTCTAAGACGCAAAGAGACGCTACATCTCTGCGTGTAGAGAGTCCAATCGCTCCGAGATCATTGGGTCACCGAAGATTCGAACTGCTTTTCGTTGTATGTGATCAAATGGAGCAAACAAGTACTGGAGCGCACCGGCCCGGATTGTTAATAAGTATTTCAAGTCAATAAAATATAAATATATTACATCAGTTATCTAGTATCCATAGTGCTTTACTTAATTTGGGACTAGATGGCAGTAACTGTATGTAATTTTTTTTCTTTTTGGCGTGGAATATATGAATTTGTACCTATTTCGCCTTAATACCTTTGCCTACAGCCCATATTACACCCATATATCAGCGCGAGCAATTATTTACGATACAAGATGCGATGAAAGCAGTATAATTTAGTTATAAATCAGTGAAAATTACAGCCGTAATTTATTCAGAGCCGTTACAGTTCAAAGGAGCGGATTTGGTTGTACCGACGGCAATTAACGGTAGTTCAGATGAAATATTGGTATTTCCGTTGGTAATATTTACTTGTCAGGAGTTAATGGTTCAGCGGTTTAACGGTACTAATTTAATTGTATTAGAATGGTCTTATTATCGAATATCAAGTGTTATGCATTGATATTGAGTATGATTATATACAAATAACAATTTCCTGTGAGCTCGTGCGAGCAAGTGAGGTCACCAGAAAGGAAGGAGTTGCTGCGATGGCAGCGAGGGTGGCGGCGCGTGTGTGATATTTCGTGTGGCCAGGAGTGAAGCGTAATTTTATGAAATGGAGGTTATACACAGAGTGTTCTTTATTTTAAATGGAAATTACTATCAATTCATAAGCCAAAACAGTAATAAAAGTCTGCCTCTCTGTCCGTTTATCTCTTATCCGTTTATCACTTACACGGGTAAACTTTTACGTGTAGTATAATTTATACATCTGACTTCAATCTACACGAACGAAGGCGCAGGCACGACTAATTTCTACCGTATCAATTATTCTGAACTTCTATTAGCAACAACACAAAATCATCGTTTCTTCCATTAACTGCTAACGCCATCTGTTATTGTGAACACAAAATTAATCACTTGTTTCGTCTTAATTCGTATAAATCAAAGTCTGTATAATCAGCAATCTTAGTATTCAGGCTTTGAAACTAGTTAATCGATTTTATTGCGGTGTCGTCCATCAGTCTGATAATTTCTCGACGAAGGTTTGAGCTATAAATTATGTCCGAATGAAGCCAAGGCGGGGCGTTAGTAGGTTATAAATAAGTATTGATTCTCGTGTGGTACAACTAGCTAGGCCCAAAGTTGAAGTGAGTTGAAGTCTCTTAAATTTTTCTATTACGAATATGACAATACCATTTTTCGAAATATTGACGAAATTTTTGTTCGAGTCGAGAATAGAATAGAATATTTATTTGCAAGAACATTACGTTACAATAACTGAACAGGTGTTGTGGTTTTTATGGGTACAAAATGCCCGCCACTTTCTAACAGGCATGCGAATATTGGGCATTTTTTTTTTAAGTTTAGTTTACTAAAAACAAAACTAATAATCTATTGAATTCTTCAACTCAATTTTGAAGTGGTTCAGTGTAACTTGTTTTGATATTAAATTGTAAATTTTTATTAAGCTTGGTAGACAGTTTCTTTTATGCAGGGTGCTTCGGCATAGTGGCATTTCAAGCTTTTGTCGGGTCTCTGGAGTATTTGCTTTTTTCGCCACGCCTTTTGAATAATTTTGATTGTTTTTTGACAAAAATACCTATTTCGTATATATAAAATGACGTCACTGTTAATTTTATTATTACCTATTAAGGTTAGACACTGTTAGAGGTATCAAGTTATCTCATCATCTAAGCCTTTTGAGCTTTGCCATTTGAGCTTTGCTTTCACAGCATGCCATATCCGAGACCAGACTTCTTTTAGAGAGTAGTAGTAGAAGTATCGAGTGTAATAATTTATATGTATAATCTATATACTGTATATTACAACTTCACAAACTATGTACTACAAATGAAATGTAATAAAGATATTGAGTAATGTTATTAACAGCACCGACCGAGTGGTTTCTTTAATGTTCCCGCGGACTCCTGAATTATAAAGGTCACTTAATATTAGTTAATTAAACATTTTCCTCTCCCGCCGCTGTCATGTCGGTACTCTGACGGACATTGTTGGTGAGGGTCTAATGTCTCTTCAATGTCAGGAGCCTAGACTTTTTCTGGAAAAAACATGTTTTTTTATTGTTGATTGTTGGCACTTGCTGGGATACTATTAACATTTTGTGATTATAAACCACTTGTACTGTTCCACGTAATGAGGGTCTTTTGGCAGCACTGTAGCGTAGGGTCCAATCATTTGTCAATTCATAGCATCTTGTCAAATGTCTTGTTGACGTCTTGTGTTGTCTTGTCTTAAAGTTTCACTGTCAAAAAATTCAGTACATTTTGACAATGTGGACCCGACGCCTAACTAGCGACATCTAATGTCAGAAAAAATATCAAACATCCCCATTAAATTTATTTTTACCGACTGGTTTCGCCTTAAGGCTTTATCAAGGTAAACAGATGGTGTGGCTATGTCACGGACACGATCGTGTGTTGTACGTGAATACGTTATATGCTCTAAAATTATCTCAAAATGGCAACGATTCCCCATCCCCCGCACGCGATGTTCCATAGTCCCCGATGTTGTTATCATTTGTTTTTTTGAATTACCTTCCTATGGAAGTAATTTTAAAGACGTCATCATCATCATCAGGTCATTTTAGTCTCCACTACAGGAGCACGACCCTCTCTCGTCCGTCCCAGACAGAAGGAGGATTTGGCCTACACTCGTCACGCTGGCCAGACGGGTTGGGGAGGCCTGATCGATGTTTAATAATGTATTTCTCTTAGTCGCCTTGTACGACATCCACGGGAAGAGACGGAGTGATTCTATTCTAGTCTGCCGGAAACCACACAGCCAAACAAAAAAAATATCGTATATGACAAGGAAATAATGAAGAGATTTAAACCGATTTATATAGTTGGTATATATTTGTGTTATTATCTTAATAAAGTACTGTAATATTTATTTTATATTCATTGTATTACTTCCATAAAAGTTCTTATTTAGTTGAGCTAATAAGTAGGCCGTGTGGTTTCCGGCAGACTAGAATAGAATCACTCCATTCCTTCCCTTGGATGTCGTGCAAGGCGACTAAGGGAAATACATTATCAAATATCGATCAGGCCTCCCCAACCCGTCTGGCCAGCGTGGGGAGTGTAGGCCAAATGCTCCTTCTGTCTGTGACGGACGAGAGAGGGTCGTGCTCCTGTACTGGAGACTGAAATGACCTGATGATGATGATGATGATGAGCTAATAAGTAACACGACATTTATTGACTGTAAGGTGGTATGAATGCAATAGCATAAAAATTACAGGGCCAAGTGTCACGTCTCAGTCTTATTTTCTGGCCAAAGCTCGCTTAAAGAGGTTTTCGGTTCAAAATATATAGTGAGGATAATACCATACTATATTTTCTATAAAAAAAAACTATAGGTACGAACTTTCAAGTAACTGCTCAATCATTGTAAGTAAATTACGAACCATTACATCAGCAGCTTTTTAGTTTGATCATCAATGTCGGCCACTAAATATAGACCTCAGGCAGACTGAAATTTAAAGGAAAACATTAAGCCCAATGCTCATTAACTTAAAAGTTTTTACTTAATTACTACTTGAGGTCTAAATTTTGGAGACGAATGAATTTGGAAAGTTTTTAGAAACTTTTTAAATTACTTATTTAAGTTCTACTGTTTCTGTTCATAGAACAAAAATTAAGTAGGAGAGTTAAACAGTAGAACTGTGTTCTTTGTCAGTGTCGAACTATTTTCTATGCAAACCCTAGAAGACAAAGAACGTAAATTAGTAAATTTTGACAGGGGTCTTAGAAAATCAAAATAGTTTTGTAGTCTGTACCGTGTTAGATGTCAAACAAAAGAGCTTGTTCTGAAAGTCTCAAGTATGTTTTATCTATTTAATCAACAACATAGATGATATATACATTTGTACAAATAGAGTATAATAATAGGCTAGACGACAATGATAAAAAAATATAAAAAATACTTATCAGTGTTATAAAATATACAAAACTAGAACGATCTGCGATCTTGAAATTTTAATAACTTATGTCCGACTTGTTCTATGATCGATCAAAGTGTAGTGGGAAAGTCCAATTTAAAATAATGAAATTATAAAAAAAAATATTAACTTTGAAAAAACAATCAAAAATACCTACTATAACTTTTGTTATGGCACTAGCTACATAAACGCAGTATTTCACATAGCTGTCGTACAAATTCCTGTTTTAACGTATACAAAATACATAAGTGTGACGTCATAATTCAGTAGCCTTTTGTATGGAGCGTTTTCAGTAAAGTCCAAAATTGTGATTTTCAAGTTATCATAGAGAAGTTTTTATGCTATCGAAGTATTTCTTTCACCTATAGTTATATTATTGTGACAACCTTACATAACATATCGAAAGAAATTGTCGTCTAGCCTTTTAACTTAAGAATTAGGTAGGACAGTAAACAGTACTTATGACTGATATAATAATGGATACTATTTAACCTAACATCAAATAAATACATTGCAAACCTAACCTAATTTTTAAACACATAAAAAAATATTTATTGCACATCAAATGCAGGATTTCATGTGCGATCAGATTAATTTGATGTGCAAATCAGGTTTTTTTGTGGATCAATTTAATATTTTCCTGTAATAATTTTCCTTATACTTTGTTTTGTGTGATGAACATTATTGGCGGAATAGTGAAAAGAAGATGATAGGACAGGCATCAATTAAGAAAAGATAATCTATGTCTTCAGTCGATAATTATCACAAGGTCATTCATAACATAACCAACTATTTAAAGATGGCCAGACAAATTCTAACTCCCAATGGATTCCCCAAAAAATAGTTGGTACTGTATTTACATACCTAGATGATATTTTGCAACTGACATTATATTAATCGGGTCATTTTTATACATTTTACTACAATAGACTGTAGTTTATACCGCTGCAAAAAGTAGCATATGTTCTTCCTTAAGATATAATCTATGTCCGTATGTATACCAAATTTTATTGTAGTCATTTAGCCATTTAGTCGTGATAGTGAAAAGAGAGAGACACAATTCCTTATTTATAATATTTTTTTGACGAGCTCGGTGGTCGCGAGTTCGATTCCCGTACAAGACAAACATTTGTGTGCATGAACATGTCTGTTTGTCTTGGTCTGGGTGTTTTATATGTATTATAAGTATGTATTTAGAAAAAAAAAATGTATTAAAGTACATTTATCAGTTTTCCAGTACCCATAACACAAGCTTGGCGCTTAATTTGGGACTAGATGGCGTTGTGTAAATTGTCCACAGATATTTATTATTTATTTATTTATATTTATATATATGTACAGATACTTTTAAAATAAATGGTTTTAAAGTTATTTAAGAAAACTATGTCCCTAAAAAAATATATTTGAAACAACTGAGCTAAAAACTTAAGAAGAAAATTGCAGAGAAAAAAATATTAATTTGCAAATTACGAAAGTTTTTTAGACTTTTGTGTACCTCCAAAGAGTAGAGACTATACCTTCGATATGCAATATCCACAGGTTGATGGAATATTTTACAATATAGTACCTATTATAATAGCAAAATATTTCATTTAATTACAAACTGTTTAAGTTACAAACTCCTTCAGGTCTGCGTAACAAACACCAAGTATCAAGTTAAGATAACGTAAATCATTCCGTTACCGCCGAGGGCGGCGCCCTAATTCACTTCTAATCTAGGGCGGACTGTATTATTGTCATCTACTCGCTTGACAAATGGGTTTATTGCTTTTTATCGCAATCATTTTCTTCCACTTCATATCACTAACAGGAATAATATCAAAATAACAAGTAAGCGATCGTCGCAAGATGATACCTCAGTACATATTTAATATTTTATTATTAGATATTTGATTTAGATAGAGACGACCGCAGCAGCTGGAGAGGAGACGACCAAAGCAGCCACGGCAGTCGTAAGCATCTACTAACGGTAGTAGGTGACGGCCGGTACTAGTTTGTATGAACTAATTGGTGGCGGAAGTACGCAAAGTAGTGTAGATCAAATTGCCTGTAAAACCTTATTGTTTGGGCGCGCATACATCTATGTTTTTGTTTGTGATAACGGTCATTTCTTGAATGGAAGCTTATGTACTATTTTTTGATGCAGTGAACGAAGTGGGCAAGTATATTATGTACTATAATAATATCAACACAAGCGTGCTTGGGTTGTCACGACGACGTTATAGTAAAATAAACAAAATGTACCTTTGTAAAAGTATTTGAATTCATTATGCTATTGGACTTGCAGATTAGATCCAACAGAAAAACAATGCCAAATTGAGAGATACGAGTATACATAGCGAGAAATTTCAAATCGAGTATTATATATTCGCAACAGAGAATTTTGATGACATAATATGTATCCCAAAACTTATACTCTGTGATATTTTTATTCCTATTAAACTTTAAATAGCTTTAACTTAAAAGTAACAATATGTCGGTTGGATATATTCTGCATAACAGAGCATCAGAGTTGCTTAATCAGGGTTGTTTTGGAGAAAATCGTTCAGTTTTTAGAATGTTAAACAACATTGACGGATATTAGTTGATAAATCTGAAACATTAATGGTTGCCGTACATATAGAAAGGTTATACAGAAAGAAAAGAAAGAATGAAATGTTTTATTTCATCGACTCGGAAATCACCTCACCTAATAAGCACGTTGTCAAATAGACGTCTACCTAACCGAAGCTCCGGAACAGCTCAACCCAGCTGTGGCTAGGCGTCACCTGTGCCACTGGCCGTCAAGTAGGGCACGACTTCGACGTCACCTACTACCAATCAATTTGAACTTAATCTGACACCGCGTGAACTGGCGACACAGTTGACAATAATTAGCTCGCAGTTCGAGAGCTTATCCCGAGGTGACACAATGCCTTAAAATGCCGTAAAATGTCGTTTTGATGCAGATTAGTGTGCGTTACACTACGGAATGTCATATAAATCATATTGAACGTCCTGAGTCGAGACGGTGCCGTTCCCGACATGATATAATGTACGGCAACTTGAATCCATATCTTTCCATCCAATTACCTGAATATCCATGTAAAATGGATATTCAGGTAATTGGAAGAAACACATGGATTTGCTGCCAAGGAAACAATCAACTAGGATTTTTTCGATCTATTTCTATTTTTTAAAACGACTTACAGAACCGACTATAATTCTTAATGAAAGAAATGAAATGAAAATCTTTATTTGCTCAACAGTCGTTATTGTAAATATTAGGCCAATGTAACATTGTTTGGGAACTCTAAATTGCCTTCAAAATGTAGGCAAGCAAAATTAATGGAAGTATCTTGTATTTAAAAGTCTTTGCAATCCAATCCAGAATAGAAATAATACATGGTTAAGTAAAATTTGAAATCCCAAAAATTGTATATTGTATATTTTAACTGTTTACGATAAACAAGATCTCACAAAATAAATAAAAATATAACTGTACGTCTCTAGGCCAACACAAGCCAGTATTTCACGTACACTTATACTTACCTTATTATTACTTACATACATATTTATTTATATACATTTATTCAAGAATTTCTCTTCATATAGCATAGGATTTACTTAGCGATATTAGCCATGGAAGTAAATAATAAGAAATGTAAATTATGTCAATGTTGCACCAATGCGACATTTGTATTGATCTTACGTCACCAGTAAAAAATAGTCATAATAAATCAATCGAGATAGAAAATGATATATTAACACGGTGCTCGATGCTACACAAACTTGTTATTCGAATGGAAAAATAATCGAGTGTTATTGGCAGGACGGTAATCGAATAAAGAGTCGAGCGCTCGGAGCCAATGGAATAGTACGCGGAATGAATTAATTAAGCTATTTTTTTTCACGACTGATTTATTATTATTATTTATTTTTATCTCAGTTGTCACTGTCACCTAACAAGATGGTCGACTCTTTGTAACCAACTGCGTTAAGTATAATAAATAAATAATCGGTTAGGTATAAATAAATAAATAATCCTGGACAATTTACACAGCGCCATCTAGCCCCAAATTAAGCGAAAAGCTTGTACTATGGGT
This sequence comes from Hypsopygia costalis, assembly GCA_937001555.2. NCBI lineage: Eukaryota > Metazoa > Arthropoda > Insecta > Lepidoptera > Pyralidae > Hypsopygia > Hypsopygia costalis. Next base: position 24,380,961 of record OW443345.2, on the reverse strand, counting down.
AATAGATAACTGGTATAATACTTAAATACACTTTTTTTTGTACACATATACATTATAATACATAGAAAACGCCCAGACCAAGACAAACAGACATGTTCATGCACACAAATGTTTGTCTTGTGCGGGGATCGAACCCGCGACCTCGGAGTCAAAGTGGCCATTGCTAACCATTCGATCACCGAGCTCGTCAATTTATTATTTACGAGGTCGGTGGTCGAATATAGTAGGTATTTAATTTGTATGAATGTTTGTTTTGTACAATCTCGTTCAATGAAGTTATAAATACTATAGGTATGATATATCCATACTAAACTGTTCCTGGTCTACTGCTGTATATGCTGGATAAAAGCTTTCCCCAATGCTTTATATTAAATACGATCCGCCGCCCTTCCGCATCCAGCCGCTTTCTTAAGGTCGTCAGATCATCTAGAAGGAGGACCACCGCTTCGATGTCCGGCGTATTCTAATCACAATTTAATAAATGTTCACAGCTTTCATAAAAAATTCGACACGAAAAGAGCGCTTTTCAACTCCATGCTTCGTAGGGCACGTTAAGCCGTCGGTTTCGGCTGTTGTGATTAGACGACGCAGTTGAGCAGCGTGATGGAGTACGCTCTAAACTACTTCGATTGAGGGGAGACCCGTATCCCAGCAGTGGATGAATAAGGTTTGTCGACGACGACTAAAACCGGATACATTACATAGATAGAGAAAAATGTAGACAAATTGATAGTTTTCATCGCATTGACGAGCTCGGTGGCGTAGCGGTCAATGGCGCGGCTTCGACACCAACGCTCGTGGGTTCGATTCCCACACAGAACAAACATTTGTGTGCATGAACATGTCTGTTTGTCTTGGTCTGGGTGTTTTCTATGTATCATAAGTATGTATTTACCAAAAAAAAAAGTATTTACGTATGTTTATCAGTTGTCTAGTACCCATAACACAAGCTTCGTTTACTTTGGGGCTAGATGGCGCTGTGTAATTTGTCTGACAATATTTATTTATTCATTCACGCATGAAGGATAGTATGAGTAACTTATGTCATCATGTTAGGAAATGAGAGAGTTTGATAAGATTTTTGTTGCGTATAATGTACGAAATAGTTATATAACAGTGCTATATAAAACTCCGCCAATCCGCAATTGAGCAGCGTGGTGGAGTATGGTCTAAGCCCCCTTCGATTGAGAGTAGACCCATATCCCAGCAGTGAAATGACTAAGGATTGACGATGACAATTCTATATAAAACCTCGACATACTCTATCTCATGTTTGTCACACAAACCAGAGTCTATATACCGTAGTGTATAATCTATGTTAAAACCACATGTTTACAGATGGTTACTTCCAAGTACCGTCGCAGGCCAATGCCAGCATTACGTTATGACATGAGAAGCATGTAAAGTTAATAGAACAAAATAAATTATAGACATAAGTCTTGCTCCCCATAAGTAATGCCCTAATCCACGAATAACTCAAAAACAGAGATTCTCAAACTTTATGACTGTAATATGTTTCTCTAATATTTCCGAGGTATCTGTTATATTACGTCCGGTAGCGGACAAGCATACGACCCGGCTGATGTGAAGCAGTTACCACATATATAGATGGGGAAGGCTTGGTCTGTTCTGAGTCGCCAATGGGTCTACATTCAACTTGCCCATAACTTTGTTAATTGCAGTAAGCCATATGAGGTCTTCCAGCCGCTTTTTTGAGGACGTCGGTCCATCCAGAGACGGAGCACCCCGCACTTACCGGGGCCTCCATTCTAGGACTTTCTTCCCCCATCTGCCATCACTGACACGGCAGTTGTAGCCGGCCAATTCCACTTGCTGACTCTTAGAGCTATGTCAACAACCTTAGTTCTCCGTTGAATTTCTTCTCTCGTGAGGCTGGATGCCGAAAGCGAAGGATTGCGGTGGATAGTATTGGAGAAGTCTTAAATCCAGCTGGATATATAAAGGTTGATAATGATGACGTAAGTTCTCCTATATTGCACTATCTAATAAAATAAATATAAACTAAAAGCCTCACTACTGACAAAAAATCTGTTCATTTATCATAATACTCAGAGTAGATAGTGAAGGTAAGTCCTGGAAGAGTGGAGACCGCATATGGGACGACAATGACTTGAGCACCCCATCTAGATGAATCGTTGATCTCACAAAAGGTCTTGAAAGTGGCTGGATACTAAAAGCTTAAGATCGCATATAGTGGAAAGCAATATAGAAGGCCCGAATCCAGCAGTGCGCAGATATAGGTTGTTGATGCTGATATTATTATCCATTCATCACTTTGTGCGTCTTCGGCTATAAACCATTTCCAAGGTCTTCCATTTTTTCCTACTTTTCCTTAGTATAATTTCAAGTTGCGTGCTGTCGGGTATCATATATCCATCATTCAGACACCTAATCTTCTTGCAAGCAAATTGTAGCAAATTAGGCTTTGTTTGGCAGGAAACTGGCTCACCATGCACCACCTTTGACTGCAATATCTCTGGCGAAACAAGAAGAACAATATGTCTTACTCACTATACAGCTACGGCTTACAAAAGACAGCAGCCAATTTCCCTAGAGTTTTGACTTGTTTTATATGAATACCTCCTTGTATAGCAAACTATTGTCTACGTTAGACGATTTACATCAAATAGGTCATAAATACACAAACCGACAAGTAAAAGGAACAGGGTGTCTACTGCCTAATAGTATTACTTTCACTATAATTTTAAATTATTGTATGTACCATTTTTCAAATCGATTTATAAATCACGAAGTAATTGAGTAACAAACATTAAAAAAAAATGCAGACGAATTGAGAACCTCCTCCTTTTTTGGAGTCTGTTAAAAATCCTTCACTTTTCATAAAATAATGCTTATCTAAAATTTTAAGTTATAGCAATTAAGTATTGGCATAAAATTATCGTTACGGGTACTCCGCACCTTTGTGTGGCGTCAGAACCTTTTCGTTGTCGCGGCTAAGAGGGCTATGTTTCGGGAGGGGGGGGGGGGGGGGGCACCATTCCTGTGTGTGTTCCTGTCACTGTGTCTCCTCTGTAGTCAGGATTAACAGTGGCGACCGCCAAAAATGCAATGAATAGTGGAGTCCACCCCAGTCCCAGTCCCGGGGGTAAAACTACGACTGCCTTAAAAATCACAATGAACTTAGTCAGAAAAATTTAGTAGGAGTAAGAATCTTTTGGAATTTGAGTACCCCTCTTAACAATGAGAGAGACAGCAATAAGGCGAATAAGACATTAAACGCCTAAAGAGATGGCTAGTCAAGCGTAGGCTATGTCTGTTAAAATCCAAAGCTAAAAGGCTATGATTTTAGCTATATAAGTTTGTATGCATACGAGTATATGTAGGGTATTCCGATCGGGAGGGGTATATTTGTATTATCGGAGAAATAGTGTAGGCGCTACGGAGTTCCAACTATTCAACCGATCGTTATGCAGAAGGTGTCAACCGATTTGTTATTATATCCCTAGTAATATAAACTATATCTTAACCGACTTCAACAATAGGAGGTTTCGATTTTGACCTTTTAGAGTTATTTTCTGTAGTCGATTTTTAGTCAGGTTACAGTTTTATTCTATAGTCGGGTTTTTAAATTAATTGGTAACCAAATATTCTTAATCTTTTATTTTTCTATTCACGGTTACTTATAAATATGTGTGCGTGAAGTGAAAACTTCATCTCTCGTCCGTCTCGCTTTCTCTCTGCTGACTTTTACCCGAACAAGCATCAGGGCCGAAACACATAACCGCGTCGCGGCGACGCGTCGCAACGCAACGCACTACCGAGCGTTGCTTTGCGGCGCCGCGAAACAAAGCGTTATGCTGTCATACTGTACGGCAACCATTTTTTTATGATTTTTCAATGTTATTGAATGTATGTAAAAAATAGCAAATAATGTTACATTTCGTTAACGTTAAAGTTTGATTAAACGATTATTTTATGTTACTTTTTGTATACTATGTGCGGCGCAGTGCACACCGCAAAATTCTGCGTAGCGGCGGGCGGCACTGCCTAATTTAGCGGTGCGGTGCCGCGACGCGGTTATGTGTTTCGGCCCACAGAGCCGAGCGTGATGGCTCAGTCACTAGCCGCAAAAATTTTGCACAGCGTACCTGAAGAAGTTTTCATTTCAATAAGTATAATATTTATCTTTGAGTGTAACGATGTATTTATCTGCTTAAATTTATTTAGTCTACTAAAATAATTTTGCGACAGAGATGTGGCCAATGTTCCCGTACGCATTCTCCACTTTGGGAATCTCTGCTCTAAGAAATACAGTGTGTAGCTAAATTATTTATATTCCTCACTGACGTCGCCTCTGAATAATTCTTTGCTCGGCATGACAAATGAGTGGGATATTCATCTGCTATGATAGTGGGAGCGGAGTTGTGACGTCATTTGTCTCCATTGCGGGCAGTGGCTTTATTGTGTAGAAATATTACGTTACGAGATGTTATGGTTTTTTCGTACTATTATATGAGTTAGTCAACGTTATCTTCGGATGCATTGCAACCCCAGAAGTATCGCTTCATCATCATCATCAGCCTGTGTCTACCCACTGCTGGCTATAGGCCTTTCCTAATGCTTTCCACCATATGCGATCCTCCGCTTTCCGCATTCAACCGCTACTAACCACTTTTTTGAAGTCGTCGGTCCATCTCGAGAGAAGAAGTTTTGCTTACTTGAAACTCTGTAAAAATCTATTTGTGCCTTTCTTAATAAACCGTATGCTGTACTCCTAGAAGAATGTCGGCTGGTGGACAGAGGAATAAGGGGGTTCCTGATGAAGCACTGTTTACTACAGAACACTTAATAGAGGTTAGGTAGGTTCTCTCTTTTCCTACGAAACTGATGTCCTCATTCTAGATCACACTATGTATACTTCTATTCATGCTAAGTAATACGCACAAGCTTATGCACACACATGCAATGTCAATTCGACTACTGTGATTGGTCCGCAGCTACTCATATAGGTAATAGTTGCGATGAAGTCCGCTAGCGAGTAAGCGGCACGTTCAAACGAACGGGCAAACACACACGCATCAGTGCATACTTGTGAAACGCTTACACGCCATTTCTATTCTCTTTAAGTGTTCTGTGGTGTTCAGTGTGTTATCTAATTTGCTTATCATCAATATTAAGATCTTAAGGGCCCTACCGCCTAATCTATAGCCTATTCCGACTGGATTTTTTGATTCCAAATGTTTTTGTTAATTATGTTTATCTTAGCAGGCAGAAACCCCAGAGTTCTACTCACTAAGCTCAAGGTGTTTGTCCTTAACTATAGCCACAGTATAAGTAATAGTACTAACCTGTAGCCTATGACCAATTTAAGCAGTAGTTGGATTTTGTCATGCAAAAGATCCGATGGTAACCTGCTTCAGTGTCGGCGGTATGGCCTTAGCTCTATGTCGTTGCAACATTCTCTATTTAAGCCTGTCCTGAGCTCTAGTCTTTGTTTCCTAGTATGTATGGCTACAGCAACCTTGGTCATATATTGCTTCCTAGTAACACCCTCTACTTCAGATTCCTGCGATCTTTCCCTTCAGAACATTTTTCAAGCACCACATTTCATTTCAAGGCATTGTTGGTTTATGGTAGTGATGTTCCAACTCGCTATTCGAGTGAAAAAATAAATACACAACTATAGAGGTAATTCATGTGCAGCATAGTGTGCGATGATTAAAAATGGATTATGAATTGTATTATAAAGTATTTACATAACAGACAAATAAAGTATTTCTGGTCAATTAAGTAACATTTAAAGATGACTCATTTATTTATGTAACTATTATTTATCTGATTTATGTAGGTAACTTGGTTTCATTGTTTTAAATTTGCAATTCCTTTTTAATACATTTTAGTTGCGTTATATAATAGTTTAATGTATAAGTTTCATACATTTTAAATAACGTGTGTAGTCTAGAGAAAAGCGATATTCCGCAAAATATTAAAGGGCCGGAATACTTATATATCCAGTATATCCAATCATAGTACAAGATATACCACTAGTATATCTTGTACTATGATTTTACTCTCTTAATAGAAAAGCGGTATCTATCCCGCTCCAAATCTTTGCTCTTAACCGTACCTTTTCTTGAACAAAGAACAAATTCTTATTCGTCAAATTTTATACAATAGAATTTCATAGCACTTCTTTTAATATATTTCTATACCTAGTTGTAAATAATTCAGAAACCACTTACATGTGATTAATGACTCGTGGATACACTTTCAGCTGCTTCATTAACCTGAAACGAAAAATAATGTTTATATTAAGCAATACTTTTACAGCACTAATAGGAGAAACTGTATTTTTATATGACTAAGGTGGTAAATAAGCTTACGAGCTGCCTGATCACAGACAGTAAATAAAACTGTAATTATATTTGAGTTATTAAGCTATTGCATAGCTTCTATCGCGGGCCTTGAGCGCGGGGACCGAATCCAGAAATTCCGTAACGAAAAAACCTCACGCTCCCCACTCCGACGGGCAAGGAGGTGTGGCTTGAAGGCCGTGCATCGTCTAACGTCGTTTCAGTTCGGCAGTCTTCGACACGGCGTTGTGTGCGTGCGATTAGACGTATTGTACGACTCTACGAAACTCGTTTTATTTATTTAGTAATAGAAAAAAATGTTTTCTTATCGGTCACCACGCTCAAAAAGTGTAACTTGAATTAATATCAAAGAAAAAGCAATACTGCATGAATAAAAAAATGGTTGCCTGTAAAGTCGGTATACGGGCGAAAGTTTTACGTGACAACGACTTTGAGTGGTAAAATGTTTTCGAGTGGAAGGGACGCATGCCTTTCACTTTTTATGTCTGTCTCTCTCGCTCTTAGAAGGGACACGCGTCCACGACACGCCTACAATGAGAGCGAGTGAAAGGCACGCGCCTTTCACTCGCTCTCATTGTAAGCGCATAACGTGACCCAGTTTCTTGAAGTGTCACCCGGCTAACCAATTTATAAGACGTTGTCACGTCAATAAATAAATAAAATTATAATTGCTTAAGTTGATACAAAATGCTATGCAATAGCTTTACCGCGGCAGTCCCCGAGTGCCACACGTCTTTTTTTTTTTTAAAGCCCGATGATCAATCGCAAATTTAATATCAGGGGTAGCGAGCTCTGCAAATGACAAATATTTTTTAAAACGAAACATTTTATTTTTTATATGAGATCGGGGCAAACGAGCATGTGGGTCACCTGATAATAAGTAATCACCACCGCTCATGGAGATCAGCAACACCAAGGGGTCGCCGATCCGTTGCCAACCTATACTGCTTCCTTTCTTTCTGATGACCTCACTCACTCGCAGGAACAGAACAACCCTCAAGGGAATTGTTACTGTCTGCGGTATTCTGTGAGGTGGCGATAGTTCACCAGTCGGACTGCTTACTCATAAAAAAAGCTGAAGCTAAAGAAAAAGCGCTTACTCCAACTACAGTTTCAGTAAGCGCTTTTTCGCTACTTTTTAGTACTGCCCCCTTACCACCATCTCTTATTGCGATTCAATAACTGAATAGATTGCTTATTCATACCAATGAATAAGCGACTCTCTTCGACTTGAAATAAAGTCGCTTATTCATTGGTATGAATACGCAATCTATTCAGTTATTGATGGTGGTAACGAGGCTGTAATATTAGCCTATGGCCCATCTATATAAAAATATCAGAGGTGCAAACTGTTTACGTCTAGTCATATACATTATGTTTGTATGAATATCGGAGGTGTTGAAAAATGACTCGACACATTTCACCTACGAAAGTAGGGCATTGATTGTGACCACCAAATATTCATTTGAATAGAATTCAATATTTTTCTTTCAAATTGAAAACTGGAGGTTCGAAAACACCTCGAAATGGAATTCAGATTTAGATAAAAACAACCTGTTACGAAGTTGAAACTTTCTCATGAAAACTGAAGAAAAGAAATGTAGGGTATATTTATTGCGGTGGGTTTTAAATGATTTTAACTCAGAGTTTTGGCGTTGACTGCTTTTTTATATCGTTAAGGTGACAATGAAACATACGGCCTGCTAATTGATAAAGAAATGCTATTATAGTATTGCCGAATTCCTAAATGATAAATTTCAATATTCAGTGAAATTTGTGAAGAGTGACATGAATTTGTAATAATTTAAAATTTTGATGTATTTGTTACATTATTTTTTATATTTTCAATGATATATGTATTTGACTTGACATTTAAGTATGAACTAAAGTTTATTAGTATATTATCATAATCCAATTTAAAATTTTACATGCCCTAACGTATACGGAACATAAAAACCTGATTAGTTAAGACCTTTTTTTAATGTACCTACATTTTATGCAAAATAAATGATCCTGATTCTGATTCTGGTATGCAGTTATCGTAGCCTATCAATGACTGTTTAGAAGTATGGAAGTTTATATATAAATAACTAAATAATAAATAAATATTGTCAGACAAATTACACAGCGCCATCTAGCCCCAAAGTAAGCGAAGCTTGTGTTATGGGTACTAGATAGATACTGATAAACATACGTAAATACATTTTTTTTTGTAAATACATACTTATGATACATAGAAAACACCCAGACCAAGACAAACAGACATGTCCATGCACACAAATGTTTGTCCTATGTGGGAATCGAAGCCACGAACGTTGGTGTCGAAGCCGCGTCATTGACCGATACGCCATCGAGCTCGTCAATATATGGCTAGATGGTTTGTATGTGGAGAGTAAGTCTATATATATATAAATAACTTCAGTTACACAGAACTACTAATATTCATGACTAAATACAACCTATATTTGTATTGGACGCGGACCAACTGGCGAGCGAGGAAGGGAATGCATCGCGCGGTATTTAATATTGCTGACGTCGCCATACTTGCAACACTAGAAATATATCTATTGCGGTGCCTTGTAAAACCCCTTTACGTCTTACTTGAAAAAGTACTTTAAGAGAGGTAGGGCAAAGCGTATTTGTAAGCTGCCCGACTGGGGAAGTACCTCCACCTTACAGAATACTGCAGCCAAATAACGATTCCTTTAAGGGTTGGTGAGTTCCTGCGAGTGAGTGAGAAATAACGAACTCTTTTTTATTCATAATAACAATAATGTCGTAATAATGATATGTATTACTAGGGTAAAAAAGTTACGCAATTAGTAACTTTTCGACTTTCAGACTCAGGTTTGCCGATATTTTCAAAAGTAATTAGTGTGTGACCGTAATCAGTCCCTGTGCGTAGATACTGTCACTATTTAAGAAGGTATTGGAAGAGGGCCGGGTTGCGGCCGACGGACGGGAACATATCGAAATTGCAAAGGCACAGGGTACCTGTACTCTATTAGACGAATGATTAGTGTAGTACTGTTAAAGAACTTTTGAACTTGAGCATTGCATGATTTAAAAGATAATGAATTAATGCTATCATGCATATAAAGTTATATACGTGCCAAATCATTTAATAAAATAAATAATTGTTTTATATTCTTAAATCTTTAATATCAACGTTGATTGAAAGATACAATAAGTTTAATTGTTCAAGAGTTTCAAACTCCAGTGAATGTGACACAGCAGGTGTAATCTTGAGATTACAAATCTAATTGCAGTCGGGACGTGACGAGACCGGCGTCTGATTGCCACAACTTCGCCAATTTAATGTACTGTAACAACTCTCGTGTAACTTTATAAATTTAAAGTTAATTGCGATTATCTTTCTTCAAGTTTATGGCACTGATATTGTTCTTAGCATGGTTTTCTCATAATAGTAATACGTAATAGTAGTAGCTATTATGTAAAGCCTCTACGCGTTGGATCCATGTAGGGATGTGGATCCGACGCGTAGAGGCTTTACATATTATGCGTAGGGGCGCTCGCCTATCAATTGACCGGGCTTGACCCTTGATAAAAAAGAGATGCTAACATTATTATATGCCCCCAGGGCAGCTTGTGGCGAGCTGTGGTGAGTAACAACACCACGGGTACCGAATCTCCAGAGAGTCGATCAATGTTTTCGTCTCCGGCGTGGCCTTATCGGTCGGAGTGTAAATACAAGAAGGCCCGTAAAACTCTCAGCTCTGGCTTGCCTTCATTGGCCGTCCAGAGAGGAGTCGTCAGAGTTAGAGGCTCTAGGGCTAGTGGAAGTGTTAAAGGTTATAACGCCGCGAGTCACTATGTAGAAAGTGTAGCGCATCTCTCGCACCCCTGAGTCACTCACGTCGATGTTGCCCTCGGCCGATTTCTTGGCATTTCGGGGACCCATCTATTGAGTCGCAAGTGTAGTCTAAAATAATAGTCTCATCGCCTGCAGAGACCTGCTCATGAGTATATCGTTCCATTGATATATCCTAGAGCGGGTCACGGCCGGTGTACAACATTAGATCAAATTTCTTAAATGGGCCTCTACGCTTTGAATCCATATTCCCGCGCACGCCTATTAAATGACCGGATTCAGCCCGTGATTTTAAGAGAGATGCTAATACTTTGCCCAAAGAATTAGTGTAGCGCTCTAACGAGGCAACGGGACCAACATTTTGGGAACTTTGCCTACGGGCAGCGGTTTATTAGTTTAGTTTTATTTTTAGTTTATTTATGTATTATTTTTTTCTTATTAGTTACAAAACAATATTTTTTTATTGTTTAATTAGTATTTAGTTTCAAATTATTTTATTTTGTAAGTATTTTAGAATTTTTAGTATAATTTGAAAATAAGGTATATAGCAACAATCGCAAGATAAGGTGGGAGAAAAAAAATCTAGAATTAACTTACAAAATACGCGTAAGGAATTAGCTGTAAAGCAATTTGGCTTCTTTACCTTGTATGTATGTATGTATGTAATCTCTTTATTATACCACAAAACGATACAAAACAATACAAATAAAAGTAGACAAATAAATTATACAGTATAAAGGCGGGCTTATCTCTGTAAGAGATCTCTTCCAGCCAACCGTACCGTAATGATACTTAGTCGATTGATACCTCACTCCAACCCCGACCTTGGTCAACTATTAGCTGAAGATGCCCGGATAAGGTCAAGTCTCGAGGGAGGGAATTAAGTCTATATTTATACGGCAAATAAGAATTTAGTGGTTTTTATTTACGTTCCTTTGTTTATTGCTTAGTGGTCTATTTCTCGTATCGTCACTACGTCTATGTCGTGGTTTTGGTCATGCAGTTTGGTAAATTGTGCATATGGCATGCTATCATCCCTAAAGTTTCTTGTATACAGTGTTCATGTAGAAGAAATAGGGCGTGAAGAGTTTTTTACAGGGTCTGCAACGCGCGTGTTATGCCCCTGGTGTTACAGGCGTTCATTGGTTACGGTAACTGCCTTCCATCAGGCGGGCCGTATGCTTGTTTACCACGTTAGTGGTATAAAAAAGTTTGCTTAGTAGTAATGTCGCTACGTTCACTATTCCCCTCTTTTCCTTCACTTAAGTAACAATATACCGTTTTCGGTGCTGCTACGGCTGCAGTACAGCATTGAATTTACCTTTACAAAATAAACTTTTGCTCTGTCTCCATATTTCATTGCCTTCAACTAATATTAATATTATTTTTATAGTAAGTCATATAAAACCAACTTATGTGAAGCGGTTACCGTAGCTATGTCAACACTGGCAATAGGTTTCCTATTACGAGTGTTAATATAGCTACGGTAATCGCTCGGACGCCGAAATCCCCGCTGCCAACGCAGCAACTCCGTCCTTTCTGGTAATCTCACTCACACACAATAACACAACAACTCTCAAGAGAAATTGTTATTTGGCTGCGGTATTCTGTGAGGTTTTTTTTTTTTTTTTTTTATACAACGAAGGTGACAAACAAGCATACGGCCCGCCTGATGGAAAGCAGTTACCGTAGCCTATGGACGCCTGTAACACCAGAAGCATCACATGCGCGTTGCCGACCCTGTAAAAACCTCTTTACGCCCTTTTTGAAGAACCCCATGCTGTAGTCTCCTGGGAAAACCTCAACAGGCAGTTCATTCCACAGCTTGATAGTACGTGGAAGAAAATTTCTCTGGAACCGCACAGCACGTGTCCACTTCGGTTCTAATGTGTGAGGATGAATTCCCTGACGATGGCGAGCGGTGCGACTGTAGAAGGAGGCCGTTGGCATCATGTCAAACAACTCCTCAGATCACACCCCATTGTACAATCGGTAGAACACACAAAGTGACGCAAAATCTCTTCTCAGACTCAAGGGCTCTAAACCGTCTGTCAATTTGGATTCGTTAACAATCCTCACAGCGCGTCTCTGAATCGAGTCACAAGGTGCTAGCTGGTATTTAGGTGCTCCCGCCCATAGATGACAACAGTACTCCATATGCGGCCGTACTTGAGCTTTGTAAAGCAGAAGCCTTTGCCGCGGGTTGAAGTAATGTTTCACCCTGTTGAGCACACCTAGTTTCTTCGATGCCAGCTTGACCTTCCCTTCCAGGTGACATCGAAACTGGACGTCGCTGGAGATTTCAACTCCTAGAATCCCAATACTTTTTGCGATGGTGAGGGGTGTGTTTTCGAAGTGTGGAGCCACAGCAAATGGAGTTTTCTTAGCGGTGAACGCGCACACTTGTGTCTTAGAGGGGTTATGGAGGAGGAGAGGTGGAGGTCTTCCCCAGTCGGGCAGGTTTTATAATACGGAATGCCCTACCTCGAGCCTCGTTTCTGAGTCAGCAGGGTGCACCACCTATCGGTCGGTGAGGTTGGTTTTGATTTAAAGATATTGGTGAACCACTAACACCCCAAATAATATCAACCTTATTACCGAATGTTTACTAAAAACATTCATTGACGTCGTTATCAATAACTGGCGTCAATATTGACGTCACAAGTAAATCAATTAGTGACGGACAGGCGATGCAGTCCGTCGAGATCCACTTGAAGAGGGTCCGGAGATAATTAATGACAGGATCATAAATAGTGTTGCCCGAAGTCAGTCGTAGTCGCTCGGGGAAACTACGATTTACATTTTTGTTTTATTATTAACTAGCGGCCCGACCACGCTTCGCTGTGGCTCAATCTTTTCGTTTCCATCCATTTCCTTAGAGATGGCGCTGTATGTGAAAAAAGATTTTCCCGCTTTTCTTTTCAAATTTTTCCAGAATTTTCTTTGCTATAAACCTCACGGAGCCCGAGACCTTTCCAACGAATGCAAAACCGTGGAAATCGGTTCGTGCGTTCTGGAGTTATAGCGTCAGGAAGGAAAACCCGACTTATTTTTATATAGTAGATTAAATAGCTAACTTTCGATTGAATAGTTGTTAACCCACGATGCAAAAACGACGCGGTGTTGTAACTTTGTCGTGTCTATAAGCGAGTGTGTGTGTCTGACTGTGTCATCATAGCTCCCGAACGGATGAACCGATTTTTTTTTTATGTGAAAGGTAAATTAGTCGGGAGTGTTCTTAGGTATGTTTGATGGAAATCGATCTAAGATGGCCGCCACCACAAAATGGCGAATTAAATATATTTATTTTACAACTCCCTCAATATGGGTATCAAATGAAAAGGCTGAACTTGACTAAAAGATAAGCGTTTAAAAAAAAAAAAAATTGTCTTTTTCAAGAAAGGCGTAGAGGAGTTTTACAATGGAAATCAGCAACACCAAGGCTCGCCGATCCGTTGCCAGCCTTTTAAGGGAAATAAATACTCTGTTCTTGAAGACACCCAGGTCGTAGTTGTTCGGAAATACCGCTGAGGGAAGTTGATTTCACAGTTTCACATGTTCGTAGTATAAAATATCACAGGAAACGTACTGTATTAGATCGCCAATTATCACGATGATATGTATGTAATTTTAAGTTATGGCGAGTTATACGATAGTAGAACTCAGCGGCAGGTATCAAATCAAACAGCTCATTTGAGCACTCCCCGTGACATAATAAATAAATAAATATTGTCAGACAAATTACACAGCGCTATCTACCCCCAAAGTAAGCGAAGCTTGTGTTATGGGTACTAGACAACTGATAAACATACGTAAATACATTTTTTTTTTGTAAATACATACTTATGATACATAGAAAACACCCAGACCAAGACAAACAGACATGTTCATGCACACAAGTGTTTGTCCTATGTGGGAATCGAACCCACGAGCGTTGGTGTCGCAGCCGCGTCATTGACCGCTACGCCACCGACCTCGTCTAATATAATTTGTATAGAACGCAAAGTGACGCTACATCTCTGCGTGTAGAGAGAGAGACCAGTCGATTCGAGATCGATGGGTCACCGACGATTCAACTGCTCTTCTTCGCTTGTTTTTCATGAAACATGGGTTTTACGTACAATGCTTGGCAACGAAATAGGGATATATACCTTTCTTTGAAACTACGCCATATAATAAACCTTTTGAGAGGATCTCTTAATCCTATAATAAGGAGCTGTTGCAGTGTAATTAAGTGTAAAAAGACCTTTAAGGCTGAGGTTATTTAAAGATATCAGTCTCAATATGCCTAAATGCATGAACGTAACTGTAAAATTTATGTATCTCCTATATATAACAATATATCACATTTTTTATACTACGACAAGTGGTAAACAAGCAAACGGCCCGCCTGATAGGAAGCAGTTACTGTAGCTCTATAAACGCTCCCATCATGAAATATCGTTCGCGCGCTGCCACCCCCGACTTCACTCACTCGCAGGAACACAACAACCCTCAAAGGAATTGTTAATTGTAACTTATGAATACGCTGTACCCTACCTCTCTTTGGCCAGAGCCTCTTTCGCTATACTCATCATCATCATCATCAGGTAATTTCAGTCTCCACTACAGGAGCACGACCCTCTCTCGTCCGTCCCAGACAGAAGGAGGATTTGGCCTACACTCCCCACGCTGGCGAGACGAGTTGGGGAGGCCTGATCGATGTTTGGTAATATACCCTTAGTCGCCTTGTACGACATCCACGGGAAGAGACGTAGTGATTCTATTCTAGTCTGCCGGAAACCACACGGCCATTCGCTAGTCTACAAAGCTTTAATATCATAATCAATGTATATGCTTTATTCAAAATTAGAGTTCAGATAAGTACTGCACTTATGAACATACTTATCTGCCAAGTTTCATCAAAATCGGATAAGACTTTGGCACGAATATGTCGAAAACTATGAAACTACGTATGTACGTAAGGTCAACTTTTGTTCCTGGTAAACCATTTACATCCCAAAAACATTTAAAAAAAAAACTCTAAATACATCCGTAACCAATAAAACCTCCGTTGATTGTCATTATCGGTATTTCAAAACGAAGATAAGCCGATTAGAAAATTCAAAAGAGGGAATTGGAGGCAATATAATAGTCGAATTGGTATCCGGCGCTTTCATACGAATGTGAAAAGCCTTTTGATTCGTTCCAATTGATGCTTTAGATATTAGAGTTTTAAAATTGAAGCTTTTTCGAGTGGAGTGTACGATTGACTTTTTAATATACATATCTTTTTTTGTATGAGTGGGGAGCATGTGGCTCACCTGGTGGAAAGTAATTACCACCGCGCATGGAGATTAGCAACACCAAGGGGTCGTCGTTCCGTTGCCAGCCTTTTAAGGGCCAGCCTTTTAAGGGAAATAAAGACTGTTCTTGAAGGCTCCCATGTCGTAATTGTTCGGAAATACCTCTGAGGAAATCCCACAGTTCGTGCGTACACAGCGTTCGTGGTATAAAATGTCATAGAAAACGTACCTACTACAATACGTTTTCTATGACATTTTATATCGCCAATTATCGAGATGGAATTTTAATTTATGGCGAGTTGTCCGATAGTGGAACTCAGCGACAGGTATCAAATCAAACAGCTCATGCAAGCACTCCCCCTGATATAATTTGTACAGAAGAGTATCCGATTGGGCACGACTACACTTGGTGCATTTTAGTCCCACCAAGAGACATGTCTGCACTTTCACCGTTAAATTAAAAATATTTGCTGTGGCTCCATAGTTCCTGGACTCACCCCTTACAATTGCTATGAGTTTGGGATTTTTGGCATCGAGATTACCAGCGACGTCCAATTCCGAAGTCACCTGGAGGAAAAGCTGTGTATAGAGAAGTTATTTGACATGATGCCCAAGATGCTCATGGCCTTTTTAGGGATCCGTACCGCAAAAGGACAAACGGAACCCTTATAAGATCACTTTGTTGTCCGTCTGTCTGTCTGTTAAGTCTGTCTGTCTGTCTGTCAAGAATTTCTATGTCGATAATGCATGGAGGTATCAAGCTGAAATTTGAACTGTATACTCAGGTCTACGGTCACATGAAGTTGTAAAAAAATAAAACTGCTAAGTTTACGTAGAAAAAAGTTACGGCCGTTTATTCAGCAAAAAACGCATATTTCGACACACTCAAGGGAATCAAAACCTATTGACCTAGAACTATGAAATTTGGCAAGTAACATCGTTATAGACTACAAGTGCAGGAATAAATCTCAAAACTATACATTTGTAAATAGATCTTAAAAAATAGGGGGTCTATATTTTTTATAGGGAGTCGAAATTTCAAATTGAAACTACTAGTTCAAATGGGGTATCATATGAAAGGGCTTGATGTACACATTGCAAAATATATTTTATTTATTTTTTTCGACGCATTATTTCTTATTTATAATGAAAAATATCAAATTTAATAATGATACTAAGTACCTACGGAACTCTCGGTGGGCGAGTCCGACTCGCACTTGTCCGGTTTTTTTATGGTTGTACCAAGGTATAGGCAGGGAATTCATCCTCACACATTGGAAGCTAATTGCTCTCGTACTGAACGGTCCCACAGGATTTTGCTACCTATTACGGGTCGTACGCTAGTCTGTTGTTCTGTTTAACTGTTCCTACGGTTCGAACTGATACGAGGTTTTTATATAATGTATTATGTGGCATATAATTTCCAGGTTGGTGCCGGATTATGTACGTGACCACGATTGAATATCTGACTATATGCAACTAAAATAGAAATATGATATGGTACAGTTTTAATTAAAACGAAATGTAGAGCTCGGTGGCGTCGATGCGTACCGATCTAATGAGGGGAACTTTATTTATTAAAACTGTTTTTATATTACTTTTTTTATACTACGTCGGACAACCAAGCATACGGCCCGCCTGATATAAGATGAAGCAGTTACCGTAGATATACTAACGATCTCAATATGAAATAACTCTAGAACGTCGCTAACTAAACTCACAACGCAACAACTCATTTCTTTCTGGTGACCTCACTCCTACGCAGGATCACAAAAACCCTTAAGGGAATTGTTATTTCGCTGCGGTATCCTGTGAGGTGGAGGTACTTCGCTAGTCGTGCAGCTACTACGTTGTACCCTACTTTTCTTTTGCCAGGTTATTTATAAAAATCTGCTGTTTACTGTAGATTTGGGGTGTAAGTGGTTCATCAACGTCTTTGAATCAAAGCCAGTCTCACCTGCACGTGGTGCACCCTGCTGACTGACAAATGAGGCTCTGCTGAAAAGAGAGGTAGGGCATTGTATATTTTTTACTCTGCCTGACTGGGTAAGTACCTCCACCTCACAGAATACCGCAGGCAAATAATAATTTCCTTGAAGGTTGATGTGTTTCTGCGAGTGAATGAGGTTACCAGAAAGCAAGAAAGGAAGGAGTATAGGCTGATGACGGATACCCCTTGGTGTTGCCAAGGTTGATCTCCATGGGCGATTGTGATTTCTTTCCAACAGGTGACCTACATGCTGGTTGCGCCCCCCCCCCCCCCTCTCATATTAAATTTAAAAAAAATCTTATTTTTAATGGCCAAAATTATTTTTACCCAACTTTGATGAATATTTTTCCAAATGATTGAGGTTGCCATTTCACTCCAGTGGACAAATTTGGCTGGTAATGCGTGAGTGACACGCCTTGCAGGCGTTCTTGGGGTACGTCACATGATTAACATCAGGTAAGTCATTTGTTTGTTTGTCGCTCAACTAAAAAGCAGTGAAAAATGTATATAAAAATGTTATCTGTTTCTTTTCTTCTTTTTCGTATTTTATGTATTTATTTTAAATATTTTTTGATGTGTGTGTAAGTAACCGAGTGTTGGCCGTATGGCTTCCGGCACACTAGAATAGAATCACTCCGTTTCTTCCCGTGGATGTCGTACAAGGAGACTAAGGGAAATACATTATCAAATATCGGTCAGGCCTCCCCAACCCGTTTGGCCAGCGTGGGGAGTGTAGGCCAAATCCTCCTTCCATCTAGGACGGACGAGAGAGGGTCGTGCTCCTGTAGTGGAGACTAAAATGATCAGATGATGATGATGTGTGTGTAACGTCTAATGCAGCGGGTCAAACTAGTTATTGGCATTGTTACAAGCGTGACGTATCGTCACGCGCTCATAACTTTTCGACTTTGCCGGCGATCTCCATTCTCTATCTATTATTTTATTTAGTATTCAATGTACAAAATGTTACCTATAGTATAGAAGCCTCGATTGGCTTAAATTCCAAACATGAGGAGTTATTTGTCACCTCGTGCCCGTAAGCCGATTGTCGATGCAGACGTGACAAGAATTCAGGTTTCAATTTGCGCTCCTCAGGAAATGTTTCAAACTCCGTGAAAAAGCTTTCATTAAATTTAGAGCTTTTTGTTCTTGTTCTTGTTTATTT
Source organism: Hypsopygia costalis (assembly GCA_937001555.2). NCBI lineage: Eukaryota > Metazoa > Arthropoda > Insecta > Lepidoptera > Pyralidae > Hypsopygia > Hypsopygia costalis. The sequence goes on along the minus strand of OW443345.2, from coordinate 24,362,333 downwards.
ATTTAGTGTGTCAAAAGTGCACTTTAAAATTGGCTATTTTTGAAATCAAAAAAACTGATGGTAGTCGGTTTCAGCTTCGGCGGTAGCACCCCTGGAGCCATACCGGCTAAGCTGAAGCCGACTCCTTGGTTGAAGGCACATAAATAAATAAATAAATATTGTCAGACAAATTACACAGCGTCATCTAGCCCCAAAGTAAGCGAAGCTTGTGTTATGGGTACTAGATAACTGATAAACATATATAAATACTTTTTTTTTGTGAATGCATACTTATGATACATAGAAAACACCCAGACCAAGACAAACAGACATGTGTTTAGCTTAGCTGGTAGTAACTCTGGAGCTCTACCGAATAAGGTAAAAATGTTTGCCAATAACTTAAACTTAAGACTTATTTTTCGAAACAAATGTTAGGGTTCATTAATTGGTAACACTTTGTACAGTTCAATTTTAAATATTAGCACTGGCAACTGATTCTTTTGGTCTTTACATTGCTGGTCTATGATTGGCTATACGATATTTGGCCATTCTGATTGGTGGTGATTACTACCAATTAGAATACTTGATTTTTACCGCGGAAATGAGACGAAAAGTAGGAACGTAAGCGGCCTTTTGAACATTCTTCATTGGACTGTGGAACTGCAAGGTTATAACAGAATTAAAAGTAATACATCTTCCTTCAGTGTTTTTTTATACTCCACGTCTAATAGCAGTGTCGGAGGTATGGTAACGATACTACAAGCGAGGCTGAAGGACCGTCTCTTTACACAAAATAATCGATAGTAATCGGCTTCAGCATCGGCGGTTAGGTCCCTGGTACCCGTATGTATTATTGAAGTAATTTTAAACACGTTTCACGTTAAAACTGTTAAGACCGATCCATTTCTAACATTGCCTGTGACACAAAGACTATTCCTAAGAGCTAGGTATTACAACAATTCCGGCGAGTGCCATCGGCTAAGACCTAGATTCCTATCACGTTTCGTCTCTTAACGTCGACTTCAGGGCTATAAAAATAACCTAGCCATTAATTCTGGATAGTGTGGATGGCAAACATTACGAACATTTATTAGATTTTCCAAAGATTTTGTTATTCAAATTGGGGCATGATGGAGGTTTAGCCATTGGAAAAATACGTTAGATTTAAGATGAAAACAAGAATCAACAAAAACATAACAATATTAAATTAAAAAAAATAAAGAACTTATTAGTTGTTAATAATAAAAAAATCAAACAGCTCTTGAACACACACCGTTGTACAATCGGTAGAACATAGAAAGAGACGCAAAGTCTTTTCTTAGATTTAAAGGTTCTAAACCGTCTGTCAGTCTGAAATCGCCAACAATGCTTACGGCTCGTCTCTGAATTGAGCCACCCATGGGGTCCCATAGACGACAGCAGTACTCCATAATAGTAAAAAAAGAGTAAAGCTCATGTGTATGAGCTTTGTAAAGTTGGAGGCTTTGTCGCGAATTAAAGTACTGCTTCGCTCTGTCTGTCTGTCGAAGAAATTAGGTGTACTAATTTCTTCGACGCCAGCTTGACTATATATTCCAGGCGACAACAAAACTGAACATCGCTGAAGACTTCGACTCCATGGATTCCAATACTCTTGGCGATAGTAAGGATGTATTCTGAAATTGAGAAGCCACAACTAATGGGGTTTTCTTAGCGGAGTTGAGTTGAGTTGTGGAGTTAAATTGGACTAAGTTCTGTACGTCCCTAATCAGAGACTCTATCCTGTGAGCTCTTGCTTGATTTCAGACACAAGTAGTTCGCGACTCTCCTGCACCAGAGAGCATATTTTCTATCTCATGTATGGCACGCTTGACTGGCGTCTGTAACGTGGTGTTGTTATATCTATGGAAAATATATTACATGCAACTTGCACCTTAGTAACAGTCACCATCGACATCAACCTATGATTATCCCTCTGTTGAGATATAGGTATCCCTTTAATCGAATGGATTTAGAGCGTACTACACCACACTGCTGAACTGCCGGTTGGCGGAGGCCAGTGTTTTCAAGCCACTTGGCACAACAACTGTCATCTAATGACATCAGGCTTAACATGCACGAAGCACGGAAGAGCTCTAGATAAATAAATAAATAAATATTATTTAAGATAAATAAATATAATAAATAATAATTTCTGGACGATTTACACAGCGCCATCTAGTCCCAAATTAAGCGCAGTGTTATGGGTACTAGACAACTGATAAATGTACTTAAATACATTTTTTTTTGTATATACATACTTAAATACATAGAAACGCCCAGACCAAAACAAACAGACATGTTGCACACAATGTTTGTCTTGTGCGGGAATCGAACCCGCGATCTCGGAGTCAAAGTGTCCATTCCTAACCATTCGACCACCGAGCTCGTCAAATAGACCCATCCGTAGATAGGCTACGGTGAATGTTGCTTAGCCTGCGTGATCGAGTATACTGACACACGCAACGACGCCATTGAGCTCCAACCTACCAAGTGGTATTATAATTCGGTAAATTACATTGTTTTGAAGCGGTTTGGTATACAGGGGATCCAGTTTTGTAGGATCTCCTTAACTTAATAACGTTTATTGTGTCTTAAACCTTTGTAACATCTAAATTAACCTTAGAACAATTCCTATTGTACTAATATAACCCTTTACGTCAAAACATGTTTCTCCTTTGTGCCACAGCGGCGCGTGTGGGCGACGTTATAAATGATCGATGTAATCCGTCACGTGACACGAGTGAGCTACACTTACCTTTACATAATACTCGTGTACCTTCACAGGAGGATATTGTATAGGTTATTGAACACATTGGGTCGCATTTGTTAGCCGACTACTTTGTACCACCGCGGTATAAAGGAGCGTTATGTGTGTTGACTTGAATGGCAACAGCTGAACCAATTTTGATACCTGATGAGTATAATTACAAATAATAAATAACAGTGTAGGTATATGAAATTAATTAAAATGTTCAAAATTATTGAAAATGTTTTCTAGAACGATTTATACGTACGAGTTTACGAGACAAAATAATAAACAAAAATACGTGTGGCACTGCCGCGGTAAAGCTATTGCATAGCATTTTTTATCAACTTATAATTATTATTTATTTATGCAGTATTTTTAATAAGACATTTACACTTTCTCAGTAGTCATACAAAACCCAAACTGATATAGAATTGACAATAACCTACATAAATTTGAAATAAAATTTTAATCAGAAACTCTTACGGTAGCACTTAAGCTCTCGTGAAAAGTAAACCTTACTTTTTACGAGAACGCCCGAAAAACTATTATGTCAAATTCGAATTTTCGTGTCGGGCTCGCATGATCATAGTAAGTCACATAGTTAGCAGTAAACGTCAAACTGCGATTTCGTTCCGTTGAATAAATTTTATCAAAAAAAAATTAAAAAATTAAATTTTATCCCAAAATCAGTAATGTCAAAAATAATGATGTCAAAATCGAATGTCAAAAATAATAATAGCGAAAAAGTTCAAAAAAAGTCTATAGTCATTCACCAACATGGAATAAAGTTACAAAAAGAGTAATGACCACATCGAGGCGCGAACGTAGAAACGATAGTTCAAATTGGTCACACATTCACAAATGCGCCATTGACTCGTTAATACTAACTGGCGAAATACGAGTATGAATCCCGTTACGCAAAAAAAAAACCTAACACCCCGCAATGGGTGTTAGGTTTTTTTTGCGTAACGGAATTAAAAACAACCTAACACCCCCCAATGGGTGTTACAATTCACCAAACATTTAAAAAAAAAATTCAGCTAAACCGACTGAAAATTCATGAATGTTGCTTTTTACAAAGATTACAAATGCCAATATTCGGGTGTACGCTCTCAAGAGCGTTGAATATCAAACGTGAGTCACAAAACGCGAACTCTTTTTAAAGAGCATTCGTAAGCGAAGTTGTGCGCTCGTTTGAACGACGCCACGTCTGCCACTTTCACGTCTGAAATTCGAATTTTCATTCGCAAATGTTCATTTGTCACTTGTTATAATTTTATTTTAGTAACTAGGAAAACTGGTTCTAAATTTTGGGAAGGATTTTTGTGAGTGTTAAATAAAATTCGTTATTTTAGAATTGGGATTGACTATGAATTTTCTCTCATATAGCGGCATCGACTGTATCAACCTATAATCATCCCACTGTTGGGATACGGGTCTCCCCTCAATCGAGGGGGTTTAGAGCATACTCCACCACGCTGCTCAACTGCGGGTTGGCGGAGGCCAGTGTTTTCAAGCCGTCTAAAGGCTACTGACTTGGCTTAACGACTGTTATCTAACGACAACAGCCGGGACCGAGGGCTTAACGTGGGCTCCGAGGCACGGAAAAGCTCGAGATAAATAAAATTATCCATGGGTAGACTTTGACTTTGTGTAGACTGACACGCGCAACAACGCCATCGAGCTCATATAGCATAAGCAAAGCTTGTACTATGAATACTAGGTAACTGATATTATACTTAAATCCATTTGTTTTTGTAAATACATAGAAAACACCCAGACCTAGACAAACAGACATGATCATGCACACAAATATTTATCTTGTGCGGGGATCGAACCCCCAACCTCGAAGTCAAAGTGGCAATTGCTAACCATTTCACCACCGAGCTCGTCATTAAATGTTCAATAAATGAGTTAATAGTAGAAATAATATTTTTCTTTTTCAAAATTTACCCCTATATTGTTCTACAAAATCTACTTTATATAGAATAGAAACCTTACAGAATCAGCCAAATAACAATCATGGGTTATCATCAACCCTGATTCATACCACTGCTGGGATACGGATCCCCTCAAGCGAAGAGGTTTAGAGATACATAGATGACGAGCTCGGTGGCGTAGCGGTCAATGACGCATCTTCGACACCGACGCTCGTGGGTTCGATTCCCACTAGGGTTTGGGTCCCGGGACGTCTCGGGGCTCGAAGAGTCCCGGGACTTTTCGTAATTTTAGTTGTCTCGAGTCCCGGGACTTGAGACTCGAGACTCGAGACGAGACAAGATTATCGAAATTAATTTTTATTCTCAAATGATTGAAGGACCATAGAGCCATCTGTAAGTTTATTGAATAACTACGTGGTCTGCTAAGTAACTACCGGTTAACTAATAGGCCTTTTCATCTCAAAATTTTTTTATGCGCATGCGTTAGCATCAGCCATCTTTTTCGTACTTTTTTTTGTAAACAACCAAACTAAAGTACCCGCTACCCGTATCAAAAATTAAAATATTATTTAAAACCGATTTATTTTTTATAAAAAGTGAAAAAAAAAAGGAATGTTAGGATAATTGACTTTTTGACTCTGCAATACATTTGAACTTTCATTGGGTGTGTTTAAGATATTTAGCCATTTCCCCTTGTCAACTATTTGGTCCACTGGCACATTATTCTTAATTGCATTTTTGACTCTGTAAATATCATAAATCTTTTATATATTATCTCATATTAAACATTTCCTTTATGATAAAAACTACTAAACATATTCAATTCAGCATTTACATTTGTCTAATTAATAACCTCAAATATAGATTATAGCCCCAAAATATTAATTACTTATTTTATAAATTATTTACTCCAATAAATAATACTCAAAATATATTTTCAATTCTTACAAATAAATTAACATTATTAATAAGAATAAAATTGTAAATATTAATTTCGTTTATGAGTTTTAAGCTAGTAAACAACTGTTGATGCCCAACTACTCAAACAGCTCACTTTTAACGGAATTCGTTTAATAACTTTAAGTAAACATTTAATATTCTGCATAATAAATGTTGATTTTTAGGGTTCCGTACCTCAAAAGGAAAAACGGAACCCTTATAAGATCACTTTGTTGTCCGTCTGTCTGTCTGTCTGTCTGTCTTTCTGTCTGTCAAGAATTTCTATGTCGAGAATGCGTGGAGGTATCAAGCTGAAATTTGAACTGTATACTCAGTTCTACGGTCCCATGAAGTTGTAAAAAAATCAAACTGCTAAGTTTACGTAAAAAAAAGTTACGGCCGTTTATTCAGCAAAAAACGCATATTTCGCATTCTCAAGGGAATCAAAACCTATAGGGTACTTCCCGTTGACCTAGAACTATGAAATTTGGCAAGTAACATCGTTTTAGACTACAAGTACAGGAATAAATCTCAAAACTATACATTTGTAAATAGATCTTAAAAAATAGGGGGTCTATATTTTTTATGGGGTGTCGAAATTTCAAATTGAAACTACTAGTTCAAATGGGGTATCATATGAAAGGGCTTGATGTACACATTGCAAAATATATATTTTTTTTTTTGATGCATTATTTCTTATTAAAAATATCAAATTTAATAATGATACTACGTACGGAACCCTCGGTGGGCGAGTCCGACTCGCACTTGTCCGGTTTTTTACAAAGAATTGGCTTTTTTTAACAGGTACAATTTTAAACAAAAAACGAACTTAATTACAATTTTACGAAAGCCCCACTAAAAACTCGAAGTCCCGGGAATTCCCGGGACTTTGACTGTAGGCTGTCTCGTGTCCCGGGACTTTGAACATGTCGGGAATTCCCAAACCCTAATTCCCACATAGAACAAACATTTGTGGGAATGAACATGTCTGTTTGTCTTGGTCTGAGTGTTATCTATGTATCATAATTATGTATTTACAAAAAAAAATGTATTTACGTATGTTTATCAGTTATCTAGTACCCATAACACAAGCTTCGCTTACTTTGGGGCTAGATGGCGCTGTGTAATTTGTCTGACAGTATTTATTTATTTATAGATAAGGCGGACACGGTGCTTGACTGCGGGTTGGTGGACGCTAGTGTTTCCAAGGCACTTAAAGGCCACTGACTTGGCTTAACGACCTCCAAGACGACAATCAAGGGTATTGTTGTTTAAATAAATAAATATTTCTGGACAATTTACACAGCGCCATCTAGCCCCAAATTAAGCGCAAAGCTTGTGTTATGGGTACTAGACAACTGATTTTTTTTATACCACCAGTGTGGCAAACAAGCATACGGCCCGTCTGATGGAAAGCAGTTACCGTAGCCTATGAACGCCTGTAACACCAGAGGCAGCACACGCGCTATGCCGACCCTGTAAAAACCTCTTCACTCCCTTTTTGAAGAACCCCATGCTATAGTCCCCTGAGAAAACCTCGACAGGCAGTTCATTCCACAGCTTGACAGTACGCGAGAGAAAACTTCTATGGAACCGCACAGTACGTGACCACTTATGCACCAATGTGTAAGGATGAATTCCCTGTCGATGGCGAGCGGTGCGACTGTAGAAGGAGGCCGTTGGCATCATGTGAAACAACTCCTCTGAACACATCCCATTGTACAGACGGTAGAACACACAAAGGGACGCAAAATCTCTTCTAAATCATTAAATAATAGTTAATAAGTGTACTTAAATACATTTTTTTTTTGTAAATACGTAGGTAAGTAAACGAAGCTTGTGTTATGGGTACTAGACAACTGATAAACATACGTAAATATATATTTTTTTGTAAATACATGCTTATAATACATAGTAAACACCCAGACCAATACATACAGACATGTTCATGCACACAAATGTTTGTCTTGTGCGGGAAGCGAACCGTCGACCTCGGAGTCAAAGTGGCCATTGTTAACCATTCGGCCACCGAGCTCATCAAACGTTTAATTGCATTATTTTGATAAAATCTCATTCTGGTAGTTATTCCAAAAATAGCCAAAAACGGCCGGTTTTAAAGGCCAAGGGTCTTAAATTGAATATGCTTGCTAAATTTTTCGCTACATAAATAATATTCAAATTTTCCAGACAAGTTGTTTGTTATTTTATAAGCCTATTAGTAAGTCCTAGGTAACCTTTAGGAAACTTGTTTAATATTCAATGTGAGTTTTATAGTTTCGCTGAGTTACCAGTTCTTTTAGATATACCTACATAAAAGGATAAATGTCAGTATTAGGTACTTATTCTGTGATATCAATTGCACAGTATTTTTTATTTAAAACAATTGCCAAACAAGCATACGGCCCTCCTGATGTCAAGTAGTGTCTGTAGCTATATAGACGCATGCAATACATAGATAATTGCTTTTCGCTGGCACCACGCTGCTAACGCAGCCTCTCCTCCCATCTGGTAACCTCACTGACTCGCAGGAACATATCAATCCGTAATGATATTGTTATTTCGCTGTGGTCTTCTGTATGGTGGAGGTACTTCCCCAGTCGAGCTCCACATACGCCTACCTCGCTTACGCTAGTCTGCAAGGTTCACCGCGTGCAGGGGAGGTTAAATTAGGCGCTTATTACGTCATCCAAATCAACCACTTAGATGATGAATCAAAGCTAAGCCCAAACCATTGGACGGATATCATAAGTATACAAGGCATCTGGTGTGATAGGATTTTTGAAAATTCCCATAGCATACAAGCTAGCCTGTTGCAGATAAAAACTGAGTAATATAACAGTAAAAAAATCAGCTTTGCAACACTAGTCTTTGAAAACAAGCGGAAGCAGCAAAACCATAAACGCCGCCATTTTAACCCCGAAACCCTAAAAAGAGCTATAAAAATCTCAGCAAAGACTGTATTCCAAGATAACTCAGCATGACCTTTTCAATTTGCTTACTATGTAAAAAAAAAATCTTAAGATACCGAGATACTTCAGAGCTGGTGTAGAGACAATGTCGGGCGCAAACAAAGAGGCTTTCAAAGTCAGAAACAACAGTATTGCGTCGTGTAGCTCCCCCCGCCCCCTTCTATCCCCCCCCCCCCTCTCTCCTCCGTCGCTACAACACGCTCGGAAACTATAAATATTGGAAGGAAATTGAGACAAACGCTTACAAATGACAATTGTGGGTAGGCTGTGTAGATATGTGTTCTTGAAGCTTTGATGCAATGATAGTACATTTATAGATATATGAATATAATCGAGATTACCGGAAGTGTATTTGTTTTGCAATTATATATAAATAAATTAATGTTCCTGGACAAATTTGGGGGTGTAAGTGGTTCATCAACACCTTTGAACCAAAGCCAACTTCACCTGCACGCGGTGCACCCTGCTGACTGACAAACGAAGCTCTGGCGAAAAGAGAGATAGGTAGCGTAATTGTAAGCTACCCGACTGGGGAATGTACCTCCACCTTACAGAATACCGCAGCCAAATAACAATTCCCTTGAGGGTTGTTGTGTTCCTGCGAGTGAGTGAGGTCACCAGAAAGGAAGGAGATGCTGCGTTGGCAGCGGGGGTGGCGGCGCGCGAGCGATATTTTATGTTGCGAGCGTTAATATGGCTACGGCAACCGCTTCACATCAGGCGGGCCGTATGCTTGTCTGCCACCCGACGTAGTATAAAAAAAAAAAAAAAAAATTACACAATACACTGCCATCTAGTCCCAAACTGAGCAAAGCTTGTACTATGGGAACTAGATAACTGATATATGTTCTTATATGTTTTTTTTTGTAAATACATGCATATAATAAACAATACATAGAAAATACTCAGACCAAGGCATACAGATATGTTCATCATCATCATTATCAGATAAGATAAGATAAGATATTTATTTGCTAGAATACGTTTTTTTTACAGATATCTGGGGGCACGGCAGTGCCCCCACCAAGTCGAGCAAAAAGAGGCACGGCCGTACCATCCTTTTCTCGAAGCACTTCAGGCCTTTTTCGACCCCCTATAACTTTGTTGTGGATAAAACTAGGAGCCTGAATTTTTAGTAACCAAGCAGGTATTGTATAAACACGGTATATTTAAAATTTCATTCAATTTGAACCAGTAGTTTTAGAATTACTAATCAAAGTTCCTTAATTTTGTCACTCACTCACTGACTCACCGATCATCAAAATTCTAAGGCACTTCTAGCAGACATAGAAGCTTCAAATTTAGAATACAATTCGTGTTTACTGTATAAATCAAGAAAAAATTAAAATATTTTGCAATTTCCGTCCAGTTTTCTAGATAAACTAACTGCATAAATAACTTTGTAATCCCATATAAATATATGGGATTACAAAGTTACATTTGCGGTAAATGAATCAGTATACCTGTATTATGTATTATATAATGGAATGGAAATCCAGCATTGGGTAGATACAGGCTGATGATGATGATGATAGATATACAAATACTAGTTTATAGTTTTTATTAATTATACAATAGACTAGGAAGTATTTACTGTCCAAACTTGTCAAAAATTGTAACATCAAAGACTCCGAGAAAAATCCCTAGAGACAGGAAATGGGCTTTGAGAAAAACTATAACTTTTCTATCCTTGCGGCTAAGCTTTGGAACTCCTTACCATGTGATGTAAAAATGTCCTCTTCTGTGGATTCTTTCAAATCGGCTTTAAAAAGATCCTATGATAAAACCTTGAACTGCTAGTATCAACTATATTCAATTCAAATATCACTTAGTGTACCTAATAGGTTAATTTAACTTGTTCTTCGTTTGTAGTCTCATTCCACCCTCGGGATATACATATTTACTGAATCCTCTCAAATATTTAAAGGTTGACTGGAAGAGATCCCTTAGAGGGATAAGTCCGCCTTTGTACTTTTATTCTATGTAAACTTTTATATTATTGTTTTATTTAGTACAATAAAGATATTACAAACAAACAAACAAACTATAGCTGAAGCTCAAGAACTAGTACCGGATAGGAAAAAAAGGAGGACTACTTCTCTACAAAAAGCAATGAGATGCCATCAAAAACATAACTTGTAAAAAAACCAAGTCTCGCAACTCAGTTCTTCTACCGTAAAAAGTTGTGAGATCGGTTAATTCATTCAGTCCCTACTTAAGGGACCTTCCCTCTTAACTTATTACGTAATTAACTAACCAAACAACATCTTATACATGGGGCACACTAAAAGTTTTGCACTTCTAGCTAATCGGAACTATTTTAATTTGGAATGTTATATTTTTTGAAACGACTTGGAACCTTCTTAGTAATAAAAAAAAAATTGGCGGGAAATCATTTGTCAATTGTTTTTTATCACTAATCAAAGTTCTACGTACGCAACGAAAATGGAATTAAGTCGAAAAGATTTTAGAACGATGATTTTTTATGATTTTAAAAGTTCTCTCTCTCCGCAAGACTGTGCCGCTCGTCTTCAAAATGCTTTTGGGAGAGAAGCACCTTGTTTAAGCACCGTGAGGCGATGGTTTGCTGAATTTGAGAGAGGTCGGGTTTCTTTACATGACGAATTTCGTGAAGGGCGGCCTTCAACTGCCGTCAACGAAAATAATGTGGCTACTGTTAAGCGGCTAATTGAAGCAAACCCGCAGATTACCTATGAGACAATTCAAGGACTATTGGGGATTGGTATGAGCCAAATTCAGAAAAAATTAAAAGTTCGGAAACTTTGTTGTCGTTGGATCCCTCATGAACTGACAGCGGAGCAGAAGCGGGCTCGCGTGGAATGGTGCTCACAGATGCTACTGAAGTACGTCCACGGACATTCTAATGCTGTTTATAACATTGTCACAGGAGACGAAACGTGGATTTATTGTTTTGAACCCGAAAAAAAACAGCAATCTTGTGAATGGGTGTTTGGAAATGAGAACAGGCCAACAAAAGTGAGGTAGGCGAGAAACGTTTGTACAAAAATGATCGCGATTTTTTTCTCAGCTACGGGTCCCATCTGCACAATTTCACTTGAAGATCAAAAGAGTGTTAATGCTGAGTGATATTCTACCATTAGTTTACCCAGGGTGTTAGAAAAAGTTCGCGAAAGACGACCAAAAAGCCGCATTCTCCTACATCATGACAACGCTTCTTCACACACGGCCAACAAAACAAAGTCATTTTTAGCTTCCGAAAAAGTACAACTGATCACCCATTCTGCACATAGCCCCGACCTAGCACCTTGTGATTTCTGTATTTTCCCCAAAATCACAGATTTGATGAGAGGTTTCACTTTTACCAACTCCGAAGAGGCAGTGATAGCGTTCAATCAGCACGTAGAAAACATGCCTTCAGATCTGTGGTCCTCCTGTTTAAAAAAATGGTTCGATCGCATGAAAAAATGTTTAAAATGTAAAGGACAGTATTTTGAAAAGCAATAAACATAATACTTTGGTTATAACATGTTGTTTTTCTAAGTTACGCAAAACTTTTAGTGTGACCTACGTACTGACCATATCAATATTAAAAATCTTTTATGTTTTAAATAAACAGATCGACTTGGCCATCGCATGAAAACACAATGTATCTCACAAGTGAAATTATATTAAATTAGATTGTTTAGTGCGATGGCCAAGTCAATCTGTTTATTTAAAACATAAAAGATTTTTAATATTGATATGGTCAGTATAAGATGTTGTTTGGTTAGTTAATTACGTAATAAGTTAAGAGGGAAGGTCCCTTAAGTAGGGACTGAATGAATTAACCGACTTGGTATTACATGGATCTCACAACTTTTTACGGTAGAAGAACTGAGTTGCGAGACTTGTTTTTTTTACAAGTTATGTTTTTGATGGCATTACATTATTTATTATAGATTTAAGATTGGTGAGTTCCAGTATTCAACCTTGTAACGGTACAGACCGTCTTGCACGTGGGTACGCTACCTTTAAGTAACCTTAGTTCACACAAGATAAATAATCTGTGGTATGAATCTATGGTTTTGTTCGGGTGGTTTTGAAATAAAAACTTAAATATTAGTTTAATAAATGTAAATCAAACAGAAAACAATTCAATTGGTTTGATTTTATCTTTTATAATTTGATTCATGAATTAAATAAATATTTTTATATTAATTTATAAATTAATATGAGAAAAAGTAATTGTCAATTATGATACTTCTAATGATTATAATGGAGTTACTGGGGCAGTTCAAGGCAAATATGCTAAAACAATCTAATTAGATTATAAAACGAATTATTAATTCAATTAACCCATATTTTGGGACATTTTGATAAAACTCCTACTGACGTTAAATACGGAAGTACATTTTGATTGGCTGACGGGGTTTTGGCGCAAAGAGCGTATGAATGGGTGGGGGGACGCGAGCCTTGAAGGCTGAGATGATGAGCGAGGGAATTCACTTTTGGCTGAGACACACTGGAGAGAGGGCGAGACTTGGAGCTGAGATTCGTCAAGAATAGTTGAAGTGTAAGGTAGATACCAGAGCACTTATGAAGAAGGACTGGCAGAGCTGCAAGGAAGTTGGGTGAGCCCTTTCCAATTTGGCTTCACTGTTATAATTCTTTACTATACAATTATATTTTCTATTTATTCAAATGTGAAAGCTTTGGTGATAACCCTGGCTGTCGCTGTTCGTCTTGACCTATTAAATACTTATTACGGCTTTGGTGATAACCCTGGCTGTCGCTGTTCGTCTTGACCTATTAAATACATATTACGGCACAGGAATCCGCCGAAACATATTATTTTTATGGGTAATAATAACCCACCATATTGTACAATTCATAGCATACGGCAGTTTCAATGGCTACCCTCAATAAGTTGACCTCAGTGTGATTCAATAGAGCCTCTGATCGTCAGCTGTGTTATAATAACGACACGTGGCTTGGAGACTTGCTAAGCTTGATTGTACACATCATCTACATACAACATTATTGGCCCTGACTGTTCAGTGGCACCAGAGGAATCACCATGCTATTACTAAGGCGTTTTGCCTATCATCGTTGGATAACCATTACTATTTTAATACTTAAGGGAATTAACCCTTCAAATACTAGCCAATTCAGGCTTTACTAAGGCGTTTTGCCTATCATCGTTGGATAACCATTACTATTTTAATACTTAAGGGAATTAACCCTTCAAATACTAGCCAATTTAGGCTCTACTGACTTGGGGTATTAACCCCATCACTTTGGTGAACCCTTCAAATACTAGCCAATTTAGGCTCTACTGACTTGGGTATTAACCCACATCACTTTGGTGAACCCTTCAAATACTAGCCAATTTAGGCTCTACTGACTTGGGGTATTAACCCACATCACTTTGGTGATAAAATCACCATAATACAGCGAAGCAGTTTCAACAATTCGCGTTTGCATTGATATATTACCTCCAATTGCATATAATGCAACTGGCAGTTGTAAAGTAAGAAAGTAGCTTCACCCTGTGGAATCATGGCTGGGTACCTGGATGGAACCCGAGTTCCGAAGGGGAGGGGTAGGGCTGACTGGGTCAGAGGCCTATATTAAGATGCCGATGATCCTCATCAGACAGAACGGCGGAGCCACCACAGTTTGCAAAATAATGTAAAAGGCACGGGCCTAACTGCACGTCTAAAACCACTGCAAAGCTGTATTAGTGATTGCAAATAGGTTGTTTGTTGGTACTGTTTTGCTAGTAGAAAGGTAAGAATTCTTGTGTAAAAGTGTCATGCAATGAACCATAATTCACTCACAAAGTCCTGGGTTTACTAACGGTCACAACAACAATATAAGGGTCCACTCTAGATGATCACACTGCCAAATACACGGTTCAAATTATTAATATCACAACCGGTTAACAGAAGAACGGGGTATACCTGGTCATGGGGTATATTTTACAGGTGTATACTCTTGTAGGAGTGGGGTGTAACAGCTTATAAGCGCATATAAGCTGCCAACACGGTAGCAGGCTGACGAGACGTTCAGGAGAGTAGCTGCATCGTCCAATTTAGAGGGGGGGTCGTTACAATTTGATGCCATATGACCAGGATGTAAAGATCTATATCAAGTGACTAAAAGTCACAATTTGTTGCTCGTGAAAATGGATGAGAGAAGCGGTTCAGTTGTATGACACATTATTAAAGGTCGGTTAACACCAATACAGATACTTACATTGACGTTGGCTGAAAGTATTACATACAGTAACTAATAAAGAAAATTCAGACATATTTTATAACATTTTATTAGTGTAATGAGGGTATGACAAGCGTTCTCTTGAGAAAAAAAAACAGTTAGCGCAGTACTATTACATTCATTAGTGCAAAATCATTAGTATAGGCAGGTAAAATAACAAAAATATTCTAGTTCAAGTTCACACTCCGGAAATGCTCTAGGTAGTTGTCAAATCAATCAAGAAAAATCTGTATCTATAATGCTGAAAACACTAATACTCTATTTGCTATGTTGAGTTAAATAAATGTATGTATGTTCTATTAAACATAATATATACATCTAATACTATATATAATAATTATGGGTTTAAATTATAGAGATGGGGGGTTGGTATTGAAATTAAAATGTTATAGAGACAGGGGGTTGGTATTGAAATTAAAATTAACCTACTTATGAAAGAAGTTCTCTTAGAAATCTGAGCGATTTACTTGACATACATAATATTAGGCCGTTAATTGAATAAGATGTACTAGACAGAAGCAGTAGGAAATAGTTATAAATAAATACTTGAGTTTCAAATCGAGCAATGATTTTACAGGTATTTCTGAGGTATTTGTCGATACAAAGAAAAGAAAAAGAATTCATAATAGTAAAACTTTATTTTAAAACATGCTGAGTGATTATTATCACATAACATATATATAATGTAATTAATTTATGCAGTAGAATATACATCTAAAAGTAGAAATCATAAGATATTAATAAATCTGAACATTTTAGTTAACTGCGCAGGCATTTAAAATAATAAAATACAGTGCTTGCTATATTCCTACCAACCGTAGGAAATAATTATTATTATTATAGTCATGTATTTATTACTCATACTAGTTCCAAATTAGTTCTTGCATCTACAGAATTATCATGCGACAAAACAACTTATTACTTACTTCAAATTATATGTTCAGGTAAAACTGTATGATTCATTACTGTAGTAATTAACTAGATTCTATTGTATTGCTACACATATGACGCTAACCAATCTGTCTTTTATTATATAAATTGGGGGTTGAGTTCAGAATTAGTTTTTACTTCAACAGAAATATCTTTGTCGAATCATTAGAAGTAAACATGAATCACTATCAGTTCCTTTTTATTGAATTGAATATTAAAGAAACGGTGGAATGAAACTAGTAATTAACATAAAAATATATAGTTAAGCATTTTACTTCTAACCAAATAAGGAAAAACAAAATGTAACAAAAATATTTACCTATTCACTTAACCATACTCCACAAAATAATATAATCAAATAGATATTGTCACTATTTAAAAAATAAATAAATAAGTAAACACTATAGATATTTATTCACTTCACAATTTGCTTATACACATATCACAAAACACTTATATTTATTCAAATTCAAAATTTAAGAGAGGTAGGACGCAGTGAAAGATCACACTGTGCTTCTCTTTTACTTGTCAGATGGGGGAGGGGCATAGTGTGGTCTTTCGCTCCAGGCTTGGCCAGCATCCGACTGGGGAAGTACCTCCACCTGGCAAAAAACCGCAGCCATAATGGCTATGCCGTGTTCCTGCGAGTTAGCTAGGTCACCAGGGCTATTTTAGAGGAGTTGTTATGCTGACGGCAGAGGGACCAGCGGCTGTCGAACCGCCGCTAGCGGTGTAGGCGCGGCGTGTTGGCGCGGTGGTCAGGGAGACCCGGTGAAACGGCTGTCCGCTGGCCGCCCGCAGGTTAGTAGGGTTCCCGAACCCGGGGATCACCTAATCTCCGCCCCGGGAGGCTGAACCGCCAGCCTGTGTAAAGTCCCTGTTGTAGTAGTCGTGCCGGAGGAGGAGACCGGAGTGGACCCGGCTGCTGCAGCAGGGGGGGACCGGGGGCCCTTCCGCCCGCCGCGCTAGCAAACCGCACTACCTGCACTGTGCTGCGGGGGTAGACACCGCGCTTTTCTTGTCCCTCGCGCCGTCAGTGAAACAACTTCTCTCATAATCCTCTTACCCCCTTTTAATGGCCAGGAACAAAAAAAAGAAGGTTTCTTCAGCGGCGTCCTCATCCACATGCGACGTGGACTTTTGTAATGTCAGAGGACTTCACACAAACATAAATGCAGTTCACCAGCACCTCGAAACTGCAAAGCCGACCCTCCTTTTTTTAACGGAGACGCAAATATCTTGCCCGGCCGATACTTCTTACTTATTATACCCCGGGTACAAACTTGAACATTCTTTTGTACGTCGAGCCGGGGTATGTATGTACGTCCGGGATGATATTTGCTGTCGACGTCTTCACGGCCTTGAAGACAGGGACCTGTCAGTGTTGTGGGTACGCGTGGATCAGGGCGGCCGCACCCGTATCTACGCGTGCCTTTACAGGTCTCATAGCGGTGATGCAGACACAACTCGGTTGATCGAGCACCTGCAATTGGCGACTGACAAAGTCATTGAGAGGTACCCCTCCGCGGAGTTAGTGATTTTGGGAGACTTCAATGCCCACCATGCCGAGTGGCTCAGCTCTCGGTCCACTGACTTCGCGGGGAGGTCTGTTCATGATTTTGCTCTGGCCTATGGTCTCTCACAGCTGGTGCATTCTCCAACGAGAATACCAGATATAGAGGACCATACTAGCTCTCTACTGGACCTTCTGCTGACCACACATCCGGATGGGTATACAGTCTCGGTGGATGCGCCTCTTGGCTCGTCGGACCACTGTCTCATCCGGACCCAAGTGCCATGCGCAAGCCCTGACCCACCCCGGTATACCGGATGGCGTCGTATGTGGCACTATAAGTCAGCAGACTGGGATGGACTGCGTGAATTTTACGCATCGTACCCGTGGAGGCGGCTCTGTTTCGGGTCGGAAAATATAGACACCTGTGCATCTGCTGTAGCTGAGACGATTTTGGCCGGGATGGAATTATTTATTCCAAACCGGCGGGTGGCTACTTCAGGTGCTAAGAAGCGGCCGTGGTTTAATCGGTCTTGCAGAGAAGCTAAACTTCGCAAGCAAACTGCATATGAGGCTTGGACCACGGCTCGTATTAATGGAGATCCTGGTCTTTCCGACTTGAAACGGGAGTTCAATGCTGCCTCGAGGTTCAGTAAGAGAGTAATTGCCAGGGCAAAGTTTGAGTTCATCGGCAGGATTGGTGAGCGCCTAGCTAAGCACCCATCTGGGAGCCGTGCTTTTTGGTCGCTTGCCAAGGCTGCCGAGGGCAACTTTTGTCAGTCGTCCTTTCCACCACTCCGAAAACCAGATGGTAGTCTGGCCCACAGTGCTAAAGAGAAAGCCGATCTATTGGGGAATCTCTTTGCCTCAAACTCGACTTTGAACGACGGGGACGCCGCACCGCCTTCCATCCCGCGGTGTGGTAATTCCATGCCGGAAATCTCATTTACTCAACGAGATGTTCGGCGGGCATTGCTATCCCTTGACGTTCATAAGTCGAGTGGGCCAGATGGCATTCCGGCAGTGGTGTTAAAGCTGTGTGCTCCTGAGTTGTGTCCTGTTCTTACGCGCCTTTTTGCGCTCTCTTATTCCACCGGGCAGGTACCGTCGTCGTGGAAGACTGCGAACGTGCACCCTGTGCCCAAAAAGGGTGACAGATCAGACCCATCGAATTACAGGCCTATCGCTGTTACCTCCCTTCTCTCCAAGGTAATGGAGCGCGTCATTAACATCCGGCTCCTGAAATACCTAGAAGAGCACGACTTAATCAGCGACCATCAATACGGCTTTCGCCATGGTCGCTCGACTGGTGATCTTCTAGTGTATCTTACACATCGCTGGGCTTCAGCCGTGGAGAGTCAAGGTGAGGCATTAGCTGTCAGTCTTGATATGGCGAAGGCGTTCGATCGGGTCTGGCACCGTGGTCTTCTTTCGAAGTTGCCTGCATACGGTCTACCAGAGGGTTTATGCGAATGGGTCGCTAGTTTCTTGTCCTGCAGAAGCATTAGAGCCGTTGTGGATGGCAGTTGCTCCGACAGCATGGACATTAATGCTGGCGTCCCGCAAGGCTCGGTGTTGTCCCCGACGCTGTTTTTGCTGCATATCAATGATATGTTGTCCATTGACAGCATTCATTGCTATGCTGACGACAGCACCGGGGATGCTTATTATACGGGCCGCGCTAATATTCCCCGCTCTCTGGTGGAGGAGAGCCGCGAACAGCTTGTGTCGAAGATCGAGAGCACACTGGATAGTGTGTCCGATTGGGGGCGAAAGAACCTGGTTCATTTCAATCCCACTAAGACACAAGTCTGCGCGTTCACCGCTAAGAAAACCCCTTTTGCTGTGGCTCCTCAATTCCTAAACACACCCCTTACCATCGCCAAAAACATTGGGATTCTTGGAGTTGAAATCTCCAGCGACGTCCAGTTTCGTTGTCACCTGGAGGGGAAGGTCAAGCTGGCGTCGAAGAAACTAGGTGTGCTCAACAGGGCGAAGCAGTACTTCACTCCGCGGCAGAGACTTATGCTTTACAAAGCTCAAGTACGGCCGCATATGGAGTACTGTTGCCATCTATGGGCGGGAGCGCCTAGATACCAGCTTGCACCTTGTGACTCGATTCAAAGGCGCGCTGTGAGGATTGTCGACGATCCCAAACTAACAGACGGTTTAGAACCTTTAAGTCTGAGAAGAGATTTTGCGTCCCTTTGTGTATTCTACCGTCTGTACAATGGGGTGTGTTCAGAGGAGTTGTTTGATATGATGCCAACGGCCTCCTTCTACAGTCGCACCGCTCGCCATCGACAGGGAATTCATCCTCACACATTGGAGCCTAAGTGGTCACGTACCGTGCGGTTCCAGAGAAGTTTTCTCCCGCGTACTGTCAAGCTGTGGAATGAACTGCCTGTCGAGGTTGTCTCAGGGGACTACAGCATGGGGTTCTTCAAAAAGGGCGTGAAGAGGTTTTTACAGGGTCGGCAACGCGCGTGTGATGCCTCTGGTGTTACAGGCGTTCATAGGCTACGGTAACTGCTTTCCATCAGGCGGGCCGTATGCTTGTTTGCCACACTAGTGGTATAAAAAAAAAAAAAAAAAAAAAAAAAAAAAATTCTTATAAATCTTGTCGAAAGTATGAATTTCAATCCAAAATATACTCAGTTCTCATGTAAATGTCTGGTTTCAGAACATAATAGTATATGTGATGTCTTGTGGTGGACTTCAATTCACAACCGCTTTGAAATCACAGAAAGCAAGTCCCCGGGTGGTTAAATCTTGCTTCTTTAGTTATGTATACTCGGTCAGGTTAACTGTTGCATAATATTATAATATATCTTTATTTTTCTCTCTCACAAAGGATAGTATTGTATGCAGTACACATAATTCTTGATAGAAATACACCTTTGTGACTGGTATTCGTACTTTACTACTGTTTGCCAACTTTTCACTCTGCTAACTTAATACTGTGTAAACATTTGTGGAATGACTTTATATTATATAATACTCATAACCACTCCACATTTCCATACAAGGAATATTATACTATCACAACAAGATTAGTTATATATCTTGATAGGTAGATTTTGACCGTTCATTCATTTTATTAATTTTATTGCACTGTAGTTCCAATATAAGTTTATACGTATCACGAAGTCAATATTATATATCATAGTCGAGTCTTTAGTATTCAGTAGGTACCATATTCATCTATTATTATATCTGTTTACAAATATTTTAGGTTACTTTCAGTCATTCAATGATGCGTTTACATTTTACAATATTCTTGTACTTGAATAGCTGTATAGTTTCAGAACATGCGTAGTTCTTGTAATGCAGGATCTTCATAATATAAAATCAACTTTTAAACCTGTAACAAGAAACATTTGAATTGCGCATAATGTTTAACAGTGTTATTTTATATGAAATAAAACATTATCATAACTTTAAATAGATACGTACCTTATTATAGATACAACTCTTTATTTTACAAAATGTTTACTTCATTTCCAGATTGCTTATAAATTACTCAAAAGTTAATTAATAGAATATCAAAATAGTTTTAGCTTGTTCAGATAAATGTATTTGATTTGAGAGGGAAAAATAGTGACGTGACAAAGTAATTGTTTATAGAAACAATCGATTTTAAAAAAATACATAAGATCGATTTTGCCTGTTACCTAAAATGTGTAAGGTTGAATTAATAGAGCCCGGAACGCGAATTGATATTTACTATTCAATCGATTAATATTACATTAACGATACCTATGCATCTACAATAGTTTGTGAAGCTTTTATTTTTGAATTCGTTACCTGCGGATTCCTAGCTTTTAATTCGATAGTTTAAATTTAACTGCTACTTTAGTTATCAATGTAGCGCTGGTCTTCCGACAATAACTAGAACTCATTTAGTTTGTTGACTATTATTAAACTTGAATGAGTATCGATTATTTAAAAAAAATGTTTATCTGTTGTTTATTTTTAATTAATAAATCTATGATTAGTATAGTATATACGACGTTTAGTTTGAAATTTATTGGAAATTAGAAAAAAAAAAGAGGGGTCTATTAATTATTTTTCAAACAAATATCAATTAGTTGATTTTTCAAGAATGTCACAATAAAGAAAACATTTGTTTTTATTATCACAGACAAAAAAAAAAAAAATGTTCTTAAATAAATTTTCGATATTTCTAGTTGCAATATTTGGGGGTTGCCATAATTGTTATTAATATTAACTTTAATGATATTTTAGCCTATCGAGATAAAGAATCAAATTATTTTACATATGATGTAGTCAAAAATATCTGCACAATAGATGAAAACGGATTTTATTGAAATTAAATTTTCTCGTTTTACCATAGGCTACTGTGTAAAGATGAGTTCTTTGATGTCGGAAGACGGAAATGTATGTGGTTTTATTTATTTTGAATTTTACACATTTTGAACACATTTAGGAATTATAATGTTGCTATTTAGAAATGATTAATATAAAAAAAAAATATATGGAACAACTCAACAGCAGCGCGGTATATTCAAAGAAAGATAATTTTTAATTATTTTTTTTTAGTGAAAATAAAAACGATTAATTTATGGGATCAACTCTATAGCAATTATAAATATTCAAAGAAAAATAATAATTTGAGACCACCAGTTATAAAAAACAAATAAATATTTCTCATTCAATTTAAATTAGTTCATAGACATACATACGACCTTTATCTAGTATCAATTTTATTGAAAATTTATAATAAATTTCGACTGAAGAGTGATTGCCAACGAGGAAAAGAATGAAAAACTATTTGCTTTGTTTACATCGAGTGGTGACAGCAGTAAGAGTAGCGGCAAATATGTGACTAAATTACCTAAATATTTTATTGTTTATTGTGCTAAAGAGCTAAAAATGTCGACACCTAAAATAAATTGTGGTTGGAGTGTCATCCTATTTTATGATAATTAGTAAAAAAGTGGATATCATCAACATTCGTTTACTAAAACGAATGTTAAGTTTCTAACCTCAAACAATAATAAATGGCTAAAACATTGTATTAGCACGGCATATAAGGGGTGTAGAAGAACTAAGAAGTAACAGCCAGAGTTACTTAATATGAGCCAAGATAATTCTTCAAACATTTGTGATATTAACACCCAACAAAATAAGTTTAAAAGGAAGTACTTTCTGTGGTTCATTTTGCTACTTAGATAAAGCGCTATAATTACTTTAATAGTTTTGTATATGTTTGTGTGATAAGAGTGGTAAGTGCAAGCATGGTGCTGCTTTACTATCATATATTAATAAATACCAAAGTAAATTTGTCAAACACGAGCAATGAACAACAATGTTTTATTTATGCCGTTGTTTTGCAAATTGCAACACAACAATCATAACCCATTTCCAAAGAAAATTAACAATTCAGAAAAATATCAAAACAGTTTTGTTGACAGTCTTTTCAAGTTTAGTACATATTTTGCCACGGCTTGCACTGAAATTGTTAGATTGCCCTTCACCTTGAAGGTTAGTCATAAATTGCTTAAAATATATTTAACCACGCCTTTATAATATAAATAAAGTTACTTCTGTTAAAAATTACAGATGTATTTTGTATCAATTATAAACGAGGCTGTATGACTAACAACTGTGTATTTTAATTAAATAAACATTGACAAAAGATTAATTATTGGAACAATATATCATAGGTTGCAATGAGTGCTTACCATCGGGAGGGTCATGAGCCTGTTTGACACCTTAGTTATAGAAAATGGATAAAAGGGTATTACTGATTAGGTGGTAGTTACTTCAAACAGATTAAGGAAATTAATATTAGCAGTGTCTGCGGGTTAGTTTAAGATGAGTAGGTAAGGTCAATTCAACTATAACTGCGATTAATGTACATACTTACTTCTAACAAAACTTATGGGTGAAAGACAGGACACATTAATCAAAATTAGTTTGTTTGAATTCATAAGGAAAATAGTTTCAATTTTAAATCTTTGATCCGGCTTGATCCATTGGTTGTTTCTGATTCTAAAACATACTATGGTTTTCATTTTTGATTTGGATGATATAAAATAATATTCTGGCAAGGTAGGTATACTAGACCTACAGTGGCAAAAGTGTGGTATGTAGGTATATGCTTGAATAAATGGTTTGCCTAGACTACTAGTTTTGGAATTTTAGTTTAAATCTGTTAATAGCTTGCATATGGGCAACAGTTTCCTACTTTGGGGGTTGATTGCTTTTTGTGAGTGAGTAAAGTCACACTAACAATATTTTATGCTGCGGGAACTGCTTCACATTGGGTAGGCCGTATGCTTAACTGTTACTGATGTAGGATAAAAGATGTTTTTAAAATTAGGGTTCCTCAGTACAATTCATGAAAACCGATTTTAATTAATTTCAAGCATTTTAAGATGTTCCTATGTTTAGAAAATTTAAGTGGCTTATGGCATTCCTAGGGTTAGTTATACAGTTTGTACAGAGAGTTTGGTCCCTGGTGGTTCGTGTTGGCAGCTGTGCTGGGACGTCATTTTCCCAAATGGTCAATTTATAAAATTTGCTTCCCGGGATGCTGGCTCACTAGATTGACAACTTTCCAATTTTATTGTTCAGTTCCAGACAATTGAGAAACTGTAGGTTGGCAGCGGTGGTAACAACTCGTGAATGGTACATTTCATAACTGCAAGCGTCTATAGACAAATGATAATTACTGCACCTGGACCTTGGACCATAATATTAAATTTTATAGACAATTATGAAGTCTATTACTGTCATTATAATATACCCTATGCCAAATTTATCTGCATATGGTGCACCCTGTCAGTTGACGAACAAGGCTTTGACGGACGATAGGTATGGCAGAAGGATAGATCAACAGGGAAAGTATTTCCACCTGTCAGAAGATTGCTGTGGATTCCCTGGAGGGTTGTTGTGTTCATGCGAGTGGGTGAGGATTTCCTGGAAGATTGTTGTGTTCATGCGAATGAGTGAGGAATCCCTGGAGGATTGTTGGGATCAAGCGAGTGAGTGATGTGACCAGCGGTTGAGGAGTTGCAGCGTCGGCAGTGCGGGCAATTAAGCGCGACATACGATAATGTTACACTATATGTGTGCGTTGCTAGCATTAATAGGCTACTGTAACCATTTTGCAAAAAACGAGCATACAGGCCGCCTTATACCGACAGGCGTTGTCCCATCAAGACAGCTTTGGGAAATTGTGGATTTGGAAGATTGTCGTTTTGGGATGTTGGCGTTTTGAGACAGTTGCCTTTTTAATACTGTTGGTGTTTAATAGGCTACTGTAACCGATTTGTATAAAGCAAGCATACGGCCCGCCTGATACCGACAGGTGTTGTCCCATAAAGACAAGACAGCTTTGGGAAATTGTTGTTTTGGGATGTTGGTGTTTTGAGACAGTTACCTTTTTAATACTGTTGGTGTTTAATAGGCTACTGTAACCGATTTGTATAAAGCAGGCATACAGCCCGCCTGATACCCACAGGTGTTGTCCCATAAAGACAGCTTTGGGAAATTGTAGATTTGGGAGATTGTCGTTTTGGGATGTTGGCGTTTTGAGACAGTTACCTTTTTAATACTGTTGGTGTTTAATAGGCTACTGTAACCGATTTGTATAAAGCAAGCATACAGCCCGCCTAATACCGACAGGTGTTGTCCCATAAAGACAAGGCAGCTTTGGGAAATTGTGGATTTGGGAGATTGTCGTTTTGGGATGTTGGCGTTTTGAGACAGTTACCTTTTAATACTGTTGGTGTTTAATATGCTACTGTAACCGATTTGTATAAAGCAAGCATACAGCCCGCCTGATACCGACAGGCGTTGTCCCATAAAGACAGCTTTGGGAAATTGTAGATTTGGGAGATTGTTGTTTTGGGATGTTGGCGTTTTGAGACAGTTACCTTTTTAATACTGTTGGTGTTTAATAGGCTACTGTAACCGATTTGTATAAAACAAGCATACAGCCCGCCTGATACCGACAGGTGTTGTCCCATAAAGACAAGACAGCTTTGGGAAATTGTTGTTTTGGGATGTTGGCGTTTTGAGACAGTTACCTTTTTAATACTGTTGGTGTTTAATAGGCTACTGTAACCGATTTGTATAAAGCAAGCATACAGCCTGCCTGATACCGACAGGCGTTGTCCCTTAAAGACAGTTTTGGGAAGTTGTAGATTTGGGAGATTGTCGTTTTGGGATGTTGGCGTTATGAGACAGTTGCCTTCTTAATACTGTTGGTGTTTTGGCGCGGTTGTCCGTGTGAACCAGGAGGGACTAATTATACATATCTATATATAGCATCATTATAATTTCATGATTTAGATGTCGAATGAAGTATACACCAATGGATCGGGCTAGACATAGAGCGGTAAAGAGCGGATTATTAGATGCAGGTTGATAGGCCGTGATCATCTAGTGTTGATGGACTATAATTATCATCATCATCATCGTCATGTTGGTCAGTCCAGGACTTGGATTAGTTGCATCATTGTTACAATTATGTGACATTGATATGAATGATTCATAATTATCATCATCATCATCAAGTTAGTCAGTCCAGGACTTCGATTAGTTGCGATATTGTTACAATTGAATGACATTGACATAGATGAGCCATGGTTATCATCATCATCTTAATTATCATCATCATCAAGTTAGTCCAAGACTTGGAATAGTTGCGATATTGTTACAATTATGTGACATTTGACATGGATGAGCCATGGTTATCATCATCATCATCATAATTATCATCATCATCAAGTTAGTCCAAGACTTGGAATAGTTGCGATATTGTTACAATTATGTGGCATTTGATATGGATGAGCCATTATTATCATCATCATCATGATTATTATCATCACCATCAAGTTAGTCCAAGACTTGGGTTAGTTGCAGCATTGTTACAATTATGTGACATTGATATGGATAGGCCATAATTATCATCATCATCATAAGTTAGCCAGGCCACGGGTTTGATTAGTTCCGATATTGTTACAATTATGTGACATTGGTATGAATGAGCCATGATCATCATCATTATTATCATCATCATCATGAAGTTAGTCCAACACTTGGGTTAGTTGCAGCATTGTTACATTTAAGTGACGTTGATATGGATAGTTGCAGGACAGGAGTTTTGTGAGTGAATAATGAAAAATAAAATCGAAATTTCAGGTTTATTGATATCAGGTCAGATGAAAAAAAAAAAAAAACGATAACGTAAGTATGTGGAGTACAATAAAGGCACATTTTGGCGAAGGGAGTTTAATGGCAGAAAGGCCTACTTCCAACCCAACTAATAAACAAAAAAAAAAATTTTGGAATTCGTTTTATTTGAGGCTCTTGATTTATTACCCTGTTTTAGTTTCGATTATGGAAATGAATTTGTATATAAATGAATTTAACTTCCTTGGTTCAGTTGTCTACTGGGGAATCGTGTCTCTGAATACTTAGGTATAGTGATCCGAGACTTTAGTTACAATAGAACGGGGAAGTCCCTGGCGGTATTGAACTTGGATTGGTTTTCACAAAAACAACTTTTAAGCAAAGTTCTTTTCTATTATAAGAACAAAGCTTGTAAGTTGACACTCTACAAGAAGCTGACACTATCTCTGATTGGACACTCCACAATCTCCTGGTATTGACTATATAGTGAGTCTGGGTTCTTTTATGGTAAAAGGATGACTTGCATTGCACTTGTATCATTTGCATCTGAAGAAGCACATGGATTTTGGAGAGCGAAAGTATGCGATCCCACTTGAAGTACTCCTGTGTCAGTCAAGGTTAGTCCGCTGGCGAGGAAAAGAGTTGGGGTAGTATATTAACTATTCGGTTTGACTTAAGGACATGACTGATGGGGCGACAGCGTGCATACCAATTCCAACTCCTCTTATGTCAGTCAAGGTTAGTCCGCTGGCGAGGAATGCTTTGGGTGTACTTGTTGGCGTGCTTGTCGGTTGGATTTTGAGTCATAGCTGAGTCGCTGTGCCTCACAACCACAGGCTTATCTTGGATTCATGTGTCAGGATGTAAATTCTGCTGGTTCAATGAGGAGACATCTTGCTTTGATGGAATTTCCCGGCTTATTATATATGATATGCCAGGTATAAATACACACCACACACATGGTAAAATTCGAGGAATGTATCGACAGGGGATTAGACATAGTAACCGCGATTTTTAGGAAAGGTAAAGGTGGTTTGTGTTCATGAAGGTAATATTAAAAATTAAAAATTATAATAACATTTTAAATTGTAGTTTTATTTCTTAACTGAAATTTTAGCCATTTCAGAGTTAGAGGGAGATTTAGGGAAAGTTTTAATAGACTTTATCAAGTCAATTAAATACTTTCGGGGGTTGTGTGTAACGGTACAGACCGTCTTGCACGTGGGTACGCTACCTTTAAGTAACCTTAGTTCACACAAGATAAATAATCTGTGGTATGAATCTATGGTTTTGTTCGGGTGGTTTTGAAATAAAAACTTAAATATTAGTTTAATAAATGTAAATCAAACAGAAAACAATTCAATTGGTTTGATTTTATCTTTTATAATTTGATTCATGAATTAAATAAATATTTTTATATTAATTTATAAATTAATATGAGAAAAAGTAATTGTCAATTATGATACTTCTAATGATTATAATGGAGTTACTGGGGCAGTTCAAGGCAAATATGCTAAAACAATCTAATTAGATTATAAAACGAATTATTAATTCAATTAACCCATATTTTGGGACATTTTGATAAAACTCCTACTGACGTTAAATACGGAAGTACATTTTGATTGGCTGACGGGGTTTTGGCGCAAAGAGCGTATGAATGGGTGGGGGGACGCGAGCCTTGAAGGCTGAGATGATGAGCGAGGGAATTCACTTTTGGCTGAGACACACTGGAGAGAGGGCGAGACTTGGAGCTGAGATTCGTCAAGAATAGTTGAAGTGTAAGGTAGATACCAGAGCACTTATGAAGAAGGACTGGCAGAGCTGCAAGGAAGTTGGGTGAGCCCTTTCCAATTTGGCTTCACTGTTATAATTCTTTACTATACAATTATATTTTCTATTTATTCAAATGTGAAAGCTTTGGTGATAACCCTGGCTGTCGCTGTTCGTCTTGACCTATTAAATACTTATTACGGCTTTGGTGATAACCCTGGCTGTCGCTGTTCGTCTTGACCTATTAAATACATATTACGGCACAGGAATCCGCCGAAACATATTATTTTTATGGGTAATAATAACCCACCATATTGTACAATTCATAGCATACGGCAGTTTCAATGGCTACCCTCAATAAGTTGACCTCAGTGTGATTCAATAGAGCCTCTGATCGTCAGCTGTGTTATAATAACGACACGTGGCTTGGAGACTTGCTAAGCTTGATTGTACACATCATCTACATACAACATTATTGGCCCTGACTGTTCAGTGGCACCAGAGGAATCACCATGCTATTACTAAGGCGTTTTGCCTATCATCGTTGGATAACCATTACTATTTTAATACTTAAGGGAATTAACCCTTCAAATACTAGCCAATTCAGGCTTTACTAAGGCGTTTTGCCTATCATCGTTGGATAACCATTACTATTTTAATACTTAAGGGAATTAACCCTTCAAATACTAGCCAATTTAGGCTCTACTGACTTGGGTATTAACCCACATCACTTTGGTGAACCCTTCAAATACTAGCCAATTTAGGCTCTACTGACTTGGGGTATTAACCCACATCACTTTGGTGATAAAATCACCATAATACAGCGAAGCAGTTTCAACAATTCGCGTTTGCATTGATATATTACCTCCAATTGCATATAATGCAACTGGCAGTTGTAAAGTAAGAAAGTAGCTTCACCCTGTGGAATCATGGCTGGGTACCTGGATGGAACCCGAGTTCCGAAGGGGAGGGGTAGGGCTGACTGGGTCAGAGGCCTATATTAAGATGCCGATGATCCTCATCAGACAGAACGGCGGAGCCACCACAGTTTGCAAAATAATGTAAAAGGCACGGGCCTAACTGCACGTCTAAAACCACTGCAAAGCTGTATTAGTGATTGCAAATAGGTTGTTTGTTGGTACTGTTTTGCTAGTAGAAAGGTAAGAATTCTTGTGTAAAAGTGTCATGCAATGAACCATAATTCACTCACAAAGTCCTGGGTTTACTAACGGTCACAACAACAATATAAGGGTCCACTCTAGATGATCACACTGCCAAATACACGGTTCAAATTATTAATATCACAACCGGTTAACAGAAGAACGGGGTATACCTGGTCATGGGGTATATTTTACAGGTGTATACTCTTGTAGGAGTGGGGTGTAACAGCTTATAAGCGCATATAAGCTGCCAACACGGTAGCAGGCTGACGAGACGTTCAGGAGAGTAGCTGCATCGTCCAATTTAGAGGGGGGGTCGTTACAACCTGCATGCAGATGTACAAATGTTATAATGTCACAATGTTACAATTCTTTAAATAATAAAATAAAAATCAAAATTACAAATCTATCTGAAATTAATTAATTATATTAATACTTTTTACATATTTTCTATGGTTTAGATAATCGTTTACGCTATAAAAACAATTACACATTAGCCACTCATTCAATTTTGATCTGAATATATTCCCCTGTTCTAGTTTTATTTAATTAGGTAATTCATTGTAAATTTTAATACTCATGATATATACATTTCTCGATCCAATATCAGTAGGACAGAGAGGTCGATACAATAAATTCAGCTTGTATCTACTCACTATGGCCGTGTGGTTTTCGGCAGATTAGAATAGAATCACTCCGTTTCTTCCCGTGGATGTCGTACAAGGCGACTAAGGGAAATACATTATCAAATATCGATCAGGCCTCCCCAACCCTTTTGGCCAGCGTGCGGAGTGTAGGCCAAATCCTCCTTCCGTCTAGGACGGACGAGAGAGGGTCGTGCTCCTGTAGTGGAGACTAAAATGGACCTTATGATGATGATGATCTACTCACTGCTGGATATAAGTCCCCAATGCTTTCCACCAGATACGATCCTTCGAATTATGCATCCTGCTGCTTCCAGCCGCTTTGTAAAGGTTAACAGATCATCGAAAAGGAGGGCGTTTTATGCTCCATCATACTCCGCGCGGCCTCCACACAGACAAGTTAACGCATACAAATGTTTGTCGTGTGGGATGGAATACGATCTCGATTTCGGAGTCAAAGTGGCCATTGCTAACCAATACATCACCGAGCCCGTTATAATAAAAATATAATTCGATTATTGCGTCAAACTTTTGGTTATCCCTCTGAAATAGTTCATTTTTAGGGTTCCGTACCTCAAAAAGAAAAAACGGAACCCTTATAAGATCACTTTGTTGTCCGTCTGTCTGTCTGTCTGTCTGTCTGTCAAGAATTTCTATGTCGAGAATGCGTGGAGGTATCAAGCTGAAATTTGAACTGTATACTCAGGTCTACGGTCCCATGAAGTTGCAAAATAATCAAACTGCTAAGTTTACGTAGAAAAAAGTTACGGCCGTTTATTCAGCAAAAATCGCATATTTCGACACACTCAAGGGAATCAAAACCTATAGGGTACTTCCCGTTGACCTAGAACTATGAAATTTGGCAAGTAACATCGTTATAGACTACAAGTACAGGATTAAATCTCAAAACTATACATTTGTAAATAGATCTTAAAAAATAGGGGGTCTATATTTTTTATAGGGTGTCGAAATTTCAAATTGAAACTACTAGTTCAAATGGGGTATCATATGAAAGGGCTTGATGTACACATTGCAAAATATATTTTATTTATTTTTTTTGACGCATTATTTCTTATTTATAATGAAAAATATCAAATTTAATAATGATACTACGTACCTACGGAACCCTCGGTGGGCGAGTCCGACTCGCACTTGTCCGGTTTTTTCAGGGTAAAAGTTATTCTATTATTTACTCTGGACTTATAATATCACGTATTCAAAATTTGATAGCAATCGGCTTAGTAGCTATGGCGTGAACGTCCAATAAACAAACAAACTACGTTTTTTTATACAACGTCGGGTGGCAGACAAGCATACGGCCTACCTGATATGAAGCTCACAAAGAGGGAAATACGTGTGCCGGCAGTGAATTCCACAACACCTTATAAACTTATATACCTCTAAGAACATAAACGCTTGTTATTATTAGTAGCAAAATGTAAATTCGTTTCAGTGACCATCAAATATTCTCTATTTTCACTTTCACCTTTGAATTACTTCAGAAATCTTCCTGTTAAGTAAAGAGGATACAAAGTTAATTATACACCTACATAATTATGTAAAGAAAGCTGAGCGTTCATTAAAATAATACAGTGGTACATCCCTTAATATTATTTTTATTTATAATAGGATTGTTGAAGCACACAAACGTAGCTTGTTCCTAAAACGTATCGCTCTCGTTTTATTAAGAAAAAATATATTTGCTTCTCTCTTAATTCACGGGTCAAGCCCGGTCATTTGATAGGCGTGCGCGGGGATATGGATCCAATGTGTAGAGGGTCATTTGATAGGCGTGCGCGGGGATATGGATCCAATGTGTAGAGGCCCCTTTGAGAAGTTTGATGTAATGTTGTACGCCCGCCGTGACCCGCTCCAGGATATGTCAATGGAACGATATACCCATGAGCAGGTCTCGGCAGGCGTTGAGACTATTGCGAAGTGTGATGGAAAATTAATGGGCTATGGAGATGAGATCTGGGTGAACTTAATGCCGGGTTATTACAGAAGAGGGGCGGACGCCTGCCATAACTGTTTTCAATGCTAGTTATTTACGGCAGGCTTGCCACTCACTAGATGGGCCCCCGAAATGCCAGGAAAACGGCCGGGGGCAACACCGGTGTGAGTGACTCAGGGATATCGAGAGGTGTGCTGCGCTTTCTCCAAAGTTACTCGCGGCGTTATGCCCTTTAACACTTCCCTGGAGCATATAGCTCTAGCGGCTCCTCCCTGGACATCCAATGAAGGCAAGCCAGAGCTGAGAGTCCTGCGGGCCTTCTTGTGTTTACACTCCGACCGATGAAGACACGTCGGAGACGAAGGCCCTGACCGACTCTCTGGAGACTCGGGTCCGTGCTGTCGCTACTCACACAACAGCTAGCCACAAGCTGCCCTGCGGACATATTTGCTTTATTATTATGTCAATGTAGCATACTATATATAAAAATTATAAACATAGAATAATCTGTGAAATATAAATTTCACCCTCAAATTACATTATTGTTATTTTAATTCTTAAGATGTTATTGTAATTATAATAATTGTGAAGATGTATTGAATGTAAATAAATTTACCTATTTCGCCTCCAGAGTAGAGGCCTGGTGTTTCGTGACACAAGTACACCAGCTTCCACAAACAAGTAATTTGTAAGTAAGTACATATAATTTGCATTATATGAGTCGGATTATATTATTATGTAATAAGGTATATATAAGGCATACTATATATACCATATATTGTAAGAACGTGAACTTAAATCTTGTTGTGGATTTTAATAAAAAAAATATTTATTTATTTATTATTTTTGGGGTACAGTCACTGACCATCATGTTTGAACCAAAGTAAGCTAAGGATATAAAATCTGCATGATTAACTAAAGATTCTCTAAAGGGCATCTAAGAGGCAAAATGGAGTAGTTTATTTATTTAAAATATATTGATTTACATCGTCTTTACAGGATTAACCCAATGCGACAACATAGTCAATTTACATTTTCATTATAATCGTTAAAAACATAGACTTTATCATGAAATCAAATTAACAGCTCTAAAAAATGTAAAAACAATATAAAATAATGTGAGATGAAATAAAATCATCAAAAAAAATCATGTCCTACCTATAAATCATACCTATGTCAAATAGAATATGATTTTGTCAAATAAAATACAAATAGTTATTAGACGTTCATAGAGTAACTGTATAAACTGTCTAACTGGGAAGTACCTCCACGTCAATAAAGACCGCATTTAATAACAATTTTTTTAAACATCTCGACGGTTACTGTGATCCAGTGTTATCCATTAGTTAGTGAGATCACCAGGAAGAAAGGAGTAGCTGCATTGGCAGTGAGAGTGGCGGCACGCTTGTGACAGTTGATGCTACAGGCGTTTACGGTGACCATTTTACATAAAATGGATCTCATGCTTGTCTACCAACTCGACGTAGTATTAAAAGTACATACATATTTTTTTCTTTAAAATATCGTGTCACTGCGTTCCTAACACGCTCTCCCTAACATCCAACTTTGTTTGTCAACTAACTTAATATCATTATTATTATTTAAATAGTTGTCTTGGCCAACTTGCCAGATATATTTTTTTTGAAACGTGACGTCATACTGTGACTCACACAGTAGAAATATAAGATGCAAAAATTCGTCAACAACACAAACATTTATTTATTTATTTATATATATATATATATATATAAATAAATAAATAAATATTGTCAGACAAATTACACAGCGCCATCTAGCCCCAAAGTAAGCGAAACTTGTGTTATGGGTACTAGACAACTGATAAACATACGTAAATACATTTTTTTTTTGTAAATACATACTTATGATACATAAAAAACACCCAGACTAAGACAAACAGACATGTTCATGCACACAAATGTTTGTTCTATGTGGGAATCGAACCCACGAGCATTGGTGTCGAAGCCGCGTCATTGACCGCTACGCCACCGAGCTCGTCAAAAATATATTTAACTTAATATCTTCCATAAGCGTTCTCGCTCGTTCACATAATCCCCCACATAAATAATACACAATTTGAATTTGAAATGTCCGACCGACCGAAACCGTACCAAGTCTAAATCCACGAAACAGAACAACAATACGTCATTGCTAATGCTTCGCCCATAAATCTCAATTCGATAAAAACTTTTGTTGTCCATTATCGATTCCGTGCCCCAATGGGCCGAACTTGGCACCGAACACCACAATAACGCAAATTATGATAATAAAGATGTTGATAGACATATTTTCTGGCAGACATCTACAAAATAGCGGATACCCTTGATTCAATGTCAATATTAAGAGGTCAACGTATCTGTAACAATGTTTGATGGGGAAGTAATTGGATTGTTTTGGTATATTTTTCTTTCCAGATATTATGCGGTAGGTCCCACTGTTATCCGTCATCCTTCGTCATAAATTCCATTAGCTTTTGAAGGAAGCTCATTTTAATAAATTGGATGGACGCTACAAATGGCATTTGGAAAGATTAATCTGCCTTTTCTGGACCCAAACTCATATTGTCTGTCGATCACAAGCTTTTATATTGAAGCGAAGACGAATGACTAATTTGACTAACCCATATTTTATTGATAATGATGAGAGAGTTTATGTGACTTATCATCTTTTAGAGAGAGACTAAGCCAACCTCACCAGTACGAGGCGTACCCTGCCGAGTAGTCTACGCGGCTGAGGGGCCTTACCACAAGCTCTAAACGCTGGAATGGAACTATGATGGTTGCGTATTTATCAATGAATTTCATTCATAAATTCGCAACCGTGATGGTTCCATTCCTGCGTTTAGAGCTTGTGGTAAGGCCCCTGATGATAGTAAGAATATGTAGTGGGAATCCGTCCTGTGCAGCAGTAGGTAGATACAGGCTAATAATTGTGATGATGATAATATTTACTATTTTGTCATAGAATTTTATAAAACCAAGTGATTTGCAGCTTCTATCTGTAAAAGGTAATCTTTACTAACTGATCACATCAACATTCTGTGCGTTGATACACTATCAACGCACAGAAGAATCGAATTGAAATTTGGTATACAAGTAGCTATTATGACGTAGGCATCCGCTAATAAAGGATTTTAGAAAATTCCTACGGGATACCGGGATACGCTCGTACGAAGTCCCAGGCACAAACTAGTATTTCGTAATTAAGCGGGTGAAAATATCACACGAATTATTCGCCGTCCAGATTCGCCAACCAGCATCCAGAGCATCCGAGGTATGACAATGACAATTATTTCACACGTTCTAGTTCTCGTGCTCGTCTGTTTTCAGACTGATGTCGGTTTTTTGCTTAAAAAGGTTTCTTGGGCAAGAAAATAATATATATGTACTGACTATGAGCTGACCCGGCAAACTTTGGTTTGCCATATTTTAGTACTAGGATTATTTTAGTACAAAAAAAGTAGATAACAACCTATTCTCAGACCTATTGAATATACATACATATAAAATCGGTCAAGCCGTTTCGGAAGAGTATGGTAACTAACACTATGTCACGAGAGTTTTATAGATTAGATGATGCTGACGCGGGAAACGCTCAGTGTGGTTTCAAAATTTGATCATACAAACTGTACAATATGACGTCTAGTAAAGTACACACAAGTAGTGTGGCGTAGGCATGCCGTATCACTGCTCGCCTCGCATTGCTACTGGAAAGGCGCGCACCGTCTCTGTGGACTTCACGCCTTAGCGTCCCCCCCCCCCCCCCCCCTCCCCATTAGACTAGACATCACATCAGACCAAATAATACAATGATCCGGAGAGTACTGCTTTTATATTCCTCTGTGTTAAATTTTCGCGTATGTTTTACTAATTTTCCTCAATATTATATTCATATGTTTCGTTGTTACTCGTAAGTATGGAATTTAATATTCAAAGTAATAACATGATGTAAAGGTGTTGTTTTGGGATTTAATAAATCGTCGTAGACAGGGGAATATTAAAAATATTATTACGTTTCGTTATAAATTCAGTACTGGCTGGTGCCCGCGACTTCGTCCGCGTAAAATTTTCGATATTTTTGTTACTGTGTCGCGAAGGCAAAGTCCAGATTTTTAAGCGAAATTGGCGAGAGACTAGTGCGCTTGCCATCTGGGTCTCGTGCGTGCTGGTCGCTCGCCAAAGCCGTTCAGGGTAACTTCTCGTCGTCGTTTCCACGACGACTGACAGAAGTTTGGTTTGGGTGGAAACCCACAGAACATAAAAAACAGTTTTTTTATGTTCTGTGTTTCCACCACTGCAACAGACGGATGACTCGCTGGCCCATACTGCAACAGAAAAAGCCTTCTTTTTGCATCTAACTCGACTCGAAAAGAAAGAAATATTGATTATTTCTGCTCCACATAACATCAGTTTACATGCAGTAAATACATAAAATTATACAATATAGTGAACCAGCTTTTTTTCTATGATTTATCATAATTAGTTACCACGCCGCAACTGAAATTAAGTATTTTTTGTAGGTATGAAATAACTCATAAGCCAGTGAAACAACAAAATTTACTGAAACCAGATTCCTCAAGAGTATCTAGGATTGTTTATAAAATAACAAATTGTATGAAAAATTTTAATTTATGGCCTTTAGCCTTTAGATCTATTATGTTTGTGGCTTTATTCCGTATAAACTACAGAGTGATTATTTAAAGGCTGTTATTGTGTTTCAAAATAAAGTTAATAAATAAATTATTTGTCAACTGTTCCTACAGATATACTTATATCTGTAGGAACAGTTGACAAATAATTTATTGTATACTTATACATGCTTGTGCCCGCGACTTCGTACGCACGTAAGAATTATTTCATGCGTCA
The DNA here is from genome assembly GCA_937001555.2 of Hypsopygia costalis. Lineage (NCBI taxonomy): Eukaryota > Metazoa > Arthropoda > Insecta > Lepidoptera > Pyralidae > Hypsopygia > Hypsopygia costalis. Next base: position 24,325,474 of record OW443345.2, on the reverse strand, counting down.
TAATAGCTATATATATTTTTTTTATACTACGTCGGGTGGCAGACAAGCATACGGCCCGCCTGATGTGAAGCTGTTACCGTAACCATATTAACGCTCGCAACATAAAATAACGCTCGCGCGCCACCGTCCCCGCTGCCAACGCAGCATCGCCTTCCTTTTAGGTAACCTCACTCACTCGCAGGAACACAACAACCCTCAAGGGAATTGTTATTTGGCTGCGGTATTCTGTATGAGGTGGAGGTACATTCCCCAGTCAGGTAGCTCACAATTACGCTCCCTACCTCTCTCATCGCCAGAGCTTCGATTGTCAGTCAGCAGGGTGCACCGCGTGCAGGTGAAGTTAGCGTTGGTTCAAAGATGTTGATGAACCACTTACACCCTACAAATTTCAACCCGATCCGGCCAGTAGTTTGAGCTTTGCATTGATTCACGCCCACCAATTCGTACGTGCATATCCCGGTATTCCCTGGGAATTTTCAAAAATCCTTTCTTAGCGAATGCTTACGTCATAATACCTGTATACCAAATTTCTACCCGATCCGTCCAATGGTATGAGCTATGTGTTGATAGATCAGTCAATAACGGTTACCTTTTATATATACAGACACAGACAAAGACAAAACGTCACATTCGAACGTGGGGTGTAAGTGGTTCATCAACATCTTTGAACCAAAGCCATCTTCACCTGCACGCGGTGCACCCTGCTGACTGACAAACGAAGCTCTAGCGAAAAGAGAGGTAGGGAGCGTAATTGTAAGCTACCCGTCTGGGGAATGTACCTCCACCTCACAGAATACCGCAGCCAAATAACAATTCCCTTCGGGGTTGTTGTGTTCCTGTGAGTGAGTGAGGTCACCAGAAAGGAAGGAGATGCTGCATTGCTGAGATGCTGCATTGCTGAGATGCAGCGGGGGTGGCGGCGCGCGAGCGATATTTTATGTTGCGAGCGTTGATATGGCTACGGTAACCGCTTCACATCAGGCGGGCCGTATGCTTGTCTGCCAACCGACGTAGTATAAAAAAAAAAAAAAGTGTTACGTTTACACGCCGACCAAATTGAGAAAAAGTTTCATATTGTGAATTTACCAGACGCGTGTTATATATACAAATTAGCTGGATTGCTCATGTCAACACAGCACACATTTTGACAACTCACATTTTGACGTGAGCAAAAAAAATCTAGGATTTCCCACGTCAAAATGTGACCAATTAAGCATAGCCATAATCTATAAATATAAAATTCAAAGTCCTGACTGACTGACTGACTGATACATCAACGCACAGCCCAAACCGCTGGGTCTAGAGATTCGAAATTTGGCACGTAGGTTCCTTATGACGTCTAGGGGTACACTAAGAAAGGATTTTTCAAAATTCATCTCCTAAGGGGGTAAAATGGAGGTCCAAAGTTTGTATGGGGAAACAAGATTAGTTGGACTATTTTATCCGAAACCTTACACGAGTACTTCTATAGATAAATGAGTAAATACGTGTTTCAGGATTTTTACGTTGCACGTGATATACCCTGCGTTTAACTTCAGGGGGTTTGCTTAAACAAAAGAACCTCTGCCTCACAAGATGCTTCGTTAGCAGCGAGGGTCCTATGTTAACCATTACTCCTTGTATTTTGGGGGTCTATATAGCTACGATAACTGCTTTATATCAGGCGTGCCGGAGAACTTTTCTATCTCGAGCTCTCAGGTTGTGAACGTCCTGTGAAGGTGACTTTTTCTTCTTCTTTTCCCCTTTCCACTTTATATGGGGTCGGCTCGTCTAATTCTTTTTCGCCAGGTTGTTCTGTACTGGGTTGTCTGTGGATGCAATTGTGCCTTGTTCATAATTCGGGCCATACTCGTCCACCACGTTGCTGGAGGCGTTCTCTTCCGCGCCTTGTTTCAGGCAATACCAACGCCTAGCGAACGGCATGGTCAATCGTCTCTCCGCATCACATGTCCGTACCATCTCAGTCGGCTTTCTGCTATTTTTTCCGCAATAGGGGCTAACCCGAGACTTCCTCTCACATATTCGTTTCTAACTTTATGAAGTCTGGGCACGCCTCCCTGTGAAGGAGACTACAGTATGGATTTCTTAAAATTTTAAATCAATTAGGTACACATTGACGAAATACTTTCAAAGATTGATTCTGAGCATACAAACAATTTCATTATTATAAAAGATACAAGATATTGATTTATTGTTAATGAATTGAAATATATATATACCTACTACGAACGTAGCCGTATTTCTTATAATCATGACGAGTCAGATTTCTTCGCCGGATTTCCGTCTAAGCTGTTGAAGTTAGCGAAAGTACCGACCTCCGACTTTTAGAGGAATTTCTGATGATTCATAAAGTTGAAACAACTTTATTCAGAGCCACAGATTTTGAAACGACTAGATGTCGCATATTATTTAAATAACTTGGTATTCATGAATCAAATCAAATCAAATAAAATATCTTTATTCCTTGGACTTTATAAAGCACTTTGAAATTGTTCTATTATGATATTAATCAAGCTATTATTTCGTTTGTATGCAGTAGTTAGTGTCAATCAAGTTTAATTCGTGTAATTCGTGTTTAATACAATAGTTGTATATTTGCACGAGTATCTAGAGAGACTATATATTCAACCGTGAATTAATCTGCTCTTGTTACTATATACACGCATTCCCTGGTATATCAGGAATTTTCAAAAATCCTTTCTTAATGGATCTAGCTTGTGCGTCGTGCCAGTTAGCAGTCCAATCCGTCCTGTGGTTTAGCTGCGCGTTGATCACAGATCGACTTGGTTATATTATTACCAGTGATCGGCGTAAGTAGTGCCATTACGCGGGATTTGTGACCGTTGTCTTAATATGGATATGCCTCCCAAATCCCGGCATTTTCATTAAACATTTTTTTTTAACTTTGTCTTATTTTAGTACTATTTGTATTTTACTTACCTATTTACATATATGTAATCGAATTTTCACGTATTATACTTTACGATACAGCAACAACTGGAAAAATATAATGTACTACTAAACTAGACTAAACGTAATCCCGGAATCCCGTGGTCATATCCATATTAACATCAACATTCAAGGCCATTGACCCCAAATGGCACTACTAACGCTGATCACTGATTATTACTCTTCTGAAAATAACTGGACAACACTCAGAAGAGATTACTTTAAAAATCGTCTATTATTCTTTTATATTATAGATGGAAAATCGAGCAAGAATAACAATTCTTTTCTGACCTTGAAAATGTTAATACGAGTGAATAAGTGCCCACGGACGTGCCCAGTAGTCGAATGGCTAGTAATGTTAATCTTAGATACCGGGATCGCGGGTTCGATCCCCGCACAAGACAAACATTTGTGTGCATGAACATGTCTGTTTGTCTTAGTCTGGGTGTGTTCTATGAATTATATGTATGTATTTAAAAAAAGTGTATCTAAGTATAATATCAGTTATCTAGTACCCATATTATAAGCTTTGTTTAGCTTGGGACTAGATGGCATTGTGTAATTCGGTCAATAATATTAATATATAAGCTGTTGTAGAATAATTGCGTTGTAGTTCGGGTGACAATGTGTGATGTCTCATGATATTGATGAGAGTTGGGTTATATTTCTCGTTGCAGCCTAGGAACAGTACATATCTTAGAGGATTGTTGTATTTCTATGAGTGTAAACGTGACGCGATGCTGCGTTAGCAGTGGGTGTACCACCGCATGAGTAATATTTCTCAAATTGCAAACATCTATGGATTGTAGTAACTACACTTTATATAAGTGTATCATAGCACCTCAGACGAGGTGAACAATAGTTTGTGCACACCAAAAACTTTACCTTATTTACGGTATCTAGGCTATTTTAAATCTATGTTCAGAACGGAATATCTTATCGCATTTTACTTTGCGATATTTATATTTTAAGTTTATTTCTTTTTGACCGTTTTTTGTTGTTAAATTAAACCAACAATTGTACTGACACCCTTAGGCGAAATATAGAAACCGTTGTGTGAACATTTTAGCTTTGAATGGACTTTGGTCTTGAGATGATTTGGATGTATGAGACTATCACGATATTTTGTCTCCTTTTCGACGTGTAAGTGGCTCACCATGATCTTTACAGCTAAAGCAACTCTCACCCGCACGTAGTACACCTTGCCCACTAGTGAAAGTGGCTGTGGGAAAATAGAGGTAGGGTAAAGCGTATTTGTAAGCTGCTTGACTGGGGAAGTGCCTCTACTTAACAGAATATCACAGCCTAATAATAACAATTCCCTTAAGGGTTGTTGTATTCATGCGAGTGAGTGAGGTTACCTAAAAGGAAGGAGTAGCTGCATTAGCACCGGGGGTGGTGCCGAGCGATCAGTATTTCATGTTGCGAGGGTTGATATGGCTACGGTACGGTTTGGGGTGTAAGTGATTCATCAACATGTTTGAACTAAAGCCAACTTCACCTGCACGCGGTGCACCCTGCTGACTGACAAACGAAGCTCTGGCGAAAAGAGTATAAAAAAAAAAAAAACATTTTACATCAGGCGGGCTGTATGCTTGCCTTGCCACCCGACGTAGTATAAAAAAAAAATTGATTGTCTGTAAAGTCAGTCTACGGTCGATAATTTTACGTGATATCGTCATAAGAAACTTAGGCGATCGTGCCTCTCTTTCGCTTGTTCCGCGCTCTCGCTTGCACGCTCGGCTCAAGCGGAACGTGACAATAAGTTATGCTTTTTCGTGCGAGAAGCCAGCGTTCATAGATTTACAAGACATTATCACTTCTAAATCTATGTGTACTTGATCACACAGAAGTGAAAACTTCATCTCTCTTGTACTGGTTGGTGCTTTCTTGTTATACCAATTTGTCTACCAATTCCTTGGTACATATATTTAATATTAATGAGCCATATCTCAAACATGGCGTAGAATTAATTATAAACTGCCAAATATGACACGCCATGAACAAACCGAGTGGAACAACGAACATATCACACGTCAAGTTAGTTAAATATAGAACAATAATGTTGTAGATATTAACATCAACAAAGCTATTAGCCTGATTACTTGAGACAATACGTATAACTTAACCAACCTTCTTAGGACGTCAATGCCTTCGTGAGCTAAATAAATAAATAAATAATAAATATTGTCAGACAAATTACACAGCGCCATCTAGCCCCAATGTAAGCGAAGCTTGTGTTATGGGTACTAGACAACTGATAAACATACGTAAATACAATTTTTTTTTTGTAAATACATAGTTATGATACATAGAAAACACCCAGACCAACACAAACAGACATGTTCATGCACACAAATGTTTGCCTTATGTGGGAATCGAACCCACGAGCGTTGGTGTCGAAGCGGCATCATTGACCGCTACGCCACCTAGCGCGTCACATAAATCCTATATATATATGTATATTTTTCTCAGTAGCTTATTATTTAATTTACTTATATTTTTTTTTACTTTATGGGGTGTAAATGGTTCATCAACATCTTTGAACCAAAGTCAACTTCACCTGCACGCGGTGCACCCTGCTGACTGACAAACGAAGCTCCGGCGAAAAGAGTGGTAGGGAGCGTAATTGTAAGCTACCCGACTGGGGAATGTACCTTTACCTCACAGAATACCGCAGCCAAATAACGGTTCCCTTGAGGGCTGTTGTGTTCCTGCGAGTGAGTGAGGTCACCAGAAAGGAAGTAGATGCTGCGATGGCAGCGGGGGTGGCGGCGCGCGAGCGATATTAATGTTGCGAGCGTTAATATGGCTACGGTAACCGCTTCACATCAGGCGGGCCGTATGCTAGTCTGCCACCCGAAGTGGTATAAAAAAAAAACTTATTACACTGCGCCATCTACTTATTTTGCTTTTTTTCACTTTTATCGTTAAATATGGTTAACTGGAAGAAATCGCATTGCGATAAGGCCGCCTTTTGTACTCATATTCTGTACATGTACTTCTTTTTGTATTTTTTATTGGAAGTGTATTGTATTGTTTAGATACATATTTCTGGACAATTTACTCAGCGCTAACTAATCCCAAATTAAGCGCTAAGTTTGTACTATGGGTACTAGAAAACTGATAAATGTACATAAATACATTTTTTTAAATACATACATATGATACATAGATAACACCCAGGCCAAGACATACAGACATGTTCATGGACACAAATGTTCATCTTGTGCGGGGATCGAACCCGCGACCTCGGAGTCAAAGTAGCCCTTTGAGTCGGCATGAACTAATAATCCTATGTTTTCATTTCTCGTCATCGATATATGCATTCTACCTGCCTTCATTGTGGCAAGAAGAAAGCAAGGCAATTACCTTGCTTTATAGATTTGCTTGCTTTTTAGACTGAGTGAATGTCGGGCAATTGCACATTTTTTGAATTGTGCATTCACTCAGCCTCGTGCCATTACCGTTGGGGCAAGATGTAAGCGTTAATCAAAAACAATTATTGAAAAGCTGTAAATAAAATGCCTTATTTTCCTTTCTTTGCGTACTGCTTATGTACATGAGTAAGCGCTTTGTAGCCAGTCTTTAGTGCCGTGTTGTCCGCCTATGGCTCGTATGTATAAAATGTCATGATATAAACTACCTTCTATATACGTCAATGTCTTCTCATAAAGATTTTGGGATTAGATATTCTTATTAGTTCATACTAATAAGCCTATTTTACGTTATGTTTTAATCAAGGTCAAAAAAGGAGGTTTTTACGGTATTAGTAACACTATTTTTTTTTATTATTATCGCCTTCTCTGGGGATAAAAGGGCTGACTCTTTCTTTGCTCACTGTTTTTTATTATAATAATATCATTTATTTGGAGACCATCTCCAAATAAATGATATTATAATAATAAAAAAAGTTCAAAAATATTGGTCCCAGGGAGGCGAGAACACTGAATTGCAAAAGTGACTTTTTGAGCAAAGAAAGAGTCAGCCCTTTTGACAGATCCATACAGATTGTTCATAAAAATAATCTCAAAATAAATATAGATAAAACAAAAATAATAAAGTTTGAAACTAATCAATCGCCACCAAATTCATTATCAATAAAATATGGAAGTAAAACAATGGAAATTGTCGATAAAGTTAACTTTTTAGGATTTACAATTGACAAGTATTGCAACTGGAAGGCGCACGTAGATAAAGTTTGTACAAAGATTGATAAATTCGTGTAAGCGTTAAGACGCTTAAGAAATGTTGCTTCAATAGAAGCAGCTCTAAGTGCCTATCATAGCTACGTTTCTTCAACGAACGACATACCCATGAGCAGGTCTCGGCAGACATTTATTATTATTATTAAAAAAAATCCAACACAAAATAAAAATACAACATACAAAACATACACAAAATCATAATCATAATCATATTAATGAAATACATAATCATAATAAAGGTCACATAAAATAATATAATAAAACAATAATATCAATTAATAAAGTCAAAATAAAATATTACAATGTGAAATAATTTTGAAAAATAAATTGAATATAACTATTTAATTAAAGTTGTCGTGCTCGCTCTCGAATAGTTTTGTTTTTTTAAATAATTTTAAGATTAGTTTATTTTTAGTTACTTTAGTTTAGTTTGTACCTACTTTGTTGTAATTGTTGAATTAACTGATCAGTATACATAGTACATCTGAATTATGATTATTATTATGTATCTCTTTTTAGTCACGGGTCAAGCCCGGTCATTTGATAGGCGTGCGCGGGGATATGGATCCAACGCGTAGAGGCCCCTTTGAGAAGTTTGATGTAATGTTGTACGCCCGCCGTGACCCGCTCCAGGATATGTCAATGGAACGACATACCCATGAGCAGGTCTCGGCAGGCGTTGAGACTATTGCGAAGTGTGATGGAAAATAAATGGGCTATGGAGATGAGATCTGGGTGAACTTAATACCGGGCTATTACAGAAGAGGGACGGACGCCTGCCATAACTGCTTTCATTGCTAGTTATTTGCGGCAGGCGGTGGCTTGCCACTCACTAGATGGGCCCCCGAAATGCCAGGAAAACGGCCGGGGGCAACACCGGTGTGAGTGACTCAGGGTCTCATGTCGAGAGGTGTGCTGCGCTTTCTCCGAAGTTACTCGCGGCGTGATGCCCTTTAACACTTCCACCCCTGGAGTATATAGCTCTAGCGGCTCCTCTCTGGACGGCCAATGAAGGCAAGCCAGAGCTGAGAGTCCTGCGGGCCTTCTTGTGTTTACGCTCCGACCGATGAAGACACGTCGGATACGAAGGCCCTGACCGACTCTCTGGAGACTCGGGTCCGTGGTGTCGCTACTCACACAACAGCTCGCCACACAAGCTGCCCTGCGGACTTATTATTATTATTAATATAAAGTAGATGTAATTCTGGACAATAAAAATACATTTTGGCGTTATTATAAATGTTGATTATTTCCTTTTAAGAAAAGGACTACTTATTTCGTAATACAACTTCCACAAAATAAATATAAATTCTCCAGTCAGAGTTCCTTGTACAAAGCTGCCTTTCATACCCTTTTATCACATCAAATACTTTTTATTTATACTGATTGATAGCCCTTTCAACAAAGGGACCATTTGGCCTTTCTTCAGTTTCAATACAAAATGAAGTCAAAGAAAAAATATACACAGAAATGCAAAATGGCTGAATGTAAATGTTTGTGTTTCCTAAAAGAGGGTTTAATTTAACAGGTGCTTGATCAAAGGGTATGTTTCTTGGAATTGTTACCTTCTGAGGAGGTAAAGGTTGGGATATTCCAAGTAGGATGATTCTGGGTATGATTATGGGTTGATACCGAATATAAGTAGGAATAATGATCACTACCCACAAAATGAATGCACTACCCTGGCAACTCCGTACATAAATCGCGCGTTTGCATGTAGTAAACTGTGCGCGTAATGTGATCTAGGGCTGACACATTAGTCGGTCATTGTAAATAGAGTTGAATACATTAAGCTTGACTAATATTCAACCCAAACGAGTTAACAACGTAGGTACCTCACACAAAGAATTAAAGCGTTATACTTTAAATATTGTAAGTAATATTTAAATTATAAATATCTTTAAAAACGTCTATTCTAAATGGTTGTGAATTTGAGACAAAATAAAATCCAATGATGTTATAGTGGTATACTAATTATTCCGCGCGAGGATATTGTAATGGTCATTAAACAATCTAATCTAAACATAAAATAGTACTCGTCTTTTGAAAATCTAGAACCCATAAAATTGAAAATACAATGATTTCACTGGTAGATTTTATAACAGATAAACTGATGTTCTAATGAAAAATGTAATATTCAATGGCAATGAATAATCTAATAAAAATTAAAATCTAATATTCAAAAATTACCTAATATAAAATTTATTCAAAGGCAAATAAATTATATTATACAAACTATTTATTCAAAGTCAAATAAATTTTATTATGGGAATTTTTTGAATTTTCGATTTTTTTTAGGTTATTATTTTTATTTGATTATTCGTTGCCATTGAATATTATTTTTTTCATTAGAAAATCACTTTATCTGTTCCAGTTTATCAAAGTAATTTACAAATTTTAGCAATGAAATAATTTAATTTTCAATACGTGGCGCTGCGTGGCAGCCCTTGTATCAGCTCTAGATTCGACTTAGAGCGGAGGTGAGGTCGACTCGTGAGAGCGGCAGGGAGTCGCCATACTGTACATATACTAGTACTGTAGTAGTAATACTGTGGCACATTTGTGATTTCGGCACATTACATTTACAAATACACCTACATTTATTTATATTACATTTTAAATTACATTTATTAATATTCCCACTGCCTTTGATCAATATAAATGACATATTTAATGACTCAGCTTATTTGTACAAAAAGAAATCTCAACAAAATGTCTTCCTTAAAGCGACCATTAAAATATAAATGAATATCAGCTACGTCACTGCCAGTGTGGCGTTTTCCTTATTTTCCCAGCCGGCGGCGGACCCCCGGGGTCGGCCGAGAACCCTCAATTAAATATCATTTAATATAAGGATAACGAAAATGATACTAGGAAAGACTTTAGATATAAACTACAAATCATCATCATTACCTTCCAACACAAAATTATTTTGGAATACGTTTATAAGTTAGGGTTTGGTAAGCGAAACACAGTAAACAAAATTTTAGTTCGTTTTCTTAAAGGCTAATAATAAAAGCCTGTTTTTTTATTGGCATCAAAATGGCTGAGTTTGTACCCTTTGGATATGAAACCCTAAAAAGAAAAGTTACGAATAAGGTATTACAAAAGTCAGTATCTAATATTCAAAAGAGTTAAGACATAATAACTTCAACCAAAGCCTTCTCTATTGAGAGCTATTTTCTTCTAATTACTCTTTTTCTTATACTACGTAGGGTGGTAGACAAGCATATGGCCCATCTGATGTGAAGCGGTTACCGAAGCCATATTAACGCTCGCAACATAAAATATTGCTCGCGCGCGCTACCTCCGCTGCCAATGCAACATCTCCTTCCTTTCTGGTGACCTCACTCACTGGCAGGAATACAACAACCCTCAAGGGAATTGTTATTTGGCTGCGATATTCTGTGAGGTACATTCCCCAGTCGGGTAGCTTACACTTACGCTCCCTACCTCTCTTTTCGCCAGAGCTTCGTTTGTCAGTTATCAGGGTGTACCGCGTGCAGGTGAAGTTGGCTTTGCTTCAAAGATGTTGATGAAGCACTTACACCCCTAAACTTTGTAGTAACTACACGCTAAACACGGAGCGCAATTACCTGGATTTCTGATACAATTAATAAACAGTATTTATTGTTTCGGATTTTGGCAGAAGCCAATGTAATTACTTACTCCGCTTACAAGTAATTACGTAATAAAAGCTGTATGGAATATCATGTTTTAGGAATACCTAACAAGAAAATGAAGGAAGCAAATTACAAGCTTGAATCTAGATTAGTTTCAGCGCGGTGTCTATAACACAAACATCGTAAGTTACAGACAGACTTCCAAGTATCCGAGTGAGCTGAATATTGGGACAGTCATTGGGTTCTCATGACAATGCATGGTTATCTTATCTTATCATGAAATGGTGCAATCAGTTGACAACGAAAAAGAAAGTAAGAAAATGTTTATATTTGCAATCACAAAATACTACAAAACATTATAACTAATTAATATTTTTTTAGTATGTGCGACGCCAAAATAGTTTCAACACAGCGATTACTTAAATGGCATAATTTTTACTCTAGCATTTTATGGCGGCCGCCACGAATTGGCTATTTATAATTTTCACATAAACCGCAATGAAATCGGTATCAAATGAAATTTTGGTATTGTTTAAAAATAATATAGGTACGTATAGTATACAATAAATTGTATACTAATAAAAGCTTGCGACTTAAAAGTGCCCAAGTAGCCTGCTTGCAGGTGAAAGGGCAGTAAGACCTGCCACCAATCTGCTTGAGTGCTTGTTTGGTTTACCGAGTTCGATAGCGGTGCGGGCATCGGTCCTCTCGTCTGGTTGATTTACTAGACGAGAGTCTCGCAATCATATGATATATCTTATCTTATCTTAGAGTGGGTCCAGTGCTGCAGCACCGGTGACACGTCGACCCTCAATGGATCTTTTGTGTTCTCTCTAATCCTTTAGTCACTCTCCCCTGACTGTCTGGAGACATGTTCCATGTACTTCATTATGCCGCTTAATGGAAAGAGGCTGTAGTCCTCCAGGTCCGGGTATGGATTTCCATTCGTTTGCCAGCTAGGGCGTCACATTGACACATCAAGTGTTTCATGGTCATCATATGATATAACCGGAAGGTTGGAGCACAGGAGTTCATTAGCTGTAGGCATAGCGTCCGTTGAACTAATAAAAACTTGTTTCATTTTTTTTTGCTATTCTTGTGCGAGTACGTAGATCACGTCTATACAATCCTGGATTGAAAACAAAATTGGGGTGTAAGTGGTTTATCAACATCTTTGAACCAAAGCCAACTACACCTACACATGGTGCACCCTGCTCACTGACAAACGAAGCTCTGGCGAAAAGAGAGGTAGGGAGCGTAATTGTAAGCTACCCGACTGGGGAATGTACCTCCACCTCACAGAATACCGCAGCCAAATAACAATTCCCTTGAGGGTGGTTGTGTTCCTGCGAATGAGTGAGGTCACCAGAAAAGAAGGAGATGCTGCGTTGGCAGCGGGGGTGGCGGCGCGCAAGTGATATATTATGTTGCGAGCGTTAACACGGTTACGGTAATCGCTTCACATCGGGCGGGCCGTATGCTTGTCTGCCACCCGACGTAGTATAAAAAAAAAAAAAAAATGGCGTAGAACTCCATTTTTGTTGTCAATCCAGGAACAACTTGCATTATTAAAATGTGTATTATTAAAATATGTACGATACAGAACCGACCATCTTTGCAATTATCCCTCTGTTTATTTAACAATCTCAAAGCTTCAAAATATAAGAGAAAACAAGTCAAATATTAATCCCAAAAAGATAAACATAAAGTAATTGAGTGAGATTGTAACGAATAACATAAATTTACGAGGAGAATGTCAGTCGACGCGACCAAAAAATTTATGGAAGAATGAGAGATAATAAAAGGACATAGACATTTGGCGCACTCCGTAATTGTATTTTGAAGAAGCTATCCTGTGATTACGTTCCGTGGAAAAAATTACTGAAATGGCTTAGAAATTTTAATTATCTGTTGCTTTTCGGATTTACTACAGTATAATGTTTAACGAATGTTCTCAGTTTAGTCAAAGTACGTAAACCGCCGCCTCTATATCATCATCATCATCATCATCAGGTCATTTTAGTCTCCACTACAGGAGTACGACCCTCTCTCTTCCGTCCCAGACAGAAGGAGGATTTGGCCTACTATATATAATTACTTTAATATTACATTAATTAATAATGGTTATGTTAAGAGACATGAAGCGTGTGATTTCGTCGCTTCTGATCCTGGACTCCTGGAATTCGAGGAGCTTGATGGTGTCGTTGCGCATGTCAGTCTAATTGAACACGCAAGTTAACTAACGTCGATCGTAACTTCTCCATGGATCGGTTTATTTATCTCGAGTTCCACCGTGCTTCGGAGGACACGTTAGGCCGTCGGTCCCGACTGTTGTCATTAGATGATATTCGATATACCAAGTCAGTGGCCTTTGGGCGACTTAAAAACACTGGCCTACGCCAACCCGCAGTTAAGCAGTATGCTCTAAGTCGCATCGACTAACGGGAAACCCGTATTCCAGGATTGTCAACGTCGACGATTCCTGGACTCCAGTGGCCTGCAACCCATCAAGCAGACGCTGGTTGTCGCATACCGTGTCACAATAACAAAAAATCAGAATATAGTGATTTATTTTCACTAGGTACGTCAATTTTTATATCATTCATATTGTCGTTGTGATTCATGCAGAATGCGCTGTGGCTAAGCCTCAGGTATGCTGAGCTGGGATCATATTGGAGGCAGAAAAATATTGTAACTTTTTTGTAATTGTTTTTAGCATGTGTATTATATTGTTTTCATTATTCCTTCATCTGCCAACGCTGACACAATAGATTTGATCAGCCACTATAAGTACTGGTTCTCTGTTTTCATCGGGCTTGATACACATCTTCACCTGGCAGATACCTCATTATTTGAAGACTTAAGTCGATTAGTGCGTCATCCTGATGTCCTAGGATCTAGAAGAAGGACGACGAGCGTTGGACACCCTTCTTCTAGATGGTCTGATGACCTTAAGAAAGCAGTCGAAAACGGCTGGATGCGGAAGGCGGAAGATCGTCATCAAATACGATCTTCCGCCTTCACATCGGTGAAGGCCCCATTCCAGAACACACTTGTGACGACAGGCTGATGATGACGATGATTTTTTTTATACCACTAAAGTGGCAAACAAGCATACGGCCCGCCTGATGGAAAACAGTTATCGTAGCCTATGAACGCCTGTAACACCAGAGGCATCACACCAAGTGCGGCCGTACTTGAGCTTTGTAATAAGTCTTTGCCGCGAGTTGAAGTAATGCTTCGCCCTGTTGAGCACACCTAGTTTCTTCGACGCCAGCTTGACCTTCCCTTCCAGGTGATAACGAAACTGGTCGGAGATTTCAACTCCGAGAAAACAACTCCGAGATAACAAATTATATCAAAATCTGTTAAGCCATTTATCTGTAAAAAAGTAACAAACATTCATCCATACATATAAACACCCTTACAAACTTTCACATTAATAATTCATTAGAATGTGTCTAATTGTAACATTGACAAAGTCAGCTACGACTAATTATAGGTGTAGCCAGTTTAGTAGACAAAATTATTTGCATAATTCCTTATAATTCCACCTTTGGACTAACCTATTTGTTTGTTATGATACCCTGGTATTAGTCCACTACATAACAATAGTATTATTATGTTTCATATTGTAACAGTATCCGGGAACAGCGACCCAAACCATTCGTGACAATAGATAGTTCAATTAAATTAACAGTGGCATGACATGACAGATGAGATATGGAATTAATTTGGAAGATTTATGAGCAAAACAGAAATTAGTGTTGTAATATTGTTGCATAGTTAATGGCATTCCAGCAAATACCTGAACGCGACTTAAAGAAGTAAAGGTCTGCTTACACGGTGCTAATTTGCGGGCGAGCTGACTGGACAGTTACAGTAGTTAATGTAGTGTTATTTACTCGGGTTGTGGGACCGAATCATACGAGTTACTGTCAAGTGCGAGTCGGTTAGTTTTTTTATGCTACGTCGGGTAGCAGACAAGCATACGGCCCGCTTAGTGTGAAGCGGTTACCGTAGCTATTATTAACGCTCGTAACAAATCACTCGCGCGCCGTCACCCCCACTGCCAACGCAGCATCTCCGTCCTTTCTGGTGACCTCACTCACTCGCAGGAACACAACAACCCTCAAGAGAATTGTTATTTGGCTGCGGTATTCTGTGAGGTGGAGGTACATTCTCCAGTCGGGTAGCTTACAATTACGCTCCCTACCTCTCTTTTCGCCAGAGAGCATCGTTTGCCAGTCAGCAGGTTGCAGGTGAAGTTGGCTTTGGTTCAAAGATGTTGATGAACCACATACACCCCAATTAATTAGTAGCTGGCATTCGAGTTACTACAGCAGCAGAATTTTGGTTTTATTCACTACTCGCCTTCTCGCGCCCGTCATGCCACAAGCAGCAACTTAGGCAGCTGTCTAGTTTCGCGACTGCGAGTCATACTTGTGTGACTGGGCGAGGTGAGTTGAGCTATTGTTTATTGCTTTGCAAGTGCACACATGTGGACTAGCTGTGTAGTGTTACGTCAGCAGCTTGCAATGTGTAATCTCAGCTTAGGCAGCCTAAGCAGTAGCTATGGTGTAGATAAACGCACGATGTGGACGTGTTATATGAATTACGTGCTTGCAAGTTGGATAGTACCGACTAGCATTCAAGTCACTTCAACATTTTAATTTTGACGAGCTCGGTGGCGTAGCGGTCAATGACGCGGCTTTGACACCAACGCTCGTGTGTTCGATTCCCACATACAGCCTGTTTGTCTTAGTCTGGGTGTTTTCTACGTATCATAAGTATATATTTACAAAAAAAAAAAGTATTTACGTATGTTGTCTAGTACCCATAACACAAGCTTCGCTTACTTTGGGGCTAGATGGCGCTGTGTAATTTGTCAGACAATATTTATTTATTTAATATTCTTCACTCACCTTTTTTTATAGGCTGGCAACGATCGGTGATCTTTTAGTATTACTGATGTCCATAGGTTGTGGTAAATGCTTACCATCCGATGACTCACATGCTCATCTACCCCTCTTCTGTATAACAAAACTCTGTTCGCTTAATATAACATCGCTTATTATCTTTTGAAAGAAAGAAATCAATTTTATTTAACATCACTTAAGTATCTAAAACTACAGAAAGAACAAACAGTCTGTATTACATATGCCATTAAAATCGTCCCAAACATAGCTACCATAGTAGCCCTAGTTCCAACTGAAAACCCTAGCATTGATTGGTTATCAAGTGGAACCATCTCCACCTTGTATTTTAATATCTTTTATTAACCGACACCAAAAAAGGAGGAGGTTCTCAATTCGCCTGATTTTTTTAAATATTTGTTACTTATTTACGTGATTTTTAAACCGATTTAAAAAAAAAATTATTTTATTTGAAAGAATATACTTCTAGATTGGTCCCATATTTTTTCATCATCATCATCAACCTGTATCTATACATAAATGTAGAGTAATGTTTGGAGTCGGGTTTTTTTTGTTAAAATTATTACTTACCATTACTGCTGCATTAACAACTGAAGCTCTTTATTTTAGGTAGCATCTAAAATTGTGAAACTGGGCGACTATTATACTGACCTGGCGACTATAGTTGATATAAAACATACCAAGCCTAACCTCGATTTTATGTGACTCATTTATTAAGTATTTTTGTGGCTCAAGTTATTTTATTTTACTCTCTAGTCAACAGCGCGCCCTGTATAAACCAGGCAGGTCAGCATCTTAACTCGTACCGTGTAACACTGCCATAATGCATTTCAATTTAGCCTCGCATCATGTGAAATGAGACTGTATACATTATATATAAGACATTATCTCGTGTCTTGTGAGACAATTTCAAACGAGACTACTTGTATATAAAATTCTATTTATTGTTTATCTTATTCGTACTTGTTTGCTACTTGATGTTTTTTTGACTATTTTTGTAAAGACATCACAATAATATATTTGAATCGGTCATTTCAAAAACCTTTTAAGTCATAGTTTTTTCGAAAATGCTTTTTTTGCTGATAATGGTTCCTTAAAGGAAGATGCGTATTCTGTGTAAAAATCGCGATGATTTAAACTTATGATTTAAAAGTGCCCATCAATAAAAAAATAGAAGATTTTAATCAGTTCAGGATAATATTCTGGAAGAGCATATGCCATTTTATAACAACATTTTTAGCTGGCCAATTGTACATGTTGAAGATAATCCAGATGAGAATGATGAAGAATAGGACTATGTACCGTAAAGATATTAAAACGAAACGAAAAGACAAATGAATATATGTAAATTTTTAAGTGTAATTTTCAAAAATAAGCAATTAAAAATATGATTACTACGATTGTTTTGGTTAAATTATTTGCCACTTAATCTGGTTTTTTTCAATATTGTAATTAATAAACTGTGACGGTTATTCGCAATTAAATTTTTTTACCACTCAAATACTAAATTAAGCATAAAATAGTCCTTTATACCTCTTTTATTTGTACATGAAACAGTTTTCATTGATTCGTGAAAAATTTTAATTGAGTGACATATATTATAAGGTTTTTGAAATAACCGATTCATTTAGGCGCACTAAGCACGAATTTTGTGGTTCGTAAATTCTTGGGATGTAAGGGGCTCACTAGTTAAAGCCAAGTTTAGAGCTAAAGCCAATCTCACCTGCACATGGTGCACTCCGCCGATTAGTGAAGGAGGCTGGGGAGCTACCTCCACCTCACAGATTACCGCAGCCAAATAACAATTCCCTTGAGGGTTGTTGTGTTCCTGCGAGTGAAAAAGGAAGGAGATGCTGCGTTGGCAGCGGAGGCGACGATGAGCGCGCGAGCTATATTTTGTGAGGTGCAGGTACATTCCCCAGTCGGGTAGCTTACAATTACGCTCCCTACCTCTCTTATCGCCAGAGCTTCGTTTGTCAGTCAGCAGGGTGCACCGCGTACATGTGAAGTTGGCTTTGGTTCAGAGATGTTGATGAACTACTTACACCCCGAAATTAAAAAAAAATTGCACATTTCTGAAAATTTCTTAAAACCAGCATTCTCAACCAGTATTTTTTGGTGGAGCTCTGAGGCTTCGCAAGGCTTCCGACGGATAATGATACAAACACCAACATCTACTAAATTGCACGTAAATATTGATTATAAATAAATATATAATAAATATTTCTGGACAAACTACTGTCACAAACGAATTATATTTATTACTTGTCAATTTCAAGAGTATGGCGGTGCCAGTGTTATCAAGCCGCCCAAAGGCCTAGTGGCCTTTGGGTGTTTTATTTATTTTTATTTATTATTTGGGCGTTTTAATTAGATGACAGCTATAACCGACGGCTTAACGTGCCCTCTGAAACTGGAGCTCAAGATAAATAAACCCATCCATAGATCGGATACAGTTAACGTTGCCTAACTTGCCTGATCTATAAGACTGATACGCGCAGCGACGCCACCCTCAATTCAATGTAATTTATGCAACAAATAATGGTTATATTTATATTGGTGACGACTGACGAGCTCGGTGGTCGAATGGTTAGCAATGGCCACTTTGCCGCCGAGGTCGCGGGTTCGATTCCCGCACAAGACAAACATTTTTGTGTGCATCAACATGTCTGTTTGTCTTGGTCTGGGTATTTTCTATGTATTATAAGTATGTATTTACAAAAAAAAATAAGTACATTTATCAGTTGTCTAGTACCCATAACACAAGCTTTGAGCTTAATTTGGGACTAGATGGCGCTGTGTAAATTGTCGAGAAATATTTATTATTTATTTATTTATCTAAATAAGGTTTCACATCAACTTTTTGATCATAGGTTTATTTATCCACGAATTTATTTCGCAGGCTTATGCCACTTAGACTCTAAGGATATAAATAATTCAGACTAAATATTTATAAAGTTGGAGAATATTTACGTTTACCATATAGAAATATCGCCAGTGAAAATATACTTGAACTATTTCTAGACGAGTGGTCTACTGATATCTAGTTAACTTCGGGCATGTTATCCTAAATAAATATGTCCTAAATATATATAGTATTCCAACGACCACTGGCAAGAAATAATTTTGTTATGTATCGTTGAAATACAAACAAAACAAAATGTTATTTTAATCTACAAATTCAAAGCAATATTTTATGTTGTGAGCGTTAATATGGCTACGGTAACCGCTTCACATCAGGCGGGCCGTATGCTTATCTGCAATCGGACGTAGTATAAAAAAAAACAGGTTGCACTCCGGGAGTGCCGGCAAAAGTGAAACTTTGGACATTACCGTTATGTATTTTTGAATATTTTGGATTGGTTAGGGAATAATTTCGAACGAATTGCTCTATAAATACTATCAATTTTAAAAGTACTATTATTTATGTGGTAAAATACAATATTCATTTATTGCGCTATCGTACACAAACATGACAATTTATATTACATTAAAAATAAATATCAGGAGCATTTTCGCCACGCGGTAGAAGGAGAGTGGGATATTACTTCCTCTCCTACGCCACGCTGGCGGTCTACTCTCCCTCCGTCTTACGAATTTTCGATCAGGTCACGTGTCATGACGCGAGATTAATATTTTTTACCCATCCCAAAAAGTGCACAACGCCGCCAAAGAAGTTTTCACTTCAAAATTCCTACCTAAAAAGCCCAGCTTTACCAGAATCATAAATCACCATAATATTACCCAAAACACAACACTACATAACAATTACGTAAAAACACGCGTAATAAACACAAACCTATGTTATTTATGCGCGTACTAACTCATCCTAAGAGATTTGCTTCACATAAAAAGCTCGGATTACTGAATTCTATTTGTATGTTAGCCGAGCGACCCATTTCAGTCATAGAGAACGAAGGAATTAAACGCCTACGGTTGCGTAGGTCCGCTACGAATGTCTACGGAGCTACGGATATTCGTAGCACGTAGCACCATTTTGATAACGCGAAGTTTTTAGTATCTATTCATGAAACTGGGATACCTAAACATGTAGCAATGGCATTTTTTTTATTTGTTCGTTTTATGGACATAGTTTTTGTTACAATGTTATAAGAGCCGAATCGAATATTAACACTTAAGGAGTCGCCAACTGATCCAATCGACCTAGTCTTCCTTATTTTGTTGAATAAGTTGAACTTTAAGTTCGATTCTTGCAGCGATTTTGCTTTGAGTAATCATCATCATCATCATCAGGTAATTTTAGTCTCCACTACAGGAGGACGACCCTCTCTCGTCCGTCCCAGACAGAAGGAGGTTTTGGCCTACACTCCCCACGCTGGCCAGACGGTTTGCTTTAAGTAATAGCGTTGCATAACCTTAATAATCTGATATTTTGCTGCACGTGAGTGTTCCTGGCGTAAAAGGTGTATTTGGGGCTAGTTAGATCCAGCAGTGACGAAGTTTCTACGATGATTAGTTTAATCTCTTATTGTTATTTCGCATGTGTATGTAATATTATAGTTATACATGAAAATAGAGAAAACTTAGAAACGGAACGATCTTCCTAAAACTAGTTAAAATTATGAATAAATTATGTATGTTATTGTAACAGATTTTTGTTCCAATATAAACTATATATTTTAGCCAATACATTATGTTTTCATAAACGTATAATTATTTTTATAGAAAGTAAACATTTACACTCATTGAGCAGTTTTGTAATAAATTTATGATAATATTATACTGGGTCCAATAGACCCGGCGACTAGTATTTGTATGACAAATTAAGACACGATTTCCTAAATATTAATTAATAATCATTAGCTATTTTAGTCGCAGGTTAGAAATTAGATTTTAAGAAAACGTATTTAGACATAATACGCCTCTGTCTTCTCCATCTGTATCGTATCAATTAATCTTTTATCGAGGCATTCTACAGTCACAAATTGGTAAGATGAGAGATCGCCCGCAGCGGTCCCGCCCCTTCAACCCGATCCTCCGTAAATAACGAATGAACGAGAAGTATCTATTTCCCGTTTTAACGAGCCTTCGTTTGAGCGATATCTTAATTGAGTTTTTTGAAGGTAACATAAATAACTGTGTTGGTATATAATGAATAATGATATCTGACGTTTTCTGATGCCCTGGTACATTTTTCGCATACCTTTCATATCTAAGTCAATAAGTATCAGCCAATACGGATTCCGTCATTCCACTCCCTCACTCGTAACATTCTTGGTCGTATCCATCTCGACGAGCTCGGTGGTCGAATGGTTAGCAATGGCCACTTTGACTCCGAGGACGTGGGTTCGATTCCCGCACAAGACAAACATATGTGTGCATGAATATGTCTGTTTGTCTTGGTCTGGGTGTTTTCTATGTATTATAAATATGTATTTACAAAAAAAAAATATATTTAAGTACATTTATCAGTTGTCTAAGTACCCATAACACAAGCTTTGAGCTTAATGTGGGACTAGATGGCGCTGTGTAAACTGTCCAGAAATATTTATCTATTTTATTATTATTATCCATGGTCAACTCTCTCCCAATTGGTATCGATTAATAGCGCTAGTTATGACATTATTGAATTTCTGAGAGTGGAATTCATTGAGCTGGTCATTCTATCGACCTGATGATCTGCCACGTGATCTTTTCCCTTTAGTATTACTAACAACGATAAGTCTTTCCCAACTCTCTTCTCCTCCCTCATGATATAACTGAAGTATCGAAACATGCGCTGTTTACAGAGGGTGGAAAGGCGTGTCGCGATTTTCAGTTCCGACAATATGGACTGATTATTTTTTTAAAAAGGGGACAAACGAGAATGCGGGTCACCTGGTGGAAAGCAATCACCACCGCCCACGGAGATTAGCAACACCAAACAGTGGCCGATCACTTGTTAGGGGCCCGGCGTAAACATGTCTTATAAAAAAACTGTACTTTATTTTTACAGAACTAAACTAATACGATACATTTACATATGCTTTATACTATATATAAATATAATTATAACAAACCAAGAATAACAAAAAGTAATGAAATGAAAATTAATTGAAATTATATCTAAGTTCACCAGCATTATGTTTACATAAACAATCTTACTTACTTATAAGTAACACGACGTGTGGGCAAAGTTGCGAAATATTCCTCCTGAAAGTTAATTTTATAAGCCATGTTTCAGGCTTTCAAAAGTTTTATCGCGAGCACTGAGAGTTTCATGTCGCTGATGTAAAAGCTTCTCATTGCGAAGGGTGTTACGTCGTTATCAAGACGAATTTCACGCGTTTTGCTTTGTTTTTAAGGCTTCATCATAAGCATTAAGTGTCATAATTATACAATATCAAAGTTATATGCTAAGCTCGGAGTATTTCTACGTTACTAACTCAAGAGTCTATACTCAACTGTAGTAGAACTAGTGTTACCGACAATCTCTAAGGAACGGCAGACTGAAGCGGCAGAAGGCCACGTAGCACGTAAAACGGATGGCCCATGTAATGTTCTTTTTTTTTTTTTTTTTTTTTATATTTTTACGAAGCCAATCGCAATATGCGCACACTCGACGGTGTAAAGTGCCGCTGAGTGTGCGCAGATCAGCTTACTTCGTAAATAGCGCACACCCCTGTCATGGACAAGGCTCTTATTTACTATATAATTAAAATCTATATATTTTACAACGTTCTTATACTATATACACTTAAAACAATATAAATCAATGGCGCAATAGCGAATTAAACTAACTATATACTTAACATAATGTAGCAATAGCTTACAATAATTGTTTAAAATTGTCACTATATCTATAATCACAAAAAACATTGTATCCACACTTTGGACGCCGACGAACTTGAGGTGATGGCTTGGTTTACTCTAAATATCTAATTATTGTCAATCCATCCACAGCTGTCCTCGGCAGACACTTAACTCAATAACCCCACCCAGCCACCGCGATTGAGGCGCCTATCGGAAAATATAGGCGCCCAAGTCCAACATTGGTCCTAGGTGGGGCCATTTTGCTTGTTCCGCCTGATGACAGCCGAGGCTAGATTGACACAGTAGTCAATGAACTTAATTCTATTTTTTCCAGCCATCACCTCGGACACGTTCGCTTCAGTGACCCGCATTCCCAAACGCTGCTCCAGCTCCCATCTTTGTTTGGAGAATGCGGGACACTGAAACAAAATGTGCTGCACTGTCTGACCCTCGCCAGCTTCACAGAAACACGATGGATCGTCCGCGCACTTGAACCTGTACAGGTACGCGGCAAACCCACCATGTCCCGATAAAACTTGCGTGATGATGCCAGACGGAACCATTTTGCCAACGATACTGTACGCGGCGGTCGCACTCGGGAAAAACAGCTTCGTCGTTGAAGCTGTAGTTCCCAAGCGGTATCTCCTATCCCACTCGTCAATGGTCGCCTTGCGGATCATACCCTTGACGAATGAGACAGGGCAGCGGTCGTAGTCGGGCTTCTTCTTCGACTTCAGGGCCGCACTCTTAGCGAGTTCATCGGCTCGTTCATTCCCCTCAAGACCCACATGCGCCTTGATCCAGAACATCGAGACGCTCTTACCCTGCGCTTTGCACAGTTTAAGAGCGTCCCGCGTCTGTACCGCAAGGGGGTGAGGAGAATCAACGTTACCTATTGCCTGGAGAGCTGCCATGGAGTCGCTGAAGATGCCCACGCTGGATCCATTACAGCTCAACGCGTATTTTGCCGCGGTGCAGAGAGCGAGAAGTTCGGCCTGGTAGACGGTGCAGTAGGACGACAAAGTAAGCTTGACGGCCCTGGTTTCGGCATCGCTGTTCCAAATTGAAACAGCGGCACCCACCCGACCCTCAATCTTACTGCCGTCCGTGAACATTCGCAGGGCAAAGGTGTTGGCTGCCCTGTATTGTTCCTCGTCCACCAGGTGATCGAACTCGACCCTCTCCAGCTCCGCTGGGTGCGGGGCCTCGATCTTAGAGGCCATCCGCTCGATCTCCCTGTCCCCCAGCACCGGATGGGGCAGCCCCCTCTTGGCCCCGTAAAGAGATGCGATTTCTCGCACCCTAAGGTCAAGGGGGAGCACCCCAGCCAGCAGCAGTGCAGAGTTCAAGGAGACCGTTCGGTAGGCCCTGCAGATCTTTATTGCGAAGCCCCGCTGTACGCTGTTGAGCTGCTTTTGGATGCCTAGCTTATTCACCGCTGGTGCCCATACGGCCGCGGCGTACAGTATCGTCGGCTCCACTACAGCTGTATATATGATCTTCACTACCTCAGGATGAAGACCCCAACCGACGCGGGCCGTACGTGCAAGACGCTTATATATATCCACCGCCCGTTTACAGACGGTGGACACATGCGCATTGAACGTAAGACCCGCGTCGATGGTCAACCCGAGGAGTTTGATCTGCCGAGACATGCCAATGCCCATCCCGCCCATGCTGAGGCGCGGAGTGTCATACCTGAGTTTGCGCGTGACCAGCATGGCGCTGGTCTTTTGCGGCGCAAACTTTAACCGGTTTCTGACCCCCCACGCCCTCACGTGCTCGAGAGTGGCATTGGCACATCTCTCTATATCCAGTGCAGTGGCTCCGTCAAACACCAACACGACGTCGTCAGCGAAGGCCTGACAGTACACCCCCGCTCTTTCTAGTTGCCACAAGAGGGGGTCCAAGAGGAGGTTCCACAATATCGGACCTCTTATGGACCCTTGTACGCAACCTCTTGTGGCAGCGCGTGCGCATTCCTCCCCCCCGAAGCGCACCCTCACCGTCCTATTGCTGAGGTAACTGTCTATCATTCGTCTCAAGCTCAGAGGGCAATTTTCCTCCGCCAGTCTGAGTTTGATAGCAGGCCACCAGGCGCCGTCGAAGGCACCCTCTATATCCAGCGAGACGAGAGTAAGAATCTTACGCTCGTCAAGCTTGCTGCGAATATGGTGCAGCAGGTTATAGAGGGCGTCTTCGGTGCCCCTCTGTGGCATGAACCCGTACTGGCGAGTACTAATCCTCGGCAGAAGATGATGCTTGAGGCGAGCGATCAACATTTTTTCGTATATCTTGCCCAAAACAGACAGAAGCCCGATCGGCCTGTATGATTTGGGCAGGCGATACGATTCCTTTCCCGGTTTCCGAAGGGCAATTACGATGGCCTCCTTCCACAGCCGAGGGAAGTATCGGAGGGCCCGACACTTGTTAAGAAGGGCCAGGAAGAAACCCGAGCCATCGTCAATGGCCCGAGCGCAAACGTCAGCCGTGAGGCCGTCGGCGCCAGGGGCCTTTTTTGGGTTGAAGGACAATACAGCCGCCATGAGTTCCCTCTCGGTAAACGGCGGGTCATGATCATCATTGGCCCGTTCGTTTACCGTACGGGCTTGTTCTCTCATTTGGCGGTGATCTGCATTGTCGTCCAACCCACTGTCGGCGGGATAAAAAGTGTCCGCCAACAGCTCTGCTGACTCCCTGGCGTCCAACGCCCTCCCGTCGACTTCGAGGAGCGTGTCCTCCTTCCGCTCGGTTACCCTGCCGATGACCCTGTAGATACCCTCCCAGACACCTTCTTTGTCCTGCCTCCCACAAAACTCCCTCCAACTGCGGGTTTGTGCTTCTCGCACCGCGGCCTCGTACTTGCCCTTCTGTTCGAGGTACAGTTGGACCACCGTTTGTCTACGCGACGGCGCAGCGTTTCGGATCCTGCGTCGCCTGGTGTTGGTCTGTCGTCTCAGCTCCTCCAGTTCCTCCGACCACCACGGCAGCCTAAATGACCCCGCATTGCTCTTTTTAGGCATCGAGGCCTCGCAGGCCTCGCCTATCGCCCGGGTGTATCCATCCACGATCACCTCCAGTTCCTCACACCCTTCGACTGCCTCCACGCGTGCAGCGGTGAGACTGTCTCTCAGCATGATTGAGGCGAGTTTCTCACGAAACTTACCCCAATCAGCCTTTTTGGTGTTGAAGATCCTGGTAGTCCTCGCGATCGATACCCCCTTGGCCTTGGCCATGCGGACGTCAAATATGATGCCGTTGTGATCCGAGGACGTGAGTGCTTCCTCGACGTGCCATCCATCCACCAAGCTCAACATATCCACCGAGCATGCCGTCACGTCGACATGGCTACTGTACCTCTTTCCACCTCTGACAGTATCGAATGTTGGGACGTCACCACAGTTAAGAACCTGGAGGCCCAGCTCCCCTAAGGTCCCAACCATCTCCTCTCCTTTGGAATCCTCATGAGAGCTGCCCCACCAGACACTCTTCGCGTTGGCGTCCCCGCCCAGGATCAACCCACCTGCTCCGGCATCGCGCTCAATCCGCCGCAACTGCTCCAGGTATGGCCCAATGGGTTTGTCGGGTTCGAAGTAGTAGGAGACGAGTGTGATCTTCCAGGCGCTGGTCCGGATCCCCACCACTGTGATGTTGTTCGTGGTGAGTTGCGGGTACTGTATGACATCTAAGTCATTATCGAAGACGAGTATGGCCGCCTTCACAATACCCTGCCCGTTCTCCTGCGCCTGAAAAACCCTCACTCCCTGATAACTCCTAACGCTTCCAACCCGACCCACGTAGGGCTCCTGTAGCAGTGCAACGGATATGTTGCGTTTGCCTGCGGCCAATAGCAACTCTTGGGTTGCTAATTTGCTCCTCTGGAGATTGACCTGCGCCATTCGATACGGTCGGCGAATGGTCCCCGAGATAACCTCAGCAATAAGCTACGGCGTCCCGCGCCAACCGATCCCACTTCGCTCTCACCGGGCATTCGTTGTCGAACGCGTTGTGCTTCGCGCTCGACTGCTTCGCCCCATGTAATGTTCGGGGATGCAACGTAGGACCGGCGATCTCATGGCAAAGGGCCGAGATGCAAACAGCATAAAGCTAAAACGACGATGATGATGTTAATCAAACTTAATAAATAACTTAACTTATCTGTTAGTTTTACATATAATTCATAAAAAAACATATTGATGCACATTTTTTGTTTTTTTTTTTTTTTTATACTACGTCGGGTGGCAGACAAGCATACGGCCCGCCTGATGTGAAGCGGTTACCGTAGCCATATTAAAGCTTGCAACATAAAATATTGCTCGCGCGCCTCCACCCCCGCTGCCAACGCAGCATCTCCTTCCTTTCTTTCTGGTGACCTCACTCACTCGCAGGAACACAACAATCCTCAAGGGAATTGTTATTTGGCTGCGGTATTCTGTGAGGTGGAGGCACATTCCCCAATCGGGCAGCTTACAATTACGCTCCCTACCTCTCTTTTCGCCAGAGCTTCGTTTGTCACTCAGCAGGGTGCACCACGTGCAGGTGAAGTTGACTTTGGTTCAAAGATGTTGATGAACCACTTACACCCAAAAAAAAAAATGTTTGTCTTGTGCGAAGATCGAACCCTCTCCCATCGAAATTAATACCCCTCGCCATAAATAGTACCAATGTTTCATTTTGCTTTATCTTAACAAGAACTTCTAGTTTTGATAGTAAGATTGTTTGTATATATTGTAATAAAAATTGTATATTATTTCGTAGTTTATATATATATAAACATTGTATTACATATGATTGTAATAAATGTCTTTACAACGAACAACTTTTTGACTAGATGTACGTAGTATAAATATTTGTTCTTAATTACTTGAACGTTTAAACAAAATTTTATTTAATGCATAAATTAACCAACGTCTGTTTATTTCGCAAATCACGGACGATTCATTACAAACTGTTTACGGGTTTAATATTCATAGTTTATTACATTCTGTGTCGAGAGGGCGGGCATTACCTAAAACACTGAGTAACAATTTACTGAGAAATATACGACCAACGTATTACAGAAATTATGAGTAAATTATTTCTTTAATAATGTTAAAGACGTGGGATAAGTGGCTCACCATTATCTTTAAAGCCAAAACTATACTCATTTACACGTGGTGCAGCATGCTGACAGAAAAACTAGGCTCTGGTAAAGGCTGTGTTATTTGAGGTAGGTTAAAAGCCGTGTGGTTTCCGGCAGACTAGAATATAATCACTCCGTCTCTTCCCGTGGATGTCGTACAAGGCGACTAAGGGTAAGAATAAATACATTATAAAACATCGATCAGGCCTCCACAACCCGTCTGACCAGCGTGGGGAGTGTAGGCCAAATCCTCCTTCTGTCTGCGACGGACGAGAGGGTCGTGCTCCTGTAGTGGAGACTAAAATGACCCGATGATGATGACAGTTATAAGCTACCTGATGCCTGATTTGGGGACGCACCTCCACCTTTCAGAATACCGAATCCAAATAATGATTCCATCGAGAATTGTTGTGTTCCTGCGAGTGAGAGGTTGACCAGGAAGAAAGAAGTTGCTGCGTTGGCATCACGGCTGTTGGCGCGCGAGCGATTTCATGTTACGAGCGTTTTTGTAGCTATTAACCGCTTCACATCAGATGAAACGTATATATGCTTGTTTGTCACCCGATGTAGTATTAGCGTACAACGGTGTGTACTTGACCACATGATAGAAGTATTAACTATCACTCTGTCCCTACCAACTTTACCCGAATGAGCGTTACAAAGCCGATCGTGACAAAAATAAATTTGTTCTTTTTCTTTGTTTTATTTATTTAACCACAATGATTTTTTTTAACTTATTTCTAATGATCGCTAAACTGCTTAACAGTTTATCGGCAACCTTTGACGCTCTATTTTACTATGATTCTCATTTGGTACATACAGTATGCTAACCACTTAATGTTTATTATGTCAATACATGCTTAATTAATACGCAGTTAGAAATTAAACATATTTTAAGGTTAGTATCTTTCTAGACGAAACCGATACCGCTGAAAATCTCTGATGCAAACTACATTAGGTATGAGGAAAGAGAGAGATAGAGAGATATTTGCCTCTCTTTGCGTATTCTGTGTAAACTGGTCCCAGCTGAAAGTCAGCGCTAGGGTCTGACATAGTCAGTCCACGGCATAATGCTGAGCTGGGTCCAAATCGGGGCATCATGCAGCACTATTTCGTTCTCCTTTCTATCTTATTTAAACAGCTATCTTGTAACTTGTGTAATAGTGTTGTGTTATGTTCCAATAAATATTTTCTTCTTCTTCTTTTTCTTCTATTCTACCGACTTTGGGTTATGATCAAAGGAGTTCTGTGATATGATACCCTCGGCCTCTTTCTATAGTCTCACCGCTTGCCATAGGCAGGGAATTCATCCTCACACATTGGAACTAAATTTGGCGTATACTGTATGGTTCCAGAGGAGTTTTCCACCTCCAACTCTCAATTTGTGGCATGGACTCGCTGCCAAGGTTTACCCAGGAGACTACAGTATCCCCATACTGTAATCTCCTGGGAAAATCGTTTTTACAGGGTCGGCAACGCGTGAGAATGCCTCGTTGTTGCAAGCGTCCATAGGCTGAGATGGCTTGCTGATGATGTGCTTACCATCAGGCAGGTCGTACGCTAGTTGGCACCCTAGTCGTATAAAAAGATACCAAAAGTATACTATACGCGTCGCAAACAGATAAAATGGTTATATATTTATTTGCCCAAGAAGTGAAAGTCGAAGGAAGCAACGAGAATTTGTAAATGACGGGGAAAATTGTTTGGTCCGCCATTTGTGATCCCCTTGTGTCGATAAACAATCCCGGTGATTCCCGGTTTCACACTATGCCGGTTTCTACGCACTGAGATAAAAAATATATAAAAAAAATGGTTGTGTTTTGCGAAACGGAAATATTCCCTTCTGCTCGAGTTACCGTAAATGATAAATGCCAACGGAGACGTATTGTATGAAATTTAAGTTGACTAGAAACCAGTTTGCGTTCACCGATATTTCAAGCCCTGAACACGGTGGTTTCATTTGACGTTTTGTAAACTTTTAAACTCACTTAAATTGAAAATAACAACGGAAATTAACGCGAACATGCATAAGGGCATTTACACATCTTTATTTTTGCCTTTTTTATTGTTTACCCGACGTTTCGACCAGTTGCAGGTTCTACGCTCTGAGATAAAAAAGCTAAGTATGTATACATGACGTCGGATGGCAGACAAGCATACGGCCCGCCTGATGTGAAGCGGTTACCGTAGCCATATTAACGCTTGCAACATAAAATATTGCTCGCGCGCCGCCACCCCCGCTGCCAACGCAGCATCTCCTTCCGTTCTTTCTGGTGACCTCACTCACTCGCAGGAACACAACAACCCTCAAGGGAATTGTTATTTGGCTGCGGTATTCTGTGAGGTGGAGGTACAATCTCTATGTAGAGAAAATATGATATTACGCAAATAATAAATAACATAAATATTTCTGGATAATTTACACAGCGCCATCTAGTCCCAAATTAAGCGCAAAGCTTGTGTTATGGGTGTTTTTTTGTCAGAGCCTCGTTTTCAGGTTGGGCAGGTAGGTTGCCGAATCTCTAAAGGCTTCGTTACGTCTTTCTTGAAGAACCCCATACAATAGTCTCCTGGCCAAACCTGCCTATGAGCCAAAAATTAATCAAACCACATCAGCGTTATCCCAACACAAACATACACCTCCACAGATTATATTAGGATAACGACTCATCAATTTCGAACCCTTCTTGCAAGGGTGCGTTGAATTTAATTATATTCGGGTGTTATCGACGTCGATCGGGTAGACCGCACATTGTCCGCGGTATCGAGGTTCGAATCGGGGACTCTTCTAATTAGTTTCCGGGCAATGCTGTGACATATGGTGACAAATGATTGGGATGCAACAATATACAAACTAGTGGTATTGTCCTTCTGACGCGATTCAAAGGCGTGCTGTGAGGATTGTTGACGATCCCACATAGACAGACGGTTTAGAACCTTTAATTCTGAGAAGAGATTTTGCGTCCCTTTGTGTGTTCTACCGATTGTACAATGGGGTGTGTTCAGAGGAGTTGTTTGACATGATGCCCACTTCCTCCTTCTACAGTCGCACCGCTTGCCATCCTCACACATTGGAGCCTAAGTGGTCGCGTACTGTGCGGTTCCAGAGAAGTTTTCTCCCGCGTACTGTTAAGCTGTGGAATGAACTGTCGAGGTTTTCTCAGGAGACTACAGCATGGGGTTCTTCAAAAAGGGCGTGAAGAGGTTTTTACAGGCTTTCATAGGCTACGGTAACTGCTTCTTATCAGGCGGGCCGTATTCTTGTTTGCTACTTTAGTGGTATAAAAATATTGACAAATCGTATGGAAGGACCCGCGTAAACTAAGTAAGTGGTTCATCAATATCTTTGAACCAAAGCCAACTTCACCTGCGCGCGGTGCACCCTGCTGACTGACAAACGATGCTCTGGCGAAAAGAAGGTAGGCAGCGTAATTGTAAGCTACCCGACTGGGGAATGTACCTCCACCTCACAGAATACCGCAGGCAAATAATTATTGCCTTGAGGGTTGTTGTGTTTCTGCAAATGAGTGAGGTAACCATAAAGGAAGGAGATGCTGCGTTGGCAGCGGGGGTGGCGGCGCGCGAGCGATATTTTATATTGCGAGCATTAATATAGCTATGAATGAATGAATGAATGAATGAATATTTATTTGCGTTAAATAAGGTATTAACAAGATGTTATATTTTCACAGTTTCTTCTTATTTAGCTACTTTGATAGCATGCAAATGTTTACAGTAAACTTAACTATTATACAATAAAATTGTTATCAATACAAACAAGTCAGTATTTCTGCGTAACCATCTTCGATCAATAAGAATATAGAGTAACAATAGTATAAAGAGACATGCCATTACATACCAAAAAATATATTTAAATATATATATCAGGTTGGGGAAAAAGTCTTTTCGTATTTTATATGAAAATTCAAAACATTTTTTACTAAAGTTTATTTACATTTAACTAAAGTATGTAGGTGCCATTTTGTTCGATAACTTTTTGCCATCTTGTAGGTAGAGACATGATCCCATTACTATAGAAATTTTGGGACTTCTGTTCAAAAAACCACGACAAGTGGTTTTGGCAGTCTTCTCGTGATGTTAACCTGACATTGCCTAAAGAATTCTGAAGAGACCGAAACAGGTGGAAATCAGAAGGTGCAAGGTCAGGACTATACGGCGGATGCATTAACACCTTCCAGTCAAACTCTCTTAATTTTTGCTGAGTGGCTAAAGATGTGTGAGGTCTAGCGTTATCATGATGAAAAATCACACTCCTTCTGTTAATTAATTCCGGCCGCTTTCTCTCAACTTTTTGCTTTAATCTCATCAGTTGTTCACAGTAGAGTTCAGAATCGATAGTCCTGCCTGGCGGTAACAGCTCATAATGAATAATGCCCTTCCAATCCCACCATACACACAGCATCACCTTATTGCGGGTTAACCCGGGTTTTGCCAGAGTCTGTGAAGCCTGACCGGCCTTTGACCACGACCTTTTTCGCACGTTCTTGTCGTACGTGATCCACTTTTCATCACCAGTTATAAGCTTTTTCAAAAACGGTTCGCTTTCATTACGTCGTAGTAAAGAATCGCAAATGAGTACACGGTTCATTAAGTTTCTTTCAGTGAGATCGTGAGGCACCCAAATATCGAGCTTTTTAGTGTACCCTGCTTTTTTCAAATGCGCCAAAACTGTTTTGTGGTCAATTCCTAATTCTTCAGCTACGTCGTAACTACTGATATGCTGATCTTGCTCCACTTTTTCAAAAATGGCATCCATTTTATCCGTAACAGGGCGACCAGAGCGACGTGCATCTTTCACATCAAAATTTCCTGATTGAAAACGCTTAAACCAAATTTGTGCTACTCTCACAGACACTGCACTAGATCCATAAACGTCACAAATTTTTTTCGCAGCTTGCGTTGCATTTTTACTTTTTTTGTAGTAAAATTTTAAAATGAATCGAATTTCTTCATTAGATTCACTCATCTTGACAGTAAAAAAAACAAATGAAAATCACACATTTACCTAATTTGAATTTGGAATTATCTTTTTTAAAATTTAAACTTTTTAAAGATATCAAAACCTGCCAGATACAAATGGTATAACCAAAGAGATTTTATTACAAGTTCATACATACTAAAATGCGAAAAGACTTTTTCCCCTACCTATTATTATTAATTGATGCTTATGTCATATACTATTAATAATGTCAGCTTATTATTATGATTATCTAAATGTCACATGGGAAATATATTTAATTATTATATGTCAATTCGCAAAATCAAATTAATGTTACAATCAATATTTCAAATATAATCTATAGCATGTCAATATAACAATTTCACGTTATATTATCAAAATAATTAACTTAAATTGATTTACTTAAATAAAATAAAGAAATCTTTAACTGAGTAAAACCTTTTTTCTAATAGCAGTTTAAACAGCATATTTTTAAATTTGTTATAGGGCAATTTTTTTATTGCTTCTGGAACACTGTTATATATTTTAAGGCACATTCCGTAACAGTTATTTTGATACATGGCAGTTCTAGGTACATGTTCATAAACAAGTCGATCGCAATTCCTAGTATTTCGTGCATATACATCTGCTGCCGTTTTGAATAAATACATACGTTTTTTTACAAACTTAGCTATTTCGAGGATATAAATACACGGTAGCGGTAGTATTTTTAATTGTAAAAACAATGGTTTACATGATTCATCGTATGAAACACCGCAAATGGCCCTGATACATTTCTTTTGAGCGAGAAATACGCGATTTATATCTATACTATTTCCCCATATTATTATACCATATCTTATGACAGATTCGACATAACTATAATATGCTGTCACAGCTGTATTCTGCGTAGCAATTTTGCGCAGCCTGTTAATTACATAAACATACCTATTTATTTTAGTTCAAATTTGGTCAACATGATTCCTCCATTTTAATTGTTGATCAATTATTAATCCTAAAAATGTCACTTTATCAGCCTTCCGTAGAGTTTGTCCATCATATTTAATATTAAATTCATTATTACATTCATTAAACGTTATATAATTGGTTTTATTCATATTAATAATTAAATTATTATCCGTTAGCCATCTTATTACTGTATGTATAGTATTATTTATGTCATTTTGATGTTCATTAGCAGTTGCTCCTTTTCTACTTGCAACAATTACAGATATATCATCTGCAAACAAAATACTTTTATGTTGGGTAATAGTGGGTAAGTCATTAACATAAACTATGAATAGGAAAGGGCCGAGAATGCTTCCTTGAGGAACACCAAATTTGTTTATCTTATACTCTGATTTGTATTTCTCTAATTCTTTGTTTTTATTTAACCGACTGATTTCAACGCATTGTGAACGATTTTGTAAGTATGATTTTAACCAGCCAAGTGCATTACCCCATATACCGTAATTTTCTAACTTGTGTAATAAAATCTCATGGGACACCATATCAAAAGCCTTGGTCATGTCATAGCAAAGAACAGTCGTCATATACTTTTTGTCAATATTAAATGTGACATTACTAATTAAATTAAATGCTGCAAGCATTGTTGACTTGCTTTTCTGAAATGCGTTTTGTTCTGATCTTATTAAGTTGTGTTTTTCAAAAAATTGTGTCAAGCGTTTATGCATGCATTTTTCAAAAACCTTTGAAAAAACAGAAACGAGAGTTATATGTCGGTAATTACTCAAATCCGATCGATCTCCCTTTTTATACGTCGGTTTAACAATAGAGCGTATTAATTTTACAGGAAAACTTCCCGTTTCAAATGAAAGGTTTACTAAATATGATAAAATAGGACTTAATTCTTTGCTACATTCTTTAATTACTTTTGTAGATAAGTTATCGTAACCTTCAGCTTTTGTGTTATTCAATGACATAATTACGGTATGTATATCATCTGCACTAAACGGTCTTAAAAATATAGTGTGTTGTAGTGAGTGTGCATTCTGTTTTTTCTTCGTTAAGGGCCTTGAGTTACTGGTTAAATTAATTAAAAAATCATTGAATTTATTTGCAATGGCAATTGGTTCTGTGTAAATTTTATTTTCATATGAAATTTTGTCAATAAATCGCTGTGTGTAACTATTTGTTGTTTCTTGTTTGATAATTCTCCAAGAGTCCTTACAAACATTATTAGATTTTTTGATTACTTTACTATTATAATTTCTTTGTGCAAATATAGTACATTTTTTGAGTAATTTGAAATATTTTTTGTATTTATACTTGTAGGAGTGGTTCGTGATAATAAAATTCACGGTACTTCCTTATACTATTTATTGTATACTTATGTAGTTCATACAAAATTGTAGTTGTGTCGGTAACATACATCAATACCCTATTATAGGATCGTAGGAAGGACGCGTGGCATCGCAACCCTGTATCCTCCTAGCTATCTCACTTGATGACGCGGGGCATCGATCAAGCAAGCTGACTAGATCTCAGAGCAGACTGCGGGGCTATCGTACTCTGGGACCGCTAGCGAGCGACTGGCGTTGCACGGCCGCGGCGGCGGTTATAAGGGCGTCGGCGACGGAGTGGGGCTGCGTAGT
The DNA here is from genome assembly GCA_937001555.2 of Hypsopygia costalis. NCBI lineage: Eukaryota > Metazoa > Arthropoda > Insecta > Lepidoptera > Pyralidae > Hypsopygia > Hypsopygia costalis. The sequence continues at coordinate 24,290,307 of OW443345.2, read as the reverse complement.
GTTGTATCCATGAGTTTGTTATTATGTTTGTGTTCGTCGCGTTACATACTTATTTATTGACGTCTTATTACTATAATATGCATGTCCTAAGCGTCTTTTTGTCTTAAAACTAATTCGTAAACCATTACTAATCCATTTCAGTGTATTTTTAGTACTAATTCTTACTTTATTTTTAGGAAAACAAAGTTCGTAAATAAGGCAAAAGAGATCATAAAACTCATTAAAGGCTTTATTTAAATCAGTCTCCTTATATACATCAGACCAACTTAAGCTTTGTATGTATTCCCGAAATTTTTTTATATTTTCCTTGGAATAATCTCTTTTAAAAATGTGATAGAAACTAGAAGATACACTTTTATCTGCTACCGGAAAAGATAAGCTACGGTAACCGCTTCACATCACGTGGGCCGTAAGCTTGTCTGCCACCCAACGTAGTGTAAAAAAAAGAAAAAAAAGTAGTCTCTTGGGCCCTATTCTTTTTTTATAAAGATCCCCATAGGGAAAAGATATTTTCTTCAATAGTCAGGTATCTTATTTCAATTTCAATAATTCCTCGTTAAATGTACTATTTGTCAAAGGGTCTTTTCTATGTATTATAAATATTTATTTACAAAAAAAAAGTATTTACGTATGTTTATCAGTTGTCTAGTACCACACAAGCTTCGCTTACTTTAGGGCTAGATGGCGCTGTGTAATTTGTCTGAACTTTACTGACTACCCATTGTAATATGTAGGGGATTATTTTGATGACCTGATATTACCTCACTCATCGTTAAAATGTAAATTTTAATTAATCGCGTGTAAAATCATCTGCGAGTTAGCCCTTTTATAATTAGTCGGGTTATTTTAACGTATTAAGGGCGAGAAGCAATTGAGTGAGTGAGTATTATCTTGTTAACTTAAATATTGTTACGCAAATTTGAATTCCGTCGGTAGAGAATGGCCGTATTGTTCCTTGGTTAATAACAGATGAAATCGTTTTAGCTAATTGTTTGAGAGAGCGATTTTTTTATAACATGCCGAGCGCTCGGGGCATGCAATAATAACGAATATAAAATGGGTGGAAGTGTTAAAGGGCATAACGAGTAACTTCGGAGAAAGCGCAACACACCTCTCGACACCCCTGAGTCACTCACACCGGTGTTGCCCCCGGCCGATTTCCTGGCATTTCGGAGGCCCATCTAGTGAGTGGCAAGCCACCGTCTGCCGCAAATAACTAGCAATAATAGCAGTTATGGCAGGCGTCCGGCCTTCTTCTGTAATAGCCCGGTATTAAGATCTCATCTCCACAACCCATTTATTTTCCATCACACTTTGTAATAAGCTCAACGCCTGCCGAGACCTGCTCATGGGTATATCGTTCCATTGATATATCCTGTAGCGGATCACGGCGGGTGTACAACATTACATCAAACTTCTCAAAGGGGCCTCTACGCGTTGGATCTATATCCCCGCGCACGCCTATCAAATGACCGGGCTTGACCCGTGAATTTAGTGAGAACGAATATAAATATTTCGGTACAATTTACACAGTTGGGGTGTAAGTGGCTTATCAACATCTTTGAACCAAAGCCAACTTCACCTGCTCGTGGTGCACCCTGCTGACTGACAAACGAAGCTCTGGCGAAAAGAGAGGTAGGGAGCGTAATTGTAAGCTACCCGACTGGGGAATGTACCTTCACCTCACAGAATTCCGCAACCAAATAACAATTCCCTTGAGGGTTGTTGTGTTCCTGCGAGTGAGTGAGGTCACCAGAAAAGAAGGAGATGCTGCGTTGGTAGCGGGGGTGGCGGCGCGCAAGTGATATATTATGTTGCGAGCGTTAATACGGTTACGGTAACCGCTTCACATCAGGCGGGCCGTATGCTTGTCTGCCACCCGACGTAGTATAAAAAATAATAATAAAAAAAACAGCGCTATCTAGTCTAATATTAAGCGCAAAGCTATAGTACAATCTTTGCGCTTAATGTTGGACTAGATGGCGCTATGTAAATTGTCTACTACTTGGGTACTAGTCGTGTGGTTTCCGGCAGACCAGAATAGAATCACTCCGTCTCTTCCCGTGGATGTCGTACAAGGCGACCAAGGGAACATTATAAAACACCGATCAGTGTAGGCCAAATCCTCCTTCTGTCTGAGACGGACGAGAGAGGGTCGTGCTCCTGTAGTGGAGACTAAAATGACCTGATGATGATGAGGGGTACTAGATTACCTATTAAATGTACTAAAATACATTTTTGTTGTAAATACAAACTTATATAGAAAACACCCAGACCAAGACAAATACATATAGACATGTTTATGCTCACAAATATGTGTCTTGTGCGGGGATCGAACCCACGACCTCAGAGTCAAAGTGACCATTGCTAGCCATTCGACCACCAGGCTCGTCAAATATATCATATAATCTATTATAATAATATATCGTGTTATGAAGACCTCCAAATATGTCTAAATGATAACTCTGGATTGAGTATGTATATGTTTTGGGCCCCCGAAAGGCCAGGAAATCGGCCGAGGGGCAACACCGGTGTGAGTGACTCATTACCGACATAGGTCTTAGAATCAGCAACATAAAGTAGCAATAGCCCACTGCCATCTCTCGATAACCGCTTCACATCAGGCAGGTTGTAAGTGGTATAAATAAAATAATACAAACCAGATCAAATCTCGATCTGAGACACCGTGCGGGATTAAATATGTCATAATATCGTTTAGAGCAACTATACGAAGGTAAAACATACTAAATTAGGTATTTTGAAGTTCACTGGTTTTGTCCCGAAATAAACGGACAATAGTTTTCCCTTTTACAGTGTTAAACATTAGGAACAATACATTTGAACAAAAGCCTCACAGCTTTGGCTGAAATTAATAATGGCAGGTGAGTACACAACAATACAGCTACGTGCTGGTCTAAATTATAAATTATGAAATGAAATGAGTTGGGTATATTTTTAACCAACTTCAATAAAAGGAGGAGATTCTCAATTCGGCTGTATTTTTTTAATGTTTGTTACTTCATTATTTCGTCATTTATAAACCGATTCGAAAAAAACTTTTTTTATTTGAAAGAGTACCAAGTATTTTTTGGAGATGGATTTTTTGTTAAAATAATTATTTTATGGATGTTTCGAAGGAGCACCTGTGGCGGAAATGGTGTGAGGAAATCGCTTATCGTGGTATGGGCATGTAATGTGGAGGGATGAAAGTGGGCGTAAGGGGTTCATCAACATCTTTGAACCAAAGCCAACATACCGCAGCCAAATAACAATTCCATTGAGGGTTTTATTTTATACTACGGCGGGTGGCAGACAAGCATACGGCCCGCCTGATGTGAAGCGGTTACTATAGCCATGTTAACGCTCGCAACATAAAATATCGCTCGCGCGCCGCCACCCCCGCTGCCATCGCAGCATCTCCTTCCTTTCTGGTGACTTCACTCACTCGCAGGAACACAACAGCCCTCAATGGAACCGTTATTTGGCTGCGCTATTCTGTGAGGTGGAGGTACATTCCCCAGTGTGGTAGCTTACAATTACGCTGCCTACCTCTCTTTTCGCCAGAGCTTCGTTTGTCAGTCAGCAGGGTGCACCGCGTGCAGGTGAAGTTGGCTTTGGTTCAAAGATGTTGATGAACCACTTACACCCCAAAAATAATGATGCAAACGTCTGAATAGGTCTGAATAGGTTTATTATTCGTTCTGGTTACATTGACGATCTTTTAAATACTCTTAAATGCAATACCTCTAAATACATTATTAGACACACACTACAATGTACTACATGTATAGATGCGTGAGTATTGAGAACGTAAGCGCTTTGTAGCCTATGCCCGTCTATATATTAAATGTCATTGGTGGCAGAGGGACATTCACCGTGAACTCTCAAATAGTCTAATAAATTACGTGTCACAGCTTTCCGAGGAGACTACACACAACATAAATAAATAAATATTTCTGGATAATTTAGTTAACGCTATCTAATCCCAAATAAGCGCAAAGCTATGGGTACTGGGTATATGAGGTGAGTGAGAGATCCGGAAGCCCAACTCCTTCCCTATTCCCTCCTTCCTTCCTTCCCTTCCTCCAACTCCTTAGTGGACAACGCATTGGTAGCGCCCCTTGTGTTACTAATGTCTATAGGCAGCGGTGACCACTTTCCACCAGGTGGCCCGCTTGCTTGTTTGTCTACTGTATGACATAAAAAAAAAAAAAAAAACCTGCAATTGAGCTGCGTGGAGGAGTAATAAGTAATAAAGGTCTATTAAACCAATTCGATTGAGGGGAGACCTGGGGCCCTACCGCTGAAGCTGAAGCCGATTACCATCAGAATTTTTATTTTTTTATACTACGTCGGGTGGCAGACAAGCATACGGCCCGCCTGATGGGAAGCGGTTGCCGTAGCCATATTAACGTTCGCAACATAAAATATCGCTCGCGCGCCGCCACCCCCGCTGCCAACGCTGCATCTCCTACCTTTCTGGTAACCTCACTCACTCGCAGGAACACAACAACCCTCAAGGGAATTGTTATTTGGCTGAGGTATTCTGTGAGGTGGAGGTACATTCCCCAGTCGGGTAGCTTACAATTACGCTCCCTACCTCTCTTTTCGCCAGAGCATTGTCAGTCAGCAGGGTGCACCGCGTGCAGGTGAAGTTGGCTTTGGTTGAAAGGTGTTGATGAACCACTTACACCCCATTTTTTGCGAACTACTGCTTAGATTGTTTCTCTATTAACTAAATTATGTTTAGGTCAGTTGGTAGAAACCCTATCTCTATCTTTGTATATTGAAGACTAGCTGATGCCCGCGACTTCCTTCGCGTGGACTTTATGATTCCGGCGTATTAATACAAATACGAACTAATGTAGATACATAAGAAAATATTTGTGGCAGTATTATACGTTAAAAGTCAACAAATTATTATTTTTATTTAAGATAGTAACCATAGTTTAAAAAATATATATAAAATAAATCAAGGGAGTCTTTCCTTCGGGAGCTAATATGAAAAGACCTCAAGCGTTACTAATCCTCGATAAAGCCACATTGTTGGCCATTTCACATTCATCTGAAACGATTAGACAGCAATCCTGAAACATTTTCGCTTTGTCACAGTTTCGTGTCACAAAGCATGTCGGTGTTTCCGTTCTGTATAAATCGAGTAGAATATTGAACATTGTATTTGCGTCCTTCCGCCTAGAAGTAATATGGCTGCAATACCTGGCGATGCTGCTGTGAGATATTATTTTGGCGCGATTTCAGCGAGGATTGCTCTCGTCAGGTATGTTTTTCCAGTCCCTCCTGAAGCATCTAAGAAAATCAGTTTCCCCTCGTTGTTTAAAAGACTTTGCATCGCAAAATCTTGCTATAAAATTTTGTCCCGCAAATGCACGCATTTTTCTGGTTTGTGCGAATATATACCAAGCGTTCCATTTCAATTTTAGCGTACACGTCTATATTAAACTGACTAAACAGACCATACCTTTGTAAATAAATAAAACTATTGCGTCTAACTTGTAGCAGGTAAGAATAAAAGTAGCACTGCGCGGTTATTTTTTTACAATACAATCAATATTTTGTCAGGCTGAACAACTTTTGCTAAGGCGTCATTATTATATTTCTTATAGTTTAGCTGAACCATTATGGTTCTGCATCAGGTGTTCTAAATCTTGGATTTTTATACCTCAACAAAAAATGCTCATCAGGCTGAACAACTTTTGCTAAGGCGTCATTTTTATATTTCTTATAGTTTAGCTTAACGATTATGGTTCTGCATCAGGTGTTCTAAAATTGGACTTTTATACCTCAACCAAAAATGCTCATCAGGCTGAACAACTTTTGCTAAGGCGTCATTTTTATATTTCTTATATAGTTTAGCTGAACCTTTATGGTTCTGCATCAGGTGTTCTAAATCTTGGATTTTTATACCTCAACAAAAATGATCATCAGGTTGAACAGCTTTTGCTAAGGCGGTATTTTTATATTTCCTATAGTTTACCGGAACCATTATGGTTCCGCATCAGGTGTTCCAAATCTTGGATTTTTATACCGAGATGGAAATTTCGTGTCCACGTTTTCAAATCGATGCCATTTTCATAATTGACGTCTCAGAAAACCATAGAATCAACACCCATATTGATACTATGACATTTCAACCACATCGCACCCCCACAAGAGTGCTCTTGTGTCACGTCGATTATGTTATAAAATAGCTGTTGTTGTCGGAATCAGCGACCCGATAAATCATAAAAACAATACCCATGACGATTTTCAGACGTGAGCACCTCATTTCACCCCTTTAGGGGTTGAATTTTGAAAAATCCTGAAACACGTGTTTACTCATTTATCTACAGAAGTGCTCGTGTTTCGTATAAAATAGTCCAACTAATCTTGGTTCCCCATACAAACTTTGGACCCCCGTTTCACCCCCTTAGGGGTTGAATTTTCCAAATTCCCGTCTTAGTGAGCATCTACGTCCTGTAAGGAACCCCTATACAAAATTTGAGACTCCTAGCACTTGTCGTTTCTGAGATTTCGTGATGAGTGAGTCAGTGATTTTCTCTATAGAATTTTTTTCTTTAAACTTTAAATGACGATAACTTTTTAATCTGACATCAGATTTAAATGAAACAAAGCCTATAACATATATAAATATATATTGCTCAGGGATGAGCTTAATCTTTTAGTGAAAACCGCGTAAAAAATCTGTTCAGTAGTTTTAAAGATTAGCGAGTACATACAGACAGACAGACAGACAAAAAAATCAAAAAAAACTTTTTTGTGTTCTGTTACTCTTTTTTTATCGCCCACACCCATTTTTTGATAATTTTATCAAATGTACAGACACGCGGTTTTTACTGTTTTATTAAATACTAGCGACCCGCCCCGGCTTCGCACGGGTGCAATGCTGATACTAAATGTACTACAGAAGGTCTTTGCGCTTTGTCCTATCCAGTCCTTCCCCAGTTATAGGCACACGAAGCCGGCTCCGCGGCCGGTACCGCCACAGCCGTTATGTCCCTGCATTTTAAATGTGTAATATCTTCTAAACTATTCATTTAAATTACATGCTGTGAAGGGCAATATTGATCTATATTAAATGCGCAATGTATTTAAGGTACTTAATTGGATAAGGATTAATTCTGTATTGCTTAAAATCGCTTCGTAAATAAGGCATTATTTCTTGTAAAAAGCAAAGGATAAAATAACGGTTATTGTGTGTTACCACTAAGAGATAGACATATACCATCGCGAACTTTTTTGTAGATAATTTTAAGGTGAACAATACTGTACTACATTATTTTGATCTATCTCGTTGGGTTCAGCCAGCGTTTGCAATGAAAGAGCAAAAAAATGTGTTTATTTACGACATCACATTAGAAACCTCTAAATTATCAGTGTTTTTCTATTATGTTATGCATATATTATACATATAAACTTTCCAGTTGAATCACTCTATCTATTAAAAAAAACCGCATCATAATCCGTTGCGTAGTTTCAAAGATTTAAGCATACAAAGGGACATAGGGACAGAGAGAGCGACTTTGTTTTATACTATGTAGTGATATTGATGATGATATTGATATTGATGATTGATGTTTGTCAATAACTTTAACCTAAGACCAATTTTTGGAATCAGAAAATCCGATGGTAAGCGGCTTCAGCCTTGGCGTAAGGCCCCTGTATCCCAGCAGTGGGCTTGAATTACGATTGACGATGATGACGATGTCATACGTAACATGACCAGCTCGGTGGCGTAGCGGTCAATGACGCGGCTGCGACACCAACGCTCGTGGGTTCGATTCCCACACAGGACAAACATTTGTGTACATGAACATGTCTAGTTTGTCTTGGTCTGGGTGTTTTCTATGTATCATATGTATGTATACAAAAAAAAAATGTATTTACGTATGTTTATCAATTGTCTAGTACTGTGTAATTTGTCTGACAATATTTAGTATTATTATAACTGTCACATTAACGAGTTAAATATGGGCTCAAGAAATGTAAAAATATCATATTTATAATGATTATTGAGTCAATAGAATTAAAAAAATGTGTTTCATTTAGTGCGTCAGTGCAACATTACGATCATGACATGACATGATCATGATTACGATCAGTAAATGGCAAGTTGCTGAAAAACGTGAAGAATGTGCCCCAAAATAGTGTTAGTAAACTTTGAATAAATAAATAAAATACCAAATATTATGTTAGCTTAATTTAATTATTTTTTTACTGTGGTATTATACGTAATACCACAGTAAAAAAAGAATGAAAATATTTGAGCTGTAATGTTAACAATATTAAGCCACGAATATTGTTAACATTACAGCTCAAATATTTTCATTCTTTACTCGTACCTATCAATTTCACAAATTCCAATGAACACGTAAAAAGAAACCGTCGCGACGCTTTCAGTAAAAATCCAATAACATGTAATATAAAATAAGTAAATAAAACTCGACTACCGATCGACGATCAAATATTCATAAAACTATTGATAAAAAAAAATGAATCGATAACTTACATTCAAATTACATCACTTAACACATCACTAGAAATTAATGTGCACGTCACTACACGATTTTAAAATTCGAACGGTCACAGCGCGTAAAATGTTAAGGAGCGTACACATTAGCTTGTGTCGCGTGCGAATTGTTCGCTCGGCAACGGAACACTGAAAGTCGCGTGTTGAGCGAGCGAGGTGTTGCGCGCGCACCACTCCCAGTAGGACTCCTTTACTTGGCCTGCTCAGCTCCTTTGATTTTGGAACGTTAAAAATATGCTTTTGATCTGCTTTTTAGGTTATAATAATTAGTGTATCAAGTCCATTGTTGTGTCCTTTATACTAAACTATGGACTGTTACAAATTTTTAATTAGTTTCACCGCAATGTCTGTAATCAAATCTTAGCAAGTAAAATTTGACCCACGTCCCTGTGTCCGATTAAGCGGAAATCTGGCACACTGGCCTGGTTCTTGTGACAATGTACAATATTACCTAAACGCTACCATTTTTAATCCAACATGGAGGCCGACACAAAATATGAATATCAAATGAAAATGCTTTATGAGTGTAACACAGTGAGTAAACTTTTTAGTTCTTTTTTATACTACGTCAGGTTGGCAGAACATACGATCCGCCTGATGTGAAGCGGTTACCGTAGCCATATTAACGCTTACAACATTAAAAATCGCTCTCGCACCATCACCCCTGCTGCCGGCGCAGCAACTCCTGCCTTTCTGGTGACCAAACTCACTCGCAGGAACACAACAACCCTCAAGGGAATTGTTATTTGGCTGCGGTATTCTGTGAGGTGGAGGTACATTCCCCAGTCGGGTAGCTTACATTTACGCTCCCTACCTCACTTTTCGCCAGAGCTTCGTTTGTCAGTCAGCAGGGTGCACCACGTGCAGGTGAAGTTGGCTGTGGTTCAAAGATGTTGATAAACCACTTAATCTCCAAAGTTGCTTTCCTCTCATATGTGAATAGAACCTAAATGCGTACAGAGGTTTCCTACCTATCAAGTTGTGGAGTATATAGCCTCAAATTCAAGTTTGACAAGGAATTTAAAGCATGGGATTCTTCGAAAAAGGGATGACCATATTTTTAAGGGGTCGGCAACGCCTGAGTTATACGTCTGGCGTTCAAAACGTTCACACACTTGGTACGTATGTAAATAAATAATATATACATTAATTTGAATAGATTGCTTATTCATACCAATGAATAACCGACTCTATTTCATTTGAAATAGAGTCGCTTATTCATTGGCATGAATAAGCACTCTATTCAGTTATTGAATCGCAATAAGAGATGGTGGTAAGGGAGCTGTGTTTTCAAGCCGCTTTAACGCATTGACTTGACTTAACGACTGTCATCTAATCACAATAGCCGTTACCGACGGCTTAATGTGCCCTCCGAAGCACGGACGAGCTTGAGATAAATAAACCCATCCATAGACAGGCTGCAGTCAACGTTGATTAACTTTCGTGTTTGATTAGACTGACGCGCACAACGGCGCCATCTAGCTCCTAATATATTCTTAGGAATAGGATCTGAGGATCCCCCTCGAAAATTCTATGCTAAGAAGAAATTCTTCAAGCAGAATATAAATAAGTAATTAAATATTTCTGGACAATTTACACAGCGCCATCTAGTCCCAAATTAAGCGCAAAGCTTGTATTATGGGTACCAGACAACTGATAAATGTACTTAAATACATTTTTTTGTAAATACATACTTATAATACATAGAAAATACCAAGACAAACAGACATGTTCATGCACACAAATGTTTGTCTTGTGCGACAATCGAACCCGTGACCTCGGAGTCAAAGTGGCCATTGCTAACCATTCGACCACCGAGTTCGTCAATATGAACTACCTATAAAGAATATAATTATTCTGTATTGAATACTATCCTTTGAATTGCCACAAACTACTTGGCGACTTTACCAGGTTTACCAGGGCTTGCTTGTTTTAGTTGTAAGCTGCAATACTTAAATAAATCATCATCATCATCATCATCAGGTCATTCATTACAGTCTCCACTACAGGAGCACTACCCTCTCTCGTCCGTCCCAGACGGAAGGAGGATTTGGCCTAGACTCCCGATGCTGGCCAGACGGGTTGGGGAGGTCTGATCGATGTCTTACAATGTATTTCCCTTAGTCGCCTTGTACGACATCCACGGGAAGAGACGGAGTGATTCTATTCTAGTCTGCCGGAAACCACACGGCCACGTACTTATTAAATAATCTTCCCGATATAGGGCCTTAAGCTTATCAACGGTAATTACCTTAAAGGTATAAAAAAATTAATCAGCAACAGAAGCTACGTAAGTAATTACTATATTCATACATAACTATTATCACATAACTCATGTAAATTAACGTTTACCAATTACACTAGTGTGGGATTAATTTAACTCCACGCCGCAGCCAATATTAGCTCATCATGCCTCATCTATGGGAATTCTCAACTGAGCACCCCAATTATGCATAAATGTTGATTATGGATTAACAGTAGGCATGGGTAACACTACGCTACGCTGCGCAATTGCGCTAACTCAGTTCGCTGTAAGTGTTTACTCATTTTTTCGAACTGTGTCATTTTCCACACCCCCATTTCTTCAGTGCACAGTGCGGCACTGTGCACTGAAGAAGTGAGGGTGTTGATTGACACTGGTTCATCAACACTCACATAAAACATCACATCAAATATTACAACGGACAGATGGTAGAATGAATGAAGAAAAGCAAATACTCGATCTTGAATCTTTGTTCTCGAAGTTGATCGTTCATTTATTAGAATCATTTATTAGAATGATTCTTCAGTGAAGATCCAGTTTCTATCAGAAATTCTAAGTCGCACAAACTAAGTCGAGGGCATCAGTCTAAATCAAAAACTTCGAAGGTCGCTGTGAAATAGATTGTTTTATAGGTGTTCTACAATCTCTTTATTTACAACTATCTTTCGCCCGCGGCTTCGCTCGCGTGAAATTCGGGGCAAACACGTGTTTACTCTATAGAAGTAGTCGCGTAAAGTTTAAGATAAAATAGCCCAACTATCTCGTTGCCCCATACAAACTTTCCCGTTTCACCCCCTTATGGATGGGATGAATTTTGAAAAATCCTTTCTTAGTGTACACCTAGACCTCATAAGGAACCTACGTGTCAAATTTGGAATCTCTAGACCCAGCGGTTTGGGCTGTGCGTTGATATATCAGTCAGTCAGGACTTTGAATTTTATATATATGTATAGAAGATGTTAGGAAACTTGCAATTAAAGCAAAATAGGTATAAATAAATATTTCCAGCGGTATCTACAAAAGAATTTTAAATTTAAAATAAATATAAATAATAAATAAATAAATATTGTCAGACAAATTACACAGCGCCATCTAGCCTCAAACTAAGCAAAGCTTGTACTATGGGTACTAGATAACTGATATCATATTAGTACATAGTATTTAAGTACATTTATCAGTTGTCTAGTACTCACAAGCTTTGTGCTTAATTTGGGACTAGATGGCGCTGTGTAAATTATACAGAAATATTTATTTATTATTTATCTCTTTTAAATCACGGGTCAAGCCCGATCATTTGATAGGCGTGCGCGGGGATATGGATCCAACGCGTAGAGGCCCCTTTGAGAAGTTTGATGTAATGTTGTAATAATAATAATTAGTTATTTATTATTATTATTTATTTATTATCATGTCCCAAACTAACGGAAAAACATACTTATTATATACTTAAAAACATAGAATACTACGTGGTACTATTACTTATACTGTGTCAATACTAAGATAATACTCAGATCAAAAAATCAATAGATATAAATTAAATGTAGTAAATTACACAACGGATTTTGTCGAATGCGTTGTGGTTTTTATCAGCCAGTTGTCTGAACGGAACGAAATGAAATGATTTATTCTGCCATTGGGAACTTGTGGTCATTTAGACACGTCTTACACTTTTTAGGGTTCCGTACCTAAAGGGTAAAACGGACCCTATTACTGAGACTCCGCTGTCCGTCCGTCTGTCACCAGGCTGTATCTCATGGACCGTGATAGTTAGACAGTTGAAATTTTCACAGATGATTTATTTCTGTTGCCGCTATAACAACAAATACTAAAAAACGGAATAAAATAAATATTTAAGGGAGCTCCCATACAACAAACGCGATCTTTTTGGCTCGTATGTCCTAGATATTGATAACGGCAACTGGTAGACGCTTGAAATATTCACAGAATATTTAGTTATATATTCACTTTAAAAATAAATAATTAAATTAACATAAAACAAATATTTAATTTCCATAAAACAGACATGATTTTTTTGCCGTTTTTATAGAAAACGGTACGGAACCCTTAGTGCGCGAGTCCAACTCGCAATTGATCGGTTTTTTTAAAAATAATATTATTCTCGACTAGCATTGCGGATTCGGTTGAAATGACTGCTTACTATCAGACAGGTCGTTCTTATATAATGCTTGTTTTCCACCTTAGTTGTTTAAAAAAAAATCGCGGTATGAACGGTTATAATATTCTGACTGCAAAAATATCACGGCGGGGAGGTAAATTTTTACATTTTTAAAATATTGGTAAAAAGTTTATAATAAGTATGTTTTTCCGTTAGTTTGGGATTAGATAACGCTGAATATATTTATTTATACCTTACAGAAGGCCGTAGAAAAATGTAAGTTCTCTAGACGGGTTATCTTGCTCTTGTGTGAATTTCCAGGTGTCCCTGAATGTAGGCACATTACTACTACAAAGGACGAGGAGATTGTAGAGTACATCTGAGTGAAGACCAACTTCAATTTGAGAGTCGGAAGGTAGGAATCGCGCCACCGAGTGAACTTCAATTCCTTCGTGGTGAGGGTTCCAACAGAACATCTATCGACCTTCACAAAGGAGGAATTCTGGCCTAAAGGTGTTAGGTTCCGACGCTTTCGTGGTCGGTTACAGGACACCGTGCGGAGTAGGTAAGCTGACAGTGCCGACTATGCGCGTTTAATTTTAGATAAGTTTTTATTTATATATGTATGTTACTTTGTAAGGTATTTATAATATGGGTGTATCGTTTATAAATAAGCATTGCCTGAAATAAATGATTATTATTATTATGTTACGAGCGCGAGCGAACTATAATTGCTTTATTATGCTTGTTAAATATGCTTCTACACAGATGATTCTACACTATATAACCTTCAATATCGAAGCAAAAATAACAACAAACTGAAATGAATTTAGACATTTGAGGTTTCTCTGAGGGATCAAATCCAGAACGAAGAAATTCGACGGAGAATCAAAGTTGTCGACATAGCCTTCAGAGTTTGCAAGCTAAAGTGTCAATGGGCCGGTCACATCTGCCGAGTAAGTGGTGGCAGATGGATGATTAGAGTGGAGGCCGCGAGTAGAACGACGAAGGATTGGGGGCTCTCATTTTTTTTTTAAACTACGTCGGGTGGCAGACAAGCATACGGCCCGCCTGATGTGAAGCGGTTACCGTAGCCATATTAACGCTCGCAATATAAAATATCGCACGCGCGCCGCCACCCCCGCTGCCATCACGGCATCTCCTTCCTTTCTGGTGACCTCACTCACTCGCAGGAACACAATAGCCCTCAAGGGAACCGTTATTTGGCTGCGGTAATCTGTGAGGTGTAGGTACATTCCCCAGTCTGGTAGCTTACAATTACGCTCCCTACCTCTTTTCGCCGGAGCTTCGTTGTCAGTTAGCAGGGTGCACCGCGTGCAGGTGAAGTTGGCTTTGGTTCAAACATGTTGATGAACCGCTTACACCCCAAAATTAAAAAAGAATTGCACATTTCTGAAAATTTCTTCTAGATGGTCTGATGATCTTAAGAAGGCGGCCGTAAGCGACTGGATGAGGAAGGTGGAGGATCGTCTTTGGTGGAAAGCATTAGAGAAGGTTTACATATAGATACAGGCAAATGATTATGATGATCATATTTTTACGTATTTAAAAGCATTTCTTGTTGTTGTTATGCCAAAAGGCATCGAGTGGTTTCCAAATTCAGTGTTACAAAATGTTTCTTGACATCATAAAACACCAATGTGGAAGCACCTACGTGATATACATACTTATAAAAAACTATATGGTCAATCTATCTACATAATTAGTCTACGGACGAAAACGTATTTTGATATAATCGATACAAATTTAAATATGTATATACATGTTTTCTTTCGCGTAATTAACAGAAAATAGACTTTGTACTAACGAATTAAAGTTGAAATTTTAGAATGAATAATTTAGTCTTTGTACAGAAATTATTGGAGTATTAACGTACTTTAAAATGGATTATGAGCTTAATGATAAATGCTCAATTCACGTCCGCAATGCATTTCGGCGATAGTTAAATCCGCTGTTAAAACCAACCGGTTCATTAGCAGTTAACACTCCATACTAATCCATACTAATATTATAAATGTGAATGCGTGTTTGTTTGTTACGCTTTCACGGCGAAACTACACAACCGATCATCATGAAACTTTGTACACATATTTTCAAAGGAAGGACATAAGATACTATTTATTAAAAATAAAAGAAAACGCGAGCAAAGCCGCGGGTGGAAGCTAGTATTATATAAGTGAAACTGTGTTTATATGGACTATAACCTACATACATTCCACGCTATGAGCATTTTATTTATATTACTAAGGTGACAAACAAGCGTACGACCTGTATGATGGTAAGCAATTATGGCAACCTATGTATGGACGGCACACCAGAAAGCCAATTCTGATAATTATTTTACGATAGCAAAATGAAAGTTGAACGAGTCGAGATTGAATTGTGAATTAACAAAAGTTATATACTTGATTTTATTATTTATTTCTTTTTAATCAAGGGTCAAGCCCTGTCATTTAACAGGCGAGCGCGGGGATACGGATCCAACGCGTAGAGGCTCCTTAAGAATGGTAATCTAATATATGTATATATATATCCGCCATGACTCTCTTCAAAAATTTCTAAAGATTTTGCAGTTTGAATGCGACAGGTAAAGTATTCCAGAGCCATTTTTTTTATTTTTTTTATACTACGTCGGGTGACAGACAAGTATACGGCCCGCCTGATGTGAAACGGTTACGTAGCCATATGAACGCTTATAAATAAATGTCTTGTGGTTATTGAATTTATAATATTCGTCAATTGTGTAGAAACTTTTTTTCCTAGCCAGTTTTTTAGATTTACATATTTTAAAATAATGACCACGCGGGCGACTCCGCGAGTAACAGCTAGTTTATTATAATTATATTGGTGCTTCATTTTATTATCATGATAGATAGCCTTTTCCCAGAGGATGATTGTTAGAGAATGCTTTTAGCATTTAGCCCGTGTTTTGTATCCTTATTTTTATGGTCGACTAGCTCTTACCCCCGGCTTCGCCTCGCGTAAACATATTTCAAGGATAAAAAGTATTCAAGTGGTGCATCTTACTGGCTAACAAATGAGGCTCTGTCTAAAAGGTGTAGGGGTCATGTACCTCACAGAAGCCCACAGCCAAATTTCTAGTAACCTAGGGTTGTTGTGTTCCTGCGAGTGAATTCATCATTATCAGCCTGTATCTACCCACTGTTGGATATAGGCCTTTCCCAATGCTTTCCACCATATGCGATCCTCCGCTTTCCGCATCCAACCGCTACCAGCCACTTTTTTGAGATCGTCGGTCCATCTAGAGAGGGGGCGCCCTATGCTTCGTCGTCCCATACGTGGCCTCCACTCTAGGACTTTCCTCCCCCATCTGCCATCGCTGACTCGGCAGATGTGGCCAGCCCACCGCCACTTCAACTCGCTGACTCTGAGCGCAATGTCGACCACTTTGGTTCTCCGTCGAATTTCTTCGTTCCGGATTCGATCCCTTAGAGAAACTCCAAGCATTGCTCTCTCCATCGCTCGCTGTGCGACTTTTAGTCTGTGAACCAGCCCAACGGTTAGCGTCCAAGTTTCTGCACCGTAGGTCATAGCGGGGAGGACGCACTGATTGAACACTTTGGTCTTCAAATATTGAGGTGGCGAGTGAATTAAGTTACCAGAAAGAAGGAGTTGCTGCGATGGGAGTGGGGGTGGCAATACTTGTGCAGTGCAAACAAGGCAAACGTCCCTAAGCTATGGTGTATGTGATTTATCATCACCTGCAGGCAATGTCGACCTCATCTGCACGTGATACACCCTGCTGATTTACTAACGAGGCTCTGGCGAAAGTGAGGTAGGGCACAGCGTAATTTTAAGCTGCCTGACTGGGGAAGTAACTCCGCCTCACAGAATACCGTAGCCAAGTAACAATTCCCTTCAGGGTTGTTATGTTTCTGCGAGTGAGTGAGATCACCAGGTCAGGAGCTGCTGCATTATCAGCGGTGATTTCAGTTGCACGAGCGATTTTTCATTATATGCCTACGGTAACCGCTTCACGTCAGGCGGGCCGTATGCTTGTTTGTCATCCGACGTAGCATATAAAAAGGTATGCTTGTCTGCCAACCGAAGTAGTATACTTCGTCGTCAACCCTTACTCATACCGCAGCTGAGATACGGGTCTCTCCTCAATTGAAGGGGTTTAGAGCGTACTTCACCACGCTGCGCTCCTTCGTGTTTCGGAGCCCGAGGGAATATAAACCCATCCATGGACAGGCTTCGGTCGACGTTGCTTTACTCGCGTGCTCGATTAGACTGAGACGCGTAACGACGCCATCGAGCTCCTCTATACACTATATATATTTATTTATTTATTTATTTATTCATCAAAAACTTACAGCTATCATTACAGGTAGAACCAATGCGACAGTGCAGTACATGAATACTTATAATACCGGAAATTTATATCTTATAACTAATGACATATAGTCCCACCCTTGTGAATTCACTCAGACTGCACATAAATAGATCCAAATCGTTGGCCATAAGGTTGACAGTGCGAAGCGCGCGCGTCATAGGAGCCTCGTGCAACAGATTTGTTCTGCCTTGAGGGACCGCCAGCAACCGAGGCTGACGCCGTCTTTCCACGTACTTATTAGGAACAAAGAGACCTATTTGCTTCAAAATAGCTGGATTAAATATCTTCTCCCTAAATACCTTAATTATGTAACAAAGTAGTTGCACCTCCCTTCTAACCCTGAGATCGTTGTATCCAACCATACCTAGTATGAATAAAGTTGGATACATTAACGGGTAAACTTTAATATATATATATATATATATGTTTTGCCATTATTGTTTAGGGCAGTGTTTCCCAATTAGTGATACGCGTACCCGCAGTAATCACTTAGCTAAAATATTAAATCCTTAAAAACAATAATCGATCAGTAGGTAAGTCAAACGTATGCATCGAGGGCTTTAGTGTGTTTTTAGAATGTCTTTTGATGATAATAAATATACAATACACCTGATTTCATTTTTTATTTAACGTTCCGGCAATAAGGAATACGCAAGTTTGCGGTCTTTCTTGAAGTGGTACCTAGAAAATACTAATTGGGAACCCTTGTTTCGGGGTATGAAAAATAGGTGTTGGCCGATTCTCAAACCTACCCGATGTGCGCACAAAATTTCATAAAAATCGGTCCAGCCGTTTCGGAGGAGTTTCGTAACAAACAACGCGACACGAGAATTTTATATATTAGATATATACTACTATATAGTAGCATACGTAAAAAAAGACCAATTAACAAAATCTCTACTTTTATGTTTTTGTCAGAACTTTTTAATGTCCCTTGTGCTAAAATAAAAATGACTCGCGACGTATGTAAAATGCAAATAAAGCCCCTTTGAAGCCGGTAAAAAAATATTTCAGAATTTCGTACACCGTAGTGATGCTCCTACGGGATTCATCAAAGAGCGATTTAAATCAATCTGATTGAGCATATTTACAATGGGCAATTCATTTTCTGTAAATTAAAATGTTTACTGTTTGGTGCACAATTGATTTATGTTTACTGTCATTTTTTTTATCGGCACAGTTGTACATTGTGTTTTATTGTTATATATCTCTTTGTAATCACGGGTCAAGCCCAGTCATTTGATAGGCGTGCGCGGGGATATAGATCCAATACGTAGAGGCTTCTTTGAGAAGTTTAATGTAATGTTGTGTTATTATTATTTTTTATACAACGTCAGATGGCAGACAAGCTTACGGCCCGCTTGATGTGTAGCAGTTACCGTAGCCAACATAAAATATTGCTTCGCGCCGCCCGCTGCCAACGCAGCATCTCCTTCCTTTCTGGTGATCTCACTCACTCGCAGGAACACAACAACCCTCAAGCGAACTGTTATTTGGCTGCGGTATTCTGTGAAGTGGAGGTACGTTCCCCAGTCAGGTAGCTTAATACCCTCCCTACCTCTCTTTTCGCCAGAGCTTCGTTTGTCAGTCAGCAGGATGCACCGCGTGCAGGTGAAGTTGGCTTTGGTTCAAAGATGTTGATGAACCACTTACACCCCGAAATTTTCTTTTTCTTTCTTGTATTCAATACCTTTTATTAACCGATTTCAAAAATTATTTTATGTTGAGTAAGTGATACGCTTTTTGAAATTCTACTATGTGAATGAAAAAGTGTACTAAGACGATAGTCCCGTATACATTTAATCTGATCATAGTATTCAAACAACTCCAACTTTTATTCAAAAATAGGAGGCATTGTAAGAAATTGTAATTCTGACATGAGAAAGAGCCTGAATCCTGAGAAACATTAATTACCAAAATAATAATACACTAAGTATATAAATAAGAGTAGGTATTTAACATTACAAAACAAATACACAAATTATTAATAATATTTAACATTACAAATGGATTTAAAATTACAAAACAAATACACAAATTTTATATATAATTAATAAACAATAAAAATAATATTATCATTCGGAGATAATTCAATAATAAATCATAAAAAAAATCGTTTAAGCGAATACAGAAACCGACTTTATTGAACTCATTATAATTGCTCATATTTACACTGTTATTTATCCCTAAACTGACAACTTCAACTTTTATTTTATATTCTATACATTTCAATGTTATTATTTCATTTGTATAGTCTTTATTCTTTATTGCATAACTAATACCTGTATAACATTTTCATGTTATACAGGTAAATACAAAGGTGAGCTTATCTCCACGAGAGATCTCTTCCACCTAACCTCAATGGTTGTACTCGAGACTATACATTGTTGGAAGGGTAGACCAAATAAAAACGCCAAATATAACATAAATAAAACTGAATACATGTCAAAAAAATGGCAAAATATATCTACTTCTAGATACTACATTGATAAACAAATACATAGACATACATATATTGACATATCTACATATACTACTTACATCAATGAATACTCATAAAATATACCTACATAAATATACATAAAATTATAATATTACTATATGTGAATCAAACAGTGCTCCTTTAACTTTTTTTTTAAGTTTTTGCATATGTGCACTCTCTAAGTTCTTTTGGCATTTTGTTCCAAAGGGGGACAAGACAATGTTTTGATAATACAAGGACGCTGGGATCGGGTTGGAGGCGGTAATCGTTGAAAACGGGTACGAAGGTATTGGGGAGCGTTTTGATTTTTTAATATTTTAAGTAGAAGAGTTAACAGATGCATATTTCTGCGAAGTCGAATAGGGAGCCACTTCAATCTTTCGCGAAATTCAGACACGTGATCATATTTACGACGACCATAAATGAATCGGATAGCCAAATTTTGTAGACGTTCCAATTTATTCAGCAGCTCTTCCGTTGCATCTAAATAGCAGACATCAGCGTAATCGAGTATTGGAAGTAGGAGAGATTGAGCAACTTAGTGCCTATATTCAAGAGTTGACTGGAACTAACTCACAGAATACCGCAGCCAAATAACAATTCCCTTGAGGATTGTTGTGTTCATGCTCGTATGCCCCCCCCCCCCTCCGCCCTGTCAAATAAAAAAAACTCTTCTTTCCACTCATACTCATAAGAAATATTTATTACTAGCTGTGCCCGCGACTTTGTCCGCTTGGTTGTGGTTGAGAATGTGGATGTGAATATCGACGTGGTCACGGATGTGGAAATGTATAAAAATTACAACAACGCTTCTCTGTACACCACATTAGATATATTACCGTCGATGATCAAAGCATATAAGTTTCTGGGATCGCTCACGCGCGATAATGCCACATAAAGCTGACCGTGCTAAAAACAGCTAACGATTAAATCCACACTTGCAGCTTTCTGCATTTGTCCTTGAGCTTTGTTAATAGTCATGACATAGCATAGGTTTACTGGAAATTGGACCCGTTTGAAAGTAAATGGGCAATTATTGCGTATTAAAGGAATTCGAGGTATGAAAACACTCTCTCCAGCTCCACATCCCGTTAATGCCTCTGCCTTTATGACATACGGCTGCTAATTATTAACTTTTAACCTGGTACCATTGCAAAGTTCTGGGGGACTTAGATTTCTAAGCAGCATTATAGGTACCCCGACTTTTAAATTTATCTTGTGAGCCGGCAATCCTGGGACACTAAGGGATTCTAAAAATTCTACCGGATAGTTCGTAGATTCTGCGTCTTCCATCACCCTGTTAATGGAAACACACTCTACACTATCCCCTGAAACACAATTTAAAATTTCAGCATTTATTGCTACCACTTAATCGCGGAGTTAAAATAACTCTTTCGCATAACCAGAAGTTTTCGTTGCTGGCAATTTGCATTGCGTTTCCATATACAGAGTATTATACTGCAACAGGAGCATTATACCATCCACGATGTTCTGTTGCAGTACGTCTATCAGCCTTAATGACAACTTTGTAGTCGTTTTTTGACATCGTGGGATAGAGTTAAAACTTCTGATATACGGATTTACTTGATGTAACATAATTTTGAAGTTGAGATATAAGGTTTGGAAAAAATCCTAAAGTACCTACCTACATATATTTAATTACCGTCTCCTTAAAAAATTTAACTGAAGAGTTATTGTATAAATTATATTATTTTTTTCCGTGTTTCTTTAAATCGATAAAACAAATTTTATTTATGGAATCGAATGAAATTAAACAATGTATACATATCAAAATTTAATTATTATTTGTTTAATACCTAAAGCGTAAAAGCGTAACCACCAGGTCGTCCTTGGCGATGATCAATTTCTGCACACAGATTTAATACTAAGCCACTTGATATATTTTTTGCGCCAATTGTGCCCACAATTGTGCCCACAATAGAGTGCCCACCCATCCTAGTTGGAACCACGATAGGGGTTGCTTAACTTGCGTTAGCGCTACGATCTCTAAGCATCTCTATCATTGTATTATTTACTTTAACGATGATAACATAATACCTTTATAAAATTTCAGTCAATTCAACGAATTAGTTATTAGTACCATTTTTTATGTGATTTTTTAAATTGATATAACTTTTTTGTTTATGAACGGATTGAAATGAAACAAACACTAAATGTTAAGTTGAGCAAACCTTAACGCATTAGTGAAAACCGTATTCAAATAGGTTAAGCCGTTTCTGAGATTAGCGTGCACAAACGTACGGACAAACAGACAAACAGACAAACAGACATACAGACAAACAGACAAAAATTCTAATAATCATTGTTTTGGGTTCTATTGCGTTCATAAAGCACCCCTACATTAGTTTTTCTTAAATATCTTCAATGTACAGACAGCGGCCAGTTACGATTTTATTATATGTATTGATTATTTAGCTGTAACTAAGAGATTTCTGTTAATAACATTATAGCTTAATAATTAATATCATCGCGCTACAAATAATTACAAATGTATGTAGAAAATATATTTTTTTCTCTCCAAATTGATTTGGAAACCTTGCTCGTTCAATAAATCAGTTAATTTAGTTCGATATAACATAGTTGCTCATAAATCATTCATGTATCTCTAAGTCAAATAAACAAACATACATGGCACATCACTAGATCGAGTGAATTCGTAATTCTTACTCAGTGACAATTTAATTGTCTTTCCAATCTCCGATTTGAGATTTGCTTTTTAAATATCCTCCGAGATACGTCGAGATATCAGACATTTGTAAAACAAGATAACCGAATCTCCCTCTGTCGTCTCGCGCTTAAATTGTTTGCCCTCTTGTGATTGGCTTTGTTCAATTGCTTTGCGTCCGTTATCCATTTTGTTTTGGATTATCTTAAGTGGTTCGAGTTGTATTTACTTTTTAAACTTTGATTTTGGGAATTTTGGGAATTAAAAGGAAAGTCGAAGGAATGTGAAATTATTTATCATTTATTACAAGGGGAAAAGATAACGCCGAAAAGACCGTTTTTCAGATAAAACGTGAGCGAATATTTATATCATCATCAGCATCATCAGGTCAATTTAGTCTCCACTACAGGAGCACGACCCTCTCTCGTCCGTCCCAGACGGAAGGAGTATTTGGCCTACACTCCCCACGCTGGCCAAACGGGTTGGGGAGGCCTGATCGATTTTTGATAATGTATTTCCCTTAGTCGCCTTATCCTCGGGAAGAGACAGTGTGATTATATTCTAGTCTGCCGGAAACCACACGGCTAATTATGATATTATATTTATTATTATTATTGAATACTTATATACGAGATGTAATTAATTATATAAAAAAATATGTTAATAATTAGAAATCACATATTGGAGGCTAAGTGGTCACGTACGGTTCCAGAGAAGTTTTCTCACGCTTACTGTCAAGCTGTGGAATGAACTGCCTGTCGAGGTTTTATCAGGAGACTACAGCATGGGATTCTTCAAAAAGGGCGTGAAGAGGTTTTTACAGGGTCGGCAACGCACGTGTGATGCCCCTGGTGTTACAGGCGTTCATAGGCTACGGTAACTGCTTTCCATCAGGCGGGCCGTATGCTTCTTTCCCACTTTAGTTGTATAAAAAAGAGGTTTTTACGGGGTCGGCAACGCACGTGTGATGCCCCTGGTGTTACAGGCGTTCATAGGCTACGGTAACTGCTTTCCATCTAAGCGGACCGTATGCTTGTTTGCACTTTAGTGGTATAAAAATAATAATTGGTTTCATCTTGTATATATTTGACCGGTGCTTGAATACCGGTGGTTAAATAGCTAGCAATGGTTACTTTGACTACGAGATTACGGCTTCGATCCTCGCCCAAGACAAACATTTGTACGCATGAACATGTCTGTTTGTCTTGGTCTGGGTGTTTTGTATATTATAATTTCTGTTATTACAGTTATCCCATACAACTTTTCAATTTCCTCCTTTTTCCGTATTTTTTTAGAAGAACGTAATAATAAAACATGCGGATCATGTAATACATGTATGTGTGAACAATAGTTCACACATACATGTATTACATGATACAATGAACAATAGTTCACACGTGGTTCACACATACATGTATTACATGATACAGCCCGTCAATTTATGAATATTTTATAACTATGTAATAACATAGTTATAAAATATTCATAAATTGACGGGCTCGGTGATCAAAATAATGGTTAGCAATGGCCACTTTCACTCCGAGGTCGAAGGTTTGATCCCCGCACAAGACAAATATTTGTGTGCATGAACATGTCCGTTTGTCTTGGTCTGGGTGTTTTCTGTGTATTTTATGTATGTATTTACAAAAAAAAAATGTATTTAAGTACATTTATCAGTTGTCAAGTACCCATAACACAAGCTTTGCGCTTAATTTGGGACTAGATGACGCTGTTTAAATTGTCCAGAAATATGTATTATTATTATATATTAAGATGGCAGTGTGTCCAGGAATATTTATTGTTATTCATCATTGGAATCATCTCAGGGTGCTTGGTGAAGTAACAACTATACTACAAATACCTACCGACACCACAGGGGTGTGCGTTATGTACGAAGTAAGCCGATCTGCGCACACTCAGCGACACTCTACACCGCTGAGTGTGCGCATATTATTGCGATTAGTTTCGTGAAAAAAAAAACCTACCGACGAGTGGGTGCGTACTCTTAAATAATGGCCAGAATGCAACTAGCGAACATTGTACAAGTTGCAACAAGCCAGCGTAGTTAGTGGGGCATTTTGCCAAAGCAAACTTGTCAGACTGATGTCGGGTCTTGTGTCCGAAACTTTAGCATCTAAATCATTAGATCTTTGAGATATTAGAAGCAATCCGCTAGGGATACTCGCTGGGGAGAAAACTTTTTAAACAATTTACCTGTAGTTTACAGACTTATTATGTAGCCAGTTGTTACTGTCTGATGTTTAAGATATCTTTGGAATAAATAACATGATAGTTAATTGATGTGTTAACAGGTGGTGTTTTGCGAAAGTCAAATTTACAGGCAATTTGAATTTGATCTACACTACTTTGTGTGTTTCTGCCACCAATTTGTTCATCATGCAAACTACTGTCGGCCGCCCCCCCCCCCCCACTACCGTTATTAGACTGTCGTGGCTGTGATCGTCTCTGCTCCAGCTACTGCGGTCGTCTCAGTATCGGTCATCAACGGTACCGGATGGCTGCCGGCCGGAAGCAGTTTGCATAAACTAATTGGTGGCGGAAGCACGCAAAATGGTGTAGATCAAATTTCCTGCAAATAACATGAATTCCTTGAAATATTTCCGTCAGAACAAACTCGGTGTATTGAACAGAGCGAAGTGGTATGTAGCTCATCAGCACCCTTGAGTCAAAGCCAACCTCGCCTGCACGTGGTACTGTGGCGAAAGAGAGGTAGGGTGGTTCAGTGTATTTAATACTAATCACAAGCTAAACGAGGAGCTCGATAGCGTCGTTGCACGTTTTTTTTAATATTACGTCGGGTAGCAGACGAGCATACGGCCCGCCTGATGTGAAGCGGTTACGGTAGCCATATTAACGCTCACAACATAAAATATAGCTCGAGCGCCGCCACCCCCATTGCCATCGCAGCATCTCCTTCTCTTCTGGTGACCTCACGCACTCGCAGGAACACAACAACCCTCAAGGGAATTGTTATTTGCCTGCGATATTCTGTGAGGTGGAAGTACATTCCCCAGTCGGATAGCTTACAATTACGGTCCCTACGTCTCTTTTCGCCAGAGCTTCGTTTGTCATCAGGGTGCACCGCTTGCAGCTGAAGTTGGCTTTGGTTCAAAGATGTTGGTAAACCACTTACACATGTGTGCCACGTGGCAGGCTAACCGATCACACAAGTCAATCAATGTCGACCGTAGCCAGTCCATGGATGAGTTGATTTATCTCGAGCACCTCCGTGATTCGGAGGGCACGTTAAGCCGGCGGTCCCGGCTGTTGTCACAGTCATCAGTAGACAGTCGTTAAGCCAAGTCATAGTAAAGTTGGCCTTTAGGCGGCTTGAAAACATTGACCTCCGTCAACCTGCAGTTGACGGAGCAGCAGGGTGCTGGAGTGTGCTCTAAACTCCTTCGATTGAGGGGAGACCCGTATCCCAGCAGTGGGTTGAATAAAGGTTGATGACGACGACTAATCACATGCTTTTATTTAGTTTCACCGCGGTGTCTGTGATCAGATCTTGCAAGTTAAATCCTACTTTCCAGTATCCGATTGGGTTGAAATTTGGCACACTCGTTTAGTTTTCGTGACAATGCAGGATATCTAAATGCCGTCACTTTTATTCCAATATGGCGGCCGCTACAAAATAGCAATTTATAATTTACACTTTATCCACTACTAGTATAATACGGGTGTCAAATGAATGCAAAGAAAAAACACGAAGAGCAAAACAGCGAAACACATTTAATGTTTTTTTTCTTAACAACTAATAAAAGCGTGTTTATTTTTTTTTGTTCTGATAATAACAATTCTCTAATAACGACCCCGGTGGTCGAATGGCTGGCAATGCTACTTTAACTCTGACGTCACGGGTTTGATCCCCGCACAAAACAAACTTTTGTGTGCATAAACATATCTGTATGTCTTGGTCTGGGTTTTTTCTTATATGTATATATAATTATAAGTATTTAAAAAAAATACATTTATCAGTTGTCTAGTACCCATAGTACAAGCTTTGCGCTTAAATTCGGACCGGATGTCGCTGTGTAAATTGCCCAGAGATATTTTTTTAGTTTTAATCGCCGCTTTTTATTTTTTAAGTAATAAAAGAAAATAAATATTTCTCGTTTATTTTAAAACGCTATTTTTTAATTCACAGAAATAGATTTTCCCTCACCGTGTCTGAAAGATGGTTACAAATCATTTGATCTTGAGATTGGTTTTCGCCCTTGTTTACAATACATCCAATTACTGAGACGCTGAACATTGACATCGACGTCGCGGGTCGTAAACATGAAATTCTCATCTTCATCGCTGCTCTTTTCATCTAGCATTTAATACATATTTCCAAAGTGCATTGGAGCGCGGAAAGTGATAAAATACCCGTGCTGAATAAACTATCAAGCGAAGTGCAGAATGCAGATCGGGAATGCGGGCGTGTCGCACAGCGGGCATATAGAAAAGATTTCGAACAGTACGGTCATATTTCGACGTCGAACTGGATCACCTCTAATTGAAATCGGAACTTAGATTTGCCATATGATCATCAAAACAAATATAAGTGTACTACTTATATTTTTACAATTGACTTATATTTGTTAATTGTATCGAAAGTTGTCAAAATTGGTGTCCAAGAACAGTTTTTTCGGGGCCTCTAATTCCCAATCTTTTTTTTTTTTGTGATAATGGGCATCAAGCATAGATTCATCGTCAGCGTGTATATCCACTGCTGTACATAGGTCTTCATTAGCATTAGCTTTCCACCATATGCGACCCTCCGCTTTCCGCATCATGCCGTTGTCGGCCGTTCTCTTGAGGTTATCGGATCATCTAGAGGCTGAGGCGGGAGGGGCGGGACATCGTCGCTCCATATGAGGTCTCCACTCTAGGACCCCCATATGCCATCACTGCTTGCCTGCTGACTCTGGGAGCTATAGCTCAGCCCAACGGTCAGATTCCAAGTTTCTGCACCGTAGGTCATGGCGGGGAGGAGGCACTTTGTTTTGTAAAGTCTTCGGTATCGGCGCTATGAGGATGTGCCGATAAATCCCAAATGCTGGCTTGCTCAGTCGAATGCGTCTATCGATCTCTTTGTTGAAGTTACCCCGGCCAGCCATTACCAGCCTCTTTCTTAAGGTCTGATTAATACCTCATTGGTATTTTGAACTGAATGTGAATACTAGTAAGGTTGAGAATAAAACCAAAACTGTATTCTGATCTAAGCTGGTTTATTTGTACTAATGTAAAAAGTTATATATGCAGAGTTGAGAGAACAAATATTGTGCGAGGCAATTCTATACCAGCGCCATCTATTGAGAAACATTTGTTACTACCTACATAAACATTTTGTTTGAATTATCGTAAACATACCGCCCACCAAGGACATACAGTGACGGAATGTCCTTCTATAACATAAAACACTTTGTAAAACATTAACATTTAAATTCAAACCTTGTACTATTTTACAATAAATGATTTGTTCTGGTAAAAAATGCTAAAATATAGAAAATATTTTTTTTTTTGTAAAAATAACAAATATTAACAATAAATAATTGACTATTTGCTAATTTGAACTTACAAAAATATCTTCAATAGAAGCGTAAAACTATGAACTAACTGTATATAGTGTATAATAATAAAAACATTTCATTGATCTGCAATGGGTAATATACATAATTTAGATGTTGGCCTTTTAACTGTAGTAGACCCCGTGCGTAATGTGACTACACGAGTGATATTATCATCACCGGGATGTTTTTGCTCGACGCGACCTAATAACCAACGACTTGGCGGCAAATCGTCTTCCTTAATCAAGACAATGTCTCCGATCTTTGGTTCTGGTACCCGAGCTGACCATTTGTACCTGTTCATGAGATTAGACAGATACTCTTGAGACCAGCGTTTCCAAAACGACTGTACCATCCTTTGAACAAACTGCCACCGAGAGAGGTAGTTCACATTTGAACCTTCATAGTTATAATCAGGTACGTTTACTAGTGGCTCTCCAATTAAAAAATGACCCGGAGTCAAAGGCAGTGGTTCACCTGGATCATCAGAATTAATTATACTGATAGGTCGCGAGTTCAAGCATGCTTCCACTTGATAAAGGAGTGTACTCATTTCCTCAAACGTAAGAGTGGCATCACCAATCACTCGTTTAAGGTGAAATTTTGTAGATTTCAGTCCCGCTTCCCAAAGCCCGCCGAAATTAGGGCTGTGTGGAGGAATAAAATGCCATTCGGTTCCGTTGGCTTCAAGTTGTTCTGCTATTGTTGGCTGAATGGATGCCAACTGTTTCAACTCTCTGGACGCACCAACAAAAGTAGTGCCGTTGTCGCTCCATATTTTAGAGCAGTGACCTCGCCTTGCCACAAACCGTCGGAAGGCAGCCAGAAAAGCTTGTGTGGTCATATCACTTACGACTTCCAAATGGAGCGCTTTCGTAGACATGCATATAAATAAGCACAGATACCCTTTATATGCATGATGCCCACGTCCCTTGGTTGTTCTAATGCTTATGGGGCCAGCGTAATCGACTCCACTATGCAAAAATGGTCGCGTAGGAGAACAACGAATAGATGGAAGGGAGCCCATTAATTGATTCCTCACGCTTGCTCTCTGTCTGGCACATATTACACATTGGCGAACATGCTTTTTAATCAAGTTTCTGGCTCCGATTATCCAATAGGCTGTCCTAAGATAATTAGTCATTAACAAAGGACCTCCGTGCAGAGTTTTAAGATGTGCGTCTGCTACGATAAGGTGAGTCAAATGATCAATACCTGGCAAAAGGATCGGATGCTTTGTTTCTTCGTCCAACTGTGCTTTTTCTATTCTGCCTCTAACTCTCATAATGCCTTTGCTGTCTATATAGGGACAGAGAGATTTGAGCTTGCTTGATTTTAATTGTATATAGCCTTTTTCTTGTAACTGTGTGTACTCTATTGTAAATATTTCTGTCTGTACTTTCTTTATGCAGCACTCTAGAGCTGTTTCAATTTCAACTCTTTGTAAATACCTTTTATAGTTTGTACTAGTTCTCAAAAATCGTCGACAATATGCTACCACTCGAAGTAATTTTGACAGTGATGAAAATCTTTCAAATATTGGAAGTTCAGGTTTTTCGGGAACAGTTGCCAAATGGGTTTTTGGTGAAACTTCTAACTTAACATTTAGATCCTTTGGTCTTTTGTAGCTTATAGTTTTGTCCTTAAGAAATGAAGGTCCAAAAAACCATAATTCATGTCGAATAAATGAACTAGGTAATAACCCTCGAGAGGCGCAGTCTGCAGGGTTTTCTTTTGTGGACACATGAAACCACTGTGGTGCTCCTATTGTAGTCAAGATATTTGATGTTCTATTAGCTACAAAGATTTTCCACTTGCTAGGGTGACTGTTTAGCCATCCTAAGACCACCGTTGAATCAGTCCATGCTCTGATATTGTCCTTTGAAACGTTTAACACCGTTGCCGTATCAGTTAATAACTGTGCCAGTAATACTGCCCCACATAATTCCAACCGAGGGATACTTATTTGCTTGATGGGGGCTACTCTGGTTTTTGCAACTAACAACGATACCTTGACCTTTCCTGAAACATCAACTAGTCGCAAATAAACAACGGCAGAATAAGCAGCCTTGGAGGCGTCACAGAAGCCATGAAGCTCGACTTCGTCGCCTGATTTTGTACCTAACCAACGAGGTATCTCCACATTGGTAAGTAGTGATAACTCCTCTCGGTAACTATTCCACTCTTTTATCAATTCCGTAGATAACTCGTCATCCCAACTAACACCTGGCAGCCATAATTTTTGGATGAATATTTTCGCTAAAACCACACTAGGAGCTAACCAGCCTAGTGGGTCAAATAGTCTAGCTATATCTGAAATAATTGATCTTTTAGTTACAGGTGCAGTCGTCGGTGGTGGGAGAGTCACGGAGTACTTGAAGGTATCGTCGTTACGGTTCCAGGTAAGACCTAGTATTTTAATTGTACTGTCTAACTTTATAGTAACATCCTTATTGTCCTTTTGATCTGTATTAGTTGTTCTACTCTTTTCTAACTCCATTGCCTTTTGATTAGTATCTCCTAGCTCTTTTTCAGATTTTACTCTAATTTTATCATCTTGTGTCCTAGGTTGTTCTATTTCTTGTGTCCTTGTTTGCTCTATTTTCTGTGTCCTTATTTGTCCTGTTTGTCCTTTAATTGAATTTATCATTTTCAACATTTCTTCATTGTTACTATTCCACTTTTGCATCTTGAATCCGCCCTTTCCTAGTAATTCTGTTATTTGTTTAAAGATTTCTATACCTTCTTCGACGCTATCACACCCTGTCATTAAGTCATCCATATAGAAACTATGTAGTACCTTGTCCTTTGCAAGAGCGTAACTTTCGCCTTCGTCATATGCAATTTGATGCAGTGTCCTGACAGCTTGATACGGTGCCGATGCTGTACCGAACGTTACCGTTATCAACTCGTAATCTTTTATCTCTTCATCGGGATGGTCTCGCCAAAGTATTCGTTGAAACATAGCATCTTCATCAGCTATTCTCACTTGGCGATACATTTTTATTATGTCTGCCACAAGTCCGATTGGATGAAGTCTCCATTTCAAAACTGTGTGTCTTAAATCTGCCTGCAATGTTGGGCCAATCATCAATGTATCATTTAATGATACCCCTTTGCTATTCTTCTGAGAAGCATTGAACACTACCCGGACTTGAGTGGTAGTCTTGTCGTTCCTGATAACTCCGTGGTGTGGTAAGTAAACCGCTTCTTCTTTCATACTATCATTTTCTTTTACAGGTCTCATATGCCCAAGCTGCAGATATTCGTTGACAACTTCACTATATCTTTTCTTCAACTGTGTATCTTTTCCCAGTCTTCTTTCTAATGCTTTAAATCTTGTTTCAGCAATATCACGCGAATGTCCTGACTTACAGGTAGGATCATCGTCTCTAAATGGTAATCGTACTATATACCGACCGTCGTCGTTCCTCTTTGTGGTTGCTTTGTAGAATTCTTCACAGCGTTGTTCTTCTGGGGTAAGTATTTTAATTGAACTAGTTTGCTCTTCTATTTCCCAAAATTTCTTTAGCATTTCATCTTCTTTTATATGTGCATGCATTACATTTATAGGTTGTGTACTAATGTTTGAACTTTCTTTATTTCCAGAATTTATAGTGCCTGATAGGATCCAGCCAAACGCAGTGCTCTGGGCTATCAAGGAACCAGACGGACTCTTCTTAACACCATCCTTTATTATGCTACTGTATGTATCTGCACCCAGCAGAATATCGATTTTGTTGGACTTGCTGAATTCTGGATCTGCCAGACATAACTCGTTCACGTCAACCCAATCAAGAGTAGCAGTATTAATATTTCGTTCAGGTAAGTGCGAGGTTATTTTATTTAATACATAAGCGTCTATCTGAAGTTTGAACTCGCTATCTACTCGTGATTGTAATGTCAGATGTACCATATAACGAGCAATTGTGGATCTGTTATCCCCCAAACCTGATACGAATCCTCTAATCGATGTCTTTTTCAGGTTGAGCAATTGAACTGTTGCTTCCGTAATAAAACAAGCCTGAGAACCCTGGTCAAGCAAAGCACGAACCATCTGAAATTGTCCTGATCTTGACTTGGCTTTTATTAACGCAGTAGCTAATAAAACCTGTCTAGGATTGGGAATTTTGCCAGTAGAAAAACAAGATACTATTTGATTAGTACTAGTTGAGGCACTAGTGCCATCTATAGCAGGTTTGATTGTATTATTTTGTTCTTTCATTTCAGATGACTCGTTAGGGTGCAACAAGGAATGATGGCGTTTCTGACAAACTCTACAAGTGGTGGGCTTTTTGCAGTCGTATACGTTGTGGTTACTGCCCAAACAGTTGAAGCATAATTTATTTTTCAACACAAACTCACGCCTACTATCGATGGATTGTTTGGAAAATTTCTTACAGAAACAGAGTTTGTGAGTTTCCGAGCAATACTCACATCGCATGGTTGACGACTTCATAGCCAACATCGCTTTGGGATTATGGCTATGTGAACTATGATTGACCTGATGAATCACTGCCCTTTTAGGTTCTATACATTCTAACGCCCGAAAACGATTTTCGATGAACGTCTTAAATTGTTCATAGGTTGGCAAATCGTTGCTCGAATCGTTTGTACTTATGCTTAATTCCCACTGTTTACGTGTCTCAGGGTCTAATTTAAAAGTTACTATGTGAATGATAATAACATCCCATGTACTCACATTGATATTCAAATTTCTAAGTGCACTTAAACAATCGGTAGTTGTATCTAAGAGGTCTTTTAGTGAACTGGATGACTCTATATGCATGCGTTTTTGACCGAACAATCTTTTCAAAATGCAATTAGCTAAGTATTTTTTATTACTATATCTTTTCTCTAATTGAGACCAACATAACATATAGTTTGCATCAGTTATAGGAGTGTGCCTAATTAGTTGCTCTGCTTCACCAGACAGATGACTTTTTAGGTAGTGCAGTTTTTGCACGTTATCTAAAGTTTCATTTTTGTGTACAAGAGAAACAAATAGGTCATTGAAGGTAGTCCATTCTCCATATCTACCCGTAAAGACCGGAATCGATATCTTCGGAAGCTTTACAAAAGAACTAGATGGATTAAGCACCTTACCAGACGAATTAGGTCCTTGTTGTACTGATTCTATTTTATCGACACGAATCTTATTGAGAGTTGTTTTCATTAAGCATTTATATGTTATGTATACATCTTCAGTAGCATCATAAATATTTTCAACGTCTTTTTTCTTTAGTTCTATTATTTCAAAATTCTCATAAAGTTTCGTGTTTGTTTCTTTAAATTTTGCCCAATCCTTTTCTAACATTTCCTGTCTGGTCTCAATATATTCTACAATTAATCTCTCTTTTGGAGTCTTTTTAAAATTAGTATAACCCTTCTGAATGACATTTTGAAGATCTTTTAAAACATTAACTATTTTATCCATCTTGCAAGAATAAAATATATTAGAAAAATGTAATTAAATAAAATCTGTAAACAACTGAGCTAAACGCGTAGTAAAAACCTCATAAAACAAATTAAAAGTCAAACCAAAGATAATAAAAACAAAAATATAAACACACAAAAAAATCAACAAAAATTTAAGATTTTATTGTTTTGCTGACTGTACCCATTTGCAAACTACTTTAAAAAATAAAAATGTAAGTAAACCAAAATTTGTTATTAAAAAATGAGTTTCTATTTTTATTTTGTTGAAGGTACTTATACTATTACATGTTAAAAGTCGTACCAAAGATAATAAATAAAAATATAAACATATAAAAAAATCTACTATAATTAAAGATTTTATGTTCTGTTGACTGTACTTGCAAACAACTTTTAAAAAATAAAAATGTAAATAAACACAAATTTAAAAATCTACTATAATTAAAGATTTTATGTTCTGTTGACTGTACTTGCAAACAACTTTTAAAAAATAAAAATGTAAATAAACACGAATTTCATAAAGAAAATTTAAGTTTTTTTGTTTTGCTAACTATATTTGTAAACAACTTCAGAAAAAACAAAAATGTAAATAAACAAAAATTTGTACGAAAAATTTAAGTTTTTTTTCGTTTTGTTTTGCTAACAGTGTACTTATACTATACAACAATCAAAAACTAAATCGTTGAACAGACATACTTTTTCAAAATATAATTTGTAGAAAATTTTCTAAGTGTTTGGCAATCGGGCGGAATTCGGGCATAGGTTCCCCGTTCCGTCGTTTTTTGCGAAACTATTCTAAGTCCTTAAAACTATCATGCAAAATTTTCTAAGTCTAAATTTATTTATCTTGAATTTTTCTAAGTCCAAAATTCTTCACAAATTTTCTAAGTTGAAACCGTTCATATAAATAAAGTTCAAAATATCTTGATATTTTTCTTCTATACGAAATTTACTAAAGTTAAACTCTTCATACAAATAAAGTTCAAAATTGATGCACTTTTTGATTAATATTAAAATGTACTCACGGTTACACCTCACTCACACATACACATCCATAGACTATCTCGTTGCTCTCGAGTGACGTTGATGGTGGCGACCTCTGGTGGCGAAACCGCTGAACTGTTGCTGCTGACCGCCCTTGCTAGACGGTGGTGCTGCTGCTGCTACCGCGTACCTTTGCCGCAGCGATCCACTGCGAGTACTGGTAGGTTGTGATCCAAACTGGATCCGACCTTTCTTCAAAACTGTACTACGTACTTGCGATCCGGTCTCGTGGGACCAATGAATAATACCTCATTGGTATTTTGAACTGAATGCGAATACTAGTAAGGTTGAGAATAAAACCAAAACTGTATTCTGATCTAAGCTGGTTTTTTTGTACTAATGTAAAAAGTTATATAATAATATGCAGAGTTGAGAGAACAAATATTGTGCGAGGCAATTCTATACCAGCGCCATCTATTGAGAAACATTTGTTACTACCTACATAAACATTTTGTTTGAATTATCGTAAACAAGGTCATATACATAGTAATTTATAATATAAATGTTTATCATTATACTTACAGACTGAAATACATAACAGATAAAATACATACTGTTACGAGCTAGAGAAGTCCACACGAAGATTCTAAATCGCAGGTCAAATCGAAATCCAATAGTATAGCTGAGGTCGTAGGTTATCACTTGTCTCACAGGTAGATTCGTTTGAAGTTTACTCTTCCGAAGTCCAAACTGAACTGCCTATGCGCCGCGACAGTCGCTATTTATATCCGCCGGCAAGGGTTCCCGAATGTACTCGTATGTACATGTATGTACTTCCCATCGGTACACATCGTTAACGTGTCTCGACCAGTCTCGAACATTTTCATAGTGTTATGAACCTTATGACAGTAGACATACGGGTCATTATTGCTTGCAGCGAAGTATGCGGCGACTATTCTAGAAGATTCGCGACAGGACCACGACAATACCCTACATATGGATGCATGCATATATATATATATATATATATATATATATATATATATATATATATATATATATATATATATATATATATATATATATATATATATATATATATATATATATATATACATTGCCTTTTTACATTTGTATGGAAATGTAACCGAATGGGGCAACCTTATGACATTCAAAATATCCTCCTCGATTTTATCACATTTTACTCGTCATCAAAGTTAGTATAAAAACGATCAAATGAAATTCGATTCTGAAGTAACAATGAGATAATATTTGATTGTCCAAAATAAAAGAATAAAATAACAATCTATATGAAGTGTATCTACTCTCAAATTGATATATTGAGCCAACATTGCGCTAATATAGCGTGTAATGCGACTATGTTGCGGCATGTTAGTAAATGAAAATTCTAATAGATTTTGCGATGCAAACAAACCAATATCAAATAATAAGCAATAGTACTACAGTTTCTCTATATAAAACTAAGCATGAGCACCAACACTCAAAGATTGGGTCAGTATAGAAACTAAAAGCGACGTCGTCTCGGTTAAGACGAACTCGGTGGTCGAATGGTTAGCAATGGCCACTTTGACTCCGAGGTCGCGGGTTCCATTCCCGCACAAGACAAGCATTTGTGTGCATGAACATATCTATTTGTCTTGGTATGGGTGTTTTCTATGTATTATAAGTATGTATTTACAAAAAAAATGTATTTAAGTACATCCATCAGTTGTCTAGTACCCATAACACCAGCTTTGCGCTTAATTTGGGACTAGATGGCGCTGTGTACATTGTCCAGAAATATTTCTTATTATTTATTTATTATTATCGTCAGCCCCTATCCACTGCTGGGATACGGATTTAGAGTATACTCCACCACGCTGTTGAACTGCGGGTTGTTAGAAGTCAATGTTTTCAAGCCGCCTTTTTTTTTTTTTTTATATATACTCTCAAAATTTCAGTATGAGAGTAGATAAAAGTATTAAATAGACGTCCAAAATAAATTATTTCTTATCAGCTACTCAATAAAAGTTTACCATACATTATTGTATCGTGCCCTAAAAGAAAATCTTCTTCTTTAGTCGTTCACTCTTGACAGAGTGGTCGTGGTCACCCATTGTCGCTCCCCATGGCGGTTGCTGCTCCCGCGATCCTTCTCCACCGGTCTCTGTTGATGGCTTGACGAGCGCATTCTGTCACTGATGTTTTGGTGACTGATTTTATAAAGTCGGTCCATCTGGTTGGCGATCGACCGCGCGCTCTCTTGCCTTCGACCAGTCCCTGCACTACCAATCTTTCCATGGCGTCAAGGTTTCTGCTAACGTGTCCAAAGAACTTGAGGATTCGTAGTTGCACAAGCGACGAAAGCCTCTGTCTTACACCAAGTTCTTTGAGGATGGACACGTTAGTTCTTCGAGCCGTCCAACTGATTCTGAGGAGGCGTCTCCAGCACCACATTTCCAGGGCATCGATTTTGCGTCGGTCCTGCATCCGCAATGTCCAGGTCTCTGCTGCGTACAAAAAGATCGGAAAGACCAGGCTATTCATAAGGCGTACTTTAGTGTTTTTAGTAATACGTCGGTCTTTCCAAATCTTGTCTAGCTTCTGGGCAGCCGAGCGAGTCATAGCACAACGCCGTTTAATTTCGTCTTCGCAGCCTCCGCAGTTGGTGATCGTGGAGCCCAGGTAAATGTAACTGCTAACCACTTCACAGTTCGCGATTCTTGTAGTGCCTGTGGCATTGTCAGTTTGTCTATCCACTATCATCATTTTTGTTTTATTGCGATTTAGTGCGAGTCCGAATTCTAAGCTAGTGGCTTCCAGTATATGCAACAGATCACTGATATCTTCCTCAGATGTTGCGAGAAGAGTTGTGTCATCGGCGTAACGTAAGTTGGATATTAACCTCCCCCCAATCGATATGCCCTTGTCCCATCCTTCCAGTACAATTCGCATGACGTATTCAGTATAAATATTGAATAGCAAAGGTGACAATATGCATCCCTGTCGGACTCCAGATTGTGTTTTAAAGGGCTCGGAGTCGAATCCATCCACTCGCACGCATGCGGTTCCGTTTTCATACAGGTTCTTAATAAGATATACCAGGTGTTGAGGTACTCCCATTTCAAGCAGCACCTGCCACAATTTTGACCAGACGACAGTGTCAAAAGCCTTTCGAAAGTCAACAAAACAGATGTATAATGTTTTGTTGAACTCTCTGGATTTCTCGATAATTTGCCTTAATATGAGTATTTGCTCACGAGTTCCACGACCCCTGACGAAACCTGCCTGCTCTTGAGCTATTTCACTGCTTATGTAAGCTTGTAGCCTAGTGTGTAGGATATGCAGAAGTATTTTGCTGCTATGTGAAATGAGGGAAATCAGACGGTAGTTGTTACACTTACGTGTTGAACCTTTTTTGTGGAGAGGTATGAATAGAGAGTGCGCCCATTCCATTGGCCAGGCCCCAGTTACCCATATTTTGGAGCATAAGGTGTGCATTATGTGTACTCCGAAATCATCCATAGCTTTGATGACCTCTATGGGAATCTCATCTGCACCCACTGCCTTTCCGCATTTCAGGTGTTTAATAGCGGCTCGTATCTCGTCTTCTAAAATATTCGGTTCCTTGTCATAGAGAGTTGAAAACGTGTCCGACACATAGGAAGTAGTGTTAGAGAACAGAGTACCACAGTAATCTTTCCACACCTTGACGATTTCCTTGATCTCTGTCACCGTATTACCCGCAGAGTTTTCAATCGCCCAGGTCTTCGGTTTGAACTGTCGCGTGATAGTTTTTATTTTTGCGTATAAGTCTCTGGTCTCAAACTTCTGGGCATGTTGCTCCATTTCCTTACAGATGGCCTGAAGAGACGAGTTACGATCCTTTCTGCAGGCTGCTTGAATTTTTGCACCATATTCGTTAAGCTGTCGTATTGTCCCGCCTCTAGCCTTCAGTATGCGACGTTCTTCAACAAGTGCCCATGTTTCATTCGTCATCCAGTGTTGGTGTTTTAATTTAGTAGGTCGTGGTTGTGATTGGTTCACTGAAGTTACTATTATTTCTTTAGTTTTTTGCCACATAGATTCTGGTGACTCGTGCGAGTTTTGTGGCCAGTGCAACCTTTGATCTCCAAGTGCCTTTCTGAAGTCCTCCTGGTTATGAACTTCTAACCGCCTGGATTTCTTTCTTGTCAAAGAATTACGCAACTTTAGTTTAAGACTGCAAACAAGGAGTTGGTGATCCGAGAGACTGTCTGCTCCAGGTAATGTATGAGCATTACAAAAGAAAATCACAAATATCTTATACTAAAATTTTTCATAAATTATATGTATCGTATGAAAGCCACTTACACTCATTACACTGAAACACCTTTTTAACTTTATTTGTGTTACTTCTAATTACGTACAATGTAGCCCAGCTGAATGTATTTTAAGGCCTCCTTTAAATTTATTTCCTCAACCCTGCTTTAGAGAATTGTTATTTGTTTGTGAAATTAATGTGTTTATACTTAGAGAACACATGATTATGAAGAGAATCTTCATTCAAGGAGAGAAGGTTTTAAATGGATACGTCAAACTTTATTCATCCATACTAATATTATAAATGTAAAAATGTGCCCACTTTCACGTCGAATGGAACAAATGGATTGACATATTTTTATTTTATGGGATCAAGTATAAGGTTCTACAAGCTCTGGACTGCCTCCCCAACCCGTCTGGCCAACGTGGGGAGTGTAGGCCAAATCCTCCTTCTATCTAGGACGGACGAGAGAGGGTCGTGCTCCTGTAGTGGAGACTAAAATGACCTGATGATGATGATGAAGGTCTGGACAGTGACATAGGCTATTTTTATATCCTGGAGAAATATCTTATTCCCACAGAAAAAATAAAGTCATATTAAAATAATGGCCGAATGGCCATAATATAATTTCAGGCACATAGCTACTTCCAACCGCTACTCAACATACTGTCCCAATGCTGAAGGTTAGCTGGAAGAGATCTCTATTAGAAAAGAAAACAGAAAGGAAGGAGATGCTGCGGTGGCAGCGGGGGTGGCGGCGCGCGAGCGATATTTTATGTTGCGAGCGTTAATATGGCTACGGTAACCGCTTCACATCAGGCGGGCCGTATGCTTGTCTGCCACCCAACGTAGTATAAAAAAAAAAAACAACCAAACACAATTACCCAATCTAAGCTGAAATTTGATTTACGCAATCAAATAATCCAACGGTAATCGGCTTGAGCTTCAGCGGTAGGACCCCAGGCTGGCCTAAGCTTGTTGACATCCGTCGTAGTATAAAAAAAGTACGTGTTGGTCTCAAAATTACCTGGTGACTTATACTTCTCAGACACCAGTCCCTCGCACCCTCCGGTCTATAAACTAGTGTACCTATTTGATAGTTTTTACGAATCTTTTTTCTGCTACTGGCAACACCAGGGCTAACAGCTGATTTCGTTTGTCCCATTTAATTTTATTGAAATTAATTTAATTTTTAAAGTTTTTATAGCCCATTTCTAATATAATTTACTTGTAATCGTGTAAATAATTATATTATATATGTTTTGTTCTAATTATTGAGTGTTTGCAGTGTAAAGTGACAGTTAGCTTGGTTACCGGTATCGTAAGTTAATTAAACTGTATTTTGATGATATTATACTTGTATTTCAAACTAAAGCATTAGCTTTGATAATTATTTGGTTTTATTAATCATAAAAAGTTGTAAACTTAGTATTTTTACCACTTAAATATCGCTTTAATAGGTATATACTTTATATTGAAACAACCTACCCGTTACTTTGAAAAAGTAATTTAAATATCCAAGTCCTTGGTCATAACTGTAATTTATCTAATTGATTTAATAACTTTTATTGCAATATGATGACTCGCAGAGCATTATCTCGTCAGGAGGAAACCAAACTACAACTGACATTACAAGAATTAAAAATTACTAAGGACTTCTGTGCACAATTACATAGTGAAAGAGATGAGAATGAGAAAGAACTCATTGACATCTTGAACACTAACTCCAAATTAAAAAGTGACATGGCTGCCCTACATCTAGAATTTAATACAATTGTTGAGGAACGGGACACGCTCAGAAACTTAGTTAATAAGTTTGATCGCTGCAGTAATGAGTATGAGATGGCCCTTGCTAGGATCTCCACACTGGAACAGGAGCTTCGGGAGGCTCACTTACAGATCTCACAACTGCAAGAGGACGCACACAACATCACTGTACAGCAAAATATAAGTCTGTTTAGTGAACTAGTGGAGAGTGCCCCGCAGTTGGTTTCTCCTGCAATAAGCAAATGCACTGACACTCTCCAATATCCTGTGGTAGATTTAACTAATGATAGTCAAATTAAGCAACAACAGTCAGTGTGTATGTTAAATTGTGGTACAAACAAACTGAAAAAATATGTGAAAATCAATAGATATATTAAAAGAACACAGAAGTTAATTAAAAAACTAAAGTTTGTATCTAAGTGTGCCAAATCTACTAAAGAAAAGTTACAATTATATGATGATTTA